>CM037861.1:40299753-41499753 GCA_021292105.1 Anadara kagoshimensis | reverse complement strand
ACGCGTGCTTAATTAGAACATTTTCAAAGTTTTTACTCTGCGCAGGGTATTGTGATTTGAAAATTGAATGAGTTGCTTTTAGTTGATTGAATTTTATTATATTTGTTTGATTGAAGAAATGTTAGTTAGTTGGCATATTTTATGTATTTTAAATTCCCTCATTAAACATCTTGAATTATCAAATGGCAATGTATCTAACATTTTTGTTGTCAACCATTGTAAAAGTGGTACTTCAGGACAGTTTACAAAACTTATTCGAAATCAAACACTTCCTTCCGGTCTGAGTGCAAGACGATAAAAAGAGAAAAAAAGGAAAAATTGACAAATTAATTTAAACGCTTGAAATTACATCAGGGAACCGAGGTATTGTGCTCCAGGATGTACAGTAAAACAGTTTGCCTAGCTTGCAACACTCGCCATTTGTAAATATCAAAGTTGAGATTGACAGAAACTTGACTATTTTTAATTAACACAGTTTTTTTAAAAATGTTTCTCAGTCACTTTTAAAAGTTGATTAAACAAAAAGAAAATAAAGCTTGAAATATTCTAGTTATCTTGGAAAAAGGTAAAAGAGTACGATGCTAATGCCCTAGTCGTTAATATGTACTCTATAGAAATTTCAACACGGCTTGATAATGTTAACGGTAATTAGAAGCTATTGAGGAGGAAACAACACTTGATTTGTTACTATTACCGATTCCATGATTGCAATGAAAATTTCAAACAGTGTTAATTACAATTATGATTTATAGCTATTTTACAACGCTAAAAACTCTAAAATTATTCGGAAATATAAAATTATTGTTAATATCAATTTGGAGTGGTTCATTGTCCTTTTATAAGGAAGTGTTCTATCAGTGTGCATTCTAGAATCTTTCAAAGTTGGACATTATTTTCAAAATCAAATCCTCTAATACATAATAACACCAAACTTTTGCCGATTTATGTAATGCTAAATTTGACAGACTTGGACATAGCAACGGGTCTATTCGACTAAATGAGCGGTAAACGGTGCCTTGCGTCTTGTAGAATAAACACTATTCTATCCTGCAATGTTTGAAAGCAACTTTCATTGTAGGTTTTTTTTCAAATCTTAACTCTAATTTAATTTCATTCAGGTAAACACGTGTGAATGGAATAGTAACAACGGCATGCATGATGTTTCAATTTGTATATTTAATTAAGACACGTCGGTTCTTGAATTTACCCTTGTGTATCGTAGACATCGATGACATAGTGATCATAAGTCTTGTTAGATTTCAATGCCGGTTGTTCTCGGTTAAATTACTTTTATATCTCAAACGAGAAAACATTGTGACACTATATTGTGTAATTGTGTTTAATAACCAAAAACCATAGTAACTTTATGATTAAACAATGATCTTGTAATGAGACTTAAATTTCTGATTCGATCACGGAGCTTTTGAATGTGAGCGACAAAAATCAATACAAATTTCACTGTTTTCCTGCTAAAATCTAACGTAACTCTCTAAAGTTCAGGTTTGTGCGAACGTTGGTAGTTTTTAAGGCATTGTTTGTGTTTTTGATTTTTTTGTATACAAAATGTCTATCTATGTTTAATAAACGACAGTAAAAAAACATGTGAACCAAAATGACGTTTTGGATGCATACTGACCAACCAGTAACGGTATACACAGCTTTATAAATCAAACATACTAATCCATGTCCGAATCACAATCCGGAAGCAAAGTAAAAACTTTGAACCTGCAAGTCTAGGAAAGTGAGGCTGGGTGCTAAAACGAGACCGTATTCCGGCGATTTAATGCTTCATAAATTATATAATATTGCCAAAAACAGAAATCATATTTAAATTATAAAACAGACATTTGCCAAATCTGAAAATGCAACATCTGGACAAAATTGCTGTGATATTATCCCCAGACGAAAGACATGTGCTAGTACCAAGTACATACGTACTTCAAGGAAATATATCAATAATATACATTGTTCATAATCACTGTAAAATAAATGTGACTTTTATTTTGGTATAATATCACAATATTTTATATATCATCTTTACTTTTTCGATATGAAAAGACGCTGTTAGAATTAATTTCAAATATTGTTACTGGTTTTAGTTATTTTTATATTAAAAATATCCTATTCTATAACAAAAGCATATTTAATCACCGAGATATGGCCATATTAGAGCTCTGCATACCTTAATTTTGTGGTCACAAAGACGTTCCAATCACCACTAGGGTTGATAACCACCTCAATACAGGAATTCAGCTAAATTGTATTGTTTTAACATTTGTATAATATTTTTTATATCAATTATTTTAGATATATTTATATCAACCTGTCCTTAAGGTCACTCCAATTTTTGTGTTATTGCAAATGTTAGTATATAACATTATAGAAAATAAAAGCTTGCAAATAATTACTGTTATCACAGATTTGCACACCTACGAGGCATTAGGTGAATTAGTCTAGACGTCTGTTCCGACATCAGATAATACGGTTTATTGTTTCCTTGCGTGGTTCAGTGTGTTTGATGTACCTTTGATATATATGTCTATATAATTGCTACATGTTTTATTGCCAGATCATTGGGAAATTACAAAGCCAAATTTATCCATTCATATCCAATATTGTCATACAAATGTTAAACTGTGCGAGAACAATGATAGACAATATTTTCCAAATTTTTGAATTACTGCGGTTGTCCTTTATTTCTATTATTTTATTGTATTAAAGATTAATGTGTTGGATCCGAGTAAGCGTCGCCTTTATATTTTAATATATAAAAAATTTTAGGGACCAGAGAAACACGTTACCTTCCACGAAGTGAGGCCTAATGTTCCCGTAGTAGGAACAAGCTTTCCCTAAGCAAATTTATTGTTAAACAAATACACCATAAGCAGGAGAAGCCAAGATATTACTGTATAAAAAGGAAAGTTGACAATAGAAAAAAAGCCGTCATCACGCTTCAAATCTAGCCTTTTGTTGGAGTCATAATTTCCTTTTTATTGCGCATATGAATAGATGACATTCACATAGTTTCTAAATTTAGGACCATAAAGAAAATAAACGCATCTTAATGTTGAATAATTTGACGACACACTTCTGCCCAGATTATTCTAATTAATGATGAATTCGTAGAATGACAAAAAGCCTAGCGATTGAATGGTTTATATGATATTTTTATTTTCAATATTACTGAATATGTTTCTTGAGGGATTTATTTACCGGAATTCAATCAGTATTACATCATTTGTAATACATAACAATTTTTAAATTCCAGATATTTTTCTCTTTTTCTCCTAGATGTATTTGTCATTTAATTTTTCTAGGTTATATGCGATCACGTAAATTCGAATCATAAAAGTATTCATTTTATGACAATTAAGAAATATTAAGTCACAAGTCACAGATGATTAATGGACAAAATGGTATCTATGTCTGATGATTGACTTTAAAATTACAAACCTCATCACCACAAGTCATTACCTTATCCTGATTGCAACATAAAAACTATCTAATAACCTGGATATATATCCTTTAAATGATATTTAATTTGCAAAGAAAGAGGATAAACGACATATATGATAAAAAGAAAGCTGTATTAGATAAATAGGAGGTGCTTACCCTACCGGAGCACCTGGCCTCACTTCCCTGGTGAAAGTTCACATGTCAAACCTAAGTCGTCAGTTCCAAAGTTTATAATTTGCATCTGCTCTGTGATTCAGACATCGGTTAGTATGTTTGGCTTTGATAAAAGTAGATAACGAATAGCAAATGAGAATGACTTGAAACGGATATATTTAACGAGCAATAGTTCAATGTGTCTTTAATAATCAATGTTGCTCTCGATCGCGGTGAGTCTAGCTGACTTTATTCAGTGTGTCTACTCTTGAGAACACGTATCCTCATTTTCAACATTTAAAGGTCGCATGTGTTGTAACTATATAGTCGTTCATAATTTCTCTATAGCTTATGTTTATTATTAGTTTTTAAAAACATTAATATATTATTATTATGTTAAATTACTTTGTCAGTTTCAAAGTTTTTCAATGATTTTGGAATATAGAGATGATATTAGTAATGGATAAGTTAAAAAATGTAGTTACTTTGGGTAATTTATTAATATCAGTGTTAAAATAAGATTTTTTGCTATCGGAAATATGTAAATATGCCTTTGTCGGTAGCTACTTTCAAGAGAGTAATTAAATAAAGCAAAAATAAAGTAACCTTATCGATTTTATATACACGTGCTGGTGTTAAGGTAAATGAATTTTTTATCCAAAATTATTCTTGCAACGTCTAATTTTTATGTACCGAAAACGTTGAAGATTTCCAGAGACTGTTTCAAACATATAACGGACATGTGTAGAAAATTAACGTTAGTTTTTTTTATAAAAGTTTGACATACACTATAAAGTAAAGCCTAGTTATGCTTGAGACAACATAAATCATATTGAGCTTTTTTTGCTTCTTTCCTTGGCACTGAAGTTAAATCATACTGATGAAGAAATCAATTTCAATCATAAACTTTCGACTGTTATCTCCTGTATGTTTTTCTGGCAAATTCAAACTACTGTATTTTGTTATAAGACTAATGCGTTTTACTCCTGTCTAACATATAAGAGAGTACAGTTAATGTATAATCAAAATAAACCAATGGTTATAAAATAAATAAGTCAAATAATGTTATTTCAAATTTAACAATGGTTATGCACAAAGGTGTCATTAAATATGCATTCCATGAACATTGGAATCAAAATTGATGTAGGAAATTCGAGACGGATAGTTTGCAATACATTTATTGTATTGGGATTTGATTTTTGATATCAGTTGAGCCAACTGAAAGCAGATGTTTAATTTTGACACACTAATATTGATTATAATCAATCTTAAATCAACTAATAGGTTAATTTGACTCACCATATTGATTATTTATTATTATGAATTCAATTCACATTTGTTTCAAGTTTATTGATTGGTGAGACATTTTCTGTTATTTTGCATGAAAGGATTGGTTCCGAGTGACGTCATGTAATTATAGACAACGCTCAGAATTATTTGAATATCTACGCAATAAATATGCTATTTTTATTTTACTTCCTACATGTGTATTGTTATTTTAACTGATGATTTGTTGTTTTAAAAAAGTCTATAATTTAAATTATAAAGACGAGGAATTGTATTTCGAAATGACTGTCTAGTGCTGTAAAATTTACACTGGTATAATATCAAATTATAAAAAAAATGAAAATATGTTTCTTTTTTTATAAAAGTGTATACAGATGGCATATATTTGGATTATTCAGTGATCATTAGTCTTGGTCATCAATGCAAATTGATCTTGCTTTTGTTTAAATAAGTAAAAGTTAATGACAATTATTGTTTCATTGAGTTTTGTTTTGTAATTGTATTCTAGCGCACTGGGATAGATGCCATTCATATAGTTTCCAAATTAAGACCATTAAGAGATAGAACGTCATATTTATATATTTATGTATGTAGAGTTGAATCATATGTCGACATTATTTTCTCCAAATTAATGGAGCTTAACGATGAATTCGTAGAGTGAAAGAAAGCCTAGTGGTTTGATATTTCTATGATATTTCTAATTTTCAATATCACTGAATTTGTTCTTAAGGGAGTAATTAACTAACCGCAATTCAACAAGTATTACATAGGTTGTAATACAAAACTAATTTGAAAACCGGATGTTTTGTGTCTTCAACCTAGATTTTTTTGTCTTTTATATTGCTAGGTTATATGCGATCAAGTAAACTCGAATTATAATAACATATTCTACAAGTTTTAATTTTAATTTAATAGCACTAGACGATTTTTTCAGAATACAATTCCTCACCCGTAATACTTGGACCAAAAGTATGAATCCAAAATTATGTTCAAGATGCCCAAAAATACCCAAACGACCAATAGCAATTTTGCCAAATTAAGCAATACTTTGCATGGTGAAGTTTACCTTTTGAGGAATTTTAAATTTAAACTGGCAGCAAATTTAGACAATAGTTTATTTCCAATAATACACAATTATTGCCTACTGAGTTTGTGCTATCCTCGGGGCAACAGTCACTAGCAGAGATACCGACTCAGTGCTTTAAATTACATATCATACCAGTTTTAATTTTACAGCACTTAACGGCCGTTTCAGAATACAATAGACCAAAATTAATAAATTGTTTTCAAGATGTTGAAAAGACACCCAAAGGACCCAAAGATGTTTTATCAAATTTTGCTAAGGGAATACTTTGCATGATGGGGTATTTATTTTTATGACAATTAGGTAATATTCACGTCACAAGTCACAAATGACTGTACCTGGATTGATGGGCAAAATGACATCTTTATTTAATGATTTACATTTAAATACCCACCTCATCACCGCAACTTATAAACGCAATGCTGATTTCAATATAAAAAGACTATCTAATAACCTGGATACATCTTGATATATGTCCATATAAGATTATATTTATTAAAAAAAATGAGTATAAAAGACATCTAAAAAAATAAAGGAAGCTATATGAGACAAATGTAGACAAAGAATAGCTAATGAGAATGTCCCGTAATAGATATAATTAACGACCAATAGGTCAATGCTCTTTTAATTCGCAAAGTTGCCCTCGCAATCCAGGTGGGTCTAGTTTGTTAAATTCGCAGTCCTTACCCTTTTAGAACATCGAGTCTTATTTTTTATTTTGAAGTTCACATGCATTTTATCTTGTACCTTTGTGCATATAGTCGTTCAAAATCCCTTTAAAGCTTGTTTTATTTTATAATTATTTTATTTTTATTGTTATAAATAAAGATTTATATTATTATTATGTTAAACTTTGTCAGTTTCAAATTTTGAAATAAGTGTGATTTTGAACATAGACCGGATAGGATATTAGTATTGATAAGTTAAAAATGAACTGACTTTTGGTCATTTATTAATATCACTATTAAAATCAGATTTTTGCTATTGGATATGTGTTACTATGTCGTCCTCAGTCTTAACTGTAAAGAAAGTAATTTAACAAAGCAGAAAAGGTTGCTTTTGCGATTTCATATAATCGTGCTTGTTAAAAGGTTGAGGATCTGAAGATTTCATTCCAGAAGTCTTTCTAAAACGTTTAATTTTTTATCTACTGAAAACCTAGAAGATTGTCTAGTAACTGTTTCAAAAATATAAAGAACGACGTCTGTAGATAAGTTAACCTTTGTATAAAAGTGACATACAGTATATAGATAAGACTACTGATGATTTAGGCAAACTAAAAGATGCTCAGCTTAATAGGCTTCTTTTCGTCACACTGAAGTAAAAATGAAACTGAGGAAAGAAATCCATGGCATTTTATTCATAGACGATACAGACGTGAAGTAGTTTGATTGTTAATCCTTTTAGTTCTATGAATGAGTCTAACTTATTTAAACTGTATTTCTTTATAAATAAACCAGATGTGTATCTGTATTGTTTCAATTCAGAAAATGCAGTAAGTAAAACCAATCTCGATTAAATAAATAAGTCAAACAATGTAATGTTCAAATTCAATGTTTTGGCTAAGCAGAAAAAAAGTTCTCAATTCTAAATGCATTGTACGTTTAAAAACAATCAAATCAAAATACATATATATTCTATTTGATTGGAAATTGACTTGTAGTATTTGTTAAGCCAACTGCAATCAGCTTTGTGGAGTTTGCTTCTTAAATCAACTAATAGGTTAATTTGACGCACTATATTGATTAATAATTCAATTCTCGTTTGTTTCAAGCGTTTTGATTGGTGAGATATTTTCTGTTGGATTAGAATGTTTAGTTTTGATGTACACAAAAGGATTGGCTTTCAGTTACGTCATGTCGTTATGGACGGCACACAGAAGTTCCTACGCCATAGAGATGCTATTTTATTTTACTTCACACGGCTGTTTTTTTGTTCAAATTGTTGATTTAATGTTTTAAAAACGCTTTAACCAAATTATAAAAAATATTTTTTCTCTTACAATTGACATATATTTAAATCAAACAGCTATAATTAGTCTTGGTCATCAATGCTTGAACCTGTAGACCGACACAAGTTTTTCTATTTCTTGTTTAAAAAAATTATACCTTAAATGAAAATAAGTGTAACAAGTCTCATTGAGTTTCAAGTTGTAATAAGATGTCTAGAATATTTAACTTGTATCGAGACGCCGTCAGCCATAGGTGAAGGTGTAGAAATTCTGTCTGTCCCTTGCGTTAATGGCATTATATAGCAGGGTTCTTTATCGCGCGAAGCCTACCTTGACACGGGTCCTCGTTTACTTTAAGTTCTCATCCGAAAGAACCGGTACTTTCATTTTGTAATGCCGACTGCTTGGCGAAAGAACAGTTATTACCCGCTTTCAAGTCAGATCTGGTCGGGTTTTGAACCCACGACCTCCCACTTATGGAGCCCTACCAACTAAGCACACAATTCAGAGTAAGGGTTATGCTTATAACAGTAAGTTTCGTTTTTCAAGGGATTCTTTAAAAACCCACCAATGGTTTTTTCTTGCACAGTATGGATCAGTAAATTCATTCTAGCTTATGCAGATGTTTCTACGAAAATGTCGAACTAACGATATATGTCTACGTTTTCATCTACGAGATATATTTTACCAGAAGACCACCGTGGAAGTTCAGTTAGTAGAGTGCTCGCTCTTTAATTGGGAGGTAGCGGATTCGAATCCCCGACTGACAGGTCTGACCCAAGACTTGAAAGTGGATAGTGACTGTTCTTTCGCACAAATTTTAGCACTTTCACCTTAAGCTGGCGACGTCTCGGTGTAACTAAAATAGTTCGGCTAGGACGTTAAACAACTTTACTAAACTGAAGTCACCTTTACCAGGAAAAAATACGCTATTATAAAAAAGTAACTCTTTCTCATCTGTAATATATTTTTCAAGCACTTTTACCAATCCTATTGGTGGAATAACCTTTGGAAAATAACAAAATCATTACAAAACATTAGCTAATATTTTCCAATCACGAAAGTCAATCCCATAGATAAAAGCACCCGTAACATATAAATGTAATATAATAAAACATAAAATATAATTAAATCGCCCAAACCAATCCCATTGTTGAATTTACCTGTGAAAAAACACACAGTGTTATGAAACAGAAATAATTGATACTAAATATAAAATTTTATATTCGTGTTTTATGTTTGTATAGTGGGTCTTATTTTTGAAAATATATAAATCATAATACATTTTGTAGCAGTATACCTTACAATCTATCATATTGCTCTCGTTAAAATTACTAAAAACACATGAAAAAACTATTGTTTCATAAGGTTTTAGTTCGCTGCTACCAATATTTCTCCTACGATTTAACATAAACAAGTCTAGACGGACTCTCGGTTTTCAGATAATTCAGTTTATAGTTTCTTTGCGTGGAACATGCAATTATTTATATAGATGTCGTTGTGACTTACAATTTTATTGTCAAAACTCCGATGATCTTAGAATGCGTAATTGATCAATTTGTACCAGTGTCGTGATACAAATGTTAAACTAAGAATACAACCTTAAAATAAAAAGACAGCATGCCTCTACAATCCGAATTTGTACAATTTCGTCTTATTATTCTCTGAAAGTGATTATTTGGTAGAGTATACATATACGCAGTGTTTAATCATTTTCTTCGTAGAATACAGTAAATAATTAAGTATGGTGAGACTTCTCTTGATATTTTTGAACTTGTTTCCAAATTGTCTTCTTATGTTGAATAGAAACAAAATAGAATTTAGAAGTACATTTCTGAAAGAAATCTACATACTATAACGTGCATTTCAGGGAATATTGCTTTGAAACCAAGGAAATTTTCAAGTTGGGTATCTTAAAGTCCTTTTTTACTTGAAATGTTTAATTAATTTCAAGACATGATTATTCTGAATTATCTGTGCAATTCGACATATAACCTCTATCTTTATCAAATTACGTTAATGATTCTGTTCCGTTGTTTAGAAATTAAAATGTAGGCGTCTTAACATCATATTAGTTTATGAATTGTGATTTGGTCAGGGTTGCATAAGGTTGACGTTTGCATGACGTCAGCCCTCTCCTCCATATTGCTGAGGATGGTGATTAAATGGCGTCACGTAATCGAGTCTTTACAATTCCAGGCATAATGATATTTAATATCTTGTCAAAAGTACTAACCTAAAGTATCGCTGTTATCGAAGAAAACGGCTGAAATTTATTACCTAACGACGATATAGGATCAAGTTTAGCGTCAATCAATTGATTATTCCTGTAATGCTATATTAATCTGGCTTATTGATTTCTTCTATAATAAACTTAGAAATTGACAAGCTTGATAACAAACAAAAGAATTCCTAGAAGATAGATTTTCCTGGTGCAAAGAGCAATTATTTCAATTATCTTTGTTTATAAGTCTTTTACATCTCGTACCTTGTCTAATTATGGTATTTACGTCAGATTTATCTTTAAGTCTTTGTAAGGGAAGGCTTAATCTGAAGATAAATGTACCTTGTTCATCATTGTATTGTTATAACGGTCTGTTATGCGACATCTATCACAGGTTTAAAGGAACTAAATGAGGCTAAGTCAACAGTAATATAATACTACGCTCAGGTTTTTCAATCTTCTATTTGTGTTCTTATAGAGAGTGTATGTTTTATGCTAATAGAAAGAAACAATTAATATTGATGTTTCAAAAGGTAGAATTGAGCATATTGAAAACTGATACAAAAGAACGCAATGAATAAAAAAAATTGTATTAAGAGTTAAAGTGCTGCAATATGTAAATTATGGTCATATAACGGCAGTAGCTATCCCTGGCTAATTGGTTAACACACTCTACGGTCATTACATGTATTATAATTTCTCAAAAAGGGAAAACCTTATATTATTATTTAACAATTACATAATCTAAATCCAGATGATTGCAGATATTTAAATTGCAAATTCCTGCCTAGTACAACAGGGCAAATTATGTGACATCACTTAGATGTAACATCTTTTGTGTTTACAGACACTAACCTACATTATCACGTGACGATGGATTCTATAAGTTAGCATGATGTGATGTATGTTTTACGTCATGTTTGTCGGTCTAGTACTGGGAGGGAATTATACCCAAATATTGCGTTTAGGATTTATTAAGAAGAATTGAGGAAATCATGGTGAATGGATGAACTGATGAAATACGAGAACAAGACACTATAGACACATTTAAGCACACTAATGAACAAACCTAAGCTTTTGGAAAAAAATAAACATTGTTTAGAAAGAGTTGTATCCAGTGGTGTGGTTTAATAAATACATATATTAGATTTCGAACTATTTAAAGTAAACACACTAGTTCATTTCAAAGCATGACTAGAGTGAATATTTGGAATACTAAAACATGTTTATATCAAGAAACGTTTTGTCTTTTATGCAATGGGAGATCTAGTTTAAAACACTTCATCATCTCTCTGCGTTTGTTTATAGACAAAAATAGATGTCTTTAGCTAATACAATACAATTTTTTATTCTTACCAAATGTATAATTTAGGTGATTATTACTAACATGTTAACATCATATTCTCCGCTCATACGCTAGTCATTAGGTGTGAATTCTATCTCCCTAAGCAAAGTGTACGTTTATTTAAGTCCAATTGAGTCGCTGTTAAAGCATTGTTCGTTAGTCATGTGAGAGCACCTGTATTTTCTTATATATCATTCGTTTTGAAACTGTCTTTTTCTCACAGAAGTCTGAAACTGTCTCGTTTATTCCTCCAGGATATCGCGTATGTAAGCAAAACGTCTAGGAAATCATAAAGTGCTAAATCTATAAAGACATTGAGGGTAGGAGTTCTTGATCAGTTTATACAGAAGACATTTCCAATTAGAAAATGTCCTCGCTTTTATATACATAATTGTATATCCATCGTGGACACTTGTTGTTACCAAAACAGAGGTGACCAATACTAATACGAAAAGTATGACCTAATAGCTTATACGAAATGACACACTGTGTAAACGCATTATCGTAAATACAAAGTGTATTCTAATTCCGTTGGTGCATAAATCATACATTTTCATGGGGATTTCATTTCGTTTTTTCCGTGGGTTAGTTAATGCACGAATCTAATGTGACTGGAAATTTATTTTTACTGCCAAGGCGATTTATTTGAATATTTAACAAAAAACACAATTCCATAACACCACTGTTTTTAACATTATCAAAACCATACCAATCGTGGAGAAAACAACAAAATCCAAAAGCAAAGTAAAATATAAAACTGGCAAATTAGGTTCAAACGCGAACTTTCAACAGAGAAGTGAGACCTAGTGGTCCGCAAGGCTAGCTAAACCCACACGTGTTTAATGAAAATTGGCAATGAGAGGAACGTGGAAATTATGGGACGTCAGTTATATTCAGGGTATTTTGGATACAGAAGAAAAATAATATGAAATTTTCTAATATAACTGATTCTACAGTATATTTCATGGCAAAAATGAGGTTAAGGATATCTACTTTGGACAGACATTAAAAGTCCAGGATAGAATTGTACAGAACAGACCCGTCGAAAGTTTAACAGTTTACCACTGGCCTTACAAAAATGAGTCAATGTTTGGCCGCCGAGTGGGCGATTTATGGATAGAAAGTGGCCAAAACTTTCCATGAGATATTTACAGCTGCCGAAAAGTTCCGAGATAACGAGGGACTAAGATGAGCTGCTGTTTTGGCATCAATGTGTTAGCTTAGTGTTAAACTTTCGACAGGTCTCTACTGTACTTTTGCCTTGAGAATTTACTATTCAGTCGGTTTTAAAGTATTTACGATTTTAGCGACAGTAAAAAGTCTGCTTCAGTCAGTGTTCACTTGTGAAATTGACATCTGAAAGGATAATTTCTAAAGTTTTCTATAAGATAAATCCCTTCTAGGCTTCCATGCACTTTTTATTCTAACTGATGATTTCGTTACACTGGAAATCTAAGAAACCTTACAGAAAAAGATTAGTAATTACATATTATACCAGTTTTAATTTTACAGCACTAGGCGGCCGTTTCGGAATACAATTCCTCATCAGTAGTGCTTGAACCAAAATTATTTGTAGATGTTGAAAAGCTACCCAAAGGACCAAATATATTTCCAAATTAAGCTAAGGAAATACTTTGCATGAGGGAGTATACCTTAGTTTTTTGAGAAATTTCAAATTTTAACTTGCAGGAAATTTATAGACAATTATAGTATATTTTCTGACAATAATACGAAATTAATACCTACTGAGTTGGTGATATCCTCGGGGCACCAGCCACCAGCAGAGATATCGGCTCAGGGGTTTAAATACATATTATACCAGTTTAATTTTACAGCACTAGACGGCCGTTTCGGAATACAATTCCTCATCAGTAGTGCTTGAACCAAAACTATGAAACCAAAATTATTTTGTAGATGTTGAAAAGCTACCCAAAGGACCAAAATATATTTTACCAAATTAAGCTAAGGAAATACTTTGCACGAGGGAGTATACCTTAGTAATTTTTTATTAATTATGCTGCTGATGGACATCTGAAAGGATATTTTCTAAAGTTTCCATAAAGATGGATCACCTTCTAGGTTTCCATGCACTTTTCTTATTCTAAACTTTCGAAAAGTCTCTACTGTACTTTTGCCTTGAGTATTTACTATTCAGTCCGTTTCATTCATTTACGATTTGAGAGACACGAAAAAGTCTGCTTCAGCCAGTGTTCACTTGTGAAATTGACATCTGAAAGGATATTTTCTAAAGTTTCCATAAGGATCACTTTCTAGGCTTCCATGCACTTTTCTTATTCTAACTGATAATTTCGTTACACTGGAAATCTAAGAAACCTTACAGAAAAAGATTAGTAATGTTTTATTAATTATGCTGCTTATGGACATAGTCTATTTTAAAATTGAAGATAAACTTCAGCTTGAACTAGTACCTTGTTCCATAAACTAGCTGTTGTCATTTGTCAATTTTATTTATTATTTTATGTTAAACAATTTTTTTTATTTTATTACACACGTGGCGGGGTGAATATGGGTAAACAGGAGGTGCTTACTCCTTCGAAGCACCCAGCCTCACGTCCCTGTTGGAAGTTCAATGTGTTTCACGTTACTTGTCAGTTTCCAAGTATTTACTTTGCTTCTGGTTTGTTATGTGGACATAGATTATTATGTTTGTCTTTGATTATCCACTCCTTTGCATTTTTATTGGCGACTACTCTAGAATGTTCAACAGCTTTTCTACGTTTTATTTACATTGAACATGTTAAATCCATTTGCATTTTACACCACGGAAAAACTGTATTATCTAGTAATTTTATTCAATATATTCCATCTACACACATAAAAACATATAAACCTTATGTATATCTAGAAAACCGATAAAATATAAAGCAAATAATCCGATTACATTATGAGATACAAGCATCATTAACCGAAATGTGTTTTATACATTGAAACATGAATTGGGACGAATTCTAAAATCTTATTTCCCTATATCAACTAATACCTGCCACAAATCATTTTTTTAGTTACCACGAGATAAATATATAATATTCTGGTCATTTATTGGCTCATGTGTTGTTTCATATTCATATTTGCATCAGATATAAGCTTGCTTTGTTCCAATTTTAATTGTAAAGTCAACTAGCGACTAGTAATGCAGATAATAAGTCGTCAAAAGTATTACTGTGTATAAAAATACAACTTATGATCAACACATGCTGGACTTGTCGTATCAGCAATTTGTGGTCATTTTTTCCAATAAGAAAACTCATAGCAAACCTTCATTTTGTTTTATCAAAACCAAACATACTACCCTATTTCCAAATCACAATTCAAAAGCAAAAGAATAATTTAAAACTTAAAAATTAGGTTAATTGTGTGTACTTCCACCAGGGAATTTAGGCCAGTTGCTGCGGAAGGGTTGACATAACATATAATTTAAAAACATTTTTCAAGAGTTTTGTTCATAGTCAAATATTTTTTAATTGATTTAAATGATAAATAAACGGATGTGAGTTTGAGAGAGAGTTTTGTATGGGCATGTGAGCGTATAATGATATTCAGCATGTGTACGTGTAGTGCAATGAAAATCGAATAAAAAAACTTATCCGTTCAGTTTAGAATCTGTGATTTGTTGTTTACTACACTATCAAGGTTTTCTTCTCAATTTTTACTTAGGTTATTAACCAAGACTGCTAGTTATCATTTAGAAAAGTCTGCATAATAACTTTAATAATGATGAAAGTAATATTATAATTATTATTATAGAATTCAAGTCAATTCGCCCCACGGTAAATTCGCCCCCGTCAAATTCGCCCCCACTTTCATCAAATTCGCCCCCATGTCAAAATCGCCCCCTTTCAAAATCGCCCCACTTCTTGCAAATTCGCCCCCATTTTTTTCCAATAACCATATAACAAATAATTTTTATTTTTATTTTTATTTTATTTTTTTATAAAAATCAAATAAAAATAATGACACTTTAGAAATGAAACATATCAATGCATCCATTTAATTAATATGAATTTAACTTTTATGTTCAATTGTATTATTAAACGTAGTCAACGTTGCTTTTGACAAAATAATTTTTATAAAATACCGACATATAGTAGATGCCATTTTAAAAGTGAACAATGCATTTGATGTTACCAAGAAGAGAGAAATTGTTTCGAAGGAACGCCTGGTATGTTGAAAAAGATGTTCTCTCAACGGTACATAATCTATCAATACTCTAATGTAATTCTTTAATAAACGTTACTGAAGTATTTTGTTTTTACTGTATCCACTGTTATGATTATAGCAAAATCTTACAAAGGACTTTTTATTTGAATGCACGACAAAAAAACATTGCAATAAAAACAATGCATTACAAATAATTTGTCTGCCATGAGTTATTTAGGCATATCCGAGGTCGTAAAAAATAATTTTATGTTACTTTTACAATCTCAATAAAAGAAGATTTTTTTTCCAAAAATTTGGGGCGAATTTGACAGTGGGGGCGAATTTGCAAAAAGTGGGGGCGATTTTGAACGGGGGCGATTTTGACATGGGGGCGAATTTGATGAAAGTGGGGGCGAATTTGACGGGGGCGAATTTACCGTGGGGCGAATTGACCTGATACCTTATTATAACATCAAAGGCAGTACAACAGCCGGTGATACGAAAAATGTTTACACATTCGTCCATCATTTACGTCAAACATACGCAGTCGAAAAATCGAAACTGATTTTTAATTTATATATTAGTTAGGAAGAATCTAAAATATAAGTTCGAAATTTTTTATGCTTAACTTCAGTTGTCATATGAACATAATGTTATACTGTTTATAATGACATCTAAAATAATTTTAATGTCAAGTTTATATTATTGGCACAGCGGAGGAT
Organism: Anadara kagoshimensis; assembly: GCA_021292105.1. NCBI lineage: Eukaryota > Metazoa > Mollusca > Bivalvia > Arcoida > Arcidae > Anadara > Anadara kagoshimensis. The sequence goes on along the minus strand of CM037861.1, from coordinate 41,483,373 downwards.
ATTCGCAAAAATATTCGAGCCGTAACAGTTATCTTTTGCCATCGCCACACCGCCTTTTCGAGATACTAAAATATTACTAAACTTATTAAGACTTTAAAGACCGCTGGTAATTTGGTGCTTAGTTATTTTAACATTTTATAAACACGAATATCTCGATTTTATTCATGTCAAGAAACAAAATTTAATGGTTCTTTATAGCTGAACTATGTTATTAACATTTAATGAAATTTCTTCTGATATAAAGTGTAATACTTTCATCGTATATCGACATATTTATTTATATTCTGACAACAAGCAGTTAAACACGCCAATCCAACGTCTTGTATGAATGTTGACCACCGTCATTTTCAGGTATAATAACATAACAGTGTACATCCATGTAAATATATAGCATCAAACCATATAAATTACTAATCAAAACTAACATACCAAATCCATGTCCAAATCATAATCATAAACTAAAATAAAAGTTTGAAAACTGGCAAATTACATTAACCACTAGGGAAGTGAGGCCTGGTATTACGGAAGGGTAAACACTTCCTCTGTGACTAATTACATCCGCCATGCGTGTAATCGAAGCTGGCAGTGAAAAGAACATGGAGATATCGTTCGTTAAATAGATCCAGCGTAATTTTGTATCCGGAGGCGTAATAATTATCAAAAGTATTTTTTGAGGAAAAAAATGGACCTAGATTAACCTAAATTTGCAAAATCCCTGCATCAACAATATGTTTTTAAGCAGGTTTCTTCGTTGTATAACGTTCTTGTAGTGAGATTGAGCTCTATCATAGCGTATTAATTGTGAAATAAATGCACCATAATCAGGATATTAGGTGAAGCAGATATATAAATGCATATAAAAAGAAAATTGTCAAATTGATAATAAAAATTGTATTTACAAAATTTATTTATGGACTATTCACAATGTATTCTTTCTGTACATATTTAATACTCTCCGGCAATTTACACTTTGATCTAGCCTTCAAACAATAACGATCGATTTTGACCTTATTTTTATAGCTTCAAGTAGGCAGATGTATTTTTATATGTCATAGTGGTATAAATTTACAATAGATCATTATCAAAATGTCTACGTTAGATCTATGTTCATTCTCTGATGTGGGTGTCGCTTTTCTTAATCAAAGTATATTATTGAGATGGCATTTATATGCATTAAATCCAAAACCGTATACTGTATACTCGCTTTGAAAGGTTCGTTTGGATCAATAATCAAAGGTATTCCTATATTAAAGTGTTTGATATCGTTTTCTGTAGCCTGAAAAAAGTAGACATGTCTGTATGTAACGCATATCTGGTTTGGACGATGGTTTTAAACTTTATTCATCGAAGTATGAATTAGAACTTTTCTATGAATTCCAAAGGGACACCAGGTTCAAAAACATTAACATTCATCCCAAATGTTTGATGAAAGGTGTAAAGTTACAAAGCGAATTAATCTTTAAACAACTGATATAGTATAGAGAATTTTCAGTTACCGTGTATTTGAATTGGAAACTCCGATTTGTTTTAAGTGAATTTAAACAATATTGCTTTGTTGGTGGGAATTGGGATAGTGTTTTAAAGCTCTTGTCTAAATTGAGCCACCCACTTACTTTCTCAGATTTGTTTTTAATTGTTTTTGTCGGTGTTTTTACAATCTACGTCTCCAAAACTAGTAATTTATATTTAAGTAATGGATAAAAGAACACAATCGTAGCTGCATTAGTGGTCCGATTAATCCAAATATTTAAGTTTTAAGGAGTCATTAAAACTGAGTGTGTATAAAATGTTCCATCACACAATATGATAGAAATTGTAAAACAATATAATATATATTGTACATATAGGATTCTTATGTTAATACATGAGTATTAAACAAAAACATTACACAAGTGACTTGTGAGAAGGAAACTTTACTAAATGATCTTTATAACACCAAAGCTATTTCTGTTTAAGAATTTCTGTTAAAACTTATTTTATTATGGAGAAAAGATTTTGGTATTATAATGTTTCCTGAAACATGCTATACATATAAGAAGATCTAAAGATAGTAAAATTGGTTGAATGGCTTTGCTGAATCAAAGACATTTGACATTTCTGTCCATTTTATTGCTTTGGTATAGCATCAGGGGTCATTGCCATTTCCTAGTGTGACTACACAAACCTGTTTTAATTACTCCATTATATTTATTTTTATTAGACCAGTTTGAGACAGGATTTAATTTTCCTTTAAGCATTAAAATAGTTTCATTTCAGACATTGCACTGTATTTACCCTATCTCTGCTGTCGAATATCATGATTTATTCTCTCACTTGTTGGTATTTTTAGTTTTTTTAAAGGATGGATAAAATCCAATTAGTATCTTTTAGCAGCTGCATTGAACTTTATGTCACGATACATTGAATCCTTACTGTAAAAGACTGTGTGAGTATAAATGATAGCGTCTTTGACGATTTATATTTTGAAGAAGCCCGGTGTGTTGTTAGATGAGAATAAAAATTACACTAAAACCCTTCTATTATTCTAAAGAAAACAACTCAACAAAATTGATGAATATATACAATGTTAAAACGTTTGAAGTTTATGCATGCTGAGTGCAAACAGCAAAGTGTATACCGCCACAAAATCCTCGGTTTTCAAAATTGTTATAAAAAATTCTCTCTACCTTTTATACTGATCAATATTACCGCAAGAGGTGTAACCAACATGTACATATATTATAGCCTACTCGTTTTTGTTTATTCCCAAAAATACAGTTTTATTTCGGTAATGGTATTAAACGCCCCAGTCAAGGATTTTTCACTTATATTGAGACGTTCCCAGCTATAGGCGAAGTCGCAGAATTTTTCCCTGTGCGTTGCGCTAATGGCTATATACAGCTGGGTTCGTTATCGTGCTACGTCAACTGTGACACGGTACCTCGTTTATTTAAAGTTCCCATTCGAAAAAAACCGCGAGAAAACTGCTGAGAGCTTACGGAGCGTGCATTCTACCAACTTAGCAACCGCAGTGGTGCAGAACACACAGTAAACGGTAAAATTACTTGAGTTAGTTTGTGAAATATTCACCTCCAATTCTACCTTTACAATCTACCATGGTCTTATATTCTAAATTTTGATGACTCATGTGGGGTGTAGGCAGCTAAACAGGAGGTACACTTCCGGAGCAATGTCTGTGTTGAAGTTTGCGTGTGTTACTTAATGTTTAAGTTTCAAAGTTTTTTCTTTTCTTTGGTATTGCGATTTGGACTTTGGTATTGCGATTTGACATGGATTGGTATATGCATTTTGGTTTTTTATTAAAATTTAAATTTTAAATAAATGATTTTCGTGTTTTGTACTGGAATCAACCTGATCTAGGATGATATTGTAGTCGTAGGAGTATAGGAATTTATGAGGAGTGGATTTATAAATATGAAATTGAACGTCTATATCAAGAATCAGCTGCTTGCTATATTTGTTACAGTCTACTCAGGCTATATATAACTTCATACTGATATGATAACCTTTTAGATTTTTAAGTACTATCCAATCGAATTTCGTTTTAAGATACATATATGTTATTGATTCTCTATTGACATGGACTGGAATGTTTGATTTTGATGGCATGCTAATTATGAATAGATAAAGTTTTAATGTAATGACGCATCTTTGTAGGGTTATAATCGTGTGTGGCCACAAAATTTCTGATTATATATGTATAAACAGAGTTAAAGAACAAGCGGAGTGTAATAATGTAATAATAAAAAACAAACATAATAATCCATGACCGATTCACAATGTAGAAGCAAAGTAAAAACTTTGGAAGCGACTAGTTAGGTTGGACGCGTGAATTTTATGGAATTGAGATTAAATGCTCTATAAGGGTAAGCACCTCCTGTTGTGTGTAATGAAAATTATGTGGAGTGGAATGAAACTATGGGACGTCAAATATATCCAGGAAAATCCTAGATACAGACACATCAAATTTATCAACAATACTGCGATGACGGCCATAAACATTTTCGGGCATTATTAAGTCTAGACTTGCAATATTAATGGGTCAACAACTTATTTGCAAGGAGATAATTAATATCAAATTAAATTTTAAAATAATTGATAATATATACCATTTAAACATCAAATACAAATAAAAACACATTTATGAAATGAATTATCAAAAAAGGAAGAGCAACAATAAAAAAACAGTATGCACACCACATTATGTCACAAGAAGGCTGACTGACGACTAACTGACCGAAATGAAAAATCAATATTTGATTTAACGAAAACTATTAATATGAGATAAATTATGGCTACAATTCAAACATAAACCTGGCAGTCAAAATGCCTATTATGCGTAAATGTGAACATAGTACCTTATCAGAATATAGACTTTAAAAAACAATCAATAACATTTCTATTCTCATTTTATGTATAAATCTATCTCATTTAATACCCACTACTTATAACAACATTTGTACTTGAAGCAAACGTTTTTCTAGTATAAGTATGATGTCTCTGTATCTAAATTATCTCTAGATAGATTTGACGTTCCATAGTTCCCTTCCTTTTATTATCATATTTGACTTCAAACGTTGCCGATGAAGTTAGCCGAAAAGAACAAAACTTGCACTTCTTGTCTCTTCGAGTGTTTCAGTTGCAGAGGCAGTTAACGTATTTGCAAGTTTTATTGCAGCTTGATTTGTTTTTAGTTTACTAAGCTAAAGCTTGTTTCTAAAATTATATTTTATATAACTGGTGGTAACAATTAAACACCAAGCGCAAGAAACATAAAGGGAATACATAGAGAAACAATCAAAACAATTCTTACTAAAAAGTATAGAAATAAATAATTATATACTGATTCAAAATGCACATAATTATAACTTAACACGTTTTAATTTTTCAGCACTAGATTTTCATTTTGAAAAAAACCCAGAAGAATTAAAACTTATTTCACCAAATACGCCTAAGTCAAAATTTTAAACAGTAACGCATGGCTTACTTTTAAGGAATTTAAAAAATTTGCGAGGCAGATAATTTTGCATAAAAGAGATTTATTGAGATAAGATTTAATGTGTTATATGTCATCTCAATTTGCAAGAAAACCAATTAATAAAGTGTTACGAAAACACTTCTATAATTTAAAGTTGTCCCCTTAGAGAAATTTGAAGCTGTCGTTCAGTTGACAATGATATTTCAAAACTAGATTATTCGACAATGTTTTTTCTACATAATGTTAGAAAAACCTCTTGTTTCCTTCTTTTTAAATGGAAATTGTATTGCAAAAGAAATGTATGGAATTAAGATATGTTATCTGATTGAGTTTTATACAAAGAACCAATATAGAAAAGGCAGCGTCAAAATTGGGACCAGACGAATAAAATTCATATGTATTTTAATTGCAAAATACAAAATTTCATGCCGAAACTTTAGATTTGTGATTTCCTGAAATATCTCTCCAGATATACCAATAAAATATCTTTAAGGCATTTGCAATGACATTGATGAAACGGAATATTAATATAGCAGGTAATACGCTAAGTCCTCTTTGGAATGCCACTAGAAATGTCAAAATTCATTCCATGCATCATGTAAGTCCACATACGTTTTTCATTGATCTTTGTATACACTGTATAGATTTATAATTGGACTGCTTTAAGTCTTCCTATCACTTGCACTTACGATAATTTGCAACATCTACGGTTGATAAAATTAGCAATGCATATATGATAAATGTAATGTCAAAAATTGGTATACCACTGCCGTGGCTTAGTTGGTAGAGTGCTTGCTCCGTAAGCGGGAGGTCATGGATTCGAACCCCGACCGGGTCTGACCCAAGAGTTAAAAGTTAATGTTCTTTTACCAAGCACTCGGCATTACGAAATGAAAGTCACGGTTCTTTCGAATGGGTACTTAAAATAAACGGGGTCCCGTGTCACGTTGGGCTTGGAACGATAAAGAAACCTGCTGTATAATGCCATAAGCGCAACGCACAGTCAAAATTTCTGCACCTTCGCCTATAGCTCGCAACGTCTCGATATAAGTGAAATATTCTTGACTGGTACGTTAAAGACCATCACACACACACACACACACACACACACACACACACACACACACACACACTCTTTCTCTCTCTCTTTCTCTCTCTCTCTGTCTCTCTCAAAAAGTGGTATAATTTCATTTTTTTATTCATCGGGACCTTATCCACTTGGCAGCAACACACATACATATTTAGATATTATTGTTGCCGTATTTCTAATCTAACTCCGTCAGATAATATTGTTGCGAGAATTGTAAAGGCAATTTTAAGTGCGGTAATATGATACAATTCTTTACGTCATGATGTATGTTTTTGTATTGCACCTATTCCGGTTGGCGACAATAATTTTATACTACGTTGACTTGGAAATCCTTTTATATTTATTTATTTATTTAAAGCGTAGAACATGTTTAAATAAGGAAGCTATTCTGTATAAACTGATAAAAGAAGTCTTAATTCCTAATTAGTTATCGATTTTTTATTCGTTTAATAATTTCTCTAGACCATCCATTTTAGTAGACAATATCCCGGAGGAATAAAGACAGACAGTTTCAGATCTTTATAAAGAAATACTATAAGAGTTCATAAAGAAATTTCCTCATTATTCGATATCAAAAAGAACGTAGCAGGTGCCCCCACATAACTAGGAAACTATGCTTAAAAAGTAAATTCATGCGGGAGATATAGAATGGTAATCTAATGACTGTTTTATACACAAGTTCTATATCGTATTTACAAAACCTTTGAAAAATGATTTATTGCATTATTTGCTTGGCACAAAAACATATTCAATTACTGTAAAAATTCTGTAGTCTACGTTTTTGTTTGCTTGTCTTTTTTAATTATCGGACACATCCTACAAAAGCCGTCGTAGCGATCTATTGCTGAAAATTGTTAACTTTTTCACATACAAAAGTGGAAGAGATATATTAATCTATAAAACATAACTGTAAAAAGAAATTGAAAGCTATAAAACATTTTTATAGACTGACTAATGTTTAACTTTAATGTTATAAAGTAGACCCTTCTACTTGTTGAAGGAACAGAAATGTTAAGTCAATACAAGGGGTTGGGAATTAGGAATCATGGCCTATCATTTTCCGTAAGGTAAGCCCATAATTAATTTTCTGCGGTCATCAGTTTGTAAAGCAAATGTTAATGCGATTGAAGGTTGTTAATGCCTCTTAACGAATTAATTTGGTCTGTCTGTTCACGTTATTATCTTATTATCTATAAATATGCCCCTTAAACTAATCATAATAAATATTGGTAACTACATTTTAAAATAAAATGCAAAAAAAAAAAAAACAAAAAAAACCCCCAAAAAAACCCAAAAAACCCAAAACTACAATCTAAAAATTACAAGTATATAAATATATATATATATATATATATATATATATGGAAATCAGGAATTGTAATTTGAAATTGGATAGGCATGTTTGTGGTTGATATAAGAAAATTCAATAAAACGTGATAAACTTTCAAGGCGTTTTCTATCACGAATCTAAGTGCTAATAAATAGCTTTCCTTTGCGATGAAAGAAGAAATGAACGAAAAGTCCTGTAAAGATTGTTTTCATAGGAATCGTAATAATTCGCCTGAAGTGTTATTATTAAATATAACAATATAAAATAGCAAATGTGAAGTATTTTAAAGAAACATTTTTCATTTAAAACAGTATTGCAAATATCTTAAATTATTGTACCGAAAATCTTTTAAAAAAATAATTATTTAACGCATACATCTGATCAATTAAACGTGACCGTTTAGAGCAAATATACAAATTAAATTACAACGAAATAATATCTTTTAATATCTGACAAAAATGATCAGTTAGCTTTTTACTCTTACAAAAAATACAGAACTTTTAGCGATTTAGAGATTAATATTGAAACCGCAATAAAAATATCTGTAACAAAATACGTATAATTAATAGAGAAAACAATCAGTTAGATACAAAAATAGTACACCCAATCCATAAATATCCTTCAAACTCTATAAATAAAATATCCCCAGAAGCAAGGCTAAATCTATCAGTTATCCTCTAAACGCAGTGATAATCTATGAATTGATACTCATATTACTGAATCAGATAAGTTCTACAACCGGTTATCACATTAACGAGTAGATGAAGATATATTAAGTCTATCGTATCAAATCTTCAACACATTATTACCGTATACCTGAATTACTGATATCGATTTGCCATCATATTTGACTATGTGTGGGCTATCAATTAAATATTCAACATAATCATCTTTATTTAAGCTAACTGGAAATTCAATCATGGGCACACTAATTTGATCCAATTTTGGCATAAGTCATTGAAACATGCTATTTTTGTTGTTGTTTTTTGTATTATGTAAGAGATCAATTAAACATGATTCCCGCGACACTTTTCTGCTCAATAATTAAACTTGAATTTAAAATCATAAACGCAAAAGTTGTGAGGTAATACAATGTTTTGATGTTTTAGATGGTGCCGTGCTTGATACGCTTTCTTTAATATCATTTACAGCTGTGTGAATCTTGAACGAAGAATTTCTTTAACATTTTGCTTTTTGACTGCTTCTCTTGTTTCCATGTTAGTTTTTAGTTAATTGTTTTAAGTTCATTTGACTATATTGATTTTCAAATGTGGATTGCATGTTTCAATAACACTTTCGACATCAGTTACCTTGCCTCACCTCCTTTGCGGAAATGCACGTTAGTTTGCCAGTTCTAGGGTTTTATCTTTGGTTTGGTAGTGTGGTTGGTGAATTTGTTTTGATAACTACACTTTCAATGTCTCATTTAGACTAAATATTGGTTTAGTCTATGCTAATGTAAATTTATATGGCTCTTTGAATAAATTGATACCCCCGCAAAAACAATAAGGGGTTCGTAAGGAATCACGATGTTCAGAAGATCAGGTGTCTGAAAACCATGTCTCCTCTATATCTTCATTGTTATAGGTAGGTATAGTTAGTCTGATGTATTATAACAATAAAACCAAAAATAGTAGGTATCTACTATTCAGATGATTAAAATCAATATCACATTTCTTCAAGGTCATTGATATACGATAAGCGAAATGATATCAATAAAACACATATGAGAATATTATTGTGACGAACTTTCAGTGTTAAACCTATCGCTCGCTGATATTAGATCAATGTATACGGTATCACTCAATAACATGGTATCGATATTTAGGAGCATAAAACGAGTCTAGAAACAGAAAAAAACAGATCATTATATAATGATGTGTCAATATTTAATTACAGAATAGGAATTGCACCATATGTAACACTTTAATTAGACATTTATATAACCGTCTACTAAGTCTGTTGAAACATAAAATTTTCTTAACGTTCAATGTAAAAGCTGAAGTACATGATCCAAAGTACGTTTGTTTTTACAAAAGTAGTATTTTTCGACAATGATCAATGATTAAATTATTGGTATGCATCATTCCTTTTATGACGAAAAACTAATACTAAAATGTATGTAGATTATAACAGCTCTAACTGATGGTTGTCGTCAAAGGCATGTACAGTCGATATGATGTTTAAATGGATTTTAAACTCAAATATGGTGACTATGCTGTTCAGTTGGTTTCATTCAATGTCACATTTTTTCAAACTCAGTGATACACGATAATAAAATTAATTTCCTAAAAACCATCAATAAAACAGCATTGTTTTGTTATATCAGAAAATGATTGCAAATGTATATCAGAGCTTAATTTATTGCTTGTTGATGGTCCGGGATATCCGGGAGCATAAAGCCAGTCTATGAACAATATACTGATCATTTTTGTAATTCGTTGTGTCAATTTTTAATTACACAATTGGGATTACACAATATATAACACAGTACTTAGACATTTAGATACCCGTCTAATATGTCTGGTGAATATTTTCTGAACATTTTATTTTAAAGCTCAAGTACATGACCCTTTAGTGTATTTATTTCAACATAAGCACGATATATGCTATTGTAGTAATTTTAATTTGAGGTATACTCCCTCATGCAAAGTATTTCCTTGGCTAAAATTAATTAAATTAAATTAAATTTTGGTCATTTTAACTACAGACTTATATTTTAAAACGACCGTTTAGTGCTGTAATATTTACATTATTATAGACAAACAACATTGACCTGTCCGTTTGACCTTCTATTAGAAATATTCATATATCAGAGTCCACCCAATACATAGGTAATGTTAAGATTAGCAGGTTATGATAAAACTAGTGTATACACAAGGCACTTAATAAGTGTTCTCGTTGTGTAAAAGAAACAAACACGTGTGTTCCCTATACATAAATGCACTGGTCCGTGATGAATATTTCAATTAAGGGTCAAATTGACAGGTCGATGTTGTTAACCTATATAATAAGTACTCTACAACAATACGTTTATGATTATGAAAAAGTTTATATTGTGGATAAAGTATGAAAACTTATAGTAATAACATTAGTGTTAGATCTTTTTTCTCAGATTCATAATGGGACCAAGTAATATAAATCACTCGTTTCTAGACGGGAACTGAAGTTTATGATCAATGGTGCGTTGATAGTACTTCTTGGGAGTAACTTTCCCGAGGGTCGTTACAGTTGAGTTCATATTAGTATCTTAATTACTTTTAATATGATATTTTACGGAATGATCCATATGTCATATACACACAACGATCAGTACATTATTAGACAATAAGATGCAATCAAATATATCAGAACTAACACGACGAAAACCAACTATTTTGAATAATTTTACCTCAGCTCACAAGTTAAATTCATGAGATGACCACAGAATCCTAAAACGATATTGACGTCTTGGGGTGAAAACAAAATGTGGACAATCTTGTATTATGACCTAATAACCAATTGTTTGGTAGTAAAAACCACAACTGTTATTTTCATTGGTTCATTGTTGTAAGTATGTTCAAACAATTATACTACTCATAAACAATGTTACAATTCAAACACTCCTAGAAGAATAAAACGCTTACAAAAACGTAATGTGACATTACTACATATATGGTGATTATTTATAACTGGGCTATGGGAATAATGTCATGTCTCGAGATATATTCAAAGAGTCATCTCTTAGATCTGATGAGAATACAGATAAGTGGTCACGGTTAAGTTTATTCAGGGTTTTAAATGCTAATATAAATGCATGCTAATATCAACACGTGGCATCTTTTTCACGGGATTCTATCATAATTATTCTGGTTTTCTTAGCTAAATTTGGTAAAATACATTTTGGTCTTATTTGTATCTTTTAAACATCCAGAAAACAATTTTGGTTTCATAATTTTGGTCTAAGCACTACTTATGTGGAATCGTATTCCGAAAAAAAGAGCATGACTCCATGTTCGACAAACTATTTTCGATTCAAATAGGGAAAGTCTAATTGAAACATTGAAAAGGAGAGGAGATCCAAATAACCAATCTACGAAATGATTACATGTTTGTTTTGATTTTTACTTCTAAATAATATTCCGAGATGAAATTAAAGCATATAAACAAAAGCTACATTCCACTGTGACCATTCGCATTGGTGTGTATGTGTGTTTACGCGCACGCGCGTGTTTGTGTGTGTGTATGATCGAAAAACCATCACATGTCTGTTATTTATCATAAACTTACAATAGTATTAAGACGCTAATATTGGTATGTATCACCGGAATCAACATTCTCATATTCCAAAAATAGCTATCTGTATATTTAATTTTTTGAGATACAGAAAGAAGAATAGTTTGTCCTATCGTTTGATGGAAGGTTTTTGCTTTGCTAACAACTTCTCTGTTAATGACCAGATATAATGACTATATATGTTATGCATTTGCATTTACACTTCTTGAAGAAGCAAAAATAAAATAAAATGAAAAATCCTAAACAACAATACATAACCATTATATAACATCTATACAGATTCGCTGGCAGAACAAATCTCAATATCCATTTAAATAATGCATTATTCATGATAAGAATAGTTAGCCAATAAATCATGGTAAATTTTATCCTCTTTTAGGATTGTGCGTGACGTCAGAAATGGATATGATCTCAAATATGATCACTGTAGACGACATATTGTTTGATTGGTATTTAATACCCGTTTAATCAGTATATTTCTAGTTTATATAAAATAGTATAATTGATTGACTATAACAGTATGGATACACATAATTGTGATTGAGGGCAGTGATCATTTCATTAGGTTATATCAGGAAGTAGAATAAATATTGCATAACATTTTCTATTTTTACAACTGTAACCTTGGCTTTTTATAATTTGATATATATTTACGAGGGGATGTCAGAAAGGTCATAGAACAGCGTATTCAGCCAAGCGCAACACACATTTTCTTTACTTATTTAGATAACACGACATTCCGCCATTTCAAACATATCAAGTTTATTTGTCACAACATATTTGTGTAATTCTCCAGAACATTCAAAGTTGGTGACCATCAAGCAAAGATGGAAAATCAAAATGTTAAGTTTAGGGCAGTAATAAAGTTCCTCACAGTAGAGGGATCAAATGCCGAAGAAATTCACCTGCGAATGGCCAAGGTGTACAGTGACAGTGGTTCTGCCTATTCCACAGTGGCAAAATGGTCAGCTAAATTTTAACGTGGGCGCACCTTACTGAAGGATGACCCATGGTCAGGTCAGCCAGCTGAAGCCATCACAAAGGGAATCGTCACGGCTGTGGTGACCCTCATCATAAATGATCATCGAATTAAGATTGATGACATAGCTAGGGAGTGTGACATTTCACATGGAAGTGCATACACGGTTATCCGCGAGCATCTTGGGATGTCAAAAGTATCCACAAGATGGGTCCCCAGAAACCTTAATGTGCAGGATCGCTTCCAAAGACTCCAGTCAAGTCGGAAGCTTTTTGGCATTTATAATGATAACCCGGGGAGCTTTCATTTACGTTTAGTAACTGGTGATGAAACATGGATTCATTATTAGTATCCAGAAACAAAAAAAGAGTCTATGCAATGGAAGCACCCTGGCTCAACTCATCAAAGAAATTCAAAACCCAACCATCAGCTGGCAAAGTCATGGCTACTGTGTTTTGGGTGTTCTGTTAATCAATTATAAACCTGCTGGAATCTCTATCACTGGGGTTACTATGCTGATCTAATAAAGCAGGTAAAAGTTGCTATTAAATTAAAAAGAAGGGGAAAGTTGAGCCGAGGGGTATTGCTTCTTCACCACAATGCCCGTGTGCACAAGTCAAGGATTGCTCAAGCAGCGATTCGTGAATGCAAGTTCGAACAACTTAATCACCCACCCTACAGTCCCGATTTGGCACCCAGTGATTATTTCCTTTTTGAAAATTTTAAATCCCATTTACAGGGAATCAGATTTCCAGATGATGATGGACTTAAAGCTGCCACAGAGCATGGTTTCAGGATCAAACCAAATACTTCTATTTCAAAGGTATAGATAGTCTGAAAGAAAAGTGGGTTAAGTAAATTGGGGTAAATGGGGACTATATTGAAAAATGATAATAAAATGTATGGTTTGTTGCGGCAGTATATACCGCGTTCTATGAACCTTTTGACCTTCCCATCGTGCATTTGTGATGTTTTAATGTATTAAACTTTGTTTAAGACCAGATGGCAGTTATTGGAGTATAAATGCCATTGCTAATGTGACGTCACTCATCTCGTCCTTGCGGCTTTACGCGTGACGTCATTAATTGGCTGTTCCAGCTATTTGGAAATACAAGTTGTACACGACAGTGTTTTAAAGCTTTTTTTAGGATTAAAATACTAAAATAAAATTTTCAAAAAATGGCATCCTCATAACGTTATGATAAAAAAGAAATATACCAATCCATGTCCACATCGAACTTCTAAGGCAAAATAAAACTTTGAAAATTAAAAATGGGTTTATCACGTTAACTTAGACCAGGGAAGTCAGGCCTGAGGGTAAACATCTGATACAAACTGAAAAAAAAATTAACAAAAATATTGTTTTATTACTAACCCAGTGGGCATGCGACGTTGATTCAACGTTGAAAATGCGTTGTATTTTGGTCGCAACGTTGACAACACAAATACAACGTTGATTCAACGTAATTTTGTCAACGTTGATTCAACGTTGGAACATGACGTTGAAATTACGTTGAAATAAGATTGATTTTTTATGTCGTTTCAACTGACGTTTATTCAACGTTTAATCAACGTCAGTAATTAAAATTTGATTTGAATCTTCAATCGTACCAAAAAAATCGATCATGATTAGTTAATCGAATAACTTATTACGTTGTCTGTAGTATAACATTAGTTAATGGAAGGGTTGTTTGCCTGATGGTTTTCCTGTTGCCTTGTTGCCCAATTTAAGTATAAAAAGTGCTGGAAATTGCAAACACAGGGCACTTTTAATGATGTCAGGCTGAATTCTATATCAATTTTAAGGACATAATTCTAATATAAAGGAATAATATAAAAGGTAGAATGAAAATTCATGTTTTTAGGCATAGTTCATCTATAATGGAGTGAAAATTGCCTATTTTATCAATTTCTGTTCATGGAATCGCCAGATATATCTTTGAAAATATTACATAGAAATAAGACGTTTAAATAATAATAATAATAAAAAATAATAATAATAATCTCTTATTCAAATATAGTCGACATTATGACGACACACAAATTGTAAATGTCATACATACATATTGGTGCTCCTGATATCTGTAGAAACTACTAATGACAACAGCAAGTTTGCTCTTCAAAATTGGAGGTGAGGAAATTTCATCATTGCAAAATGATGCAGCAGTTTTAGATTGCAATGAATTATCAATCTTAAAAGGGATTTGTATGCAAAATCAGAGAATATATTGTTTCAGTAGTGAAGGATATTATGCATGGAAAAAACTTCATACAAATGTTTAGCTTGTTCTGAACTTTAACCCAGAAAAAAAACTAATCAAGCTGGACTGGTCAGTGCCAGTGATGGTTGTTAGCAGACGACTGCTGACTGTATTTGTGGACACACTGGACAGTGAGACTGAAGATCAGTAATGACATAAACATCAAGTTAACAATGGTAAGTTGAATCAATCAATACCAAACCAATGTTTAATACAGTGCATGTGTCAATATTCATAATTTTTTATTCACCTTTAGTAAGTTTCAAGTTATTTTAATCACAACGTTTTGGAACACAGATCCAGCTCATTGCACAGCATATATAGTATACAGTTTCCTCATCAGTTATGTCTAGCTGGATTTTGAAGACGTCTTTTTAGGTTTTGATGGACACAGACTTGGATTTTTATTGTCTATAGGAAAGATGTTATTTGTTTTCATGGCAATATTATGTAGCTAGCCAATGCGGGGTGGGTGGGGTGGTGGGGGTGCTCTTCCGTAGCACCAAGCTTCACTTCCCTTCATTTTAAATTTTTTAACTTGCTTCTGGAGTATTTCAGTACAAAAGGTTGAGTTGAATAATGGTGTTTACGTCCCATTACAGAATATTCCACTTATATTGAGACGTTGTCAGCTATAGGCAAAGATTCAGTGCATTATACCTTGTGTCATGCCAACTGGACACACAGAAACGGGTTGACACTAACACTAGCCCGAGTAGTAAAAAATTGGTCAGGGCTAGTGAATATGCCTTTACCAGTAGTCCGATGGGCTAGTAGTTTATCTCAAAACAATTAGACCATATACTCGAAATATTGCTTTTTAGACTTAATGAATATATAATTTAAGCTTCTCCAGTTTGCAGGATTTTGCTTCAATTTACATTTTATCAATCTTTTGTTCCGTGGGGGGGGGGGGGGGGTTTGGGGGGGGGGACATATCCAAACTGAACTTATGTAACAAGCACTCTGCCAACTGAGCTACCATAGTGGGGTTTTTTAGGAGCAAAGAGGATAGGTAGGTATATAGGCATATGGTGATGTAAATATATATTTTTTGACAGTTGTAAAATTTCTTTACAATTCAAATTTTATTTTTTTTTATTTGCAGATTGAACAACCACATTCAACAACTTCATAACTGGATTGGAGTGGATGATGGTATTGTGTATCAAAAGTGATGTTTATGAACAGACTAGAGACAATTCTAAATCAGTTTTCAGTGAATCATTATTTTACGTGTTCAACAATATTCAATATCTGACTATAATCATCAAAATAGTGATGTAACTTTTTTTAACATATATATATATATATATATATATATATATATATATATATATGTTACATGTGTATTACTTAACAGTTTCACAGTGTGGACACTCACAAGAATATGTAAAATGAATTTTATGATTTATTATAAAGTGTATAATTTATATTTATTTAAAAAGTTTGAAAATTAAAGTTGTCTTTGTTTGATAAGAAGACATGAGGCAAGGAAGTACTTAACAATGCATTGGTTATTTCATCAGTTGTAGGCCCTGATTTCACAATCATTCCTTAGCTAAGATTTTCCATAACTTAAAACTTTAACAATTTTAAATCTTTATAATTTTGTTAATTTTTAAAATCTTCAGAAATTTAAGACTTCTACATTAAAATATTTGAATTAAGTTTCAAAGACAAAATATCCCCAAAAAAGATTACCAACAGATAAGCAAAATCTTAGCTAAGCAATAATTGTGAAACAGGGTCAGGAGTAATGGAGAATGTAGCAAGAAGACTTAACTACTTAACTGTAGCAAGTAGTGTACCTTTTAGCCATCTAAAGTCAGACGAACTTGACCAATTACTATGAATCAAATTTTTAATATGGTAGCTAAATTCATGTGAAATTCACATTAATATTCACGTGAACTAACATTTTACGAGAATTTCACACATGAATTTAACGTGAATTTCACATAAAAATTTTTATGTGAAATTAACACCCTGAATGCACTACAAAGGTCAAAATCTCTGCCATTTCACATATAGCTGGCAACGTCTCAATATCAGTGTGACTTGGTTACAACCAAAAAACAACATAGGAACAACGTTGAAACAATGTTGGAATCATCGTTGTAAAAACGTTGAAACAACGTTATTATCAACCTTAAATCAACAGGAATACAACGTTGAAACAACGTTGATATCCGACGTTGATTCAACGTCGGTATTTCAACGTCAAAACAATTTGCAAATACAACCTGTTTTCAACGTTGATTCAACGTCAGAATATACGTTGTATCAACGTTGTTTCAACGTTATTTTGCCCACTGGGAAGAGTATGAAATTGAAATGTGTTGTCGTATTTTGATTTACTAGAAATTATTATAAAACAATCAGCATCTTAGTAACATTAATAAATTTGCTTAAACAAAGCAGCAAATGAAACCCGATACAATTATCAGACACTGTTACCACTTTTACCGCTGTGGAACAATCACCATATGCATATAAATGAATTGAAAAATAGATACACACATCTTATCATCAAAATAATTAGCCATGGCGTGTGCAAGAAACTAGACAAGATAAGAAGCTCTTAGTGATCTGCAGCATCCTGTCCTTCTTTTCTGATGGAATTTTACGTTTTTCATTTATTTTGACCGTTGTTTTCAAGCATTAAATTTGCTTTGAGATGACAATATTCAAATGGATCGGAATATTTGGTTTTTGTTTTACACAACCATCTTGTTTAAAGACGAACACAGAGATAGTATTGCTGGAGGCGGCTTGGAAAATACACAAAAAAAACTGTTGATTTCACAAAAAAATATATACATATTTTGAAAGTTTTCCAGAAAACTTTCGCTTAATAACTTAGAAGCGAGGTACACTACAAGAGTTCATTTGGAAATAAATATGTACATGTACTGTATTTGATCTAGGTTATAATTAGATGAATATGCTGCATACACAGTATTAATGAAATGCGTAAAATTAATATGAAAAGTGAAATCAGAATCTTGAATCATTAAGTGTTCAGGACCTAAAGGGCTTTCGAACAACATAATATATATATTCCCAACAGATTTGTAAATGCATTTTGTCATTCCTTTATAAGCCTATAAAAACTGTAAGGTGATCAAGTCAATATAATCATATTTATTATACAGGTTCAACAAGAAAGTTTTGACACCCCATGAAAGTGATTCATAGCTAGCCACAAATGTGTTTGTTATAACTATTTTTTACATGCTTTATCAATAATTGTTAATAGTAGGTTACATGTGACATAATACTGGATCTAATCGATGTAACTTGGACACAATAAAATTACAAAAGACACTGTAATATCCATTTATATATTCCAGATACAAAAACGGGTGTCCTTTGGCAAAAATTATTTAAAACAATGAGAACAAAGCATAAGTAAAAATGTTTTTTTAAGTCAAATAATACTATAAAACATCTTTTTGCTGTAGGAAATGGACGTTATACCAAAAATAAATAATCGTTAAATACACTAACCAAAAATCCACTTTAGCCTTATTTCTAAATATTTTAGTATTTCAATACAAAAGAAATTTAAACAGATAAAATGACATATTTTACTTAGAAGGTGCTTAATATTTTCTTTGAACTTAGTGTGTAAAGTAGTTTCTAGTATTTTCTAGTTATTAAGTCCATATTTTAAGAAATGTGATTTTCCCCAAATATTTCATTTTTTATCACTCACTGTTCCTTAAAAACTAAAATTAAAACTTTTATCAGTTATGCCATTTAAATAACATTCTAGGTAGTAGTATATAAAAATAGTCTTTCAACGAATATAAGTTAACAAAACATCAAGTACTAAGACCATCAACATTGCTCTTTTACAAAGGTTATAGAAGGGGGTGTCCAAACTTTCTGGATGGACCTGTATATCAGATTGTCTACTGACATAATTTTGTTTCTCGTAAAGCATGCTTATTTGATGATGGAAACGATTAATGAGAATCCATGTCAAAATCTCAATGGCAAGTTTAGGGAATTCCTATCAAAAAAGTGAAGACGTGTCTCCTAAAAGAAAGAGCACCATTTCTAGAGCCGACAACACAAATCGCCAATGTAATCAAAATTAAAAAACATGGGATTAAGGGACATAAATATAACGAGGAAAACATTATGGACAGAGACTTCAACTCATTAACAATAACATAATGACGACCATACAAGGTTTTATGGGCTTGCAAAATCTTTGCGTCATTAATTTATGTGCAAACATTAGGTAAAATATAAAAACATTTATCAAGAATCATATTCTTCTATACACTTATTTGCATTCAATAAAAAATGACAAGGAATCCTTAGCCTTGAGATATACAGTTGAGTTATATCGTGATCAAACATAAAACATTATATAACATGTTTTCTGCACTCTTCGAAAAATAACAGATAGGACAACATGGTTCATTAGAAAGCCAATTAGTCAAAACGGTAGCGTGGCATGTTTAATTGATGATGATGTTTCGATGAAGCCGGAAAAGGAAGTCTCTCTTAAACTTTAGGAATATTATACATAATTCTGTCAATACAAAGTATGACTTTGAATATTGAGTGTTTCAGGCAATACGGCTTCTGATATTTCCATATATATATAAATATATATTGTTTTGAATAATGAAAGCGTTCTTAAGAAACCTTTTTTGTCTTGTAATGAAAAGTTCAACCATAGCATTTTTATTGATATATAAACAAACATTGATGAAAACAGTTCAGAACCAGATAAAACGCATTCGTATTAAAAATTACGAACATCCCAAATAAACAGAACGCATTGATGATGAGGAACATAAGGCAAAAAACAATCTTCTTGATTGCTATCTCCGACAAGAGCCTTAAGCTTTACAAAGTTTTGGTTTAATATAATCTTATCATTTAATTTGCTTTGTCTAGTTCATTTTGATTTAATATACAGGCTCATGTATACATAATTATGTGCCAAGGCATTGCGATTGTGAATGAATTGCAAACATAATTTTTATTTTTTTTTGGGGGGGGGGGGTTACGATACTGCTGGATTAAAAGGTTATGCGTGGTTAGTTATTGGTTATTGATCCAATCGTCCACACAACAAGTCGTATTCCAACAAGAAGTCAAATAGCCTTTAAAGACGGGTAGTTATCATTCAATGGGAATCGAAAAATTGAAATGAATCAAATCCTTCATCACACTAGGTTTTTTTAACTGTAAAAAAGAGAAGCATTATTAAAAAGAGAAAAGATAATACTTTTTTTTACAAAATAAAACTAGTTAAAGAAACAATGGTTAGATAAAATTTGATCTTGGCAATATGTATTAGAGTATTCATGCATCAAAATCGTGACACAATTCAATTTTAAATCTGGTACAAATTATTGACAAAACCCGACACATCTGCTTCAAGCGTCAAATGAATGAATATAATGAAGCTATATATAGTACTATACATAATAGTCATCTAAAAGGTGACAGTTATTAATCAAGACGACGTTCTATTTACGGATACTGCGACAATCAGAAGATATTTACGAAATATCTAGACGCGTGGGAGTAATTCAGAGTAATTCAAACTATGTGGCGTAAAGTATACAAAATTTAAGTGCACTTTTTCCAACCTATCGAAAAAAAACATGCTGCTATACATTTTTGACACATTTTCAAACAATGGTAACCATGAATGGTTTTATATTTCAAGTGAACATATATAATCAAACACAACCAGGCTTGTTTTTCAAATATCACAAATCTAATAGCAAAGGAATTGTTTCGAAACAGGCACGCGAAAACAGGAAATTAATAACGGATACAAAATGAATAACAATTTTAAACTGAAAGTGAACTTAAAACTATTTCAGTAAAATCACGAAAAACGTGTTGTCCATCGAAAATGTGATTTAAACCCTCTATTTTAAAAATTTGAAAAAACATGCTGTTGGAGACTTTACACATATTGATCATATAATGATAAATTGTATTTTGACTGTTGTTCTTTTTCGTGAGACTTTTTGTTATTAACTTTTGCACGCAATATTATACTCAGTAATACAAATGAAACCTTGCTAATGAAGGACATTATGAGTGAAGTAGATGTTATTTTCTGATATGAGAATTTTTTTTACAATAGAATCTCAATTCTCATGTTGTTCGTGTATTTATTTAAAACATGTGTCGGACATACTGCTAATTTTGGTTGTTTTTATTTATATATAGTACTAAGTACCAGTATTTATAATAAGTATTTATAATATTAGTCAGGGGGCAGATCCCAAAAATGTGACACCCCCTAAACTTTTTTTGTTAAAAGCAGGGAACATGGTGGATATTATTCCCCTATATGTTCTAAGTTAGGCTAGGTATGTTTCCACCTTGATTTTTCCGTTTAATGGAAATATGGCTGCCAATCCGAGATGGCCGGCAAAAAAGATAATTTAAGTTAAAAAATCAATATCAAATTAACCACTCAGCTTTTTTAGTTGAAATTCAGTATTTTATCAATTAAATATTTATACTAATTTTTTATGGATAAGTATTGGTTGTTAAATTCAATATGGCCGCCATTTTTAAGATGGCCGACGTATAATTATCACACTGCATTTAAATCACATGCAACATAGGATGTCATTATTTTATGACATTAAACCAATTTATTGTATTTAATGTATATGTATTTAGTTAATCTTAGTATGTTTCCACCTTGACTTTTTCCGTTAAATGAAAATATGGCTGCCAAATCCAAGATGACCACGGTAAGGCCGCGGTGGCCTAATGGATAAGACGTCAGTCTTCAAATCCAGGGTCTCTCACCGCTGTGAGTTCGAGTCCCGCTCGGACCACATGTGGGAAAGTGAATTTTCCTTGTAAAAGTGAATTTTCCTTGCCCTTGGCCTTTACTGCTTCACCTGGTATCAGTATAATGGACTGGGAGAGTGGTACGCTTGTCTGCGGCCTACTGACTCTGTGAGCTAGCACGTTAAAGTCGCCCTGAGTGCGCACTAGTACAAGGCAGACCACAAAACACACTCGCACCTCGCATGCATACACAAAATTGTTCATAGATTAATCCATAGAGATTAATAAAATAGTTCTCGTCACGAATAGCTGAAAAATTGCTGATGCGACGTTAAGCAACATTCAACCAACCAACCAAATCCAAGATGGCCACCAAAAAAGATAATTCTAAAATTAAAATTCAATAACAAATCAACCGCCTAACCTTTTGAGTTAAAATATGGTGTTTGAGCAATTAAATATTTATACTAGTTTTTCATGAACAAACTATGGTTGTTAAATTTAATATGACCGCCATTTTTAAGATGGCCGACTTACAATCATCGCGCTGCATTTTAAATCAAATACAACAAGGGATTGCATTTAAGCCGAAACGTTTTCAAGTTTTCAATAAAGATAATTTGAATCAATTTAATAGCTATGACTTTTGAAGTTTGCAATAAAAAATAGTCATCTCGCTCATTCAAACATTCAAAGAGGGCCAACAGCAACATGATTAACATCCACGGGTACCTTGCAGTAATATCTTCTATACGTGTATCCCTTATAATTATTATATAAATATAAATAGATTCATTTTTTATTCTCGGCGATATGTACATTGAATTATTCCAATTTTCAACTTTCCATATCTTTTCTGCAATACATGTATTATTGTTTAAGTTGAGTTATTTTTACCAGTTCTTACTGATTTTAATGCTCTATGATTGTGATTTAAAGATGGATTGTTGTGTTTGATTTGATTTTTTTCTAGTCAGACTATAAAATGCTCAAAATATCAATCAAACAAAACATCTACTCTTTCACTTTTCCTTAAATGACACTGTGTGCTATCAAATCTACAAAGTTGTCAAAGGTTTGTGCATTGGTGCTTTCCTAATGCTGTTAACCAATGTCATACTCTCTTTGGTGGTATAAATCTTTATATAACCTGTGACTACATCAGATGTTTGTTGATTGGTCGTAAACTACCTGATGATGTTACTTAGAATACAGTTACTTCTTTTTGTCCAGTATATCACTATCTCTATTACCTCTTCCTACTTTCACTGGTACAATGATATTATTTTGCTATTATTGTTTTGATTTTTGAAACTCAAAAAATTTAAAGACTTGTATGATAACATGTGGAACGGCATTGGTGAACAGCATTGGAAAACCACAATATGCATTTTGAGGATTGTCTCTCAGCAACCACAAAGTAACGTTTTAGAAAATAGTGATAGAGTAGATTGTTTGCTTTTGTACAGACAAAAAGAATAAATTTAAATCAAACAAACCAATCCCAATCCATGTCAAAATCACAGTAAAATCTTGAAACTTTCAAATTAAGTTTAACACAGGAACATCCACCAGGAAAGTTAGAACGAGTGACCTGGAAGGGTAATTTAGCACCCCACACTTTTTAGAATGAAAGGAATATGGAATTTCGAGACGCCACATATCCATGGTATTTTCGGATACAGTCACCATACCATATTGTGATGACGGCCATAAAAATTTATGAGGGCCTTCATAAACCGAGGCTTGCACTATCCCTACATCAACAATTCATTTGTTAGCAGTTTGCACCGTTGTTTAAACAAATTTAAAGAATACAAGAGAGAGATGGAATTCCATGTTGCCTGTGAATTTGAACAATTTTATAAATACGGGAGTGAATAAGGCTTAACTGACCAGTTTTATATCAAACGAGTTCTGCAAGGAACTACAAGGCAAGGAGTCAGTGGTTAGTAGAGGGTCGCGAATCCAAATACTACATTCTCGAGTACAGGGCGAGATACATCAAGTCTTTTGCGCAAACCATAAATAGGCAGATTCAAGACTTGTTCCTTATGCCGAGTGAGATGGATAGAATAATGGATAATGATCAGATGTTTTTATTCTCTTGGTTTTGTTTCACAACTAAACAGTAAGGTTTTAGTGAGCACTAATATCAGAAGAAAAACATTTAGGTGTTTGATCAACAGACAGTGATTTTGCTTTCAGCATGGGAAGTGTTAAAAAAAAATTACAGAGTTTGAAAACTGAACTGAAAGCTTATATATATTCGATAAAGTCGGTAATGCTGTTATCAATTGTAGATTCGTTTGTTTGTATTCTAATTCAAACTACCAAACCTCAAAAAACCTTCTATTAACTCTTGTTGGTAGTTGAGAAATTGACCTTTCAATATTTATGAATGTGGAATTGTTAAATATTTGTGATGTTTGTGCAGCTTAATTATTGTAAAAAACACATTCTAATGCACGTTTTTTTGTGTATGTGAATCATGCTTGTTTAGAAAGCTTTTAAAGGAGCCAGTTAACTAGTATATATATATATAAACAAATTCAATACATTGGTTTATTGTATCAAAACAATGCAGCGTGGTGATTATAAGTCGGCCATCTTAAAAAAGGCGACCATATTGAATTTTACAACCAATAATTATTCATGAAAAATTAGTAAAAATATTTAATTGACCAAATACCAAATTTCAACTCAAATGGTGTAGCAGGTGATTTGTTATTGAATTTTATTTTTTTAAATAATCTTTTTTGGTGGCCATCTTGGATTTGGCAGCCATATTTTCATTAAACGGAAAAGTCCAGGTGGAAATATACTTAGCCTAACTAAGTACATATATATTAAACAGAATACTTTGGTTTAATTTCATAAAATAATGACATCCTTTGTTGTTTTTGATTTAAAATGCAGCACGATGATTATACGCCGACCATCTTGAAAATGGCAGCCAAATTGAATTTTTCAACCAGTAATTATTCATGAAAAATTAGTATAAATATTTAATTGATTAAATAACAAATTTCAGTTTAAACGTTTCAGTGGTTAATTTGATATTGAATTTTTATACTTAAATTATCTTTTTTAGCGGCAATCTTGGATTGGCATCCATATTTCAATTAAACGGAAAAAGTCAAGGTGGAAACATACCTAGCCTAGCTTGGTACATAAAGGGTAATAAGATCCACCATGTTTCCTGCTTTTAACAAAAAAGTTTAGGGGTCAATAAAGAGGCTACTTTCTGAGATCTGCCACCTGACTATATCGTTTGTTTGCAGCGTTATTATAAACGTGTAGGCTTATGTTGGATTGGTCACTTTGTGGCCGGTTTTTCGTGAAGTTTTTCTGTGGAATAATTGTTTCTATTAAATATGGAAGTACATGCCTTGACATTCCACATAAAATAACGACGTGATTTTCAAAAACGTTTCTTCGAAACACTCAAATGTAAACTTAAACCTTTATTGTTGCAGCCATTGAGTTAAAATTGCTGCTAACACTTTTAAAGAGTTTCGTTTCAATTGCATTTTGTTTTGATATCTGCTGACTTTGCACGTATGACAGTCGAATACATCTGTTATCATATTTCAAATATAAACATCATATAGATACAGAATATAGTGATTAATTGGTCGTCGTTTTGTTTGTTTATCTGACATGTGTTTTATGACCTCAGGGTTATCAGTCTCGTTGCTATGGTCACAAAAAGCCATATTGTACACACATGTCTTTTTCAAAGCTTGCAAATTTATTAACTACAGATGTTTATATAACCATGAATTAAATATAGAATAGTGTTTTATTTTTTACGAATATAACCAAAGTAATAATTCAAAAATTGAATTATAAAACATTTAACAATACCGTGGAAACGATCCAATATAATTGTTTTTGTACTGGATGAATTCAAATACGTAATTCAGCAATATAAAAATGTGAAAATACCGGCGACATATATCAACAAATATTTAATACCTTTAATGTTCATCTTTGAGAAATAATCTGTAGTGTTGCACGAAGTTAGTTTCAATTTTGAGTCGTAAAGAACTGTCCAGAATTTTTTCTAAAGTAATCACCATTAGTTTATATGAAAGAATACAAGAAAAATTCCATTCTGTCGTCGGTTAAAATTTATCTAAAATTCAGCTAAATTTTAAAGTCAGTAATACAACAATTTATTAATAATTGATGTTGAATCCGTGATATCAATACCTATGCATTCATTAAATATAAAAGCGTGTTTTATTGTATATGAAAAGTGTTATTTTCAATATTGAATAAAAAATATAACAATAATGATGAAATCATCTAACATAGAAATGTTATTTTAAACATATTACTTTTCAACTGAATGAATTAAAATGCGTACTGTAGCCATAAAGAAATTAAATTTATATTACATCAGAAATTACACAAGTCTGAATTTTACAGCGCTAGACGGTCGTTTCGGAATTCAATTCTTTATCAGTAGTGCCTCGACCAAAATTATGAAACTAAAACAAGTATGTGGCACCTTCAATATGGAATATGTTATACAAATATAATCTTTTAGAAATAAGCAATAGTATAAAACGAAATCAAAATCCATTGTCATCAAGTAATTTTATTTTGTTTAGATAAAAAAATACGAGAAAAATTTAGTTGTTTATACACTCACCTGAATTTAAGTGCAAATCAGTTACACAACTGATCATTTTAATTACAGCTGTGTGATTATGTCAGAGAACAACTACATTGTAATTGCATCAGTAATTGAAATTTTAATTATTGTCCCAAAACGCAATGGGTTTATTTGATTTATACATGTTATGTTTATATTTTTAGCAAGTTTTATACTATTAGTCATTTGTTATTTATTCTCCACCCTATAATCACAACAAAACACGTATTCATGTTCAACATAGAATCATAAAGCAAAGTGAGAAGTATGAAAACTGACAAATTAAGATTAACACTTGAATAACCACCATGGAAGGTAGGTCGTTTACTCTGGAAGTGTAAACATTTATGGTCAGATTGCTACGACCACCTCTTTTGAAGTTTGTATTGCATTTGTTTGACAATCATATGAAAGAGAACGTACTAATACTGGTATTGTAATGATGCGACCAAAAAATATATTCTGTTTGTGGCTAAGTATAAATTTACATTATTCATTGAAATAGACATTGCAATCTTATATAAATATATATATATATATATATATATATATATATATATATATATATATATATATATATATATATATATATATACTGCATTGCATATTTCACCAGTGTGTTAACTTTACAGACCTTAAAGACCGTTTCAAAATACAATTCCTCAGTAGTGTCGTTAACAAGTGTTGCACAAAAACTTTGGGATATGAATTTTTTTGTCTATTTATGTAATCTTCATTAAGTCTTTCTTTTTAAAACGATAGATTGTCAAGTGTTAATCACTTGAGATCATCTAAGTAACCAGTTACAGGAAAATACGTTTACGTTTACTAGTATTGTTTTGAAATTCAATTAACGATGATTTGCAAGACAGGATATTACTGGTTAAATTACGTTAATGTAGAGGGAAGATTTTATCAAATTATGTAGACACTTTTACCTTGATACCATTATAGTACTTCCTTAAGTACCATCATATTTTAATAAAACGTCCTGTTCAAAGAATGTATGCTATAATTAAACAAAGTAAAGAACTTAAATTGACATTAATAATGCATATTGAATTCGAGAAGACGTACTCAAAATATATCCGCTTATAGTTCTGCGTGTATACTTGACTATCTCTCATAATCTTCCTCTATAATTAGCTCTTCAATTTGATGACCATCGACATATTTCATCAGTATAGGACTTAAATGAAGCAAAAGCTGTAGATGCTATAAAGATACACCAAGTGTATACGTGTTATCTTTTTCAACGAGTTTAAGACGATGATGTATTGCATACGGGAACAATATTTTCTTGAAAATCAAACAAATGATGAAGACAAATCTTTTGTGTATAGTTTATACCAGTTTTGTTGTACGAAAATATGAGAAATATACGAGACTTAAAATTTCTGTTTACATCTTATCTTTTTAAATAATGAGGCACACAAAAGTCTACGATTAAACCTGTATGACAAACTTCATGTTTTTATTTTTTCCATTGCAAACTTTCCTTTTATAGGCAGCAATAAACTTGCTTCTCGTGCTTGAGACATATAAACAATAGACCGAAACTAACTGTTAGATAAGAACATTTCAACTTTTTTAGTTTCTACTTTAATTATTCTCATCGTGTTGTATTTGTTACAATATACAAACATACACAGAGATATTCAGTCCATCAAATTTTAATTGCATTGGAACTGGTAATTACGACTAATTGTTCCAAAGAAATTGAGATAAAATCATATAAGATCAGCCTCTGGAAATTATTGTGATATGTTAATTTTATTCAGATTAATATTAATGTCAGTTGTTAAAGTTTTAATTGTGGTTTTTTGATTTTGATTTGAATTCTCACCGGTATGTTAGTTTGATACTTTTGAAGTTGCAATTACAGAGACAATTATTTATCAATAATAATATAATGACGGTCATCAAACTTTTTGAGTGGCAATCCTATCCCTAGGTCAATAATTTCTTTGTAAGCAGTAACTTAAATAAAATAAGATTAATCATAAATAATGCAATGGTATTCTTCGATACACAATTTAGTATTCAATTGCCAACGGCAAGGCGATATTAGCCTTTAACTACACAGTTGAGTTGCATGTGATCAAAATAATGTATATGTATCAGGGTTTTTTAACACCTCAGTATTATAAACCACAGTAAGAGCAAACATAGTTCATAAGAAAGTCAATCAGTCAACACGGAAGCGTAATACTTATTATTGATAATGTTGTTTTGATAAAGCCAGAAAAAAGATGTCGCATACTAGATTTTGAAATATTATACACAACTTCCCTGTCAGTACAAAGTATGGCTTTGAATATTGACCGTTTCAAAGATAAGCTTTCTGACATCGTCATATGTATACATTGCTTTCAATAATGAAAACGTTCGGTTCGTAAGAAACCTTTGTTTTGTCTTGCCAGATAAAATATATTTTAATAAAAGGTTTAAACAGCCTGACTTCACAGAATGTATTGATGTTCAGAAACATAAGGACGAAAACCAATCTCCTTGGTGCCTATCTGACAACAAGCCTTTGTAAATATTTGGATTTATATAATTTTAGTATTAGATTTTCCTTATCTGGTTCAGTATGACTTTACATACAGACCCACGTATAGATAATCACGTGTCAAAACTATTGTCATTGTAAAATAATTAAAAGTATAATTTATGTTTTATTCTCTTACAATATTGCTGAACTTAAAGGTTATACATGGTTATTCATTGGTCATTGATCAAATCCTCAAGACATCTAGTTGTTTTCCAATATGAAGTCATATAGCCTTGAAAGATAGGTAGTATTCATTTCATCGCAATCAAAAAAAAACAAACAAACATAAAAAAGTAAAATAAAATAAAATAAAATAAAATGGTTACAAAACACTTAACCTCACTGGTTCATAAACTGTAGTAACGATAGAAATTATTATAAAGGAAGCAAGATGATAAGTTCAGACTGGTTTTCAAGTACAATAAATTAGCTGGAGATACAGCTTTATCGCAGCTATATATAAAAAGAATTCACGCATCAAATTTTTCGTAGTTGGCACAATTCTATATCTGGTACAAATTGTCGTCATATATTCTTCCCAGGGAATTACCAACACATCTGTTTCAAGAGTCAAATGAATGAATATAATGAAACTATATATATAGTGCGTTCAATAATAGTCATCTTAAAAGTGACATTTCTAAACAAAACGCCGTTCATTTTGTGGATATAACGATACACAGAATGGATAAGACATTTGTGCAATATTTAAACCTGTGGGAGACGTTCAGAAAATTAGAGAAAGTCATGAAAATAGTCAATGAACACTTTTAAACCTTTGAAACTTATGTAACAATTAAACACAGTCAATTGTTCATATGTATGTTTATTGAACCTTTTTTGAAGTGAAAAATAAATTATATTTATTGACATATTTCTGAAACAATGATAATCATAAAGGGATTTAATTTACAAGGCAATATATATTCAAACACAACAATGTCCAAATCACAATCAGTAAAGCAAAGGTAAACACGCAAAATCTCGATAGGAGATTGGAACCATATACAAAATAAATAACAATTTTAAACTCAAAGTCAACATAAAAAGTGTTTCAGTACAATCACAAAAAATATTAGTATTTTCCATCGAACAATTTATCTTAACCTTTCATTTTAATATTTCATACAACATCTTGCTGGACGTTACGGATTTCCATCAAATAATGACAAATAGTATTATGACTGCAGTGCTGTATTTTTTCCTTTGACTATTTGTTATTAACTTTTGCACGCAATATTGTAATAAGTTATAGAGCTGAAAACTACTTGTTAAGGAAATTATAAGTCAAGTGGAGGTTATCGTCTTATAAACAAACATAGAATTTTAAGTTTGCTATTTTAGAATCTCAATAATCACCCTTAATATTGATTTGTCGGTATGCTGGAACCACATTTGGTAAATTACGTATAATTTTTTTCTGATAAAGGTACCGCGATTTTGACTCAAACACAGCACAGTACCATGGGATTTTTACTTAAAAAGATGCCTGTCAAACAGCTGAGACAGAACAGATATCACTCTGTTAATTT
Source organism: Anadara kagoshimensis (assembly GCA_021292105.1). NCBI lineage: Eukaryota > Metazoa > Mollusca > Bivalvia > Arcoida > Arcidae > Anadara > Anadara kagoshimensis. The sequence goes on along the minus strand of CM037861.1, from coordinate 41,452,910 downwards.
GATATTGGTTAGAAATTATAATTACTTTTAAGCTATGTACGCGTTTTAATGGCGTTAATCTTAAAATAATTGTGTAGCACAAACAGTTTATTTAAAACGGAAATGCATCATTTGACATGTCCCTGTAAAAAACGACGTGATTTCGAATATTTGCAATGTAAACATTTATAAAACGTTTCACAAAAGCTCAATCAAGATCAAGTCATCGGGTTGAGATTAAATATTAAAAAGTGCTCCATTTTGATGACAATTTTTAACATGTTTTGCTGATTTAGCTGTACATATAACAGACGAATACATCTGTTATCAAATTCCAAAAAAATAGCGGCAAATAGAGAATACATATAATGATAAATAGCTTCCTTTTCTGTTTGTCTTTCTGACATATATTTTATAACCTCGGGGTTATCATTCTCGTTGCCATGGTCATTTAAAGCCGTATCGTATATCTTTTTCGAAAGCTTGGAATTTATTAATAATGGAAGTTAATATTACCATAAATTAAACATAGGGTAGTGTTTACTTTTCTACAAATAATCTTGCAAGTAATACATGTATTTCAAATATTTGATAAAAAAATATAAGAATAATATTTTAATATAGAAAAAATTATCTTTCAACTGTATGAATTTTAAATGAGCAATGTAGCAACGAAAATGCCAGTGACACTATGTTTAATAAAAAACAAAAATAGCAAACCGTGTCCAACCCACAATTCCAATGGAAAGTAAAAACTTTAAACTGTAAAGTAGGTAACACACTTCCACCAGGAAAGTGAGGCCGGGTGCTGCGAAAGTTTAGGCATCTCCTACACCCGCCACGTATGCAATACAAAATGACAATGAAAGAAACATGGAACTATTGAACGTCAAATACATTCAGGTTAATTATTAACAGATATATTTGTAATACCTCGAATGTAGCCTGTTTTAATCCGTAACAAATAAAATGTAATATTTCTCGAAGTCTATTTGAATTTTAAGCCAAGTCAACAAGTACATTTTCAAAATTGATTCTTAAATAAATAACATTAGTTAATATTAAAAATACGAGATGAATAAACTTCTGTCATTGTATATGAACTCATCTCAAAATTTGTTTAGATCTTGAAAAAATAATTTTGATCACAGTAGTGGAATTATGTCAGAGAACAACTAATTGCATCAGTAACAGAATTTTAATCATGTTTCTGAAACACCATGGAATTGTTTTTTTTTCACGGTATGTGTATATAGTTTAACATATGTATACATTTCAACAGATGTTATTTATTTCTCTCCATTCTATAATCAACCTGACCACACTTGCTAAAATCACAACCCCAAAAGCAAATCAGGTAAACTAAGTTCAATACGTGAATACCACCAGGGAAATAAGTTTGTATGCTATGTGAATGTAAGCATTTCTTATCTATTTGGCTTCATCTGCCTATGAGAATTCGGAAGTGGAAACAATACGTTTCTACTATACATAGAAACTACACTCATATATTTTTGGACCACTCGTAACATACCTGAGTTTTAAAAGGCATGGGACATATTGCAAGTGGTATGATTAAAGATTTTAATAATTCTACTTGTTTTACCATGTATGGGACATAAATCATTAATTTGCATAATAACCCTTGCTCTACCAACCAATAAACTAACAATTGTTGCAATACAATCCATGTCAATAACACAATTTAGTTTAAATTTCCGTTATCAATTTGTGAAAAATAAGAAATAGAAACAAAATAATATCCTGCAAAGAAGTACAAAGTTTAACAATGTTTTCAATAAATCCAACAATATAGAGAATGGTTTCAAAACAGAAAACATGTATCTCCGTTGATTTTAGCTTTGAACTGAAATTGATAACTTCGAACGTTGTTGGTCAGTGAACTAATAAGGTTGAAGGTTGAAAGTAAAAGCGTTCAAACTGTTGTAAATTATTGTTCAGCTAAAATAGTTTATTTTCTTCGCACGAATACATATAATGTGTTTAAGGTTTATGTTTTTTTCTTTTTATAAAGGTAAAACATGTTCAATTATGAAAAATAACACCATTTTGAATATTCTATATTGAGAAATATAATACATAAAATATCTTCTGCCATACAACAGAACCTTAAAATAGGTTAAGTGGTCTGTAGCACTTTCCAAAAGCCATTGTAACATAGAACACGTAAAAAATTAAGATAATGTTAATATGTATAAGGACATTTTACTATAAACATCCCAACCTTTGTCGAGCAGAGGATGTAATAACAAATTCATGTCAAATGTGGGGAGTTAAATGTTATACCATCTTTCTCATGTTACAGTCACACGATCAACAAAAACACGATTTAATCAATTGAAAATCAAAAAGAAAAATGAGTGTAACGTTTATTGTGTGGCATAAAGTAATGTACACAATCTATTCCAATTTCAAATAGAATATAGAGTTTCTATTTATACATGGGTGTTTTATATATTGCATTATACCTAAAAAATAATAAACTGTTATTTTGATATTTTTCTTGAAACAATATCACTTACAATGCGAATTGTCATAAGTTCTTTTTGTATTTTACAGTAATTAAATTGTAATTTGTAGTTTACCAAGAACATTATAGATCAGAATTTTTTAAACGCTTTAAACATTAATGAAATAAAAATTTGAATCGGATTTAATTATTCCACAGCTAACACTCAGTAGAATACACGAGGGATATTATTATATAAACAAGCAGTAATAGATAATATAAGCACTAGGTTCTTTAATCAAATGAGCTACTTGCAACTTGGGATACTACAAAAATCTTCCATTGTATATGGATCAAGGTATTTGTACAATCAATGTTAGAGACGATGGTCGTTTGATAAAATTAAGTACTACTTTTTCAAATAAACTTTTGTTTGTGGTACATCGGAAAATCATTTATGCAAAATATGTGAGAGAAAACAACTATTGTGAATTTTAATAAAATCAATAAGCATCATATAGTAGGTTTTACATACATATTGGTAATGACAATTATTTGGCTTGTTGATTTTAAAATTCAAAACTAAGCTATGTTTTATCATTCAATGCATGACCTTACGTGCTTTTGGTTACCTACGTTTTGATCTTTTTAAATTTTTCTAATTTCAACACCTCAAAATACACCAATGTCCACAATTGTGGTACGAGCTCTACAGATGATGCATTGTCTTCAAAACGCAATTTCGATCAATAGTGAAATTTAAAAAAAACAACCATGAATATTAGAGAGAGAAAAGATAATTGTGTAAAATGTTAAAATGTAACATTATTGTAATTAATGTATTACATTAAAAGAGGTTAATTAAAAATATTTGTTTTAATATATTAACTTGGATTCTAAAATGTCTACGAACTAGTTTGTTTGAAGATTAGTATATATTTGCAGTGTCAAAACGTCACTGTATATATCATGGAGGAGACATTAATTTAATATCAACAGTATGACATAAATGCGTGTTGCATAAAAAAGATGAATTTAAAATTGTTTCAATTGTGCAATCGTATGTTTCATTCATCAACGGTTGCAAGAGTAATTCACTGGATGTCATCCGAGTTTCAAGTGGCAGGAAAATTGTTTAAGCTTTTAAGGGTTCAAATCTGATTTTTAACTTCAATCAACGATGGTCTGTGAGAAAGAAAATTGTTGGTTAATTACGTTGATGTATTGGATAGATTTTATCAAATAATGTAGACATCTTTATTTTGAGACTTTATAATCAAGTACAAAAGTAGTATCATATTTCATTAAAATGACATTTTCAAAGAATTTGAACTGCAATTATTAAAAGTAACGAACATTTGTTGGCTTCTAAAACGCATTTTGAAACTGATGACGTACTCAAAACTTATCTGCTTGAAGTTATGAATGCGTCGTTCATGACAGCATCTCATAATCGTTCTTTTTAATTTCTTCTTCAAGTTTATGACAACCGACAATGTTTATCAGTATTACAAATCATACTTTGAAGTTTGTTTGAATTCCGTATATTGTTTGTAGATGATTTAAGTTTAACGATGATTTACCTTCTATGTTTTTCAAAGAGGATAAAAGGATGTTATACCACATACGTGAATATTATTTTCCCCAAAATCACACAAATATGGGCTCATAAATGAACAAAATACTATTGTGAATGGTTGATACCAGGTTGTGCATTTTCATACCAAAATATGAGAAATATAAGAGATATATAATTTCCGTATTTTCTTACTGTCTAAATTATGACTTTCTAGGCTGCAATATATCTGCTACTTATGCTTATAAGTTATTTCTACTTTCATTATATAACAATATATGTTCGCATAGAAAAGAAACCCCGAGGTGTTAGCGTGCAATAAATATCGATATTCGAAAGCTCGTACAAATGTCGAGTCAACTCGGGACAATATTTCACAATATCAGTTTAATAACCCTATTATATTGCTTTCATATTGTTATATTTATTATAATATAACATAAATAAAAATATTCTGCAGATCGCATTTCATTTAAATTGAAACTGGTAATAACGACTAATGTTCAACAGAACTGAAGTTAAAATCGGATAAAATCAGCCTTTGGGAATAACCATACTACGTTGATTGAATTGGGATTATTATAAAAGTAAATATATCATTGCTGATTCACTGTTAATCATGACAATATTCCCAAATAACCCTGACCTAAATCAGGATTTCTCACTTTATGCAATTTATATTGTTGGTTTAATACAAAATACAATCAAACGACTAAATCAAGATGAGGTGAGACCCGATTCATTTAGTGTTTGTTCGGAATGAATATGTTCCTGGTTAATTCTGATATGAGGTAAAATAGAGCTACCTGAGTGTAATTTCACTTTATTGTCAATTTTGTAGTTAGCTATATATGAGATACGTACCCAACTTGAGCACCCGAACCGGTCTTACTTCTCTAATGAGTGTTGAAATTCAATTACTTTTTTAAGCTTATCATTTGATATTATTATTGTGGCTTGTGTATGAATTGGTATGTTTGTGTTTGAAATTCCGCGATTTAAACGGACAAAAACACTGTTATATCTGTTTATTTATAACATTCCACTTTTTAAGTTTGTATTTGTTTATTAAAAATTCAACCTGAACGCAGAACTAATAATCTCTTTGTGAAAATATCAAGTTTGAAACTGATGTTATATACAATTAATACACGTTTGTAGAAACGTTAGTTCTGCATTAGTAATAAGGAACCACATGCACAGTAATTGAACAAGTAAGTGAATTCCATTGTTTGCTTTAATTTACACACTGCCAATGACAATGCACCTTTGTTTATTGTTTAATTGTATAGCTATAACCCATGTGTTGATAGAATTAGGGTGCAAAATTTGTCATTAATGTTAAAAAGTTAGATTATTTGTTTACTTGTCCGTTTGTTAATGGAATTATTTATAAACTCATAAAATTAGATAAATATTTTACATTTCCGATAACGGCATATCTAATACATATCAAAATCAAGTTGAACGTGATCGTACATAATTAAAAAATACTTACACCAACGGGAAATGCTGGAGTCATAAAAACAATTCCTTTTATTGTTCATTAAATATAAATGCAATAACCTCTGCATGGTAATGTTAAAATTTTATGAATATGAATAATATGAATAAACATATTCAGGAAATATAGAAAAATATAAAACCAGATGAAACAATCATAATGGTTGTTTAGTAAATACATATGAGATATAAATGCAAAAAAAGATGCATGTTTGAAGCACCGACATTAGGCTATGTAAAATAAGAATAAATGTATAATCATCCAAGTAGTTGTGAAGAAATTGTCAAAATCATATTCTAAAACAGACCATATATACTTTATTTGATGTTTTCTGTATAATACTTGGATCGTTCTAAGGCACCGTTTTACTTACGGAACGTTTCAATTTGTTTAAAACGATAAAGTTTCTTTATAGTGACATCAACAGACTATAGATACAACGTTATAAAATATATACAGTTTGTTACATTGCCAAAATAAACCCGATAACAAATCTTATTTCAGTATTTGTTAGTGACTTCAATTAACAGCGCTGTATGAGGAGTTATATCATTTAATCCTCCATATCTTCGCTTTTCATTATCCCTTTAAAGACCAACATATTTAGGTCTACTTAGGTCAAGGTACTTCATTTATTTACTTGGTTTATCGACTGAGTGCATTTAGTTGTTTTGTATAATATACACACCTTCAATGACAGACAACTGTCATTTATTGTTTATATCTCGATTTAATTAGCGATTATCCATTTGCAAAGCGTTTCTGGTTACAACAATTGTTTTAAATATCGAATATAAATTACCAACATTACAAAAAACAATTAGTGGCAAAATGTGCGTTTTGGTCTTTATTATAAATCAAAAATTTTCTGGGCAGGTTTATCATTTTGTCTTGCAATCCTGCCAAACTTACAACGCTAGATATCGTCGCTTTCTATAGATTGCATTTTGGTGTATATTTGACATATTGACTTAATTACTTTGCGTAATTTCGAAACCATCACACAAAATTTCAGGAACAGTATTATTGTGATGGTCCTTTATGTCTTGAAAGCTTTACAATGTATCTGCGCCAGCAATTTATTTGTAAAATATTATTTTGATGCATATAGTTCGTTAAGTGATCACGTTTGTCATATAGCTTCAAATATAGCCTTCTGTCGTAATCGCAGTAAAAGTTCTAATATGTATCAGACCTGAATGAATTATTCGTTCATTTCAAAAACGGTAAAATAGAGGACATATTCTCTCGAAATCGAGTTTATTAACAGATAGAACGTCATCTACACATATGTTTGAAGCGTTGATTGATTTGACTATGGTCTTGTATCTAGATTTAATGGTCTGCATTATTTCAGAAAAATAAAAAGTGTCATTTCAAAATTAGGATAAAATTAGTTTAGGTTTAACTCATTGAGCTAACCTGTAATAACCAGTTTATAAAGTGTTTTGAGCCCATTGAGCTAACGTGTGAGAATTTATACTCACAGATTCTAGAAGTCGTATGTTACACCAAAGACACAATCGTAAATATTGTTTTGATTTTTAATGTAGCTAGTTAGATTTATTTAGAATAAATAGTTCTTTACACAGCCGTAAATTTTACAATGAGAGACCTTGATTGTATAAACTAGAAAATGTCATCAATTTTAGGATTAAATGTAAATGATCTGGATGAAGATGTATCACAGACAGGAAATAACTCACAATTGATTTGATCAAACATGATTAATCCCCTTATTTCAATTTGTAATATTAAGCACTCTTGCATATTAATTAGTCATTAATCTGTTTTTTTTATAAATCAGACATAAACATCAAATTATTTTTGGATACTAAATTATCTTTCATAGTGATATTTGGTTCTGTTATAATAAGTCATATAATGGCAATAATAGCTTTTTATGTATTATGTATTTTAATTAATATTGTGTTGTTATACGTGTTATTGTTTTTGGTTTGTTTTTCCTTTTTTATTTTATTACATCTTATTATATTAAAGTTTATTTTAAAAAATAACTTATCATCCAATGGTCAAACCACAATCTTCGATATTTTCGGGGAAATTTTCATTAGCATACACACAGATCCAATAGTAAAATTAAAAACAATATATACCCGGCCTTATATATCAGGTCACAACCAAACAAACAATGTTGAAAGATGAAATTTTGCTAATGTTATGATAAATTCTACCACTTTTTCATTACAATAGCTCTGTCTGACTAAGACTTACACAATAGTAATGACTGCTTATTAAGCGGTTGTTATATAATTCGAATGAATCAGAATTACTAATCAGAGCACATGATTACATGAGATCAAGGATTTTTGTTTTTAAATGCAGTGACTTTCAAAGCATATTATCAGTAATCTTGATAAATGTCAATATCTATGGTTTATTGTGATAATAAATGCTTTTACAATATCTGTCAAACGCCGGGAGTCAGTAGTCTTTTTACTTATTGTGGTATTAAGCTTTCTTTAATAAAATTTATTGCGTTGTCTTCTTGTTTGCATTAGCTATTGTTAAATGTATGTTTCTTTTTTGTTGAGATCACCTTTACTTCATTCAAGTAGCTTATTGTAAAGACTTTAGTTATTTGACAAATCAGATTATTTCTTATTATAAATACTTATTGTTACAATCAAAATCCACACAATAATGCAATGTAATAGAGATCACACGAAACATGTGTAATATCATTCATGTTTCCTTGGTGAGAGACATCATACGATTGTTGTAAAATATTAAGACGTCAAAATTTAAAGGGGGTTACTTGTAGTTTTGCAAACTTATTGGCTGTTCAATTATACCTGACAAAACACTTTAAATACACAAAACTTTTCCTATATTATACCAGAAAAAACCAGAATCTTATATCAATGCTGGCGTAATATTGAATTTATTCAACTCAACTCGTTGCATAAAAGAGTATTCAACTTGTTTAATTAGTTCATAATCATAATCATAATCACTCGTGTAAGATTCTGTTTTAATTGTATGCTACTTGTACTTATGTCGCATGAGTTATATGTTAGTTGTCAATTGTTTACAGAAACAGTTGTCTAATGCTGTAAGATTAAAACAGTTTTAAATATAATCAATATGGTTTACTGAGTACGTGTTAATAAAGATGTTAACCATAATTAAAACAATTTGTGATTTTTTGAACACGTTGGGTATTGCAGCATACATCTGACACACGGTTGACAAGCACAGAAATGTGTTACGTCTCTAGATAATTTACTGTAGAAATTAATGTTGACAAATGATTATTAAATAAAATTCACAGGAGGAAAATCCAATTGATTTCTGTAATGTTTAATTGTCTCAATTTTAAAAAATAGTTGAATTCGCCGAAAAAAGTCCCATTTATCATCCTTTATTGTATCGAAACAACGTGTCAGTGACAACTGCAGAGCTATTGCTGTGTCGTTAGGTCATTTTTCTAGTTTGGTATGGTAACGTGAAATATAAATAATAACAAATAACAAAGGTGTATATAAACAAACGGTATAGCTGTTTCCTTTATTTACATTAAATACATAATTGGTTTAATTTCATTTGTTAGGTATACTGACGTAAACTATAGATAATGTTACATTGTAGAAGGTTTGAATAAGGTCTGATCTCTTCTCTCAGTTGTATGCAAATGATGACCCAAGTTCTCAAAAAGAAAGCTTAATATACCCATAGACACTAAACCATGTAACAACAAAGACAAGAAAAGAAGAGACAAACACGTATTTTTCAGATGCTTAACTTTATGTATATATTTTAACTACGATTAATTATTTTCTTCATAAACGTAAATGGAAGCTCTCCGGGTTATCACTATAAATGCCAAGAAGCTTCCGACTTGACTAGAGTCTTTGGAAGCGATCCTGCACATTAAGGTTTCTGGGGACCCATCTTACGAATACTTTTGACATCCCAAGATGCTCGTGGATAACCGTGTATACACATCCATGTGAAATGTCACACTCCGTAGCTATGTAATCAATCCTTATTCGACGATCATTCATGATGAGGGTCTCCACAGATTTGACAATTTCCTTTGTGATGGCATCAGCTGGCCGACCTGACCGTGGATCATCCTTCAGTGAGGTTCGCCCACGTTTAAATTCAGCTGACCATTTTGCCACTGTGGAATAGGCAGGACCACTGTCACCGTACACCTCGACCATTCGCCGGTGAATTTCTTTGGCACTTGATCCCTCTACTGTGAGGAACTTTATTACTGCCCTAAATTCAACATTTTGATTTTTCATCATTGCTTGATGTCACCAACTTTGAATGCTTTTGAGAATTACACAAATATGTTGTGACAAATAAACTTGATATGTTTAAAATGGCGGAATGTTGTGTTGTCTAAATTAGTAAAGAAAATGTGTGTTACGCTTGGCTGAATACGTTGTTCTATGAACTATGACTTCCCCTCGTATAAAACAGTATTACCAAAACCAGTAACGTGTATGTCGGTAAATATAAAAAAACGCATCTGAATTTCTCCAGATATAAAAATCAGAAAAAATATGATATTCATCACATAATTCAATTGAACATTTAACTTTGGTTATAACAATATAACTTTCTTCAGATTTATGTACATTGACCGAAATATATATCAAAAACCTCCTCTTCAATTTCGTTTATATATCAAAACCATAAAATTAATAAACATACGTACGTTGATCGTCTAGACTAATTTTTGTGGCTGTTTTAATATAACATATAAACACTTTTTTTAAATATTGTATATTACCAGATCTTTAAAGTGTGTCCCTGAACTATGTCTCATTTTAAATGTCAAACGGTCATTGAGCTTTTAAGTGGACTTTCTGAGATACAAGAATTACGATGAATCGTAATCATTAAATTATCTTTAGAAGATTTTGCAAATTAGCAAATTTTGAAAAGGCGTTGGTTTCGTTTACTTGCGTACTAAGAGAAAGCATTAAATGTGTTCCTTTTATTTTGTCAAAATGCAGTTCTCTATAACAAAAGCAGTGATTTACCGTGGTAATAAAGAATGGAACAATCTAGAGGATTAGTGACGAATTCATTCGGAACATCCTCTGGATGTGAAATGATGAAGGCGACAACTTTCTTATTTTTAGCAGCGTATTACAGCACTTTTGAGGAAGTTGAGAAAAAAATTAAGGATTTTGCTCAAACTTTCTGAGTTTATGGAGTCTAATGCGATCTAGCTATCTAATTTGATTATAATTTTGGGAAAACTTCGGATCATACTTAATTTTGGCGTGAAACATGAAAAAAATAGATTTTTCAGAAAACAATTACGTTTAACGCACTCCTGTTCAATAACCGTTCATTGTACGAAAAAGTCGTCCATTGGCCGAAAAAAGTTTAAAATCTTGCAGAAAAAACGGTATTTTTATATTTTTTCTATCTTGTACACAAAATCCACAATAAGTGTTTAAAGTCGACCCTATCATCCAAAATAAATTTAACGTACCGTTTTGAATTCGTACCCATAATATAGTAACCAATTCTTTACCAAATTATTGGTAGGTTTGGCACTTATCCGTTAGGTCTTGTGTTAAACTTTTGAGTGGCAAGTTCTGTGGATGAGCTCTACTAATAGAAATCCTCTAGATTGTTCCTTTCTTTCCCGCGAACCCCTAAAGGTGTCGCCACACTAGTATTCGTAACCTATTGCAGCTTGTTTGAATCATACTATCAGCTGTTTAGCTTTAAAGTAACAAAGGGGTCTCTGATTGTTCAAATTATAATCAACACAAAATAAATAATTATTTCATTAAAAGAACAAACTTTCATCTAAAATTTTAATACATGGTAGGGAAATATATTACCAATTAAATAATGAGTGATTATTGATGAGTTTATTGTCAATATAGAACATTAATAACATGCATTTTTCGTTCTGCTGATAACTATATATAAGATAAATATGACAAACTGTAAATATTTACACCAAATTAGTGGAATAAACAATCTGATAAATTTATTTGACATTGGATTGCTTATTTGACATGTGCTATATATTATATTATTTATAACCGCTGAACTATGTATAAACGCATTGGCATTGTTTAAAAGAGCACGTACGATTTTTATCAATGTTTAAGAAACAAAGCCAATGGTGTTCAATCTTCAACTCTTTAGAACATTACAATTTCTCTAACGTGTTCTTGTTTGATCAATACTTCAGTTATTATTTATGCGACCTTTTTTAACATATAAAGTGTTAAAGTACTTCAGCCAAAATGTTTACACCATCATTTATAACATCTATTACAATTATGATTGAGATCTTTGCTTTTAATGACAAAATTAATAATTATTATAATTTTGCCTACTCAAACTACTTAAGGATAATTTTTTAAAGGTACATACTGGAGCCAATGAGTACAACACTTTGGCTTTACAAAGGCACATTAATGAAAAAAGGATATCTAGTGGTAATAACTGACAATGATTTCAGCTCAATTTTGAAAAAAGGAGCAGTCCGTTTTCATTTTTTAGATATTTCATTCACATTTTAGTATATTAATGGAGTAAGAACAACCAAGTGTTACATTTGTGCCTAGAGGTTCGCAGCTACCAAATTACAGTACGATCTATTAACCCTAATTGGTAAAATGCAGTTAGGTTTGAAAAATATGTTGTTGAAACGCATGCTATAAATAAAATTAGTTACAGCTGATTCGCAGTTGAATTAGAGGTAATGTACCTTCTGGTCTAATGTTAACTGAATATCCATAAGCACAACTTATAATCTAAAAGGTCGTATATCAAACATTTCGTTTGAAATAAAAATAGAAAAAGAATGATTGCTGCATCCGAGCGAAGTTAGTTATAACAAAAAATTCTTTAATAAAATCGGTTATGTTTATCTTAGCTTGTATTAAAATAAATGAAAGATATAAAACAGTTTTTTAATTATATTTACAATATGACTCTATGTCTCTTCGATGAAACAAACAGAAGCAATTGTATTGCAATTCCCGTTGACAGACAATAGGGGTCACGACCCTTGATGTGTATCAATTTTCCCGCAATATTACGTAATGTCCCGCACAGGGGGTCACATGATCATGTGAGATACTCCGATCTTGCATGGTAAAAACCCTATATCACACGATCAGATACGGCGAAAATAGCGCCAAGGTACAAAATATTTATTAAAAGAAAAATTGTAAATATAAGAAATAACATTTCTGCTCATGGTATTTCAAGGGGTAATGAAAGATACTTTGGCGCGTGCCAAATTCAAAATGAAGGGCTTTGCCCTTCAGTAAATTTGGTACGTGCCACACTATCTTTCATTACCCCTTGAAATACCATGATCAGAATGTCATTTCCTAAACCAAAACTAGTAACGAGTAAGTAAACGCGTATAACTGCATCAGAATTTCTTTGGATATAATAATCAGAAAAAGTATGATATTCATTACACAATTCACTTTGACCATTTAGCTTTGGTTATAACAATATACGTTTTTTCAGATTTATGTACATTGGCCGAGATATATCTTGAAACCTTCTTTCATATTCCTTTATATATAAAAACCAAAATTAATAAACGTACGCTGATCTTCAAAACTATTATTGTAGCTTTACTCCGTTCGTTGCTTTAATATAACTAAAATACTTTTTAAATATTGTATATTACTAAACATTCTAAACTGTGTCCTTGACTATATGTCACATTTTAAATGGCAAACGCCATTGGGCATTTGAGTGGACTTTCTGAGATACAAAAAAATGGTGAATCGTAAACATTAAATTATCCTTAGAAGACCCATGCAATTTAATAGATTTTGGATATAAGGTTCCGTTTACCTGCGAACTAAGGCAAGCAACTAAACTTTTTTTTTATTTGTCAAAATGCATTTGTCTATAACAAAGGCTGTGTTTTAACGCAATAATATTTGTATACTATTGCAATTATGACGCCCACGGAAGGCTTTCTCGTCCGAAACTGCTAATCTCACTTCCTTTCGAAGGGTTTAAATTTCAAATTATAAGCAACACAAAATATATAATTATTTCATTACAAAAACAAAAACAACTTTTATCTAAAAATTTAATACATGATAGAAAATATATTACCAATTAATATTATATTGATGAGTTCATTGTCAGTATAGAACATTACAACTTAATTTTATTTTCATTTTGCTGAAAAGATGCATATGGCAAACTAAATATTTACGCCAAATAGTGATATAAACGTCCTGATTAATTTATTTGACATTTGTTTGCTTATTTGACATGTGTTATATATAATTTATAACCGCTGAACTATGTATAAACGCATTGTTTAAAAGAGCACGTACGATTTTTATAATGTTTATTGAAACAAAATCCCAAGGTGTTTACTCTTCAACTCTTTAGAACATTACAATTTTTTTTAACATGTTTTGTTTGATCAAGACTTCAGTTATTATCCATGTGACTTATTTTGAAATATAAAGGGGTAAAATACTTCAGCCAAAATGTTTACACCATTATTGACAACATTTATTGCAAATCCATGATTGACATATCTCTGTTTAAATGACAAAAATAATTATTACTATCTGTTTGCAAACTCTAATTGGCTTAACACAATTTTTGAACGGTACGCACTGAACCAATAACTACAACATGTTGGCTTTATAAAGACACATTAATGGCAAGTGATATTAAGCGACTGGTAATTATTTTAGCTTAATATGAACCGTATTATCCATCGGTTTACTCACAAATAGGTTCCCAAATAAAAAAAATCGAAAGCGAGGTTTCCGTTTTTAAAAAGTAGCATCCCGTTCCAGTTTTTAAGTATTCCATTCACATTTTAGTATATCAAAAGTAAGGACAACCAAGTGTTACATTTGACAACATCTATTATAATTACATGATTGGAAACGCTGTGCTTAAATGACGAAGTTAATAGTTATTATTTGTTTGCAAACTCTAACTGGCTTAACGCAATTTTTGAAAGGTACGTACTGGGGCCAATGAGTACAATATTTTGGCTTTACAAACACACATTAATGCCAAAATGATATCTAGTGGTAATAACTGACAATTATTTCAGCTTAATTGGAACCTTATTTACCAAAAATATGTTCTCAATTTAAAAAATCGAAAGCAAGGTTTCTGTTTTAAAAAAATAGCAGTCCGTTTTTAGTATTTAAGTATTCCATTAACATTTTAGTATATCAATGAAGTAAGAACAACCAAGTGTTCCATTTGTGCCTAGAGGTTAGAAGCTACCAAATTACAACACGATCTATTAACACTAATTGATAAAATGCAGTTAAGTTTGAAAATCCGTTGTGGAAAGAATGTTATAACTAAAATCAATTGAAACAGCTGATGCGCAGTTGAAATAGAGGTAATGTACCCTCTGGTTTAATGTTAACTGAATATCCATAAACACACAACTTATAATCTAAAAGGTCGTATATCAAACATTTCGTTTAAAAAAAAATAAATAACTGTACGTTGACCGAAATATATCTTGAAACCTCCTCTTCATATTACTTGATATAACACAACCAAAAATTAATAAACGTACGTACGCTGATCGTAAAGACTTTTTTGTAGCTTTAGTCTGTTCATTTCTTTAATATAGCTAAAATACTGTTTTAATATTGTATATTACTAGACTTTCTAAACTGTGACCTTGAACTATATGTCACATTTTAAATGCCAAACGGCCATTGAGCGTTTGAGTGGATTTTCTGAGATACAAAATATATGGTGAACCGTATACAATAAATATTCCTTTGAAGACCCACGCAATTTAATAGATTTTAAATATAAGGTTTCGTTTACCTGCGAATTAAGGCAAGCAACTTAACTTGTTTATGCTTTTTGTCAAAATACATTTCTCTATAACAAAGGTAGTGATTAATCGTGATAATTTCGTAATGACATATTATACCAGTTTTAATTTCACAGCACTAAACGGCCGTTTCGGAATACAATTCCTCGTCAGTAGTGCTAAGACCAAAATTATGAAACCAAAATTATTTTGAAGATGTTGAAAAGCTACGCAAAGACCAAAATATATTTTACCAAATTAAGCAAAGGAAAAACTTTGCATATGGGAGTATACCTTAGTTTTTGAGAAATTTCAAATTTTAACTTGCAGGAAATTTAGACAATTATAGTATATTTCTGACAATAATACGAAATTATTGCCTACTGAGTTTGTGATATCCTTGGGGCGCCAGCCTCCAGCAGAGATATCGGCTCAGGGGTTTATATTACATAATTATTATACCAGTTTTAATTTTACAGCACTAGACTGCCGTTTCGGAATACAATTCCTCATAAGTAGTGCTTGGACCAAAATTATGAAACCAAAATTATTTTGAAAATGTTGAAAAGCTACCCAAAGGACCAAAATATATTTTACCAAATTAAGCAAAGGAAAAACTTTGCATGAGGGAGTATACCTTAGTTTTTGAGAAATTTCAAATTTTAACTTGCAGGAAATTTAGACAATTATAGTATATTTCTGACAATTATACGAAATTATTGCCTACTGAGTTTGTGATATCCTCGGGGCACCAGCCTCCAGCAGAGATATCGGCTCAGGGGTTTATATTACATAATTATTATACCAGTTTTAATTTTACAGCACTAGACTGCCGTTTCGGAATACAATTCCTCATATGTAGTGCTTGGAACAAAATTATGAAACCAAAATTATTTTGAAGATGTTGAAAAGCTACCCAAAGGACCAAAATATATTTTACAAAATGAAGCTAAGGAAATACTTTGCATGAGGGAGTAAACCTTATTTTTTTAGAAATTTCAAATTTTAACTATTGCAATTGCAATTTGTTTGAATCATACTATCGGCTGTTTAGTTTTAACTTAACCAAGGGGTAGTTCTCATTTCCATCAAGTTCCAATTCATATCTTAGAGTAATACCTTAATTATGAAGCCTAAGAAAAGCTCTCTTGTCCAAAACTCCTTATCTCGCTTCCCTTTCGGAAGGTTTTTAAATGTTCAAGTTTTAAGCAACACAAAATAAATAATTATTTTATTACAAGAACAAAAACAACTTTTATCAAGAAATTTAATACATAATAGTGAAAATATATTACCAATTAATATTATATTGATTAATCGCTTATGCATTTTTTTCGTTTTGCTGAGAAGATACAAATAACAAATATCATGTACTTTAAACTTTTCCTATCAGAACAACCAAGTGTCGCATTTGTGCCTAGAGGTTCCCAACTTCCAATTTACAGCACGATCTATTTAACCCCCTTATTCAGTTAGGTTTGAATAATCTGTTGTTGAAAACCATGTTATAACTGAAATTAATTAAAACACTGATTTGATTTTTAAAAGGCAACAGCTGATGCGCTGTGGAAATAGAATTAATATACCCTCTGGTCTAAACGTAAACTGAATATCCATAAACACACAAACTATATGGCTATAGACTGCTATCTAAAATTTTGCGAAACGTTTCTGTTTGTAGAATTTATGCCTATTATTCAGTTTTCGAAGACCTAGCAAATACAACTCACAATTCATAAAAGACTAAATAATGTTTTGTAAGTAATTCGATATGGTTTTATCTCTCGATTTCGTGATTAAACAAAAAATGGAACGTCGTTAGGAAATGATTTTAGTTTTTTAATTTTTAAATAGTAATATATTAAATTTTTTTATATTTGTTTGGTTAAATATAAATATTTTTTTCTTTTTTCTGTCTACTTGTACATTGTTTAATATGTTTTTTGGCATATGCTGTATTCAATAGTTTTTCAACTTAAAACTTGTTGTTGTTCTTTTACGTTGCATTGTTTAGTAAATTAATGTCTAGTTTAAAAGCATTTATCGGTTGCATGTTGCTTGGTATCTCAATTTTTAGCTGTCGAAATTTTACGTGATAAAAGATTAATACCATGATTTATCTAACATTATACTAGTCTTTCTATCTGTTTTGGCGAAATACAAGTTTTATCGAACACGTATGATACAGAAAGTACACGTACATTTCTCATTGTGACGTCATTGGGGAATCTCCGATTTGTCAAATGTAATCAATGACGTAATTACTACAGAACATGTCATAACACAGTTCAGTGGTTTTCGGTAGTAAAATGTATTTTTTCACATTAAGTATTGGTTTTTTATTATCTTTAATAAGCTAATAGGAAATGTTAGATAAAAATATATATCATATACACACTGTGTATGTACAACCTTCGTATCAGGTCTCGTTTTTTCGTAGCTGTATCACTACTCGTCGCGCAAGCGCGACTCGTAGTGATACGACTACGAAAAAAGGACTCGACCTCATACTGATGGTTGTACAGACACACTGTGTATATAATATGTATGTATCGAAAAATTGTCATCAACTGACGTAGATTTCGATAATGCCCATTGATTTTGTCTAAGTACAAACTTAAAATTAAATTTTAATAGTTTTGATCGTAATCCCTTTGTAACGTAACGTGAAATATGATCTTATGTCATTCCATCCGTGTTTACCTGTCATAATTATTTCTGCCTATATTTTTGGACAAACATACAGATCTTGCTTAAACAAATAATTGTGCTGCAAAAGCAATAAGTTTTTGTAATATATCTAGTGTTACACATTTAACATAAAATTTTGATGATTTTTTTTATTAAATCAATATTGGATGGTTTTAATGTATTGTTTTCCTTTTAACTTCAAAGAGAATATATATTTTGCTTTGTGCATAAAAATCACTTTAAAAGTAAGTATTTGTATAATGGGTATCATTACAAATGACATAAAAATTATTATAAATCATGACTCTCAAATGCATTACTCCAATAGGAATTATTTATTTTCCTAAGAAACAACACGGAGTTCACATGCGTGAAGAATATTACAAGTTGTCGCATCGCCACCGTTTGATATATTCGCTACTTGTTCACGATGGCTTGTATATTATTTGGCGATATACCACGGGTAAATGTCGAATATGACAATTATAACATAAAATAAACATTGCGAATTATTTACTCTTTCTTCGGAAGTACATTTAATATATACACGTATTTGGAAAAATGTCCATTGAAACAACTCGTTTGTTGAGATTGACTCCATTTAAAAATGATTTTATGAATGAAAATTACGTCACAACCATAGTTTGCGACACAAAACACAATGTCATAAGACGAGTAAGAGAGTACGGCGTTGAAACAGAACAGAAATAAGTTATGGTTTGTTGCACCATGGTTGGTTCTCTGCTTTTTTCATATAAAGGAAACGCGGGCCATGTTAGAATTGTTTGTATTAAGCCTGTATTGATATATGCTAATTGTTTTTCGTGTAAACTGTCAGGGGTATATAATTAAATATTCTTTTTTCTAATTTCACATATTATCTTATTTAACACAACTTAACCAAGCGTAACACTCCCTTAAGTCTTTCTGTATTGAGAGATTTGTAAAAAATATGTTCTAAATAATTGTTAACAATATAAAATTAGTTTTATCAGCTGCGTATAATACAGTTTAATTGCCAAAGCTAGGTTAATCATTGGCGCTTATTTTAAAATCTATTGAAAATTTTGTTGTAAAAGACGAATCTATAACTTTAATTTAACATACGACTGTCAGTTTTTTGTTTTGCATTTTAAGTCTATTCCACCAAACATATTTTAGAATATTTTTAACTGTTCATTATTGGATTTCATATAAAGCCACTTTTATCATATAATGTTACTAAAAATAATTAAAAACATTGTATTGACATCGATTTAGCTATAAAAGAAAAGATTGTGGTATAAGATATCTGTATTAAAGTCCATATATAAAAATAATTGTCTCCTATCTCATAACTATTTTGAAAATAGAATCATGGCTGAAAGATAATACTAATTAGTCAAACATCCAATAGATTGACGTACAGTTTTTGTATATTTTCAAATATATTAAAGCTAAATCATTATGATTTTGTAAGAAAAAATTAATTATAGTTTTTATGTTCCAGGCGCTAATACTAAATGTTTGTTCTCTGCAATAATGTTTATTTACTGCCTTTTTTCAAATATTAGTCTTTGTGCGACGTACAAAAATGTATTTGAAACGAAAATACGAGTACATAGCCCCTAAGAAACTGCTTAATATAAAATTTCGATTAATAAAAAACAAATATACTAAAAATATTTATATCGAAAGTATTACCATTACATGGTGTCATTCGTATTGTGTCGGTCTATACTTTAGAACATTTTTTTTTTCATTTATTCCATTCAATTATTACTAAACGTATTTTAAATTGCTGCACTCACCAGTAGTGCATTTGCTTGCAAATATTTCTTTAACTTAAATTCAGCAAATTTTGGTAATCTGTTTTTGGAACTACTGATGAATATTTTTGTCAAAACTAAATGCAAATGTTTTAATCTCGAAGTGATCTTATGATTGAGACATTAAACTACTGAATATCTTCAAAATTAAGAAAATTATAAAGGATTGGAATTTTGCTAAATTTAAGTTAAGGCAAATCTTAGCTTAGAAATGATTGTGAAACCGGGGCCTGGTCCAATAACATAAGCTAAGAGCAATTGGGATAAATTTTGATTGGCCTTTAAAAGCAGGTGGAACGCATATAGAGATGACCTTTGAGGCATGTTCGACTCTACTGTAAATAAAATTATTTGTTAATTTATTAATTAATTAATCACAAATACAATGTGTTTGTCAAAAGCATATAATGGCTAATTTATAAACATAACCATATGCGATTTTAAAATTTTGTCCCATTACCAAAATGAATATGGCAGTCTTTAAAAATTTTAATATTTCCATTCAAAATTATGTGTTATTTTATTTTTGATATATTTAAAACTTGAAAATACCTAAAATATAACTTTTAGATTTAGAAATTGGTATGATAAACCTTATAATATATTTTAAACTCCCCTTAAGCATTATTCAATTGAATTAAACATCGTCCCAATAACTAAATCGTTGATCGTTGATGACTGAAAAAATTGATTAACAAGAAACAATATTCTATAATCCAGGGTTTGATTGGAGCAATGAAAAGTGCTAAATTAGTACAAAGTACAGCAAGCAATTAGATGCCTGTAACGGAAGTTTAAAACTATTTATACACAACTTCTGAATACCTCCCTATAAGAAACTAAAAGTATTAAAGACATTTTAATTTTGGCTATATAGGTAAATATCGATACTTCTTATGTACTGTAATTGATGATTTTTCGCAAAGAATTATATTATTTCAGGATTAGTTTTTGAGCTGATCAACGAAATAAATTTAAATAATTTAAATAACAGCAGACATAAGGCTTATACAAGATAAAAGGATTGCATAATAACAACGAGGACATTCACCCTACCTGGTTATCTCTAATTGGCATTCATATTAAAATGCCAAGTGAAGGAAACAACGTGATTATTCATTTGATATTGTGATAGCAGATTCAATATATATTGTTTCGCATCGCAATCTGGCATGTATATTGACACCGATGCTTGAAAAGGGAACACTTTTATTGAGAATATTTATTGTATTAAAGTTTGATATTGAAAGTTTGCTTGATATACTTAATATGATTTACGTTAGTTGGCGTTGATGTTAAACATAAATATGATGATACACACGATTATATATATCAATATATATTTCTAAATGAAAGAGGGTTTATGGTAACATTTTTCTTCCATATGTCGTTTGTTCAGCTAAAATATTAACAAACTGTACACAATATCCCCATTCCTCAAAATGTTTTTGATAGACAACATTTTTGTTATGTTTGGCAGTATGGTTTTCTAACAAACAATTATTGCGGCACAATTGTGCCTACTTGCTTGCTAATTTAATTCTAGAGTCAGAATTTATACAAAACCTTTTTCAAATCAGCAGAAAAAAATCGACGCAAAATCAGCCAACAGATATATAGATGACATTCAATATGAACAGACCTACCTTGTGAGACTAATGACTGATTTTGAAAGTAGGTCAGCTTCATTTAATCAATGGCTAGTTCCAATTTATATCTCAGACTATTACCGTAATTATGACGAATACGAAAGTATGTTTGACCTTTTTGAACTGATTTTTTATTAACGGAAGTAGGCAGTCATCTGTCATCAAACTTATCGATGACGTCATTCTTTATTTTGATTTGGTAGTATCAATGGGCGTAGGCGGGGTCACCTGTCATCGATGAAGTCATCCTTCATTGTGTTAGACGGGTTCCATGAAGCATTAAAACCAATGGAGGAAGTATATTAAAACAATGAATTGCAGTAATAGTTTTAAGGTCATGTAGTAGATTAGATAAAAAACATAATGTATTGCAAAAATAAGAAATGACATTGTTTTGGGGTCACTTCATGCTAGTATGCTACCGGGTGTTCCGGGTACAAATTTATTTCAATTTGTACCCGAACAACTGATATCATACTAGCATGAAGTGATCCCAAAAAATGCCATTTCTTAAATACAAGTTGTATACAAACGCTGTAAGCTTGCCACTTTTTCTGTGAGGTGAATTTACGTCCCTGTAGTTGAGTTTATAAGTTTAGCCATTTGCAATGAAATATATGTTAATATTTTTGGTGGTAAGTAAAATGTTGAATATGGACTTTTTGGTAATTTTGATATTTTTTCGGCCCTGGAAACTTTGTAAAACGATTAACATTGGTGTATTATGTAATTTATTTCATGGATTAACAACCACACAAGTGATGTTGAATAACCCGGTAAATTTGTTTTTAATTTATTACACAATTTACTAGAATACAAAAAGTGCTTGTTGAAAGAATAATAGTCGAACACATCATGAAACGCAAGAAGACACACGGTAAAACTACATTGGGGCTAGATGTCTTCAAGCTACCATTTCTAGACAGTGCAAAAGTTGCTTTAAAGTTAGCAATTATATTTTTCTCTTTCTGTGAATGTTTTATGGTTTAACATAAATTGTTACAAAAATGAAAAGTACTGTCTCTGGTAGTTAAACTCCATTACAAAACAGTCTACAAATAATATAGGAGACCATCTGTATTGCTTGATAATATACACTTCAGAGTTTTCACGTAAACAGATTTGTTTAAATGAAACAAATAAATCAGGTGTAAATGTCCTTAATAAAAACTGTGACATTTATCAATTCAATCGTAAATGGTTTATAAAGGATAAAAAAAACACCAATATGTTATACTTACCATTTGAAGTATATTGTTGTACAAAGGTTAAAGGAATCTAATATATAAGAAGACAACAATGTTCAATTAAGTTTTAATCAAATGTTATTGCAGCACATTATTTTGATTTTAGTATCAAGAGATGCCAAGGTTTAAGAAGGTCTCGTCTCTGTTACTTTGTTGATTCCATTAAAATAATAAAAGGCAACCGGACATTTTTGTTGTTTTTATGACTTGAACTAACCTTTCTTTGAAAGGGTTAAATGTCAGCACAATTAATCACTATTTCGCTAACTCTTTCTCCTTATTAAAGTACTTGTTCCTGTGTGAAATAGAATTTACTAATATATTGAGAAAAATGTAGAATTCATGGCTTTTGTTTCTGAAATTTGAAAATTAAACCGTTATTATACCACTGTCAGGAGTCTCATGCTTGTCCAATTTGTTTTAAAAACCAAATTCCAATAAATACAGAAATACGTTTTAGGCACTTTTTGACGTCTTTCACAGTCGTTATATGCAATGCATTGCTGGTTCCTCGTTAATAAATCATCTTCAGACTTTATCCAACTTTCATATAGTTATTAGAAATTTTGGAATGAATTGCGTTTTCTTTACCAGTTTGATGTTGCAGCATCGGTTTAATGAAGGTGTAACAGTAAGGCAATGATAGGATAAACAAAAGATGTCAGAGTCTAGACACTCAAATTATGCATGGTTACAGAACGCTAATGCAATAACATTCATGAAACACAAGATCAATATAAGTTGTATATATTTTATTAATCTACAAGTAGCAATATATTTATTATTGACCCAATTCTACTATATATTGACATCTTATCCCTGCTATAATTGTTATATTATAATCACTTCTTACCGTATAAATATATATCAAGTTTACTTAATTAACAAGAGAATAACTGTTTAATGACTCTTTGTGTATCGAATACTTACGCATTGCATGCCAAAAATATTATAAAGATTTGCATCTGTTCGCAACCATTAATTAAATCATCTGAAATATGAATTCATATTAATCGTTATTTTTCTTTTTTTAAAATATGATTGAAATGTGTATCAACCACCAGTAAATCTACCGTGATTTCATTTTTGTGAAATTAAAATATTTTCTTTTTTGTGGAAGCTCGAACCTCATGTCTCAAAGTATTATTCTATTTTTAAATAAAGCACCGGGTGTAATGTACTAAAGGTACTAGACCGATGGTTACATTAATAAGAAAGAAAGTGAGAAACAAGACACAGTATTTGTTTCATATTTCTTATTTAACTCAATCAGTCTAATTGAATAATAAATTGAAGGTATTTACATTCTGGCATAATAAATGTTTAAGTTTTATATAGAACTTTTATAAGGAATAATTATCTCTTTTCAATTAACAGAAGACAATTTCCATTCCGTTAATGAGGGCCACTGACGGACAATATTTTCATAATCTCTTTTTTTATCTTAATTAATCAAAAGCAAAATGAAAAGATAAAAATTCCGGGGTCAATGTATGCAACTGTATGTAATAATTTTTTTACAATTATTTTCAGCTGCAATACTTTGAAAACAAAGCGTTTATTGACACTTTATGAAATTCTGTTATAACAATACGCAACACAGTAGGTTGAACTATACTGCCAACGATTTTCCTATTATGTAACTTCAATCTTTTATACATTTTCTTTTTAAATTGCATATGAACATCAATCTAAGTTTGATTTCGTATTTCGTTTATTTATTGTATTAAGAAATTTTATATTTCACATGTCGATTTAGTTTTTTATGTACCAAAAATACAACACAACCTTGATATTCCTTTACCCCAAGAGGAATCAGAATATGTTTATTTAACAGTTTATACAATTTTTCCGTATCACTTCTTAAACATCAAAGAAAATGTTTAATGCAACTTAAAAGCTGATTTATATATTATATTAATTCGCTCATGCTGAACAATAGGGAATGTAGCAATGAATGTAAAAGTTATTACAAATTATACGATGCCAAGGAATAAAAACATCAATGAATAATCTAAATCTATAAAAAGAAACTGTATGTATATACCTAGCCATATTCATGTTACTGAAGTTAACACTGTTTATGTATGCTGTTCATTTAATACATGTATAGTCTCTGGGTACATAATTATCATTGTATTTGTACGTAAAATAATTCCGCCTATGAAATGTTTCTATCAAAGCAAGCATAAAATATTAAACGCGATAATTTAATATCGAAGTTATATATCCTCAAAGTAAAAATGTGGTTTACAACAACACATTCAAGTAGGCCATGTGTACTTTTAGTAATAAGTTTAGCAACAGCATATTAAGTTACAATAAATGCAATTGTTTTGAGGCGCACTAATGAAAGAAGCAATTTGTAATTAAAATTCAACACCTTGAAGTTTAAATATCTGACAAAACAACTTATACTTTTAATTTTTAAGATTGACAAAAGTACAGTTTTTTTTAATTTAAAATTTCCAGATTTAAGATAAGGAAATACTCGTGCGTCTAGAAACATATCAATACTACGCATGAAATTAAATAATTGTTTGTCGAATAACACAGATTGCAAATGTGTTCATTGAAAAAAAAAATGTGTTGGCAAACTTGGTATGCCAGTTTCAATGTTATTACTTTCTTTTGGGATTGTGTTTGAACATGGATTGCTATGTTTATTTATTTTTGATATCACTGCAATTATATTTTATTTAAAATCACCCATTGCCTTACTGTATTATTTTTATCTTTCTCAGCAAGAACGTTAAAATTGTCCATGTATCTATTGTTGAGATTGTGACATTTTTTATATTAAGGTAAAAGTGTTCTCTTTACGCACCGAGTTTTATGCCATACACACTTTTAATACGGTTTAAATAGTAAATAAGCTTAACATTATGCTTGTTTCATATTAAAACATGTCATTTTTTCATGGGTACCCTTAACATAAAAAAATGTTTGATGTAATTTTCAAGCTGATTTATATATTTTTGGAAATCGATTAAGCCAAACAAATAAAAACATAGCAAACCATATCAAAAGCGTTACATCTCATTTCATGACAGACAATAAAAATATATCAAAAGGCTAAACAGAAACTAATTGCATAAAGCTTTGTCGTATTTAATTAAAATCAATACTTTTAAAGTTGTTCATCTTGCATATTTATAATTTCGTGATATGTTATACTTATTTATACTAAGTAATATACTCGTATGACTGTAACATGACGACAACCTAATAGTTATTATCATTATCACAGTCAGCATAAAATGTAGTTTGCGAAATTTACATCATTTTCAAGAGACATTAAATGACCACTTTTAACAAATCCAAAAACCTTTGAAATTAAATTAAAGGTTATCGTACCAACATTTAATCACTGGAATCATCTTAAAACGCTCATAAGAATGAATTATGTAACTGAAAGTCATGGTATAACAACCGCCGATGGAATTACCTATACAAAACAAAACAATAGAACAGTGCAAGTAAATCAGACAAGGCTAATATATTTATACAATTGCCATTGATCATAACAGCCTTACTTTACATGGGCACTGAATTGAATAAAAACAGTGGATACTGCATGACCTCAACCACCATATATATTTCAAAATTAACAATGCATCAATACTGAATTTGATAAAGCACGCCTTATATTACTTGAAATTAGTTGTAATGAAAACAGTTTGGTAATTGAACACATTTCCCTGATGTGTTTTACTTAAATTGTCATTTAAATCAAAACATGGGTGATTGACATAATTATTTCGATAACAAATTTATATATTTTCCTCAACAGTATTCATCGCATCAATTACTGTTAAGGAGCGTCTTGCGTCCCGATTTTAGGCAACTAAACTTCGACTGAACTTTTTAACTACCTTACCCGACACGTGTGTAATAAAAATTAAGAGCAAGTAACAGGGAACTTTGGGACGTCAAATATATCCAGGACAGCCTTGGACAGAGAACATTATACTAATCAACGACACTGTGATGGCAGCCGTACTTCGAAAAATGTTTAAAATTTATTAATAATATATCTATATCAACCAAACAACAGATTATTTATTACTGATTACGTGACATAATTTTCTATTTGTAAGTTGCGCATTATCACCTTCAAATCACATAAATCAATAATTTCACGCTGTATCATTCAAAACAAGATGTTTTGCTGATTATAAAACTAAGTCTGGCTATATTTATTGCTTCCTGTATGCAAAATGTCAGAGTTATATAACAATATTGATAATCATCAAAATTACAGCTTAAGTGTTAGATCTACATGTATATATTTGTCAATAACATTGTAATTAACACAAAAATGGCAATAGATCGAAGCTTGCCTGAAGTTAAATGCCTACATAATTTGATGCATGTAAAATAATAATAATGTGAAGTGTAATTGTCAATCATGATTGTTTGTCCTTTATTGGACATATTTCTGTAAATAAAATGTTAAATCGAGCATAAACGTACAGTGTAATGTTACAATTATAATCTAAAAAACAAAGTAAAAACTTCCAACGTTAGCAAATAAGAAAGAGAGACCGGCTGCTCAAAACGGTAAGAAGTTTCTATCCAGCTAGCTATAGCCGCCATTTGCGATATTAAATTTTGAGAATGAAAATAATATGAATTTATGGATACTAAATAAATTCAGGATAATTTGGAACACAGACACATTTATAAAACAAAACTGTGACTGAACAAAACAAAAATATCATATATCTCCCTAAACCGTATCTATCGCATTTGTAACTGTAATAGTGTGTCCTCTATCTTTATCCTAGACAACTAAATGTGGACTTTTTAAGAGGTGATGAAATAAGATGTTAATGAATAAAAACCTATATTTTTTTCAAAAGTATCCAGCAAATCTATTACTGTAAAGAAGCGTCTTGTATTCCGATTTTAGACAACTAAATTTCGACTTAACTGTTAAACTACCTTACCCGACACATGTGTAATAAAAATTGAGAGCAAGTAACAGGGAACTATGGTACGTCAAAAATATCCAGGACAGCCTTGGACAGAGAAACATTATACTTATTAACGACAATGTGATGACTGTCGTACTTCGAAAAAAAATTATTAACAATATATTAATATCAACCTAACAACAGATTACTTATTACTGAATACGTGATATAAATTGCAATTTGTATGTGACAGTTGCGCAATGTCACCTTCATATCACATAAATCAGTAATTTCACACTGTATCGTTTAAAACAAGTTTTGTTGATTATAAAACTAAGTCTGGCTATATTTATGGCTTCCTGTATGCAAAATGTCAGAGTTATATAACAATATTGATAATCATCACAATTACAGCTTGAGTGTTAGATCTACATGTATATATTTGTCAATAACATTGTAATTAACCCAAACATTGCTATAGGTTAAAGCTTGCCTGAAGTTAAACGCCTTCACAATTTGATGCATGTAAAATAATAATATTGTGAAATGTAATTGTGAATTATGATTGTTTGTCCATTATTGGGCATATTTCTGTTAATAAAATGTCAAATCGATCATAAACGTACAGTATAATGTTAGAATTATAATCACAAAAGCAAAGTAAAAACTTCAAAGTAAGAAGTTAAAGTTTAGCACGTCAACTTCTACTCAGAAAGAGTGACTGGCTGCTCAGAAATAAGAAGCTTTTATCTAGCTAGCTATAGCCACCATTTGTGAAATCAAATTTGAGAATGAAAATAATATGACTTTAAGGTATACTTAACAAATTTAGGATTATTTGGAATACAGACACATTTATAAAACAAAACTGTTACTGAACAAAATAAAAACATCATATATCTCCTTAAACCGTATCTATCGCATTTGTAACTGTAAGAGTGTGTCCTCTATCTTTATCCTAGACAACTAAATGTTGACTTTTCTAGAGGTGATGAAATAAGATTTTAATGAATATAAATTGCCACATCGATTATTACGGCAATATCGGTCAAGTCTCTAACATTTTGTTTTTGTTTTTATTCAATGTATCTCTTGATAAAATTATTTCAAAATCGAATGGAACAATACAATATGGTTAAAGTCCCTAACAAATTTTTTATGTTTTTTTATTCAATGTATCATTTTATAAAATTATTTCAAAATCGAATTGAACAAATTGTGACATCTTATTACCAACCAGCTTTAACAAAGTTAATTACATTGTTATTCTGAACATGATGGCAGTGTATAAATAGCATTATACAAGGCGGACATAAAAAACATGTGACCTTACTTGTCTCTCAGAGATTGTAAACAACACAAAGAAAGCATGAATCAACATTAAACTGTCTTAACTCGTTGACAATGTTTTTCTATAGGCAAACAACATTTACCTGCCTGCTTAACCTTTCAATATGAATACTAGTATTCATATACGAAGTTCCGTTAACTATACGGTAGTGTTAAAATTTGCAGTTAATAATCTAAGCAACACATGCTCCCAATGAGGTAGACGTGATAAAAAAACACATAAAACATTACATAAATACCTGGTCCATAATCGTTATTTAAATTAATGGTCAAGTGGACATGTCAAAGTAGTTTGCCCATACATGTAACGCATTCGTGATGCTGGCCATAACAATGTATTAAAGGATATATAATCAAAGCATTTCTCCTATAAATCATTCTAAAATTAAATGTCACTAAGACCAACCATCCGCCTTAAGGATTGCCAATGGCGTAAGAACAAAAACATCTGATCCTACATTGTTTTCTGTTGCATACGTAATATGGATTTGATTTGGGCATAATTTCGCTGTTTAGTTTACGTATGTGCATGGTATTTTTGAATTTTCTGTTTTTTGTACTGTGTACGTTAGAATGTGATTGATGTCACCAATACTTGATAAAATAATTGATTAAATGGGATTTTTTACGTTCTAATCAAGAATATTTTACTTATATCGAGACGTCCTCAGCTATAGGTGAATTGGCAAAAATTTAGATCTTTGCAGTGCGTCCACGGCAATGTGCAGAGGATTCGTTAACGTGCCATGCCTGTCGTGACACACGACATCAGTTTTAATGTTTCTTCCGAAAGACCTTATCGCTTTCATTTCTAAATACCGAGTGCTTTGTAAACAAACAGTCACTGACTTTTTTAAGTCTTGGTCAGACACGTTCCAGGTCCGAACCCACTACTAAGGAGCAAACACTCTACCGGTTGTAATACCGCTGTTGTGTGTGTTACTAGTGATGCCAACTCTAAAATACACAATTTTTGTGAAACATTCGCCTTTTGATTATATAACACTAATATAACAACATATCTTTTAATTTCCAAGAACATAGTGTCATGTGAATTTAAAACATGAAATATAATATTGGGCTCATTTATCACTCAGAAATCTTTCAGAAAAACCTCTTGAAATCAACCACAAACATATTTATCTATATTTAATCAAAAAAAAAAAAAAAAAAAAAAAAAAAACAAAAAAAAAACAAAGTAAAGTATATGAAATTTAGCAAATTAAGTCACGCGATTTTCCACAAGGGAAATGAGACCGGGTTCTCCGAGAAGATCAATTTTGTCTCATTTTGAAATCAAAATTAAGAAAAAATGGAACATAAAAATACGAGACGTCAAATATATCCATGTTTATAAACAATATAATACATGATTTGAATAACATTTAAATTGTATAGTTACATGATATATTATACAATTAACTAATTTTAAATGCTGGTCATATCCTGTACAGTATAGGCATGTCCACAGTTTACCCTAAGTCGCAATTTATTGCTGAATTGACAGCTCATCTTGGTCTATTGTTAGCTGTATCTCATTAGCTTTTCAGCAGCTATTATCTTTATCTCGGGAATTTTTTAGCCACTAACTACCAAATTCTCAATCAACTCAATCAAACTACACTTCTTTTCGATAGTTCATTTTAACACTATTAACATTTCTGCACTGTGTATAAAACCTTATCTTGTTGATATCGTTATGAGGCGTTAAATTGACTCTGATGTCGCTAATAATTATAGATATTACATGGAATTCCTTCAAGTGCTATTGAAGTGTTCTATATGTTATAGTGAAATTAGAATCTATATGCCTTCAATTATTACTTTACTATGTAAAAGTGTTCAATTGCTATCGGAGTAATTTATATAATATATTTTAACATGGTTCATATTTCTCTAATCATCAGATTTTACAATCAAAAGGTTTAATGCAAATGCAAAAGGAGGATTGTTTATTTATAGAAGAACAAAAATATATGACCTTTATTATTACATTTTACATTTTTCGTTCTAAAGCTGTAATCGGAGCAATTTATATTTATCAATTTGTACTCTAGAATCTGTATTCCTCTCACGGATTTGTGTCCCGTTGTACAGGTGTATCCTCATCAGATGTTAAAACTCATTGATATGTCTATAACAGCTTCATTGTATGCTATACTCAATCAATATAATACAGCATTACATATGTGCCATACAGTACAGACTTGTTGAAAATTTAACACCAAGCTGCAAAATAAATCCAAAATCGGCATGTTCTCTCGTTTTCTCGTTAGCTATATATAGACTGCTTTTCTGCAGCTAGTATCTCTATCTCTATAAACACTTGTCAATCGAGTTTTGGCTAGTGTTCAGTGGTGTTTAACATTAGACAGGTCTATACTGTATATCGGATTATCTACTGACCTCATTGTATTGTAGTTACAAGTTATGCGTATTTTTTAAACAAAGGAGTAACCCATATTTCTTTCAATATGCAGAATATTTCTTAAATTCTGACCGAATAATTGCTGAATTGTACAGTATTTAGTACATTCGTTCATAAATTGTAAAGATCTTTGATTTATGTTTCAGATCTAACAGTCAAATTCACTAGACGTATAAAGGGTATTTTGCGTCTTTTACATAAAGAGAAGCAACATGCAGTTCCAAGACATGATTTGGAAAAATATGACGAAAAATAACAAACACATGAAAAACAAGGCAAAGCATGAGGAATAAAAAATATTTAATATATCAGAAACAAACATTACAGTCAAATTTCACAATCCTAAAAACAAAGGAAAAACTTAAAGATGAACAATTAAGTCAAACACATGAACATAATTTAGAGTGAAATTAAAATTGACAAAAGAAAGAAACAGCATTGTGTAGAACGTATCAAGGATAATAAGAAAACACAACACATATCACGACCGTGGAATTAAAAAAACTTTCCTATTTTGATAGGCATTGAAAGGACTACAACTTGAGGACTTTTTAAAGTTTTACATCAATAGAATAAAATTCATAGATTACTTATTTATGAAATCCATAATTTTACCTGCAAAACACTCTGACTACGTCAGCGAATTTTTAACAGCAGTCTATTTACGACTCTGAAGAGAGTTTTAATTTTATGAAAAACAAAGCCTCGCTCCTAAATATACACAATTTAAGGGATCTTCTAGTTAGTTTTATTTCATGAATGTTAATTTTTAACACGACATTAGGAAGTCAATATCACAAGGTGAACATGCTTTCATGAATTTAAAGTATCTATTTCAAAGTTCTTAGTATTTCGATTTCCTGAAAGTTTTCAGCTTTAAATAGTTAAAAAGACGGTTTCCTTTTTTAATCCAGATTATTACTTCCACCAGAACAAGTATATCCGTTAATGTTAATGCAAGTAAATATATCAAATTTATTGATTGAAAACGCGCATCAAGGTTTTTATCCGATGATCAATAGTTCTGGACATGAAATTAAAAAAAGAACAAAAACAAATATCAATACCATTAAAACACTTACCACAATGAAACTGATAATTAAAATATTTGAATGAGAGAGTCATTGTAAGGCCGATAAACAACAAACATTTTTGATATGGCAGCGCAATTATGAGACATTATAGGAATTAAACAATTTTGAATGGCAGCAGGCATTATCCAAGTTAACTTTTTTAACTCAATATGACCGATTGAAAATGTATCTTATATATGTGATGAACGGTAATTGCATTTTAATCTACATTTGATCTTGCATGTAAGTCATGAAATCAAACAAGCTGAAGATACGTTTACTTCACTATGTTCTTTTACTGTCATACTCTTCAGTCATAACTTTCAATAAAAACGTGGTGGTAAGTTTTGGGATGCTTAAGGAGACCGGTCTGCCACGAATAAAACAACATAAGTTTAGCAAGCAAACTTACAAACTCACACTAGGATACGCCCCGATCGGGGTTCGAATGTAGGCTGCTTAACTCGTAAAAGTGATTTAAAAACGCCACCTGTTAAACGAAAACACGATTTGAGTATCGCTGCCATTCATGCTTTATATCACTCCACCACCAAGCCCCAATATAACAGTAAAAGAAGTGAAAATACCATCAAAATTTTTTCTAACAGTTAACTGTCTAAATATCCATCTATTTAGTGAAACACCCGGATATGTTCTTTAAGCCAATTTAAGCTGATGTAGAGGCATTACCAAATGCATATTTACTAAGTGACAAAATAATCAACGACTACCACCAAATCGTAATATCATCTTTATGTTTTATTTTTGCGTCACTTCGAGAAGGTTAAAGGACACTAAAATAAACTGAAATGAATATGCTTAATACTATTCACTTGCAAAAACGCTATTATCCGACGACGCTAAAATAAAAGCAATAGAATATCGTGAAATGATAATAAGAAAAATTACACCGCGGAAAATTGCCCGTTATTGAGAAATTCCAGTAAAGATAGATTTCAGTTTGCATAACTTAATTTTGTTAAAGTATTAACATTGATAGTAAATATATTTTAAATGCAATCAATACGGCATCAAATTAATTTAATTAGTTTTGTTGACAATGTAAAAAAACAATCAGATATGTCAAATGCATGACAACTTGATAAGATTGTGGTTAACTCTAAGGATATTAAAAATATGTTCGATTTTGTTACTTTCAATTCGTTTTTGATTAATTTCACGAACGACCCAGTAACATAGTCTATTTTTAGCTGTGATCAATATGCTAGATAAATTACTTAATATATAGCTGTTAATACGTATTAAAAAATACTGGTGTTACGTAAATTTCACACGTACAAAGATAACGTTTAGTATTAGAACTGCAAGACCGAACAATGCTGTACAGTATAGGCCTGCCGAAATATAAATACGAGATATGGATATCGTGACATAATAGCTATTGAGAAATAGATGGCAGTTGAAAAATGATACAGAGATAGAGCCAAGGAAGGAACAAGATCAGCTGACAAGTCAGCAGTTTTTAAAATATTTTCGACAGGCATATATCTTTGCAGCAGCTACAATGCTTAAGCCACCTTTCGATTGTTCGCTGTATAGTTACGGTTTGTGTGGTAGTAGTTGTTGTTGTTATATGATGTTTCACGCATCTACAGTATTTAGCTATTGGCAACGAGAGCATTTATTAACCCTAAGTATTTATCTAAGAGCAAGTTTTATATGCATGAGATACACAAGTGTGTTTTCTGGTCTGTTCTCTACAATCAGGGGACTTTAAAGTGCTAGCTCACCAAGTCAATATGCTGTGAATAACACACTCCAAATCATTACACATTGACATCGGATAAGCCAGTTTATACTCTGTCTTCTTTATATCAAGTGCCAAGCGAGGAAGCACTTTCCGAAATATATCGTATGCTTGTATTTGTGTATAACCCGCTCGGTATTCGAATACATGACCTCACGCTCTCGAAGTGGTTACCATACAACTGAGCCACTGAGAGTGTGTTGAACTAGCTGGTTATTTTTGATAACTATTTACTCGGAAATCAAATACTGCACAAATGCCAATAAGTGTTCATCAATTTTGAATTGGTCCGCGGATAAAAGGACGCATCAACTTTTAAAATAACGCAACAAATGGACGTTAAATAAAAAAAAATCATTAATTTAAATGCATACACCTAAATACACAATGATAGAAAAAGTAACACAATTAAATTGTCGGATTAAGAAATAAACTATAAATAACGTAAAATCATGTGATACCGTATTAGTTTCAGGGCTAATTACAAGCATTACAATAGATACAATACATCGATTGTTTTTCGCTTAATTTCGAAATTCGAAACAAGCTGCTATTTTCAGACCGATAACGTCTTATGGAGAATATCCAATTACTTATATTCTTTAAAAGCGAGAGTACAATAAAGTTATTTAAGTTTTATGTTCCGTTTCAGATTTCAATCCATTTATTGTGTGTTCGTCTCGAGGAGATTTCTTTTTAATATGCTTAAAAGCCATAAATAGCAACGGAATCAATAAAAATATGGACGGCTAAAAACAAGCTTAAATGTCATTTTGATTATCTCTTATCATTGAAAATGTTTATTGTAAAAAGAGAAAGAAATTAAAGAAGTTAGACAACACAAAATGAACTAAACAATGAAACAAATTGAAAAGTAAATAAACTATTTTAAACTCAAACAAATATCAACACGTACAGTACACATCTGTTACATTTTGACACCAATCAAACAAAAAGAAGTGAAAATGTGGCCAAAGTTAGATAGCAGCCTGCCGAAAAAATTGCGCAGAAATAGGTAGCAAAGATCTGGATAAGTTGTAAATAAGGCAACTATTCGTTAGATGCAATGTACAAATCGAATTTTTTTAACATAGAGGGTATTATAAATATCATTAATATTATTATTATTAGTTAGTACTGATTACGTGATACAAATAGCAATTTGAATGTGACTGTTGCGCATTATTTCCTTCACCTCACATAAATCAGTAATTTCACGCTGTATCGTTCAAAACAAGATGGTTTGTTGATTATGAAACTAAGTGGTGCTATATTTATAGCTTCCTGTATGCAAAATGTCAGAGTTATATAACAATATTGATAATCATCATTGTTACAGCTTAAGTATTGGATTTACATGTATATATTTGTCAATAACATTGTAATTACCCAAAAATGGCTATAGGTTAAAGCTTGCCTGAAGTTAAACACCAACACAATTTGATGCATGTAAAATAATTATATTATGAAGTGTAAGTGTCAATTATGATTGTTTGTCCTTTATTAGATATATTTCTGCTGATTAAATGTTAAATCAAGCATAAACGTACAGTGTAATGTTAAAATTAAAATCCCAAAAGCAAAGTAAAAACTTCCAAAGCTAGCAAATAAAGTTTTGCATGTCAACTTCTACTTGGAAAGAGAGACTGGCTGCTCAGAAACGGTAAGAAGTTTCTGTCTAGATAGCTATAGTTAAAAGACACTAAAATAAACTGAAATGAATAGGCTTAATACTATTCACTTGCACAAATACTATCATCCGACGACGCTTAAAAAAACACTCGGATATCTTGAAATGATAATAATAAAAGTAAACCGGGTAAGAATTTCCCATTATTGAAGAGTTCCAGTAAAAACTGATTGCATAACATAAAACTGTTAAAGCATTAACGTTGATGGTAAATATGTTTTAAATAAAATCAATGAGGCGCCAAATTAATTTAATTATTTTTGTTGACAATGTCGAAGAACAATCAGATATGTCAAACTCATGACAATTTAATTAGATTCTCGTTAACTCTAAGGATGTTAAAATATGTTCGATTTTGTTATTTTTAATCCGTTTTTTATTAATTTCTCCAACGACCCAGTAACACAGTCTATTCTCAGCTGTGATCAATATTCTAGATGAATTCTCTAATATAAAGCTTTCAATACAGTATTGGAGATACCCGACGTTACGTAAATTCCACACATCCGAAGATAACGTTTTAGTGCTAGAACTGTAAGACACAAAAGCAAGTACATTACGGGCCTGCCAAAAAGTTAACATTGAGTAAACTAAAAGCTTAGCTGTCGAATGATCACGACATACATAGCTAGCGTAAGAGAAGCTGGCGAGAGAAAGAATATAGCTGTCAAAAACTGTCGAGATATACCCAACGAGGGACCATGATGAGCTGTTAAGTCCTCAATAATTCTCTTGCTCAATGTTAAACTGTTTGCTTGCAACAGCACAACTTTGTTGCTTATGTCAACTTTCACTTGATCGTGGTTGTGCTGTTGTTGTTGATGCTATGTTTTTAAAAGTCGGAATAGCAATCTACGGTGAGATTAACAAGTGATCCGTAGAATGTCTTATACTCAGGCTAGCTCCCAAAATCATCATCCGGCAGACAAACATACTACTTATTAGTACTTATACTGACATATGGTTAAACAGTCGATATTTAATGCCGAGCGCAAGACATGAATGAATTAAAGCATTCTCTAAAATTGTACCAGTATACTGTATGATCCGTTCAGGTTCGTGCCAACGACCAACACTCTACCACTGAGCCGCCAAGACAGTAATGAATCCGTCATACGTACTACATGGTGATTGCGCAACGCCAGTGAACATTACGTAAGTTGAAAATATATTTAATGCAAGCTACCAATACCAAAACAAAAAGTTAACAGAAACATATAACGGACCACATACAAAAATTAAAAAGTGAACAGTTAAAATGAACGTGTAGTCGGTTATCAATCTATTTAACGAGGGCTGTCAAGTGCGTGCCAATAATTTAACCGTCCGTAAATAAGAGTGCAAATCAACTTGTAAAGAAACGCAACAAATTGACGTTAAATCAAGTAGGATATGTTTAAATGGATACACTTAAATACACAATAACACAGCAGCGATACAATTAATTGTCAGATTAGTGAAAGCAGTTTAAAATATCACAACATCAAGCGATGCCGTATTAGTTGCAGTATCTTATTACAATCATTATAAAAGATACAATACATCGATTTTCATCGCTTGATTTCCGAATTCAAAACAAGCTGCTATTTTTGGAACGATACCATCTTATACAGAATATTGAATTGCTTGCATTCTCCAGTACATTAGAATTATTTAGATTCTGTGTCAAATTTCAATCCATTTTTGGTTGTTCGTCTTGAGGAGATGTAATTTTTATATGCTAAATAGCATCGAGGTCAATAAAAATATGGACGGCTCAGAATACAAGGATTCATTGTCTTTTTGATTATTTATTATGATTTAATA
The DNA here is from genome assembly GCA_021292105.1 of Anadara kagoshimensis. Lineage (NCBI taxonomy): Eukaryota > Metazoa > Mollusca > Bivalvia > Arcoida > Arcidae > Anadara > Anadara kagoshimensis. Next base: position 41,415,147 of record CM037861.1, on the reverse strand, counting down.
GATTCATAACGAAAAAGCAAGAAGAATTAACTAATCAAAAAACAAACTTACTAATCCATGTCCGAATCACAATCCAGAAGCAAAGTAAAAACTTTTGAACTAACAAGTTAGGTTAGACACGTGAATGTTCACCAGTGTAGTGAGGCCGTGTTCTTCGGAAGCGTATGCAGCCCATGTTAAGCTAACTTACCTGCCACATGTGTAATCAAAATTGTGTGAAACGAACAAGGAACTATAGTAAGTCTTATATATCCATGACATTTTGGACTAATAACAAAACAAATTAAAAGGAGTAAAACCTACTTGAAGCTCAAACAAATATCAACGCGTACAGGTAAAGACCTGGGAAATTTTAACCAGAGAAGTCAAAGCTAAGCCTGGTTGCCGATTTGTGAAGATGTGACGAAAGTTAGATAGTAACATGCTGAACAAATTGCTACGATATAACAATTTAGGGTCTAGAATAGCTGCTAATTCGGGGCTAATACGTTGGTCTACTAGCTGATGGCAATGTATATAGCGAGTATATTTTAACATAATGGTTATTGTAACAAAAACAGCGAAAAGGCATTCATCGTATATGAATATTCCCAATGAAATGTTAAGCGGTTAGTTCAATGTCATTTTCCTTCTAGTGACTACAATCGATATATCCTTCCCACTTCCAGATGACGATACAAATGGAATATCTAAAGCGGTAAGTAAAAGTGCAACTACATCAAACATGTTCATTTTAGCAATGGCGATAAAACATAAAAGTAAAATTAATCGGAATAAATAAAGAATTAATCTTATTTAAAATACTTAATGGATTTAAAGCGTGGGAAGATTATCTTTCCATTTCCTTCTAAATGGCATGTAATTAATAGTATTCAGTGATTTGCCATTGTCACATACACTGACAAATTAGTCATTTAAACCTGAAAATGTTTTATTTCTATTTTCTGCTTATATTTCACTCAAGTATTGAATTGTTTTATTAAAATGTGGAAGCAAAGGTACAGATATTTAATCTTTTCCAACAAAGAAAAAACATTTACGTTTAGGAACAAACACGGATGGAATCCTAATTATTTGTCAACTGCTTCTTAGGTTTACAACGGTAAAAACTTTTTGTGAAAACATCTCTTTGAACTTTGCAACATTTACTTAATAGACATCTCATCGCCTTATCCAAAGGTGGATTCTTAAGTAGGTTCGTCTTAAATTTTATAAATTGAAAATAACGTTATTTATGTAACAATGATTAAAACAAGTATTAACAATTTATGTCAATTTAGCTATTTGGTCAGGATGTTTACACCCGCGAGAGGACAAGCGGAAAGGGTGCTGATAAACAGACATATTCCAGATTATCCTCTATATAGTAAATTCACACAACAAGATTTTTATAGGTCAAATTGTCAAGACACTGGCTATAAATTACAACCTCTATTAACACATCTAGCACTGATTACCATAAACAATCGCTATCAGTCTTTAATATAATTCACACTCAGATTGATATTATAATTGGATTTGCATTAAGTACAAAATGGTCATTCAATAACAAGCAGCGACGTCACTAAGGACAACGATGGTCGTATTTGTAAGATATATTTAGAACCGTATGACAAAATTAAATGGACATGAAATTGCATATAAAAATCAAACTAAAATACACAAAACCATATTGTTAATAGTCCGCTATATTGTCAGTGTTTTAATGCTGATGCTACATATTCGCCCAGGCTCCGAATATGTGTTTTGACTGAAATTGACTGCAACTGTATATATCGGTAGAACAGATATCTATAAATTAAAATTAAGAAGTTTATAAAACGTACAGGGGCTAGAAACGTAAAATACCTTTTAACGGTCAACAACTAGTCGTAGATGAATATGTAAAATGAAACTAAATATGATTTAGTGGTGTTTTACGTCCCATCCGGGAATTTTGCACTGACTTCTGGACCTTTTTGCAGGTCCATCAAAGCAAAGTGCAAGTTCAGTTTTTTAGTTCTTCTTCGTATTTCATTACTATTTCGACTATGACAATCCTTTAAATCGTTTAAATTTACATTGGGTTATTTTTCATCTTTTTCCATAACTGTCTCGCATATTTTTGAATTTATAGGAATATCTATTGCAATATGCGAGATGTATTGTGAGATAAAGAATTCTACAGAACGTTAATGTTAAACTTAGATTTCTAGAATTGGGTTCATGAACATAAACAAATTTGTGTTGTATAACGCATCCGGGAATTATGGTAAAAGACATTAAAATCCCTGCGGTATATTTATATATTTTCATCTTTAATGTGTTCATTCATCTAGTCTTCATAGAAAGGTTAAGCGTAGAAGCTATTATATATGAAACTACAAATACGTAAAAGAAAGGCCCCCGGTGCATACGTGGGAGTCAAAAACAATAAGTATATCACTGAAAAAACAAGCTTCAAGGCCAAATCATATACACTAGGATATGAACCACATTATGTGTAGCAAATAAAACAAGGAAGAAATAAATCAGAAAATTAAATAACCCAAAAGTAAAAAAGTATTCCATATTCCATATACAGATATAAAGACCATGTTCTATCGAAAAATCATTGCAAGTGCTGCTCCATATTTGGACTTCAAAAATGACACCAAAGAAAAGCTACAATTGAAGCTATATTACAAACATAATGATTTCAACATTTTATGTCAATATTCCTTTTCTATCCAGCATCATAACGGCTTCTCATGCTTATGGTGCACTTCTTTCACAACCATTATGCTACAGTAACCCTCTTCCCATTACGGGGAATTTATACAATGGAGAAAAATGCTCACATATAAATTGCTGATGTAGATATATTGCAAGCATAGATTTAAACGTTTTATGGCCGTCATCACAATATTGTTGATGGATATGATGTATCTGTATCCAAAATAATTCTTATCACAATAGCACAATCAATTCTGCTTAATATCATATCCGATAATACCATGTATATTAGATAATCATGTTGGATGTTAATATCTTAAACCATTTTCTATGTATTTTATTGAAAAATAACCCTAGATTTATTTCACGACCTATAATTTCATGTTCCTTCTATTCTCAATTTTGATTACACATTTGGTTGGTGTAGCTAGCTTTAACTTAAAATGAGTCGTTGATCCTTTTTGAGCACCGAACTTCACTTCCCCTTTGCAATTTTGCAAAATTAACTTAATGTGCAAGTTTCCAAAATTTTTAATTTGCTCTTTGATTGTCATTCGGACATTGATTGGTATGTTTTCTTTTGCTTTTGATATATCGTTTAAAACTCTACTAATAGCATAATTCTGTCTGGTTTTGTATGTAGTGTAATATAAATCACTGTCTCTAACAAGATTTTTAAATATATACAGTAAATAGTCTATTTAGACTATAAGATTCGGGTTTTGAGTACTGATTTTTTGTAAAGTTCCTTGTCCAGTTGTCAATATTCTACACATCAATAATACAGTTATTCAATGATACGTGATAAAAAATCAAAACTGATAAAGTCATAAGGGATACAACAGTTCAATATTCGGGTATAAGTAAATTCTATATAAAGTAAAAATCATGAAATTTTATGAAAAATGTCTTTTTTCCAATATCTAATGGTTCCATTGAACTGGATTTAAGTAAATCGGCTTCATTGTTTCAATGTATGTTCATATTACACACAAATACAATCAACATAATCGAAATGAGGCCTAATAGTAACGTGCCGTTTTCAATGATAAATAGAACAATATGTTACAAATACGTTTTCTATGCAAATTTAAACGCGGTGCTAGAATCTCAATTGTTGAAATAAACATACTAGTAATTAATCATTCGTCAAGTTACATTACTATAACATGGTTACTGTTTATATAACTATAAGCAAGTGGTTTGTTGTAAACCTTTATTGACTATAAATATCCAACTCATTTAAACTGACTTCATTGTAAAACATCTCTCAAATTGTATTGCGGAAATGAATGGTGTTTCTAACAAACGTGACCCAACAATCCTATCAAGTGACAATAATACTTCGTGATTATACTTGAGGTATTGTTAGTTAGCAGGACTCAGTTGTATTTGTCTATCAAGCTGATAATTAGCATCCCAACGCCAACGGCTAAAATCAGCTTTATGAACTGAAAAGTACAAGCAAATTACAAAACCCATTGCACGCAATTTTTTACTTTTATTTTAAAGCAGCAGTATTGAGTTTCGCTCTTAATTTGTCTTAATGTAACTGTTATTTGGTTTGATTTGATTAAATGAAAAAACAGGAAGAGGAAGGTTATTTTTAAACATTCGCTTTAATTTTTTTTTAGGTAACAACACTGATTGCAAGGTATACTTCCCAGTAAAGAACCTTATGCTTACATCGAGTTCAGCGATGGTGGATAATCCGACGACGGCAAATAAGTATAAACAAATAAAAGAAAACGGAAAATAAGACAAAATAAGAAAGAAAAGCACTTAATGAAACTTAAAATAAAAGTGAAAATAGACTACTTCCTAATGGTTTTCAAGATGATTATATTAAATACTGGCTACAAAAACAAAGGTATTGATGCGTTTATCTCAATTTAGAGGTTTTCAAACTGATTACATAGCCTTCCGTGAAAACCATACAAAATTATTTTATATTGATCATATATTTATATATAATAATATTATAATCACCAATTCAAATTTTAATTAAATAAATTAAAACAGTGAAGTTTTGTAATACATGCTGTATATGAAAGCTATAGCTTAACTTATGACGTAATTGCATTCCATGTTTTTTCTTACTCGAAACAACCCAAGTTTGTAATGGATTGTTTCAAATTCCATGTTAAAATGGAGATACAAATATGTAATTTTGCATCATCTAGATTTTTTTTTTCTAAAACACTTAAACAGAATGATGATTTTAACAATACTGTGAAGATTAATAAGACCTGTTATAAACATGCATAATAATTGATAGATGGCAGTGTACTTTAGTAGTGAAAAGGAACTTAGGTTCTATTACACTAAGCTCTATTGTTTCCAAGGTAATTGCTTCATGTATGCCTCAAACTGTACGTTGATCAATGGATAATTATAAAACATATTTCCTCTATATGTCATATATCAGGTGACTTATTGCTTAGGGTTCAAAATGTCAGTAAGATTTTTGTTAATCGTTAATGATTGCCTTGTATTTTAAAAAGATACATTAATTTTCAATAATTTTCCTAATAGTTATAGATTTGATTTTTCAATATCTGAAAATAACATATTTTATCTGTTTTGATCACCCCTATTTCAGGTTTCTATGACAGCCAAAATGTTTTAATAAAAATATTTATTTGTGGAATAAATTCCAATGCATTAATCTTGTTTGATATAATCTTGAATGTTTCATTCAAATGTTTAAACACTACACGTTTGGGGATTCCAAAAATCTTAATTGCCCCTAAATTTCTTATACAGAATAAACTGTAACACTTTATTATACTCAAAATAAATTAATTTTTTACAAGCTTATTGTATCTCAAAGACAGAAAAATTTAATCATTAATTATTTAATCATTAAAATATCAAGGACATATTTTACAGTACAGACCAGTTGCAAGTTTCAAATCGACAGCTCATCTCGGCCCTCGTTATCCATATACTGTCAGCAACTTGGCAGTTTTTAGTAGTCACTAGCAATCAACATATTGCCCCACCTGACAGACTGACAGGCGAACTAAAGGTAACGAAAAAGTACCAAAAAGGCTTTTCGACAGCCGCAATTAGTCTATCAGCAGATGTTTGGTTTCATATTATCTATATCTCGCCCTCGCTTAGCAGTCGAACTCCACCAAACTTCATTGTTAAATTTTCGACAGTCCTGTATTGTAAGTACCCATATTTATTGCACCAATGCATGTTTTCATGTGAACATTACCTTTATTTTTTTCATTTTGATAATCACATGATTTTTAAAATTGTTTAAAAGACATCACGCATATTTACTATTAATGCAAACATTCACGCAACGGTTTTTCAAATTGTAATTAATATTTAATCACAGCAAGTTGTTCAAATTCTTTCGATAAATTTCTGGATCAGAAACATATAATATATGATAAAAAATAATTAAACAGTATATTAAATACGATTTATATATTCACCAATAAGTCTGATGAAAAAATACTTAAAAACCTTTGGCATTAGAAGGTTAACGTTAGCTCATTGTTAAACTTTCGACAAACCTGTATTATAAGTACTAAGAATAATAAATGAGGGTCTATTGCACCAATGCGTGTTTTCAGGTAATCAACAACTACGTAAGATTTTAATTGCATTATTTTTAATGTTGTTTAAAACTCATCACGCATATTTACAATAATGCAGATCTTCAGACAAGTTTTTCAACTTTATCACAAATGAATTTCTCTTTTTATTTTGAAAAGCATTATTTTTCAAAAACCTGTTAACGTGTTAAATAAAATATACGGTTATATGATTTTTATCACACTTTCAATAACATTAAAAATTTATCTTTTATAAGTCACTAAGCTTATAAACCTGGTGATAATATCAATTTTAAGTATCATCTTCCTTTTATACAGAAATTTGGTTTCATATGGTGTAACTCACTAGACAGTGGTACTTCCGGAACACCCGGTCACACATTTGTGGTCAAATTCACGCATATAACTTAATTGGTTAGTTTACTTTGTTTCTGGAATAATGTTTTCTCGGTTGGTTTTTCTATTGCAAACTCAAGGTATTCCGCTAAACATTAACAAATTTTATGATTTTGACATGGGTTAATATGGCTGTGTTTGATTAATGTAACAATATTTTCTATTTGTTTATTTTGTATGCTCTGCCTGTACATTTTTAAATACTACATTGTCATTTTAATTCAACAATGGAAGTTTACTCGATTTAGTTTGTATACAAATTGGCCAACGAGAAAGGATCTAAATGTATAATGCATACCGACGACAAGAAATAGGCGTGTCATAAATATACATGTTTTACTTGTTGCCACGGTTAAAGTCTGTAAAAATCGTGAGTTAAATCTTTTAAATTATTTGATTTAAATTCAAATGGCAAACATATAAATGTCTGAAAAGTTTTGTTAAGACAATTCTATTTTCAGCTCTAAGACTATAGAAATTGTAAATGTCAGACACATTATGTGTAAATGTTCAATTCAAGGTTAAATATAGAGATAGAATATGTTATGTCGTGTGTACCAACTGATGGGTCTTATAAAAGGACATGGATAAAATACTAATAAAAAAACAAATAGTTAAAAGACTGTCAACGCATTATACATGTAACTTATAGAAAAATAAATAATCAAAAACAAACATACTAATCCATGTCCAAATCACATCCAATCCTTAAGCGCCGTAAGAAATAAAAATGGCAACTTGAAGATGCTTGCAACGATTTGATGGTCTTGTCTTTGGCATTGCATTCACCTTGGAGGAAACACAAACCAAAATGCCAAATCAGATAAAGTGATAAATTTTTGCTTGTAAGTTAGGTGAAATGGTCGCAATTTCTCCTATAGGACTATAATATAACTGCTGGATACTATTTTACTAATAAATGCATTGCCAGTCTATGGTGTAATTTAATGTATTTTTAAAATTATCTATTTTTGTAATATTTCTTGCATAAAATTCTATTTTTGTGTTTTTTGGTTCCATTTATATACAAAATATATTTATATGTATGATTAATTTTTCTTTGTAATTGACATAAGATGAACAACAGTTATTTTCTTGTATTGAAATTTCACCTGCTGTCATGTTAATTTAAAATTTTGCGTGTAAAAAGTCAAGACATAAAACGTAAGTTATTAAAATACAATCTCACATGGATATCCGTATTCGGTCTATCATCAGGATATTGTTCTAGAAACGGATTTTCTGCTGTTACTGAAGATGATTCGTGACATTTTGTTTCCTTCGTAAAACCATAATGTTATATTAGTTCTCAAGATCTGCAATAGAAAAAAATCATTAAATGCTAGAATGTTCTCTTTGATAATATTAAGCCAAGGACCACTTACACTCTTTGACATTTGAAATTTTTTGTGTCATTTAGTGCGATATCCAAAAATAAGACTCCAAAGAAAGCACTTACAAATGGATGTAGAGATTGACTGCAAGGGTTGTTTCAATAAATACATATTTACGACAGCCCATTTGCATAATTATAATAACCCATGCTCTATAATTATTTTCATTAAGGCTAATACGATAAAACGTTATTTGAAATTTGCTGCAATTTGGCACTTGTTTTGACCCGCAGTATATTGCAATGAATCGGAGGGATTAATCCTGTAAATATTGCACTAATTTAAGATGTGTATTTTTAAGAAATGTTATTGAATTTACTTCATTATTTTTCGATTCATATAAGGGATACTAAATTGAAAAATTGTCAAACTTTTTTATTTCAGCATTGCCTTTTATAAATTCATAAAGTGATTTTATTTTTTAAGTGCAAGATAATACTTCACACTCTTGTAATGATTCGTATCATATAGTACTAATACGTGTGAAGTTAAAAGATAAATTCTAAATAATACGTTTTTTAGATAAAATGTCTTTCTTAGAATTTAAGCTTCAAAAATAAGAGCTCCATGACTACTTACATCTTTTGATATTTGATACCTAATGTGACATGCAGTGCGACAGTTCAACGTCAGACGTAAAAACATTAGTTCCAATTAGAAGGGTATATACACTGCATTTTAATAGATAACTATTATTGGGTTTTGGAACCAGTGGCATAATTATAGTATGACATTTGTGTTGTTTCATGCATTAACGTTTAACAGTAGTTTAACGTAAAAAAACATGTCATAATTGGCTTGACAAATAGCTACAATAAGTCCATGGCATTTGCTTATTTCAGTGTGTTTTGCAACTACATGTATTTTTTAATACAGAACATCTCTCGGCGACTTTTGACGTCTTGATAAGGCATGGTCTGCAACATCCCCGATTCAACAACTTCTGTTACAACCATTCAATATACCAGATAGTGTGTGTGATAGAACATTGTAATGATTAAAAAGACGTAAACAATGTTTTAGTGAGATGTCATATATTTTCAAATAAAACTAAATTACAAGTTCCTCCAGCGGAAATGAGCAGGAAACAATATATATAATGGATTGAGAACAAATTCTACCTAACATTGCATTAATTTAGGGTTTGGATTTTTTAGCAAATCAAATTGAATTGATTTCAAATGTTTTTTATTTAAGTTTCCTGAAAGGAATCCTAAATTTGAAAAAATGGTTAAAAATGTTAATTACAGCATAGCCTTTTAATGATTAATGCAGTGATGCTTGTTTTAAGTGCAAATACTGAGTAGTGATACAGATTAGATATAAAGACATATAACCAAATATCATGATAGATAATGAAGTACAAATTCTTGTATACTATTGTGTTTGATTATTAAATTTTGAACATTATTGAATGTTTTAAGAAATGCTGTTTAGAACATTTGTCTATTATTTCAATATAATTCATGATGATTTCTGTAATTATTTCCTGATTATTTTTAAGAAAATAAAGATATCTTTGTTTTTGTTTCAATGGTACTTGATATATGATCTACTTAAGACGAATATTCCAATTTACTGTCATGTTGTTTTTGTGAAACAATTATTATATATAAAATACAATTTATTTGATACCAGACCTTATTTGTTTTATCAATTGTGTATCAACAAATGTTTTTAATGTGACAAAGCCTAGTGTTATTTCAAATGCTATCTTTACAAGAAACGGCGTTTAATTTTTTAACTGACGGCGAAATTGATGTAAAATGTCAATGAATAAACTTTATATCATGGCAGTTTGCAAACATAATAGTAGATTATTTCTTGGAACATTTTGAAATATTCTCTCTCGTTGACTAGAAAGTTTCACTCGCAAGCTACTGCAAGTATGTGCAATAGCCCTATGTTACTCAATCCATTTAGTTGGATGTGAAAGACAGACTAAATAAACTATTTTTCAATTCAAACGAAAACAATCGAAACAAATCTTATAACTTGTTTTTGTTCATGTATGAAATGCAGTTCAATTAGCAATGGAATCGATGTCATATTTTATTTATTAACAAAATATGTATACTTTAACATCGACATTTGAAACGCGGCCATTCAGCGGGCATTTCTGAAATCATAGCTTGTCATGGGAAAAGACTCGCCTCTCTCTGATAAAAATCCAGTACAATCATAACGTTTGAATAATATTTATATGATTATTTACGATACACAAGTCCTATGAAACGTGTTACGAAGCTAACAGAAATCAAATAGAATACGCGTCAATAAACGCGCATAGTAGTATTCCATGGAACGACTTTTCATTTCGTTCACCTTCTAAATATTCTAAATTTTAACAAATCAATTGTCAAATGCATCGAGTTATTATCAGACAAATTCATTTTGCAAATTAACTACACATAGTTCTAGATGTGCTACAACCGTGGATAATCACAACATTTAAAGATAGAGATTTCCAATTTAAGGCAAGCTGAACAATTAAAATGACTTGACAAGATTGCCATTAGAGAATAGTATTGCTAATAATATTTAATACCGAGATTGTATATGTATATAGAGAGTAATTTGGGCATGGATTAGTATCTTTGTCTTAGATAATAATTTTTATTTTATGTCACTGAAACAAATGAAACTTAACCAATAAGAATATTATACAAAATAATTTATTTCAAAATCCAAATGAATTATTTTTTTAACCATCATTGTAACTATTATTCAATACTCTCCTACCTCGATATGACCTAACGGTGACAGTATGTAAGAAGACATAAAGGTAACATCAGTGCAAAGCCAGAAATAGCTGTTTCTATAGTAAAGGAAATTAACTGTCGTCTTCAAGCTGACTTAACGAAAAATAAAAACTCTGTTTTTAATTGTTATACTTAATACTCTTATATCGTGGTGACATATCAGAAGGGTTTTAATGTGTTGACAAAGAGTGACTAAAGGTTTATGTTGAAAACGAATATTAAAGCATAAGAAAAACAAAAATAATGAAATATTCTTTCATTTAAACATGTTTGGAATTATAGCTGGTGATAATAATGCCATTTGGTACACTTTAGTTTTTCGTCAATAAGACTGAGATTTTTATAATATGTTAAATAAATATTACAAGGTTTTTCTTAGTAAATATTACAAGACTGCTTTTAGAATAAATATTACGTTTCTGGCGTTTTACTCTGCTTATTTTGGTGTAATTTCACTAGCATGTTCTTCGGTTTAAGTTAACGGGACTCTTCTGAAATGAACGCATATTAGTTCAAAAAGCGCAATCGTACCAAATACCAAATGTCCTTTAGTTTAAATGTTTAATAACATTTATGTAATTGACATAAACAAGATATATCTTGCATGTATTATTACACACCCAGTGACATTGGATACCTAATTACTACCAACTTATTGCATAAGTGAGACATACTTAAATCTTGAGCTTGATATATAAGATATAAATGCATAACTCATTCTTCAAATTATTCATCATATTTAGACTTATGTCTCAAATTTGCTGAAACTTACTATATGGGCTATATTTGGAGCTGTATGAGAAATTAAACGTAACGACTTCAATTTTTCTATTGTGACCTTTCCTTTTCTATACAAAGTTCACTTGCTTCTCTTTCGTATTATGTATTTATTTCCAAATGTATACGCTATGGTATAACTTGTTACCATAACGTTGATTTTCTGGCCTTGAGAAAGTTGCTTACAAATAAATTGTTGTTATTGCACACCTATGTTATAATTATTTGAGTGATTATAAAACAACAAAAACATAATAGTGTGGAGTGTTCAGTTAAATACTTAGCTGCGCATTTTTTTTATTTGATTGCAGCTGTTACTCGCTTTTCAATCATTTGTTCCCCTAACGTATCGTTTATAATGTCTTTGTCTTTTACTCTCAACAATGTGTCAATCCCTTCTGGTCTCACGTATTGTTTAAATGAGTTATACGTACCAACATCATTAAGTGAGAGTCTAGTTCCGTTATAAAGGAAAGTGGGTAGTTGATAATCCCATTTCATGGATTGTTTATAGGTCAAGTGAAATATCAAACATTTATTTTTTACTGGGGTCATTTGATAGGAAATTAAAACAGCGATTTCCATCAACATGATATTTGACTGATTATTTGTTAAAAGTTACACATGTATGATAACTACAAAGATTTTGAAAACAAATTATGCCGAATATTTTTAAAATCTGTGGTTTAATCTGCATAGCTTTTAAAATTTTGATTGTGTTCATAGAGTGCCAGACATATCAATTTTCCTGTCCTTGGAGTAAAGTTTGTTGTATCCAGGAAACGTTTTATAGTTGTTTCTATTCAGGTGTTGAAGCGTCATATGAGTGGTTTTCCAGGGAGTGTCAATTAAATATTAAATGTTATCATTTAACAATACTTAAGCACGTGTCGATCGATTCCGATTTTAGGAAATTTTAGAATTGAATATCATAAAACAATATGTAATTACATCATAACGTGTGAATTAAACTCTATTTTTAGGTTTAAAGATTAGAGTTTTAGAGAGAATTGGGGTTTTAATAACCTACGCTAGAGTTTTAAGATTTATTAATGATGATAATGTGTCTATGTTTTTCTGTACAGCTTTGCGTCTTTCTAGGCAAGGGTATGGATAGGAGTCAGTTAATCGGTTTGCAAATGCAAGTATAAATGGTATTTCCCTTTTTGAAATTTTCATGAATTGAATGTAGTCAATCACATGTATGATTTTCTCAATTAAAAGTATGATCTAGATGAAATGCTTGTATAAGGAGTCAAATTCTATCTAGCAGCAAATGAAATAATATATTTAATACTAACTACATGCATATAATGGTAGTATAAAAAGATTCAAATTTTAGTGATTAATTTATTTGTTCAACGTTTAACATTTATCGCGATAAATCGTTTCCCAACAAATAATTTTTATGAACAAATAAAATGAATAATGAAGCCATTCCCGCCTCTGAAGAATTATCATTAGACATAATTAGAATGACTTTTTATTTTCTGTTCATAAACTGCTAAAGTTAAAATTAACAGTAAGCACGTTTTTTTGTTTTTTTTTGTTTAAAAAATGAGGTATTATGGTATGCCATTTAAGAGTGCAAAATTTTGTGGTGATTCACAAATTTTGTGATTCCAGTCAAAAGCTTGTGCTACATAATTAACCACAAACATATCAACCCATATTCAAACCATTGGTGACGTTATTTGTAAGCAGCTTGTTTCGTTATATAAACTTCCCGTAGTAGGGACAGGCTCTACCATACAAAACGCATTAACAGTCAAACAAATACATATAAGCAGAATAAGTTTGAACTAATCTATGACAAATAGTGTACTATGAGAATAAAGCTTGTTTTTTAAGCCAAAAATTTGAATAGAAAACGATACATTTTGGAAACGTCAGTTTAAAAGTTCAAAAAATTGAATTCAGTCGCCCAAAAGAACCAGTAAGTGTCATTTATCGGTCTTAAACACGTGTTCAAATCATATGAATAAACGACAGTTTGAAGGAATTTTATTGCCATTTTAAGGCAAATTTTCCATATATAGAGGTAACTTTTAAGGCATTTGCTACTGTTTAAGATACAGGAACTCCATATGTAAGGCGTAATATTATAACCAACAGGCAACTACATGCACATAATCATAAACCAGAGATGAATTACAGTGATTTGTTCCTTTGTTCACAATTTAACATTTAACGATGTAAACGTAAAGGGATTAAAACATTTTAACCACTGGTGTGATTACGCAAGCAATTAAAACCTCAGTGGAATTATCATTAAACATAATCAGTGTGACATCTTGCTTTCTGTTCGAAAAACCTAATCCATTCTATTTTAACAGTCCCATGTAGTGAAGAAAATCAATCATATGTTTTTAATTAGTTTGATTGACTATGACAGTGTAACTTAATTTTTTGAAAATGTTTTAAATTTGACTGAATAGTGACAATCAACAATGTAAATACTTTATAGGCATTTCGCTGATCAAATTATTCGACTGTCATTTTTATTAGAGGTGCTTGACAATAGTTACAAATATACACACCATTAGGACAATTGACTAGTCGTATTGACAATCAACAACGTGCATACCAATAAGGCATTTTGTAGATTTGTAGATTAAATGATTTGACAGCAATAACGATCAACAATACATTACTCTAAATAGGTACCAATAAATGATCTTTACAAAAGATATATAGACATTTGACTGATCAAAATATCAGACAATTGTGATGGTAAACAATGTACACACTATATAAGGTCTCCCATGACTTGATGGTAAAGTATACAGCGAGTGTATTTTAGTATTTGGGTAATTGTTATAAATACACCGGTAACGGAGTGATTACATTGTATACACGTACGGCAATACGCTACTAATACCTAAATGTGTCATTTAAACCCACTCGTGTTTCTAAACACTCTGTCATCAGTTTGTGGACGGACTAAATATAGATATTTGACAGATCGAACTATTTGACAATAATTACAGTCAACAATGCAATCAAATATACAAATTAACAATGTAATTAAAATTCAATTACATATAAGTTCGAGAAATAAAACTATATATGACAGATTATTGAAGGTACACATGGTTAATATGTAACGTACCAATAAAGCATCACTTTTAATTATTTTCTTATTATCTTTTTATTTATTTTTTATGCTTACTTTTTAGTTTTTATTTAAGGATTTTCACTAAAGCTGAGAGATAAAATAAAATCAATGCCATCTACAGTATTTTATATTGTGTTTATTTCGTGAATCCGCAGGTGCCTAATGGTCAATCTCTTCACATATCAATATTTTTGTTGTCATGGTAACACTGACAAACACTCGTTATAAAAATAATAAAATACAATAAGGATAAAAGTTGTCAATTTAAATTACTTTTTTGATAAGAATTTAACAATTACGAGTTTTTTTTCCATTGTTGTAAAAAATTACACTCTGGAGTAAGATTGAATAATATCGTAATGTCAGTTTGAACTCGTTTACATAAGTCATCTGGTATCTGCCAAATAGGGAATAAGCGAACATTATGCAGTAGAGATAGGGTTGTAAAACATTATGTTACCATAAAAATCATGAATTTTTAATACACAACAAATAGACTTTAAAGTCAATCCGTTTATTTTCATATAAATGTATACTTTGTGAATAAGTTTTTTCAACAAAATAAATATGCGCGTTATGGCTTTAAAATTTATAGCTTGCAACATCCATTTAAAAAACAACTGTGTGTCATTACTGCAGTATCAATAAAAAAACAAACATACAGATCCATGTCTAAATCATAATTCAAAAGGCAAAGTAAGAATTTTTTAAAATAAATAAAACACGTGAACTTAGGGAAGCGAGGCCGTGTGCTCTAGGTGCATCCTGTCTAATTTCTGCAAACATATATTAAATAACTGTACTGAAAAAAAATTACTTAGGATAATTTTTGTATTTTTCCATGGTGTTCTAAAGATCAAGTGTTTGGTTGAATTAGGACGGACCTGTTTTTCTTTATAAAAAATAGTGTTTTTAGTTTTTGTGGCTTATTATGATTATCTTTAGGGATTAGTGTATAGGTAATAACAACTTGTTTCTTATATCATCATGAATACTAAGTGTTTTAATGTCATATAGTTTCGCAATTTTATACAATTTGAGATCTGTCGTCTGGTATGTTCCAATAAATAAAATATATTGACGATGTTTTTCAATCAGTGTTTAACGCACTTTGACATTAATTAGAATTATCAACTCCCACACCAACTGAAGAATAAACGTAAGACTCAAAATTACAGTGTCTCCAGGCCAACCCATATATTGTTATATAAGTTATAAATAACTTGGGATTTGTTGATTATTTGCTGAAAAGTTTAAAGCTCATCTTTTTTATATGCTTTATCAGCAAACACAGTGAAGGTTTTTTAAAGTAGAAGGAATAAATTTCATAGAATAAATAAATCCAAACTGGAAAATGTTCAAATCACAATCCCAAAATATACAAAGCAATAACTTTTGATTAACGTCGAATTACGTCTCGACTTTTAACCTTTAAAACTTGTATATCAGACCAAACTTTCACCAGGTAACTGAGGTGGGTGGCGCCAGGAAGGTACTCGCACCCTTTATAACTACTTCATAATCAACCGCTAGTTATTTATGTACTACATACAATTTTGCTTGTTCAAAAGGATACTGGTTCCAATTATCACATTATCTTATACATGTAAACATAGGCGTCTGTATTCGCGGCATTCGGGTGTCTGAGGGTACTTCAAAATTTTAAAATTGAGCAAAAAGCGAAAAGTGCCCCTAGACATCCTTAACTGGTAATGCTTCTGCACGGTATTTCTAAGTATATATTTTTTAAGCTATAAATTTCTTTCTTTCTCCTATTTAATGGAAACGATCAATGGATTTAGTTAAAATAGCCGACCATCCCATAAGATCAATATATTGGTCGTAAATACCGTCTAGTTATACACTTCAGAACAAATATAGAACAACATTTATTTTATAAGAATAAAACAGAACACAATGTTACGTCAAAGTAGATTGATCAGAGGATATTCTTTAAAGCATAATGGAATCATTTTGATAAATTACAGACCCGCTGAAAGTTTAACACTAGGCTAATGTATCAGTGCCATCTCAGCAGCTCATCGGCAGCTCATCTCGGCTCCTCATCAACTATATCGGTAACGTTTCGGTACAAAGAATGTTTCTCTGGGCAGCTCTTTAGGCATCAGCTACACATGTATTAGAAACCGCCACTCCTTTTCGTTAGCTTAGTGTTAATTTTTCGACAGATATGTACTGCATCCTAAATCCGGAAACTTTAGCATGTCTTTTACATAACTTAAAAAGGATATCCGAGACTCGTTTGTGCTTTTAACGGATATGGAACTTTTGATCAATAATATGTAAAGATTTACAATCAGTCATAAATGAAAGTCTGTATTAAGATATGACTGTGATTGTAGCTAGTGAATCATACATAAATTGTGATTTAATTGTTGTTTAACGTCACATCACATCAATCATTATCAAAGTCTGGTTTTAATTTGGATTGTACAAATTTAATAAAATATAAGTACAATTGGTTGGTTTTAATAGTTGTTTTACGTCATATCACATCATCAGTAAAAGAAAGTTTGATTTTAGATATGACTATATAAAGGATTAGTATAACATCAATATAAAAAGTCGAACAGTTTGTTTTATGTTGTTTTACGTCGAATCAGCAATATTTCAGAGTACAGGATTAGTATGAAAATATCGGATGGTAGGTAAAATAATGTTTTACGTCAAATCAACAAATTTGTATGACTCGTGAAGAACGACTCTCCTTAAATTTAAAAGTAATTCTCAACACAAGATATGTATTACATACATTTGTGCAAATATCTGTGTTTAGTATTGTTCTGAGGCAAATACATGACTACCTCTTGACTGTTAGTGCTTTTGATCGCAATGTCACAACAGCTTAACGTCACTCAATATTATTATCAGAGCTGCTACAGATAAGAATATGACATGAAGGGTTATTACCCCCTACGTTTTTTCTACGGGGTATCATGTAAAATCTAAAGAGTATCGGCACTGATCCATAACAATGTAAAGAGTATTTTCAGTTTCTAAAGCCATTTATTCCAAAAAGTGTAACTTCTAATAATCATACAGTAACATTATGACAATGGCATTTCACAGGTACTTGGGTCAAGAGTTCAACCTCCAAAGCAGGCTCTACTGTTATAAGAATTGTAAAGGGTAATGAGGATTTTCAAAGGGTTTTGATACTCTTATAATAACAATTTAAAGAGTATTTTCCAAAAAATTAAAGGGTATTTACACAGATACCCCTCTTATCTGGAGCTCTGATTATATTAGAACGGAACCAACAACTCAAGGCCTAAGACAAGGTTTTTTCATTTTGATTCTGCTGTCTTCAAATGCTTTTTTTCGCTTCCAAGTTACTTTTGTTACAGAATGTGTTGTAGATGAAGCAATGCCATGTCCTTCGGTTTTAACAAGTATATCGTATGTAATAGTATCCAGTCATGCTTATAATTATCATAGCCTAGAGAAGATGATGAATTATTGTAAACTGTAATGCATAGTAAACAGTTGAATTATTTTTAGTACAACATGTAATTCTCTTTATTCAAGGTTGCATTTTATTATGTCAAAAGACAAAATGTGCAAATGTCAATGTGTTCGTCAATTTTGAATCGGTCCCCGGATAAAAGTACGCATCAACTTTTAAAGAAACGCAACAAATGGACGTCAAATAAAAAATATCATAAATGTAAATGGATACACCCAAATACACAATAATACAAAAAAGTAGCACAATTAAATTGTCGGATTAAGAAATTAACTATAAATAAGGTAAAATCAAGTGATACCGTATTAGTTTCAGAGTATAATTACAAGCATTACAATAGATACAATACATCGATTTTTTATCGCTTAATTTCGAAATTCGAAACAAGCGGCTATTTCCAGACCGATAACATCTTATGGAGAATATCCAATTACTTATATTCTTTATAAGCGAGAGTACAATAAAGTTATTTAAGTTTTAAGTTCCATTTATTGTGTGTTCGTCTTGAGGAAATTTATTTTTAATATGCTTAACAGCCATAAATAGCAACGGAATCGATAAAAATATGGACGGCTAAAAAACAAGCTTTAATGTCATTTTGATTATCTCTTATCATTGAAAAGGTTTATTGTAAAAAGAGCAAGAAATTAAAGAAAATAGACAACACAAAATGAACTAAACAATGTAACAAATTGAAAAGTAAAGAAACTATTTAAAGTTCAAACAATTATCAACACGTATAGTGCAGACCTGTTACAAATTGACACCAAACCAACAACTGAAGTGAAAATGTGGCCAACGTTAGATAGCAACCTGCCGAAAAAGTTGCGAAGACATAGGTAGCAAAGATCTACCTACTGAACTATTCGTTAGATGCAATGTACACATCGAATTTTTTTTTAACATAGAGGATATTATAAATATTATTAATATTAATATTATTATTAAGTACTGATTACGTGATACAAATAGCAATTTGTATGTGACAGTTGCGCATTATTTCCTTCACATCACATAAATCAGTAATTTCACGCTCTATCGTTCAAAACAAGATAGTTTGTTGATTATGAAACTAAGTGGTGCTATATTTATAGCTTCCTGTATGCAAAATGTCAGAGTTATGTCACAATATTGATAATCATCATTGTTACAGCTTAAGTATTGGATCTACATGTATATATTTGTCAATAACATTGTAACTACCCAAAAATGATTATAGGTTAAAGCTTGCCTGACGTTAAACACCAACACAATTTGATGCATGTAAAATAATAATAATGTGAAGTGTAAATGTCAATCATGATTGATTGTCCTTTATTGGACATAATTCTGCTGATTAAATGTCAAATCAAGCATAAACGTACAGTGTAATGTTAAAATTATAATCCAAAAAGCAAAGTAAAAACTTTCAAAGCTAGCAAATAAAGTTTTGCACGTCAACTTCTACTTGGAAAGAGAGACTGGCTGCTCAGAAACGGTAAGAAGTTTCTGTCTAGCTAGCTATAGCCGCCATTTGTGAAATCAAAATTGAAAATGAAAATAATATTAATTTAATTGATACTTAATAAATTCAGGCTAATTTGTTATACAGACATACTTATAAAACAAAACTGTGACTGAACAAACAATACCATCATATATTTCCCTCAATTGTATCTATCGCATTTGTAACTGTAATAGTGTGTCCTCTATTTTTATCACAGACAACTGAATGTTGACTTTTCTAGAAGTGATGAAATAAGATTTAAATCTATATAAATTTTCACATCGATTATTGCGGCAATATCGATAAAGTCCCTAACATTTTGTTTTTGTTTTTATTCAATGTATCTCTTGATAAAATTATTTCAAAATCTGATTAAACAAATTGTGACACCTTATGACAAACCAGCTTTAAAAAAGTTAATCACATTGTTGTTCTCAACATGATGGCAGTGTTTTATTAGCATTATACAAAGCGAACATAAAAAAACATGTGACCTTACTTGTCTCCCTGAGATAGTAACAAAGGAAGCAAGAATCAACATTAAACTGTCTTAAGACCAAACATCCGCCTCAAGGATTGCCAATGTCAGAACAAAAAAATCTGATCCTACATTGTTTTCTGTTGCATACATAATATGGATTTTATTTCGGCATAATTTCGCTGTTTAGTTTAGGTATGTTCATGATATTTTTTAATTTTCTGTTTTTTGTACTATGTACGTAAGAATGTGATTGATGTAACCAATACTTGATAGAATAATTGATTAAATGCGATTTTTTACGTTCTAATTAAGAATATTTTACTTATATCGAGACGTCCTCAGCTAAAGGTGAATTTGCAGTGCGTCCACGGCAATGTGCAGAGGATTCGTTAACGTGCCATGCCTGTCGTGACATACGACATCGGTTTTAATGTTTCTTTCGAAAGACCTTATCGCTTTCATTTCTAAATACCGAGTGCTTTGTAAACAAACAATCACTAACGTTTTTAAGTCTTGGTCAGACACGTTCCAGGTCCGAACCCACTACGTCCAACATAAGGAGCGAACACTCTACCGATTGAAATACCGCTGTTGTTTGTGTTACTAGTGATACCAACTCTAAAATATATAATTTTTGTGAAACATTCGCCTTTTGATTACATAACACTAATATAACAACATATCTTTTAATTTCCGAGAACATAGTGTCATGTGAATTTAAAACATGAAGTATAAAATTTGGCTCATTTATCACTCAGAAATATTTCAGAAAAACCCCCTGAAATCAACCACAACCGTAAAGTATATGGAAATTAGCAAATTAAGTCACGCGATTTTCCACAAGGGAAATACGACCGGGTTCTCCGAAAAGATCAATTGTGTCTCATTTTGAAATCTAAATTAAGAAAAAATGGAATATAAAAATATGAGACGTCAAATATATCCATGTTTATAAACAATATAATACATGATTTGAATAACATTTAAATTGTATAGTTACATGATATATGATACAATTAATTAGTTTTAAATGCTGGTCATACCCTGTACAGTATAGGCATGTCCACAGGTTACCCTACGTTGCAATTTATTGCCGAATTGGCAACTCATCTATGTCTATCATTAGCTGTAGCTCATTAGCTTTTCAGCAGCTATTATCTTTATCTCGGGATTTTTTTTAGCCACTAACTTCCAAATTCTCATTCAACCCAATCAAACTACACTTCTTTTAAATAGTTCATTTTAACACTATTGAAAGGTCTGCACCTAATTTAAAATTTTATCTTGTTTTCGCTATGAGGCGTTTAATTGACTCTGATGACGTAAATAATTATAGATATTACATGGAATTCCTTCAAGTGCTATTTGAGTGTTTTACTAAAATAGGAATCTGTATGCCTTCAATTATTACTTTACTACGTAACAGTGTTCAATTGCTATCGGAGTAATTTATATCATATATTTTATTATGCTTCATATGTCTCTAATCATAAGATTTTACCATCAAATGGTTTAATGGAAATCCTATAAGTGCAAAAGGAGCGTTGTATATTTATAGAAGAACAGAACTGTATGACTTTTATTATTACATTTTACATTTTACTTTCTAAAGCTGCAATCGGAGCAATCTATATTTATTAATTTGTATTCTAGAATCTGTATTCCTCTCACGGATTTGTGTCCCATTGTACAGATGTATCTTAATCAGATGTTAAAACTCACTAATATGTTTATAGCAGTTTCATTGTATGCTATACTCAATCAATGTAATACAGCATTACATATGTGCCATACAGTACAGACTTGTTGAAAGTTTAACACCAAGCTGCAAATTATGTCCAAATCGGAAAGTCATCTTTTTTCTCATTAGCTATATATGGACTGCTTTTCTGCAGCTGGTATCTCTATCTCGGTGACTATTTGGTAGATCATTAGCTTACATTTCTCAAACACTTGTCAGTCGAAGTTTGGCTGGTGTTAAGTGGTGTTTAACATAAGACAGGTCTATACTGTATATCGGATTATCTACTGACCTCATTGTATTGTAGTTACAAGTTATGCGTAGTTTTGAAAACAAAGGATTAACCCATATTTATTTCATTATGCAGAATATTTCTTGAATTCTGACCGAATAATTGTTGAATTGTACAGTAATTTGTACATTCGTTCATAAATTGTAAAGACTTTTGATTTATGTTACAGATATAATAGTCAAATTCATATTTACGTAAAAAGGGAATTGCGTCTTACATGAAGAGAAGCAACATGCAGTTCCAAGACATGATTTAGTAAAATATAACAAAAATACATGAACAACAAGACAAAGCTTTTGGAATACAAAATGTTATTATTTCAGAAACAAACATTCCAGATAAATTTGACAATCCTAAAAACAAAGGAAAAACACATGAACATAATTTAGACCATTTGAATGGACAGTACGTGCTTTAAAGAAGGTACATCCGACACGAGTGAAATTAAAATTGACAAAAGAAAGAAACTGCATTGTGTAGAAAGTCAAAAATATCAAGAATAATAAGAAACACATTAACAAATATCACGACCGTGAAATAATAACCCTCCTTTTTCAAAAGGCATTGAAAGGCCACAACTTAAGGACTTCTTGAGTTTTTACATCAATAGAATAAAATTCATAGATAACTTATTTATGAAATTAATAAGTTTACCTGCGTTCTGGCATTCTTACAACGTTATCAAAATTTTAACACTAGGAGGCAACTTGCGATTCTGAAGAGAGTTTGAAGGAATTTTATTAAAAATTTCTTATAAACTCAACAAAGCATCACTTCCTAACTCCTAAATAATACATATTTAAAATGATCTTCTAGTTAGTTTTATTTCATGACTGTAAATTTCTAACACAGCATTAGGAAGTCATTTTTAGCTGATGTAGAGGCATTATCCAAATGCATATTTACTGAGTGACAAAACAATTAACGACTCCTTTAAAATCGTAATGTTATCTTTGCGTTATTTTTGCGTCAATTCGAGAAAGTTAAAGGACACTAAAATAAACTGAAATGAATAGGCTTAATACTATTCACTTGCAAAAATGCTATTATCCGACGACGCTAAAATAAAAGCAATAGGATATTTTGAAATGATAATAAGAAAAGTAAACCGCGCGAAAATTTCCCGTTATTGAGAAATTCCAGTAAAGACAGATTTTAGTTTGCATAACATAAATCTGTTAAGGCATTAACATTGATGGTAAATATGTTTTAAATGCAATCAATACGGCATCAAATTAATTTAATTAGTTGTGTTGTCAATGTCGAAAAACAATCAGATATGTTAAATGCATGATTACTTAATAAGATTGTCGTTAACTCTAAGGATATTAAAAAATTAAAAATATGTTTGATTTTGTTACTTTCAATTCGTTTTTGATTAATTTCACGAACGACCCAGTGACACAGTGTATTTCTACCTGTGATCAATATGCTAGATAAATTACGTAATATATAGCTGTCAATATGTATTAAAATTTACTGGTGTTACGTAAATTTACACGTACAAAAATAACGTTTTAGTATTAGAACTGCAAGACCAAATAAGACAGTTCACTATAGGCCTGCCGAAATATAAATACGAGACATGGATAGCGTGACATAATAGCTATTGAGAGATAGATACGATTAAAAAATGATACAGAGATAGAGCCAACGAGGGACCAAGATCAGCTGACAAGTAAGCAATTTAAAAATTTTTTCGACAGGCATATATATATGTTGTTGTTATGATGTTTCACGCATCACACATTTTCAGCTATTTGCAACGAGAGCATTTATTTACCCTAAGAATTTATCTAAGAGCAAGTTTTTATATGTATGAGAGGCACAGGTGTGTTTTCTGGTCTGTTCTCTACATTTCGGACGACTTTAAAGTGCTAGCTCAGTCAGTATACTGCGAATAACATTCCCCTAATCATCATACATTGACATCGGATGAACCATTTTATACTGACCTCGTTATACCAAGTGCCAAGAGAGGAAGCAATATCCCAAATATATTGTATGCTTGTATTTGTGTATAACCCGCTCGGTATTCGAATACATGACTTCTTGTTCTCGAGGTGGTTGCTATACAACTGAGCCACTGATAGGGTCAAGTACTAGTTGGTTATTTTTGATATATATGAACTCGGAAAAATCAAAATACTGCACAAATGCCAACCAGTGTTCTTCAATTTTGAATCGTTCCCCGGATAAAAGTACGCATTAACTCTTAAAGAAACGCAACAAATAAACGTCAAATAAAAAATACCATAAATTTAAATGGATACAAGCAAATACACAATAATACAAAAAAGTAACACAATTAAATTGTCGGATTAAGAAATTAACTATAAATAACGTAAAATCAAGTGATACCGTATTAGTTTTAAAGTATAATTACAAGCATTACAATAGGTACAATAGATCGATTTCGAAATTCGAAACAAGCTGCTATTTCCAGACCGATAACATCTTATGGAGAATATCCAATTACTTATATTCGTTATAAGCGAGAGTACAATAAAGTTATTAAAGTTTTAAGTTCCGTGTCAGATTTCAATCCATTTATCGTGTGTTCGTCATGAGGAGATTTATTTTTAATATGCTTAACAGACAAAAATAGCAACGGAATCAATAAAAATATGGACGGCTCAAAAACAAGATTCAATGTCATTTTAATTATCTCTTATCATTGAAAAGGTTTATTGTAAAAAGAGCAAGGAATTAAAGAAGTTAGAAAGCACAAAATGAACTAAACAATGAAACAAATTGAAAAGTAAAGAAACTATTCAAAGCTCAAACAATTATCAACACGTACAGTACACATCTGTTACAATTTGACACCAATCAAACAAAAAGAAGTGAAAATATGGCCAAAGTTAGATAGCAGCCTGCCGAAAAAATTGCGCAGAAATAGGTAGCAAAGATCTAAATAAGTTGTAAATAAGGCAACTATTCGTTAGATGCAATGTAGACAACGAACTTTTTAACATAAAGGGTATTATAAATATTAATGTATATATATATATATATTATTATTATTATTATTATTATTTATTACTGATTACATGATGCAATTTATATGTGACAGTTGCGCATTGTCATCTTCCCATCACATAAATCAGTAATTTCACGCTGTATCGTTCAAAACAAGATGTTTTGTTGATTATAAAACTAAGTCTGGCTATATTTATAGCTTCCTGTATGCAAAATATCAGAGTTATGTAACAATATTGATAGTCGTCGTAGTTACAGCTTAAGTGTTCGATCTACATGTTGATATATGTCAATAACATTGTAATTAACCCAAAAATGACTATCGGTTAAAGCTTGCCTAAAGTTAAACGCCTTCACAATTTGATGCATGTAAAATAATAATATTGTGAAGAGTAATTGTCAATTATGATTGTTTGCCCATTATTTCTGTTAATAAAATGTCAAATCGATCATAAACGTACAGTATAATGTTAGAATTATAATCACAAAAGCAAAGTAAAAACTTCCAAAGTAAGAAGTTAAAGTTTATCACGTTAACTTCTACTCAAAAAGAGAGGCTGGCTGCTCAGAAATAAGACACTTTTATCTAGCTAGCTATAGTCACCATTTGTGAAATCAAATTTGAGAATGAAAATAATAAGACTTTAAGGTATACTTAACAAATTTAGGATCATTTGGAATATAGACACATTTATAAAACAAAACTGTGACTGAACAAAACAAAAACATCATATATCTCCCTAAACCGTATCTATCGCATTTGTAACTGTAAGAGTGTGTCCTCTATCTTTATCCTAGACAACTGAAGGTTGACTTTTCTAGAGGTGATGAAATAAGATTTTAATGATTATAAATTGCCACATCGATTATTGCGACAATATGGTTAAAGTCCCTAACATGTTTTTATGTTTTTTATTCAATGTATCACTTGATAAAATTATTTCAAAATCGAATTGAACAAATTGTGACATCTTATTACCAACCAGCTTTAACAAAGTTAATTACATTGTTATTCTGAACATGATGGCAGTGTATAAATAGCATTATACAAGGCGGACATAAAAAACATGTGACCTTACTTGTCTCTCAGAGATTGTAAACAACACAAAGGAAGCATGAATCAACATTAAACTGTCTTAACTCGTTGACAATGTTTTTCTATAGGCAAACAACATTTACCTGCCTGCTTAACATTTCAATATGAATACTAGCATTCATATACAAAGATCCATTACCTATACGGGTAGTGTTAAAATTTGCAGTTAATAATCTAAGCTTCCAATGAGGAAGAAGTGATAAAAAACACCTAAAACATAAATACCTGGTCCATAATCGTTATTTAAATTAATGGTCAAATGGACAGGTCAAAGTAGTCTACCCATACATGTAACGCATTCGTGATGCTGGCCATAACAATGTATTAAAGGATACATAATTAAAGCATTTTTCCTATAAATCATTCTGAAATTAAATGCCTCTAAGACCAACCATCCGCCTTCAGGATTGCCAATGGCGTAAGAACAAAAACATCTGAACCTACATTGTTTTCTGTTGCATACATAATATGGATTTTATTTGGGCATAATTTCGCTGTTTAGTTTACGTATGTGCATGGTATTTTTTAATTTTCTGTTTTTTTTTGTACTGTGTACGTTAGAATGTGATTGATGTCACCAATACTTGATAAAATAATTAATTAAATGGGATTTTTTACGTTCTAATGAAGAATATCGAGACGTCCTCAGCTTTAGGTGAATTGGCAAAAAATTAGATCTTTGCAGTGCGTCCACGGCAATGTGCAGAGGATTCGTTAACGTGCCATGCCTGTTGTGACAAACGACATCAGTTTTAATGTTTCTTCCGAAAGACCTTATCGCTTTCATTTCTAAATACCGAGTGCTTTGTAAACAAACCGTCACTAACATTTTTAAGTCTTGTCAGACACGTTCCAGGTCCGAACCCACTACGTCCAACATAAGGAGCGAACACTCTACCGATTGAAATACCGCTGTTGTGTGTGTTACTAGTGATGCCAACTCTAAAATACACAATTTTTGTGAAATATTCGCCTTTTGATTATATAACACTAATATAACAACATATCTTTTAATTTCCGAGGACATAGTGCCATGTGAATTTAAAACATGAAGTATAAAATTGGGCTCATTTATCATGCAGAAATCTTTCAGAAAAACCTCTTGAAATCAACCACAAACATATTTATCTATGTTTAATCAAAACCAAAAAAAAAAAAAAACAAAGTAAAGTATATGAAAATTAGCAAATTAAGTCACGCGATATTCTACAAGGGAAATGAGACCGGGTTCTCCGAAAAGATCAATTTTGTCTGATTTTGAAATCAAAATTAAGAAAAAATGGAACATAAAAATATGAGACGTCAAATATATCCATATTTATAAACAATATAATACATGATTTGAATAACATTTAAATTGTATAGTTACATGATATAGTATACAATTAACCAATTTTAAATGTTGGTCATACCCTGTACCGTATAGGCATGTCCACAGTTTACCCAACGTTGCAATTTATTGCCGAATTGACAACTCATCTTGGTCTATCATTAGCTGTATCTCATTAATTTTCAGCAGCTATTATCTTTATCTCGGAAATTTTTTCAGCCAGCCATTAACTATCAAATTCGCAATCAACTTAATCAAACTACACTTCTTTTCGATAGTTCATTTTAACACTATTGACAGGTCTGCACCGAGTTTAAGATTTTATCTTGTTTTCGCTATGAGGCGTTTAATTGACTCTGATGACGTAAATAATTATAGATATTACATGGAATTCCTTCAAGTGCTATTGGAGTGTTCTATATGTTTGACTAAAATAGGAATCTATATGCCTTCAATTATTACTTTACTACGTAACAGTGTTCAATTGTTATCGGAGTAATTTATATCATATATTTTATTATGCTTCATATGTCTCTAATCATCAAATTTTACCATCAAACGGTTTAATGGAAGTCCTGTAAGTGCAAAAGGAGCATTGTACATTTATAAAAGAAGAGAACTATATGTCTTTTATTATTCCATTTTACTTTCTGAAGCTGTAATCGGAGCAATTTATATTTATCAATTTGTATTCTAGAATCTGTATTCCTCTCACGGATTTGTGTCCCGTTGTACAGGTTTGTCCTCATCAGATGTTAAAACTCTCTAATATGTCTATAACAGCTTCATTGTATGCTATACTCAATCAATATAATACAGCATTACATATGTGCCATACAGTACAGACTTGTTTAAAGTTTAACACCAAGCTGCAAAATAAGTCCAAAATCGGCATGTTATCTCGTTTTCGTAATAGCTATTTTTTGAATGCTTTTCTGAAGTTGGTATCTCTATCTCGGTGACTATTTGGTAGGTCATTAGCTTACATATCTCAGACACTTGTCAATCGAACTATGGCTAGTGTTCAGTGGTGTTTAACATTAGACAGGTCTATACTGTATATCGGATTATCTACTGACCTAATTGTATTGTAGTTACAAGTTATGCGTAGTTTTGAAAACAAAGGATTAACCCATATTTATTTCATTATGCAGAATATTTCTTGAATTCTGACCGAATAATTGTTGAATTGTACAGTAATTTGTACATTCGTTCATCAATTGTAAAGACTTTTGATTTATGTTACAGATCTAATAGTCAAATTCATATTTACGTAAAAAGGGAATTGCGTCTTACATGAAGAGAAGAAACATGCAGTTCCAAGACATGATTTGGTAAAATATAACAAAAATACATGAACAACAAGACACAGCTTTTGGAATACAAAATGTTATTATGTCAGAAACAAACATTCCAGATAAATTTGCCAATCCTAAAAACGAAGGAAAAACACATGAACATAATTTAGACCATTTGAATGGACAGTACGTGCTTTAAAGAAGGTACATCCAGACACGAGTGAAATTAAAATTGACAAAAAAAAAAAAAAAAAACTGCAGTGTGCAGAAAGTCAAATATATCAAGAATAATAAGAGACACAACAACAAATATCACGACCGTGAAATAAAAACCCTCCGTTTTTAAAAGGTATTGAAAGGCCACAACTTAAGGACTTCCTGAGTTTTTACATCACTAGAATAAAATTCATAGATAACTTATTTATGAATTAATAATTTACCTGCGTTCTGGCATTCTTACAACGTTATCAAAATTTTAACACCAGGAAACTAACGATTTCAAAAAGAGTTTTAAGGAAATTTTATGAAAAAATTCTTATAAACTCAACAAAGCCTCACTTCCTAACTCCTAAATAATACATATTTGAAATGATCTTCTAGTTAGTTTTATTTCATGAATGTTAATTTTTAACACAGCATTAGGAAGTCAATATCACAACGTGAACACGGCTTTCATGAATTTAAAGTATCTATTTTAAACTTCTTTATTATTTCGATTTCCTGAAAGTCTTCAGCTTGAAAAGTTAAAAAGAGGATTTCTTTTTTATCCAGAGTATTACTTCCGCCAAAACAAGTTCTATATCCGTTGATGTTTATGCAAGTAAATATAACATTTATTGATTGAAAACGCGTATTAAGGTTTTTATCCGATGATCAATAGTTCTGGACGCGAAATTAGAAAAGGAACAACAAACAATTATAAATACCCTTAAAACACTAACCACAATGAAGCTGATCATCAAATTATTTGAATGAGAGTCATTGTAAGGCTGATAAACAACAAACAGTGTTTAATGGCAGTGCAATTATAAGACATTATTGGAAATAAACAGTTTTGAATGGAAGCATACATCATCCGATTTAATTACTTTTTCTTCAATATGACCGTTTCAAAATGTATCATATATGTGATGAATGATTATTGCATTTTAATCTACATTTGATCTTGCATTTAAGCCATGAAATCAAACAAACTGAAGATACTATTACTTTACTATGTTCTTCCACTGTCATACTTCTCGGTCAAAGCTTTCAAATATAACGTGGCGGTCAGTTTTGAGATGCTTGGGGAGACCAGTCTGCCCCGAGAAAAGTACGGAAGTTAAGCAAGCAAACTAACAAACTTAAACAATGATATGCCCCGATTGGGATTCGAATGTAGGCGGCATGATTCGTAAGAGTGATCTAAAGGCCACTTGGCAAACGAAAACCCGAATAGCAGCGAAATAATTTAGTGTCACTGTCATCCGTAAATCCATGCTTTAGATCTCTCGACCACCAAGCCCCCATATAACAATCAAAGAAGTTGAAATACCAACAAGGTTATTTTCTAATAGTTTAATGTCTAAATATCCATATATTTAGTGAACCATCCGGATATATTCTTTAAGCCAATCTTAGCTAGTGTAGAGGCATTATACAAATGCATATTTACTGAGTGACAAAACAATCAACGACTACTTTAAAATCGTAATATCATGTTTGCTTTTTTGTGTCAATTCGAGAAAAATTTAAGGACGCTAAAATAAAACTGAAATGAATATGTTTAATACAATTCATTTGCACAAATACTATCAACCGATGACGCCAAAATAAAAGCATTGGGATATCTTGAAATGATAAGTAAACTGCGCAAAAATTTTCCATTATTGAGAAATTCCACTAAAAATTGATTTCAGTTTGCATTACATAAAACTGTTAAAGCAT
This sequence comes from Anadara kagoshimensis, assembly GCA_021292105.1. Taxonomy (NCBI): domain Eukaryota; kingdom Metazoa; phylum Mollusca; class Bivalvia; order Arcoida; family Arcidae; genus Anadara; species Anadara kagoshimensis. Next base: position 41,384,312 of record CM037861.1, on the reverse strand, counting down.
TAACATTGATGGTAAATATGTTTTCAATGAAATCAATGAGGCGCCAAATTAATTTAATTAGTTTTGTTGACAATGTCGAAGAACAATCAGATATATCAAATTCATGACAATTCAAATTAGATTTATATTAATTTAAGAATATCAAAATTATGTTCGATTTTGTTACTTTTAATCTGTTTCAATTAATTTCTAGAACGACCCAGTAACACAGTCTATTCTCAAATGTGATCAATATTCCAAATAAATTGTCAAATGGAGAACTGTCAATACAAAATTGGAAATAACTGGTGTTATGTAAATTTCACACATACGGAGATAACGTTTTAGTATTAGAACTGCAAGACCAAACACGGCAGTACAGTACAGGCCTGCCGAAATATAAATACGAGACATGGATAGCGTGACATAATATTATTGAGAGATAGATGGCAATTGAAAAATGATACCGAGATAGAGCCAACGAGGGATCAAGATCAGCTTACGAGTAAGCATTATTTTTTTAATTTTTTGACCGGCATATACCTTTGCAGCAGCTACACTGCTTTAGTCACCTTCCATTTGTTGATGTAATGATGCAATAATATTGCATCCACAATATTTCAGCTATTTGCAACGAGGGCATTTATTAACCCTAAGGATTTATGTAAGAGCAAGTCTTTATATGCATGAGATGCACAAGTGTGTTTTCTCGTCTGTTCTCTACAAACAGGGCGACTTTAAAGTGCTAGCTCACCAAGTCAGTATGCTGCGAATAACACTCTCCTAACCATTATACATTGACATCGGATGAAGCAGTTTATACTCTGTCCTCTTTACACCGAGCGCCAAGGTAGGACGCAATATCCCAAATATATCGTATGCTTGTATTTGTGTATAACCCGCTCGATATTCGAATACATGACCTCTCGATCTCGAGATGGTTAACATACAAATAAGCCATTGAGAGGGTGTTGACTTATTTGGTTATTTTTGATAAATATGTACTCGGAAAATACTGCAGAAATGCCAACAAGTGTTCGTCAATTTTGAATCGGTCCTCGGATAAAAATACGCAACAAATTGACGTCAAATAAAAACATATCATAAATTTAAATGGATAAACCCAAATACACAATAATACAAAAAGTAACACAATTAAATTGTCGGATTAAGAAATGAACTATAAATAACGCAAAATCAAGTGATACCGTATTAGTTTAAGGGTCTAATTACAAGCATTACAATAGATAAAATACATCGATTTTTTATCGCTTGATTTCGAAATTCGAAACAAGCTGCTATTTCCAGACCGATAACGTCTTATGGAGAATATCCAATTACTTATATTCTTTATAAGCGAGAGTACAATAAAGTTATTTAAGTTTTAAGTTCCGTTTCAGATTTCAATCCATTTATTGTGTGTTCGTCTCGAGGAGATTTCTTTTTAATGTGCTTAAAAGCCATAAATAGCAACGGAATCGATAAAATATGGACGGCTAAAAAACAAGCTTCAATGTCATTTTGATTATCTCTTATCATTGAAAATGTTTATTGTAAAAAGAGAAAGAAATTAAAGAAGTTAGACAACACAAAATGAACTAAACAATGAAACAAATTGAAAAGTAAATAAACTATTTTAAACTCAAACAAATATCAACACGTACAGTACACATCTGTTACAATTTGACACCAATCAAACAAAAAGAAGTGAAAATGTGGCCAAAGTTAGATAGCAGCCTGCCGAAAAAATTGCGCAGACATAGGTAGCAAAGATCTAGATAAGTTGTAAATTAGGCAACTATTCGTTAGATGTAATGTACACATCGAAATTTTTTAACATAGAGGGTATTATAAATATTATTAATATTAATATAATTATTTAGTACTGATTACGTGATACAAATAGCAATTTGTATGTGTCTGTTGCGCATTATTTCCTTCAGATCACATAAATCAGTAATTTCACGCTGTATCGTTCAAAACAAGATGGTTTGTTGATAATGAAACTAAGTGGTGCTATATTTATAGCTTCCTGTATGCAAAATGTCAGAGTTATGTAACAATATTGATAATCATCATTGTTACAGCTTAAGTATTGGATCTACATGTATATATTTGTCAATAACATTGTAATTACCCAAAATGGCTATAGGTTAAAGCTTGTCTGAAGTTAAACACCAACACAATTTGATGCATGTAAAATAATTATATTATGAAGTGTAAGTGTCAATTATGATTGTTTGTCCTTTATTAGACATATTTCTGCTGATTAAATGTCAAATCAAGCATAAACGTACAGTGTAATGTTAAAATAAAAATCCCAAAAGCAAAGTTAAAACTTCCAAAGCTAGCAAATAAAGTTTTGCACGTCAACTTCTACTTTGAAAGAGAGACTGGCTTCTCAGAAACGGTAAGAAGTTTCTGTCTAGCTAGCTATAGTTAAAAGACACTAAAATAAACTGAAATGAATAGGCTTAATACTATTCACTTGCACAAATACTATCATCCGACGACGCTTAAAAAAACCACTCGGATATTTTGAAATGATAATAATAAAAGTAAACCGGGTAAGAATTTCCCATTATTGAAGAGTTCCAGTAAAAACTGATTGCATAACATAAAACTGTTAAAGCATTAACGTTGATGGTAAATATGTTTTAAATGAAATAAATGAGGCGCCAAATTAATTTAATTATTTTTGTTGACAATGTCGAAGAACAATCAGATATGTCAAACTCATGACAATTTATTTAGAATCTCGTTAACTCTAAGGATATTAAAAATATATTCGATTTTGTTATTTTCAATCCGTTTTTTATTAATTTCTCCAACGACCCAGTAACACAGTCTATTCTCAGCTGTGATCAATATTGTAGATGAATTCTCTGATATAGAGCTTTCAATCTCAATGGAGATACCTGGTGTTACGTAAATTCCACACATCCGAAGATAACGTTTTACTGCTAAAACTGTAAGACACAAAAGCAAGTACATTACGGGCCTGCCAACGAGTTAACATTGAGTAAGCTAAAAGTTTAGCTGTGGAATGATCACGACATACATAGCTAGCGTAAGAGAAGCTGGCGAGAGAAAGAATATAGCTGTCAAAACTGTCGAGATATACCCAACGAGGGACCATGATGAGCTGTTAAGTCCTCAATAATTCTCTTGCTCAATGTTAAACTGTTTGTTTGCAACAGCACAACTTTGTTGCTTATGTCAACTTTCACTTGTTTGTTGTTGTGCTGTTGTTGTTGATGCTATGTTTTTAAAAGTCGCAATAACAATCTACGGTGAGATTAACAAGTGATCCTTAAAATGTCTTATACTGAGGTTAGCTCCTAAAAGCATCATCCGGCAGAAAAACCTACTACTTATCAGTACTTATAATGACATATAGTTAAACAGTCGATATTTAATGCCGAGCACAAGACATGAATGAATTTAACCCATATCTAAAATTGTACCAGTATACTGTATGATCATTTCAAGTTCGTGCCAACGACCAACACTCTACCACTGAACCGCCGAGGCAGTAATGAATCCGTCATACGTACTACATGGTGATTGCCAGTGAACATTACGTAAGTTGAAAAATATTTAATGCAAGCTACTAATAAAAACACCAAACACAAAAATTAAAACAGAAACATATAACGGACCACATACAAAAAATGAAAAGTGAACATTTAAAATAAACATGTACTCGGTTATCAATATATTTTACGAGTGCTGTCAAGTGCGTGCCAATGCTTAAACCGTCCGTAAATAAGAATGCAAATCAACTTGCAAAGAAACGCAACAAATGGACGTCAAATCAAGTAGCATATGTTTAAACGGATACACTCAAACACACAGTAACACAGCAGCGACACAATTAAATTGTCAGATTAGGGAAAGCAGTTTAAAATATCACAACATCAAGCGATGCCGTATAAGTTGCAGTATCTTATTACAATCATAATAAAAGATACAATAAATCGATTTTCATCGCTTGATTTCCGAATTCAAAACAAGCTGCTATTTTTGGAACGATACCATCTTTTACATAGTATTGAATTGCTTGCATTCTCCAGTACATTAGAATTATTTAGATTCTGTGTCAAATTTTAATCCATTTTTTGTATGTTCGTCTTGAGGAGATGTGATTTTTATATGCTAAAAGGCATCGAAGTAAAAAAATATGGGCGGCTCAAAATACAAGGCTTCAATGGCATTTTGATTATTTATTATGATTGAATAGATTCAAAACGAAAGAGCAAGAAGAATGAACTAATCAAAAACAAACATACTAATCCATGTCCGAATCACGATCCAGAAGCAAAGTAAAAACTTTGGAACTGACAAGTTAGGTTAGACACGTGAACTTCTACCAGGGAATTGAGGCCGGGTGCTCCGGAAGGGTAAACACTTCCTGTTTAGATAGCTTCAGCCGTCACGAGTGTAATGAAAATTGTGTGAAAGGAGCAAGAAACTATTGTACGTCTAATATATCCATGGCAATCCCGGACTAATAATAAAACAAATGTAAAGGAATAGAACCTACTTGAAGCTCAAACAAATATCAACGCGTACAGTAAAGACCTGAAGAAACTTTAACCATACTAACAAAGAGAAGTCAAAGCTAAGCCTGGTTGCCGATTGGTGAAGATGTGACGAAAGTAAAATAGTAACATGCTGAACAAATTGCTACGATATACAATTGAGGGTCTAGAATAGCTGCTAATTCGGGGCTTATACGTTGGTCTACTAGCTGATGACAATGTATATAGCGAGTATATTTTAACATAATGGTTATTGTAACAAAAACAGTGAAAAGGCATTCATCGTATATGAATATTCACAGTAAAAGATCAAGCGAAGAGTTCAATGTCATTTGCCTTCTAGTGACTACAATCCTTCCAACTTCCAGATGACGATACAAATGAAATATCTAAAGCGGTAAGTAAAAGTGCAACTACATCAAACATGTTTATTTTAGCAATGGAGATAAAACATAAAAATAAATTAATCGGAATAAATAAAGAATTAATCTTATTTAAAATACTTAATGGATTTGATGCGTGGGAAGATTATCTTTCCTTTCCCTTCTAAATGGCATGTGATTAATAGTATTCAGTGATTTGCCATTGTCACATACACTGACAAATTAGTCATTTAGACCTGAAAATGTTTTATTTCTATGTTCTGCTTGTATTTCACTCAAGTATTGAATTGTTTGATTAAAATGTGGAAGCAAAGGTACAGATATTTAATCTTTTTCAACAAAGAAAAACATTTACGTTTAGGCACAAACACGGATGGAATTCTTATTATTTGTCAACTGCTTCTTAGGTTTACAACGGTAAAAGCTTTTTGTGAAAACATCTCTTTGAACTTCGCAACATTTACTTAATAGACATGTCATCGCCTTATCCAAAGGTCGATTTTTAAGTAGGTTCGTCTTAATTTTTATAAATAAAAATAACGCTTACCCTTCCGGAGCACCCGGCCTCACTTCCCCTGGTGGAAGTTCACGTGTCTAACCTAACTTGTCAGTTCCAAAGTTTTTACTTTGCTTCTGGATTGTGATTCGGAAATAGATTAGTATGTTTGTTTTTGATTATGTAACAATGATTAAACCAAGTATTAATAATTTATGTCAATTTAGCTAGTTGGCCAGAAACCGCGAGAGGACAACCGGAAGGGGCGCTGATAAACAGACGTATTTCAGATTATCCTCTATATAGTAAATTAACGCAACAAAACTGTTATAGGTCAGACTGTCAAGACACTGGATATAAATTACAACCTCTATTAACACATCTAGCACTGATTACCATAAACGATCGCTATCAGTTTTTAATATGATTCACACTTAGATTGATATTATAATTGGATTTGCATTGAGTACAAAATGGTCATTCAATAACATGTAGCGACGTCACCAAGGACACTAATGGTCGTACTTGTAAGATATATTTAGAAACGTGTGACAAAATTAAATGGACATCAAAATGCATATAATAATCAAATCAAAATACACAAAACCACATTGTTAATAGTCCGCTATATTGTCAGTGCTTTAATGCTAATACTTTATATTCGCCCAGGCTACGAATGATTGTTTTGACTAAAATTGACTGCAACTGTATAATATATCGGTAGAACAGATATCAATAAATTGAAATTAAGAAGCTTATAAAACGTACAGGGCTAAAAACGTATAATACCTTTAACGGTCGACAACTAGTCGAAGATGAATATGAAAAATGAAACTAAACATGATGGATTGATCTAGTGTTGTTTTACGTCCCATCCGGAAATTTTGCACTGACATCGGGACCTTTGTTGCAGGTCCATCAAAGCAAAGTGTAAGTTCGGTTTTTAAGGTCCTCTTCGTCTTCCATGTCTATTTCGACTATGGCAATCGTTTAAATCGTTTAAATTTACATTGGGTTATTTTCCATCGTTTCCCATGACTGTTTCGCATATTTTTGAATTTATAGGAATCTCTATTGCAATATGCGAGATGTATTGTGAGATAAAGAATTCAACAGAACATTAATGTTAAACCTAGATTTTAAAATTGGGTTCATGAACATAAAAAAATTATGTTGTATAAAAACATCCGGGAATTATAGCGAAAGACATTAAATTCCCTTCGGTATATCTATATTTTCATCTTCAATGTGTTCATTCATCTAGTCTTCAAAGAAAGGTTAAGCGTAAAAGCTATTATATATTAAACTGCAAATACATATAGGAAAGGTCTTCAGTGCATACGTGGGAGTCAAAAACAATAATTATGTCACTGAGAAAAAACAAGCTTCAAGTCCAAATCATATACACTAGGATGTGAACCACATTATGTGTAGCCAATAAAATAAAGAATAAATTAATCAGAAAATTAAATAACCCAAATGTACAAAAGTACTCGAGATCTAGGAAATCTGACTTCTTTTTTATTTGTATAAAACAGAAGTTATGCAGAATCTTGTTAGATGTGGAAGGACGACTGTCGCCAAATCATTCAATTCCAAATACAGATATAAAGATCATATTCTATCGAAAAATCATTGCAAGTGCTGCTTCATATTTGGACTTCAAAAATGACACCAAAGAAAAACTACAATTGAAGCTATATTACAAACATAATGATTTCAACATTTCTTGTCAATATTCCTTTTCTATCCAGCATCATAACGGCTTCTCATGCTTATGGTGCACTTGTTTCACAACTATTATGCTACAGTAGCCCTCATTCATATAACGGGGATTTTATACAATGGAGAAAAATGCTCACATATAAATTGCTGATGCAGAGATATTGCAAGCATAGCTTTAAACGTTTTATGGCCGTCATCACAATATTGTTGATAAATATGATGTATCTGTATCCAAAATAATCTTAGATTTATTTCACGACCTATAATTTCATGTTCCTTCTATTCTCAATTTTAATTACACATTTGTTTCGTGTAGCTAGCTTTAACTTAAAAGGAGTCGTTGATCCGTTCGGAGCACCGAACTTCACTTCCCCTTCGGAATTTTGCAAAATTAACTTAATGTGCAAGTTTCCAAAATTTTTAATTTGCTTTTTATTGCCATTCAGACATTGAATGGTATGTTTGCTTTTGCTTTTGATATATCGTTTAAAACTCTACTAATAGCATAATTCTGTCTCGTTTTGTGTGTAGTGTGATATAAATCACTGCCTCTAACAAGATTGTTAAATATATACAGTAAATAGTCTATTTAGACTATAAGATTCGGGTTTTGAGTTCTGATTTTTTGTATAGATCCTTGTCGAGTTGTCAATATGCTACATATCAATAATACGGTTATTCAATGATACGTGATAAAAATTCAAAACTGAAAAAGTGATAAGGGATACAACAGTTCGATATTCGGGTATAAGTAAATTCTATATAGAATAAAAATCATGAAATTTTATGAAAAATGTCTTTTTTCCAATATCTAATGGTTCCATTGAACTGGATTTAAGTAAATCGGCTTCATTGTTTCAATGTATGTTCATATTACACACAAATACAATCAACATAATCGAAATGAGGCCTAATAGTAACGTGCCGTTTTCAATGATAAATAGAACAATATGTTACAAATACGTTTTCTATGCAAATTTAAACGCGGTGCTAGAATCTCAATTGTTGAAATAAACATACTAGTAATTAATCATTCGTCAAGTTACATTACTATAACATGGTTACTGTTTATATAACTATAAGCAAGTGGTTCGTTGTAAACCTTTATTGACTATCAATATCCAACTCATTTAAACTGACTTCATTGTAAAACATCTCTCAAATTGTATTGCGGAAATGAATGGTGTTTCTAACAAACGTGACCCAACAATCCTATCAAGTGACAGTAATACTTCGTGATTATACTTGAGGTATTGTTAGTTAGCAGGACTCAGTTGTATTTGTCTATCAAGCTGATAATTAGCATCCCAACGCCAACGGCCAAAATCAGCTTCATGAACTGAAAAGTACAAGCAAATTACAAAACCCATTGCACGCAGTTTTTTACTTTTATTTTAAAGCAGCAGTATTTAGTTTCGCTCTTAATTTGTCTTAATGTAACTGTTATTTGGTTTGATTTGATTAAATGAAAAAACAGGAAGAGGAAGATTATTTTTAAACATTCGCTTTAAACTTTTTTTAGGTAACAACACTGATTGCGAGGTATACTTCCCAGTAAAGAACCTTATGCTTACATCGAGTTCAGCGATGGTGGATTATCCGACGACGGCAAATAAGTATAAACAAGTGAAAGAAAACGGAAAATAAGAAAAAATAAGAAAGAAAAGCACTTAATGAAACTTAAAATAAAAGTGAAATAGACTACTTTCTTATGGTTTTCAAGATGATTATATTAAATACTGGCTACAAAAACAAAGGTATTGATGCGTTTATCTCAATTTAGAGGTTTTCAATCTGATTACATAGCCTTCCGTGAAAACCATACAAACTTATTTTATATTGATCATATATTTATATATAATAATATTATAATCACCAATTCAAATTTTAATTAAAAAAATTAAAACAGTGAAGTTTTGTAATACATGCTGTATATGAAAGCGATATCTTAACTCATGACGTAATTGCATTCCATATTTTTTAATCGAAACAAGTTTGTAATGGGTTGTTCCGAATTTCATGTTAAAATAGAAATAAAAATATATATTTTCGCAACATCTAGACTATTTTTTCTAAAACACTTAATAAGCAGAATGATGTTTTTAACAATTTTGTGAAGATTATTAAGACCACTTATAAACATGCATAATAATTGATAGATGGTAGTGTACTTTAGCAGTTAAAAGGAACTTAGGTTCTATTACATTAAGCTCTATTGTTTCCAAGGTTATTGCTTCATGTATGCCTCAAACTGTACGTTGATCAATGGATAAATATAAAACAAATGAATCACTTTGTTTCCTCTATATGTCATATATCATCTGACTTATTGCTTAGGGCTCAAAATATCATTGAGATATTTGTTAATCGTTAATGATTGCCTTGTTTTTTGAAAAGATACATTAATTTTCAATAATTTACTTAATAGTTATAGATTTGATTTTTCAATATCTGAAAATAACATATTTTATTTGTTTTTATCAACCCTATTTCAGGTTTCTATGACGAATGTTTTATAGAGATATTTATTTGTAGAATAATTTCCCATGCATTATTCTAGTTTCATATAACCTTGAATCTTTGATTTAAATGTTCAAACACAACACGTTTAAGGATTCCGAAAATCGTAATTACCCCTAAATTTCTTATACGGAATAAAATGTAACACCAATTTTTACTCAAAACATATTAATTTTTTTGACAAGCTTACTAAATCTCAAAGACAGAAACATTTATTCATTAATTATTTAATAATTAAAATACCAAGGACATATTTTATAGTACAGACCTGTCACAAGTGTAATACTGAGTTTCAAATCGACAGGTCAGCTCAGCCCTCGTTTTCCATATATTGACAGCAACTCAGCAGTTTTTAGTCACTAGCAATCAATATATTGCTCCTACCTGACAGGCTGACAGGCGAACTAAAGGTTTCGTAGATGTTTTGTTTCTTGCTATCTATATCTCCCCTCGTTTGGCAGTCGAACTTCCCCAAATTTCATTGTTAAATTTTCGACAGTCCTGTATTGTAAGTTCCCATATTTATTGCACCAATGCATGTTTTCAGGTGAACATTACTTTTTTTTAATTTTCATTTCAATAATCACATTATTTTTAAAATTGTTTAAAACACATCACGCATATTTACTATTAATGCAAACATTCACGCAACGGTTTTACAAATTGTAATTAATATTTAATCACAGCAAGTTGTTCAAATTCTTTCGATAAATTTCTGGATCAGAAACATATAATATATGATAAAAAGGAATTAAACAGTATATTATATACGATTTATATATTCACCAATAAGTCTGATGAAAAAATACTTAAAAACCTTTGGTATTAGAAGGTTAACGTTAGCTCATTGTTAAACTTTCGACAAACCTGTATTATAAGTACTAAGAATAATAAATGAGGGTTTATTGCACCAATGCGTGTTTTCAGGTAATCAACAACTACGTAAGATTTTAATTACATTATTTTTAATTTTGTTTAAAACTTATCACGCATATTTACAATAATGCAGATCTTCAGACAAGTTTTTCAACTTTATCACAAATGAATTTCTCTTTTTATTTTGAAAAGCATAATTTTTCAAAAACCTGTTAACGTTTTAAATAAAATATACGGTTATATGAATTTTATCACACTTTCAACAACATTGAAAATGTATCTTTGATAAGTCACCAAGGTCATAAACCTGGTGATAATATCAATTTTAAGTATCATCTTCCTTTTATTCAGAAATTTGGTTTCATATGGTGTAACTCACTAGACAGTGGTACTTCCGGAACACCCGGTCACACATGTTCGGTCAAATTCACGCATTTAACTTAATTGGTTAGTTTACTTTGTTTCTGGAATAATGTTTTCTCGGTTGGTTTTTATTATTGCAAACTCAAGGTATTCCGCTAAACATTAACAAATTTTATGATTTTGTTTATTTTGTATGCTCTGCCTGTACATTTTTTAATACTTCATTGTCATTTTAATTCAACAATGGAAGTTTACTTGATTTAGTTTGTATACAAATTGGCCAACGAGAAAGGATCTAAATGTATAATGCATACCAACGACAAGAAATAGGCGTGTCATAAATATACATATTTTACTTGTTGCCACGGTTAAAGTCTGTTGAAATCGTGAGTTAAATCTTTTAAAATATTTGATTTAAATTCAAATGGCAAACATATAAATGTTTGAAAAGTTTTGTTTAGACAATTCTATTTTCAGCTCTAAGACTATAGAAATTGTAAATGTCAGACACATTATGTATAAATGTTCAATTCAAGGTTAAATATAGTGATAGAATATGTTATGTCGTGTGTACCAACTGATGGGTCTTATAAAAGGACATAGATAAAATACTAATAAAAAACAAATAGTTAAAAGACTGTCAACGCATTATACATGTAACTTATAGAAAAATAAATAATCAAAAACAAACATACTAATCCATGTCCAAATCACATCCAATCCTTAAGCGCCGTAAGAAAAAAAATGGCAACTTGAAGATGCTTGCAACGATTTGATGGTCTTGTCTTTGGCATTGCATTCACCTTGGAGGAAACACAAAACAAAATGCCAAATCAGATAAAGTGATAAATTTTTGCTTGTAAGTTAGGTGAAATGGTCGCAATTTCTCCTATAGGACTATAATATAACTGCTGGATACTATTTTACTAATAAATGCATTGCCAGTCTATGGTGTAATTTAATGTATTTTAAAATTATCTATTTTTGTAATATTTCTTGCATAAAATTCTATTTTTGTGTTTTTTGGTTCCATTTATATACAAAATATATTTATATGTATGATTAATTTTTCTTTGTAATTCACATATGGTGAACAACAGTTATTTTCTTCTATTGAAATTTCACCTGCTGTCATGTTAATTTAAAATTTTGCGTGTAAAAAGTCAAGACATAAAACGTAAGTTATTAAAATACAATCTCACATGGATATCCGTATTCGGTCTATCATCAGGATATTGTTCTAGGAACGGATTTTCTGCTGTTACTGAAGATGATTCGTGATATTTTGTTTCCTTCGTAAAACCATAATGTTATATTAGTTCTCAAGATCTGCAATAGAAAAAAAATCATTAAATGCTAGAATGTTCTCTTTGTTAATATTAAGCCAAGGACCACTTACACTCTTTGACATTTGAAATTTTTTGTGTCATTTAGTGCGATATCCAAAAATAAGACTCCAAAGAAAGCACTTACAAATGGATGTAGAGATTGACTGCAAGGGTTGTTTCAATAAATACATATTTACGACAGCCCATTTGCATAATTATAATAATCCATGCTCTATAATTATTTTCATTAAGGCTAATACGATAAAACGTTGTTTGAAATTTGCTGCAATTTGGCACTTGTTTTGACCCGCAGTATATTGCAATGAATCGGAGGGATTACTCCTGTAAATATTGCACTAATTTAAGATGTGTATTTTTAAGAAATGTTATTGAATTTACTTCATTATTTTTCGATTCATATAAGGGATACTAAATTGAAAAATTGTCAAATTTTTTTATTTCAGCATTGCCTTTTATAAATTCATAAAGTGATTTTATTTTTTAAGTGCAAGATAATACTTCACACTCTTGTAATGATTCGTATCATTTAGTACTAATACGTGTGAAGTTAAAAGATAAATTCTAAATAATACGTTTTTTAGATAAAATGTCTTTCTCAGAATTTAAGCTTCAAAAATAAGAGCTCCATTACTACTTACATCTTTTGATATTTGATACCTAATGTGACATGCAGTGCGACAGTTCAACGTCAGACGTAAAAACATTAGTTCCAATTAGAAGGGTATATACACTGCATTTTAATAGATAACTATTATTGGGTTTTGGAACCAATGGCATAATTATAGTATGACATTTGTGTTGTTTCATGCATTAACGTTTAACAGTAGTTTAACGTAAAAAAACATGTCATAATTGGCTTGACAAATAGCTACAATAAGTTCATGGCATTTGCTTATTTCAGTGTGTTTTGCAACTACATGTATTTTTTAATACAGAACATCTCTCGGCGACTTTTGACGTCTTAATAAGGCATGGTCTGCAACATCCCCGATTCAACAACTTCTGTTACAACCATTCAATATACCAGATAGTATGTGTGATAGAACATTGTAATGATTAAAAAGACGTAAACAATGTTTTAGTGAGATGTCATATATTTTCATATAAAACTAAATTACAAGTTCCTCCAGCGGAAATGAGCAGGAAACAATATATATAATGGATTGAGAACAAATTCCACCTAACATTGCATTAATTTAGGGTTTGGATTTTTTAGCAAATCAAATTGAATTGATTTTAAATGTTTTTTATTTAAGTTTCGTGAAAGGAATCCTAAATTTGAAAAAATGGTTAAAAATGTTAATTACAGCATAGCCTTTTAATGATGAATGCAGTGATGCTTGTTTTAAGTGCAAATACTGAGTAGTGATACAGATTAGATATAAAGACATATAACCAAATATCATGATAGATAATGAAGTACAGATTCTTGTATACTATTGTGTTTGATTATTAAATTTTGAACATTATTGAATGTTTCAAGAAATGCTGTTTAGAACATTTGTCTATTATTTCAATATAATTCATGATGATTTCTGTAATTATTTCCTGATTATTTTCAAGAAAATAAAGATATCTTTGTTTTTATTTCAATGGTACTTGATATATGATCTACTTAAGACGAATATTCCAATTTACTGTCATGTTGTTTTTGTGAAACAATTAATTATATATAAAATACAATTTATTTGATACCAGACCTTATCTATTTTATCAATTGTGTAACAACAAATTTTTTTAATGTGACAAAGCCTAGTGTTATTTCAAATGCTATCTTTAAAAGAAACGGCGTTTAATGTTTTAACTGACGGCGAAATTGATGTAAAATGTCAATGAATAAACTTTATATCATGGCAGTTTGCAAACATAATAGTAGATTATTTCTTGGAACATTTTGAAATATTCTCTCTCGTTGACTAGAAAGTTTCACTCGCAAGCTACTGCAAGTATGTGCAATAGCCCTATGTTACTCAATCCATTTAGTTGGATGTGAAAGACAGACTAAATAAACTATTTTTCAATTCAAACGAAAACAATCGAAACAAATCTTATAACTTGTTTTTGTTCATGTATGAAATGCAGTTCAATTATCAATGGAATCGATGTCATATTTTATTTATTAACAAAATATGTATACTTTAACATCGACATTTGAAACATCGCCATTCAGCGGGCCGTTTTGAAACCATAGCTTGCCATGGGAAAAGACTCGCCTCTGTCTGATAAAAATCAAGTACAATCATGACGTTTGAATAATATTTATATGATTATTTACGATACACAAGTCCTATGAAACGTGTTACGAAGTTAACAGAAATTAAATAGAATACGCGTCAATAAACGCGCATAGTAGTATTCCATGGAACGACTTTTCATTTCGTTCACCTTTTTTATTTTAAATTACTAACGTTTTCCGTCAAAATTGAAAAAAATATTTGAAAATATTCTAAATTTTAACAAATAAATTGTCAAATGCGTCGAGTTAATATCAGACGAATTCATTTTGCAAATTAACTAGACATAGTTCTAGATGTGCTGCAACAGTGGATAATCACAATATTTGAAGATAGAGATTTTCAATTTAAGGCAAGCTGAACAATTTAATTGAATTGACAAGATTGTCATTAGAGAATAGTATTGCTAATAATATTTAATACCGAGATTATATACATGTATTTATACAGATAGTGATTCTGGCATGGATTAGTATCTTTGTCTTAGATAATAAATTTTGCTTTATGTCACTGAAACAAATGAAATTTAACCGTTACGAATATTATACAAAATAATTTATTTCAAAATCCAAATGAATTATTTTTCAAGCCATCATTGTAACTATTATTTAATACTCTCCTACCTCGATATGACCTAACGGTGACATTATGTACGAAGACATAAAGGTAACATCAGTGCAAAGCCAGAAATAGCTGTTTCTATAGGCAAGGAAATTAACTGTCGTCTTCAAGCTGACTTAACTGAAAAAAACTATTGTTTTTAATTGTTAAACTAAATACTCTTATACCGTGGTGGCATATCAGTAGGGTTTAATGTGTTGAAAAGGAGTGACTAAAGGCTTATGTTGAAAACAAATATTAAAGCATAAGATAAACGAAAAATAATGAAATACTCTTTCATTTAAACATGTTTGGATTTATATATATAGCTGGTGATAATACAAATGCCATTTGGTACACTTTATTTTTCCGTCAATAAGACTGAGATTTTTATATGTTAAATAAATATTCCAAGGTTTTTTGTAAATATTACAAGACTGATTTTAGAATAAATATTACTTTTCCAGCTTTACACTCTGCTTATTTTGGTGCAATTTTACTAGCTTGTTATTCGGTTTAAGTTAACGGAGCTCTTCTGAAATAAACGCATATTAGTTCAAAAGGCGCAAGTGTTCCAATACCAAATGTCCTTTAGTTTAAATGTTTTATACCATTTATGTAATTGACATAAACAAGACATATCGTGCATGTATTGTTACACACCCAGTGACATTGGATACCTAATTACTACCAACTTATTGCATCAGTGAGACATACTTAAATCTTGAGCGTGATATATAAGATATAAATGCATAACTCATTCTTCAAATTATTCATCATATTTAGACTTATGTCTCAAATTTGTAGCTTACGATATGCTATATTTGAAGCTGTATGACAAATTAAACGTAATCACTTCATTTTTTCTATTTTCCTTTCCTTTTCCATACAGAGTTCACTTACTTCTCCTGCTTATGATGTATTTATTTTCAAATGTATACGCTATAATATAGCTTGTTACCATAATGTTGATATTCTGGCTTTAAGAAAGTTGCTTACAAATAAATTGTTGTTATTGCACACCTATGTTGTAATTATTTGAGTTATTATAAAACAACAAAAACAAAAAGATAATAATGTGAAGTGTCCAGTTAAATACTTAGCTGCGCATTTGTTTGATTTGATTACAGCTGTTACTCGCTTTTAAATCATTTGTTCCCATAACGTATCGTTTATAATGTCTTTGTCTTTTACTCTCTACAATGTGTTAATCCCTTCTGGTCTCACGTATTGTTTAAATGAGTTATACGTACCAACATCATTAAATGAGAGTCTAGTTTCGTTATAAAGGAAAGTGGGTAGTTGATAATCCCATTTCATGGATTGTTTATAGGTCAAGTGAAATATCAAAAATTTATTTTTTACTGGTGTCATTTGCTAGAAAATTAAAACAGCGATTTCCATCAACATGATATTTGACTGATTATTTTTTAAAAGTTACACATGTATAATAACTACAAAGATTTTGAAAACAAATTATGCCGAATATTTTTTAAAATCTGTGGTTTAATCTGCATTGCTTTTAAAATTTTAATTGTGTTCATAGAGTGCCAGACATATCAATTTTCCTGTCCTTGAAGTAAAGTTTGTTGTATCCAGGAAACGTTTTATAGTTGTTTCTATTTATGTCATTTCAGGTGTTCAAGCGTCATATGAGTGGTTTCCAGGGAGTGTCAATCAAATATATAATTTTATCCTTTAACAATACTTAAGGACGTGTTGATCGATTCCGATTTTAGGAAATTTTAGAATTGAATATCATAAAACAATATGTAATTACATCATAACGTGTGAATTAAACTCTATTTATAGGTTTATGGATTAAAGTTTTAGAGAGAATTGGGGTTTTAATAACCTACGCTAGAGTTTTAAGATTTAATAATGATGATAATGTGTCTATGTTTTTCTGTACAGCTTTGCGTCTTTTTAGACAAGGGTATGGATGGAAGTCAGTTAATCAGTTTGCAAATGCAAGTATAAATGGTATTTCCCTTTTCAAAATTTTCATAAATTGAATGTAGTAAATCACATGTATGATTTTCTCAATTAAAAGTATGATCTAGATGAAATGCTTGTATAAGGAGTCAAATTCTATCCAACAGCCAATGAAATTATAGATTTAATACTAACTACATGCATATAATGGTAGTATATATTCTCTCTAAATACTGCATATAATGGTAGTATAAAAAGATTCAAATTTCAGTGATTAATTTATTTGTTCAACGTTTAACATTTATCGCGGTAAATCGTTTCTCAACAAAATAATTTTTATGAACAAATAAAATGAATAATGAAGCAATTCCCGCCTCTGAAGAATTATCATTATACATAATTAGAATGACTTTTTATTTTCCGTTCATAAACTGCTAATGTTAAAATTAACAGTAAGCACGTTTTTTTTATTGTTTTTGTTTGAAAAATGTGGTATTATGGTATGCCATTTGAGAGTGCAAAATTTTGTGGTGATTCACAAATTTTGTGATTCCAGTCAAAAGCTTGTGCTACATAATTAACCACAAACATATCAACCCATAATTAAACCATTGGTGACGTTATTTGTAAGCAGTTTGTTTCGTTGTATAAACTTCCCGTAGTAGGGACAGGCTCTACTATACAAAACGCATTAACAGTGAAACAAATACATGTAAGCAGAATAAGTTTGAACTAATCTATGACAAATAGTGTACTATGAGAATAAAGCTTGTTTTTTAAGCCAAAAATTCGAATGGAAAACGATACATTTTGGAAACGTCAGTTTAAAAGTTCAAAAAATTGAATTCAGTCGCCCAAAAGAACCAGTAAAAGTGTCATTTATCGGTATGTAGTCCTAAACACTTGTTCCAATCAGATGAATAAACGACAGTTTGAAGGAATTTTATTGCCATTTTAAGGCAAATTTTCCATATATAGAGGTGACTTTTAAGGCATTTGCTACTGTATAAGATACATGAACTCCATATGTAAGGCGTAATATTATAACCAACAGGCGACTACATGCACATAATCATAAACCAGAGATAAATTACAGTGTTTTGTTCCTTTGTTCACCATTTAACATTTAACGATGTAAACGTAAAGGGATTAAAACATTTTAACCACTGATGTGATTACGCAAGCAATTAAAGCCTCAATAGAATTATCATTAAACATAATCAGTTGACATCTTACTTTCTGTGCGAAAAACGCAATCTATTCTATTTTACCAGCCCCATGTAGTGAAGAAAATCAATCATATGTTCTTAATTAGTTTGATTGACTATGACAGTGTAACTTAATTTTTGAAAATGTTTTAAATTTGACTCAATAGTGACAATCAACAATGTAAATACTTTATGGGCATTTCGCTGATCAAATTATTCGACTGTCATTTTTATTAGAGGTGCTTGACAATAGTTACAAATATACACACCATTAGGACAATTGACTAGTCGTATTGACAATCAACAATGTGCATACGAATAAGACATTTTGTAGATTTGTAGATTAAATCATTTGACAGCAATAACGATCAACAATACATTACTCTAAATAGGTACTAATAAATTATCTTTACAAAAGATATATAGATATTTGACTGATCAAAATATCAGACAATTGTGATGGTAAACAATGTACACACTATATAAGGTCTCCCATGACTTGATGGTAAAGTATATAGCGAGTGTATTTTAATATTTGGGTAATTGTTACAAATACACCGTTAACGGAGTGATTATACACTTACGACGCTACTAATACCTAAATTTAAACCCGCTCGTGTTTCTAAACACTCTGTCATCAGTTTGTGGACGGACTAAATATAGATATTTGACAGATCGAACTATTTGACAATAATTACAGTCAACAATGCAATCAAATATACAAATTAACAATGTAATTAAAATTCAATTACATATAAGTTCGAGAAATAAAACTATATATAACAGATTATCGAAAGTACACATGGTTAATATGTAACGTGCCAATAAGGCATCACCGCATTCATTTTAATTATTTTATTATAATTATCTTTTTATTTTTATTTTTCATTTTTTATGCTTAGTTTTTAGTTTTTATTGAAGGATTTTACTAAAGCTGAGAGATAAAATAAAATCAATGCCATCTACAGTATTTTATATTGTGTTTATTTCGTGAATCCGCAGGTGCCTAATGGTCAATCTCTCCACATATCAATATTTTTGTTGTCATGGTAACACTGACAAACATTTGTTATAAAAAATAATAAAGTACAATGCGGATAAAAGTTGTCAATTTTAATCATTTTTTTTGATAAGAATTTAACGATTACGAATTTTTTTTTTCAAATCCACTGTTACAAAAAATTACACTCTGGAATAAGATTGAATAATATCGTAATGTCAGTTTGAGCTCGTTTACATAAGTCATCTGGTATCTGCCAAATAGGGAATAAGCTTTTTTATTCGAACATTATGCAGTAGAGATAGGGTTGTAAATCATTATGTTACCATGGAAACCATGAATTTTTAATACCCAGCAAATAGACTAAAAAGTCAATCCGTTCATTTTCATATAAATGTATACTCTGTGTATAATGTTTTTAACAAAATAAACATATGCGTTATGACTTAGAATTTATAGCTTGCAAAATCCATTTACTACAACTGTGCGTCATTACTGCAGTATCAATAAAAAACAAACATACAGATCCATGTCTAAATCATAATTCCAAAGGCAAAGTAAAAATTTTTAAAACAGGCAAAATAAATAAAACACGTGAACGTAGGGAAGCGAGGCAGTGTGCTCCAAGTGCATCCTGTCTAGCCAGTTACACCAATTATATGTCAAATAAAAATTGAGAATGAAAGGAACCTGGAAGTATTGGGTGCCAAATATATCCCGTATGTTTTCAAAAAATATTCGTAACACTTTTGGATTGCAGAGGCCAGATCTACAACAATTAAAGATTATAGAGGGATATCACTTTAATGTGTGATGGGTGACGGTACAATATACCCAGAAAAAGTTTTAATTTTGTAATAAGAACGTTTCTTATTTAGGAGTTCAGAAAGGTTTGAAGACATGCATAGATATCTTACACTATTACATTACTTGCACTGCCAGGATAAAGCGTCTTGTTGTTTGCTGTGAAATGGACCTAGAATGTTTGAGGATTTCATCGTTACCGTTCGGATGAACATCTCATATAAAAAACAATTATCCAGTTTGATCTTGATCTGGATGGTTCTTGCGTTTGGTTGTATCTTTATTTCTATCTGATTTACTTAGTTATAATATCAATAAATTCAAATTATTACGTCACAGAATTCTATATTTTTTATCATTGTCAGTTTTGATTATATGCGTGACGGTTTAAGTAAACAGACAAGAGATGCTTGCAAATCCAAAGCACCTGCTTTCTCTTTCTCTTTCTCTCTCTCTCTCTCTTTCTCTATCTCCAAAGCACCTGCTCTCTCTCTCTCTCTCTCTCTCTCTCTCTCTCTCTCTCTCTCTCAGCTTTTAAAGCTTTTAGGAATGTGATTAGAACACGGATCATTATATTTGTGGTTAATATGTATAACAAGTGATACGCTCATTATAATTTACATACATCCATTATAAAATCAGAAAACTTTCAATTTATACATCTTCCATTAACATCTGCTTTAGACATCTCAATAATCAATCAAACATCAAAATTTCATCTGCAATAAAGCCTCCCACAATGTAAAATTTTACAAACCATTTTCCGTTTTAGTATTTCATTTTATATGGCGTCGGCTTCATATCTGCAAACACATATTTAATAACTGTACTGAAAAGAATTTGCTTAGGATAATTTTTGTCTTTTTCCATGGTGTTTTAAACATCAAGCGCTGGGTTGAATTAGGACGGACCTGTTTTGCTTTATAAAGGAAGATGTTTTTTAGTTTTTGTGGTTAACTATGATTATCTTTAGGGATTAGTGTATAGGTTATAACAACTTGCCTCTCATATGAACATGAATACTAAGTGTTTTAATGTGATACAGTTTCGTAATTTTATACAATTTAAGATAAGTCGCCTAAAATGTTTCAATAAATAACATCTTTTGAAAATGTATTTGAATCAGTGATGTGTTTAACGCACTTTGATATTAGTTAGAAGTATCAACTCCCACGCCAACTGAAGAACAAACGAAAAATAAAAAATTACAGTGTCTCTAGGCCAACCCAGTTATTGTTAAATTAGTTATAAATAACATGGGGTTTGTTGATCATTGAATTTGCAGAAAAGTTTAAAGCTCACATTGTTTATATGCTTTATCAGCAAACACAATGAAGGTTTTTTTAAATAGAAGAATTAAATTTCCTAAAATAATAAAAATCAAAACTGGTAAATGTTCAAATCACAATCTCAAAATAAACAAAGCAATAACTTTTGATTAACGTCTTATTACGTCTCGATTTTTAACTTTTAAAACTGGTAAATCAGATCAAACTTCACCATGTAACTGAGGTGGGTGGCGCCAGGAGAGTAATCGCTAGTTATGTATGTACTACATAAAATTTTGCTTGTTCAAAATGATACTGGTTCCAATTATTACATTATCTTATACATGTAAACATAGACGTCTGTATTCCCGTCATTCGGGTGTCTGAGGGTACTTTTTAAAATTAAACAAAAAGCGAAAAGTGCCCCCAGACATCCTTAACTGGTAATGCTTCTGTACAGTATTTCAAAGTATATATTTTCAAGCTATAAATTTCTTTCTTCTATTTTAATGGAAATGATCAATGGATAAAGTTAAAATAGCCGACCATCCCATAAGATCAATATATTGGTCGTAAATACCGTCTAGTTTAGACACTTCAGAACAAATATAGAACAACATTTATTTTATAAGAATAAAACAGAACACAATGTTACGTCAAAGTAGATTGATCAGAGGATATTCTTTAAAGCATATTTGAATCATTTTGATAAATTACAGACCCGCTGAAAATTTAACACTAGGCTAATATATGAGTGCCATCGCGGCAGCTCATAGGCAGCTCATCTCGGCTCCTCATCAACTATATCGATAACGTTTCGGTACAAAGAATGTTTCTCTAGGCAGCTCTTTAGGCATCAGCTACACATGTATTAGAAACCGCCACTCCTTTTCGTTAGCTTAGTGTTAATTTTTCGACAGATCTGTACTGCATTCTTAATCCGGAAACCTTAGCATGTCTTTTACATAATTAAAAAAGGATATCCGAGACTCGTTTGTGCTTTTAACGGATATGGAACTTTTGATCAATAATATGTAAAGATTTACAATCCGTCATAAATGAAAGTCTGTATTAAGATATGACTGTGACTGTAGCCAGTAAATCATACATAAATTGTGATTTAATTGTTGTTTAACGTCACATCACATCAATCATTATCAAAGTCTGGTTTAAATTTGGATTGTACAAATTTAATAAAATATAAGTACAATTTGTTGGTTTTAATTGTTGTTTTACGTCATATCACATCATCAGTAAAAGAAACTTTGATTTTAGATATGACTATATGAAGGATTAGTATAACATCAATATAAAAAGTAGAACAGTTTGTTTTATGTTTTTTTACGTCGAATCAGCAATATTTCAGAGTACAGGATTAGTATGAAAATATCGGATGGTAGGTAAAATAATGTTTTACGTCGAATCAACACATTTGTATGACTCGTGAGGAACGACTCTCCCTAAATTTAAAAGTAATTCTCAACACAAGATATGTAGTACATACATTTGTGCAAATATCTGTGTTTAGTATTGTTCTAAGGCAAATACATGACTACCTCTTGACTGTTAGTGCTTTTGATTGCAATGTCACAACAGCTTAACGTCACTCAATATTATTATCAGAGCTCCAGATAAGAATATGACATGAAGGGTTATTACCCTCTACGTTTTTTCTACGGGGTATCATGTAAAATCTAAAGAGTATCGGCACTGATCCATAACAATGTAAAGAGTATTTTCAGTTTCTAAAGCCATTTATTCCAAAAAGTGTAACTTCTAATAATAATACAGTAACATCATCTTCATTATGACAAATGCATTTCACAGGTACTTGGGTCAGGAGTTCAACCTCCAAAGCAGGCTCTACTGTTATAAGAATTGTAAAGGGTAATGAGGATTTTCAAAGGGTTTTGATACTCTTATATTTACAATTAAAAGAGTATTTTCAAAAAAATTAAAGGGTATTTACACAGATACCCTTCTTATCTGGAGCTCTGATTATATTAGAACGGAACCAACAACTCAAGGCTTAAGACAAGGTTTTTTCATTTTGATTCTGATGTCTTTAAATGCTTTTTTTCACTTCCAAGTCACTTTTGTTACAGAATGTGTTGTAGATGAAGCAATATCATGTCCTTCGGTTTTAACAAGTATATCGTATGTAATAGTATCCATTCATGCTTATAATTATCATAGCATAAGGAAGATGTTGAATTATTGTAAACTGTAATGCATAGTAAACAGTTGAATTATTTTCAGTACAACATGTAAGTCTCTTTATTCAAGGTTGCATTTGAATGATGTCAAAAGACGTGTTGCTGCATTTGCCCAAATCAATCATCACAAATATATCAGACTTATTCAAGTATTGTAAAATCAATCACTTTCCTTATATTATTATGGTCTCAAATCTAGACAATATCGCAGACTGAATTTGTAACACAATGTTTTTATGATAATCATGATGTATCAGTCAAAATGAACATTGGATACCTGAAATTGCGTATGTATTACGCGAAAAACGAGGTGTTTGTCAAATCGTTTCTACAATCATTATTACCTACGTACAGTTGGGCAATTTCGAAAGTTTAACATTAAGATAAGAAATTAGTGTCGAGAGGCTCGTTATTTATATCTCGACAGTTTTTCTGCATATGTTCCTATTTCCAGAAGTTTGTAGGCTACTTGCTATCCATGTCTGGGTTACTTTCAATCAAGTTACGACACCATTTTGTTTTAATGTTAAACTATAGATAGGTCTCAACTGTTTATAAGCTACAAGTTAATGCCCTTTTACACAATAGAACAACAAAATAGTTTAAAAATTTATATGTGGATTCATCAAAGTATACTCATTTTGTAATATGTTTTATACTCTCCGGTTATTTACACTTTGATCTAACTCCAAACAATAACGATCGATTTTGAACTTATATTTATAGCTGAAGTAGACAGGTGAATTTTTACATTTTACATTTCATCTTAGTATAAATGTATAATAGATCATTATCAAAATATCTATATGTGTCGTGTATTCAATCTCTGATGTGAGTGACTATTTTCTTAATAAAAGAATATTATTGAGAGGACATTTAAATACATTGGTTCCAACACTATATTAAGTATACTCGCTCTGAAGGTTCGTCCGGTTCAATAATCATATCCGTTTGATTTCATTTCCGTTAGCGTGTGCATAACTAGACGGTTCCCTATAAAACGGATATTTAGTACCAGCCACAGTTTGTACCTTATAGAAATGATTGCATTATTTCTTAATGAATATCATCTGATCAATATACTATGACGTAAAATTGTGCTCCCTTTCAATGCCGACAATGATGTAGTTCTATATTTGTTCTAAAGTGTCTAAATTAGATCCTATTTACGGGCAATATATTGATCATAAAGGATTGTAAGTTGTTTTTATATTTTATCTATTGATCATTCCAATTTAACATAGAAGAAATAACTTTATAAATGTAAAGTACATGTATATACTTGGATATTGCGTACAGAAACATTACCAGTTAAAGTGCCTGAGGGGAGTTTTCTCTATTTTGTTTTAAGTTAAAATTTTGAATGGACTCAGACACCTATATTCCCGACACACAGACGCTAATTTCCACATCTATAAGATAATGCAATAAAGAGAATCAACATCCTCTTCGACAAACTAAAAGCTTGCAATTTAGAATAACTTCCGGACCTATGAAACTAGCTAAGCAGAAGCTACTTGCCTTTCCGGTGCACCTGACATCAATTACTTGGCTGGCGATCACGGGTTTGCCTGAACTTGCTAGTTTGTCAGTTTATTTTGTTATGTTTGTTTAAATACTAGGAAATTTGGTATTTTTACTGAAAACCATCTATTTTGGTGATAAAGCATTGGAACAACGTGACCTTCAAAATTCTTAGCTGAACCAATGATAAAAAATCAAAAGTTTTATTTTTATAACAGATATAATAGAAACTTTTCCTGCCTAGAGACATTGTTAAATTCCGTCTTTCATTTATTCTTCAGCTGGAGTGGGTGTTAATAATTCAAAGATCAAAGGGTGTAAAACAAAAAGCTAAAAGAGCAAATTCTTCAATCGATGCTACTTTATGGAACCATTTCAGGTGACGGATATAAAATTATATAAAATACGAAACTATATCACATTATAACATTTAATATTCATGTTGAATTCAGAAGCAAGTTGTTATTACCCATATAACAATCCCTAAAAGTAATCATGATCAGCCAGAAAAACTGAAAACATATATACAAGTACCTCTGATTTAATGCAGTGATTAAAGCAAATCATGCGTATTAACCGCAGAGAGAGAGAGAGAGAGAGAGAGAGAGAGAGAGAGAGAGGAGAGAGAGCAACTGTTCCTTATTTGCAAGCACAAAGCTACATCGTCATTCCTATATTTTAATTGAGAATAATATAAACATTGCATTATGGGACGACATAATTTGGATGCAGTGACATCAAAACTAAGAAGAATAAAAAAACAACCAAACCTGAATTATTGGTTGAAATATGAGATGTTCATCTGAAAAGTATCAACATATCTGAGTCCATTTCACAACAAACAACTAGACGATTTATTCTGGGATCGCTAGTTAAGCAGTAATGTAAAATACCTATACATGTCTTGAAGCTTTTCTGGAATCTCCATAAAGGATATTAAGTATTTTTATAACACTATTATACCTCTTTCTGTGTTAATTGTACCATCACCCAAAGAAAACTAAAGTGATATCAGACTATAATCTTCAGTTGTCGTGTTTTTTCGAATTTTGGTATCCAGTCGCCATTATTGTTTGGAATATATTTTAAAAAATACAATAGTTCTAAGGTTCTTTTATTCTCCGTTTTTATTTAACAGGTAGCGAATGTAGCAAGCTGGACAGGAGGTCTTACCTTTCCAGATCACCCGACCTAACTTTTATGGTAAAAGTTCACGTGTATAGCTTAATTTGCTGATTTTTACTTTGCTTTGTTAATTACAATTTAAGCATTGATCGGTATGTTTGTCTCTGATGTCTACTGCAGTATTTACAGACCGTTTTATAGATGTTACAGTAAATTATATATAAAGTGATTATGTGCATATTTATGTTTTGTATATCTGATGAAAATGAATGAATTGACCTTTTAATCATATTTTGTTGCGCATTGGAAATTTGTGGTTTTCATGGTAACGTATTCTAATAAACCTTATCTCTACTGATTGATGAATGATTAAAACAATGACTTATTCCCTATTTGGCAGATACCAGATGACTTATATGAACAAGTTCAAACTGACATTAGAATAACATTCAATCTTACTCCTGAGTGTTATTTTTTATACAGAGGAATCAAATAATATTCCGTAATTGGTACATTCTTATCGATAAATTGACTTAAATTACTCACTATTATATACGTTGTATTTTATTATTTTTAATGACAACAAAAAATATTGATTTGTGAAGAGATTGGCCATTAAGCACCTGCGGATTTAAGAAACAAATATAATTAAAATTTACTTAGACTGCAACGCATTTATTTTATCTATCAGCCCTCGTACGAAGCCTTAAACAATAAGTATAAATATGTATTGCATATCTTTTCATGTTCAAATCAAATTCAGAAGCAAAAACGTAAAAACTTGAATCTGACTAATTAGGTAAAACACATGGACTGTTATCATGGAAGCGAGGCTGATTGTTCCATATGGCTAAGTACCTTTTGTACCCAGAACGTGTGTCATAAAAATTAAATTAAGGGATCATGGAACTGTGAAAAGCCAAATATCTAAGCCAAACCTGGACAAGAGACATCATACTCATCTTATCAATGTTACAGTGATGACGGCCATAAAACTTTTGAGGGTCCTGATAAACCAAGACTTGTTATATTCCTGGCCATATAAAGTCGCGCTTGCTTCAAGTGCTGCCTCTTTATAAGGGCCACCTGCTTTAAAAGGTCAGTCAGCACAATTATCTAACTTGTTATTCATTTGTGTTATATCTAAAGTTTTCCTTGACATATTTAACGTCCTAAAATTCAATGTTATATATTTAATTCTGAATTTACACGTGTCGGATCGATTTTGTTTTAAAGGAGGTGCTTATTCCTTTAGAGGACTGCCCCCATTTTCCTGGCGGTAGATCACGTGTTTAACGCCATTTTCAAAAGTTACTGCTTTTATTTTGATTTGGTACTGGGGTTAGTATGGTTTTGTGTTGCTTATGTTATAGAAGCTGATGAAACTGATTTCTCAACGCCCTTGGATTATATGTGATTCTTTTTGCTTGGTTCTAACAATTTCTGAATTGTTGTGCTGAAATGGTAAAATAGGTACACACTTGCAGGTTTTATATCTGTAGTATATATTATTGAAAAAATTAAATTAAATACTTCTTGATATATTTACATGAAATGTTCATGCTTAAAAGATAAGTCATACCGTTCACACTGCGATTTTTGAATATCAGTGACTGACATTGTTTTCCAAAAAATGCTGATATTAAAATGAGATTTTTTATAACATGTGATCAAGTAATAATTTCTACTATTTTTTTGCAAAATTGTAGATATAATGATGTAAAGGATGATTTTACAATCTCCCTCTGACTACGTTTTGTACATCTTTCTAAGAGCGAAACATACATAAAGTTCTATAACTAAACAATCAAATATAATGACAGAATCATAATTTATCATTTCTTAGTAAATTACATCAGTAATTATCAAAATCTAAAACCAACCCATTTATGATATGGTTTTAGCCAAGAATCAATCGGAGGATTATATAATCATTTTCCCTATCCACAACTTACATTACAATTAGAAACTCACACTCTATATAATAGATATATAGTGATTAATTCGCGCTTAATGGTAAATATGGTTTTCCATTGTAGCAGTGGAAATTATTTTCACTGGAAACAACTATAAAAACATCATGTCCATGATACAATAACAAACACTGGACTCAATAGACAAAAAAATTGATATCTCTAGGATACGAGTCGGAACCTCTCTTGAAACCATAAAACAGAAAAAATGTATGCAGAGAAAGCAATAATAGTTCACACAATGACCCTATTTTTTTTTAAGATAAATACGCGTAAAATGAGTGTAAGGTCTTATATTGAATTTTCAACAACTGCAATGTCAGTCATGATCCAACCTTACATCATCATGTGTATCTCCAATCTTTAATCCAAATCAACATAGATAAAAATTGGACAATTAAAGGCAAGAGTTCTATGTCTCACTACAAAACTGAAAGGAAGTCATTTATCGGAGCATTTGATAAATCGTTAAGCTGCATGACATTGTTATAATTTGTTGATCATTTCAGTTGTGAAAAATAGTTTTAATTTTTTTGAGAAATTGTTTACAATGTTGAATGTTAAATGGTGAACAAAGACATCAATCACTGTAATTTTAATGTTTGTTACAATTACGTGCATGCAGCTGACATTTAATCTATATTTGCATTGCCTGTTGTTTATTATGTGACTCTATCATACAAAATCTTTTAAGACATTTGGTGATTTTATTTTGAAACAAAATGTAGTTTTAATTGAACTAAAGAATGATTTTTAAAAATGATTCCTTGCTTT
This sequence comes from Anadara kagoshimensis, assembly GCA_021292105.1. NCBI lineage: Eukaryota > Metazoa > Mollusca > Bivalvia > Arcoida > Arcidae > Anadara > Anadara kagoshimensis. The sequence continues at coordinate 41,355,416 of CM037861.1, read as the reverse complement.
CGTTTTGAACATTTATGTAGGTGGTGTGATGTCTTTAAAAATTGTGATTAAAATCAATTAAATATCTTGAAAGTTGGTGTTTCAATTTCCTTGTAAATGGCATCAGTAAATGTTAAATCTGATAAAAAGTGTCATAAACGTTAACCTAACAACAATCTCGTATTTCATGAACTAGAAATATCAACTACCCACTTTAATTTATAAAAGACCTAGACTGACATTTATATATTCTATAAATATCGTTTAATTCACACTTAATTATGTTTGTACGTATCGTGCTTATAATATCCGATTGTAAATACGTAAGACCGGAATAGATTAACACGTGGTAAATAATAAAAGAGTAAAAACGTTATAAATGGAATTCCATGGAAACAAAATCTGAAAAGAAGTAACAACCGAAGTAACTTCTTTACTACTTGAAAACAAAATCTTATATGACACTGTGTCAGATTAATCAATCTTTAAAACAGTGCTGCAGTAAAACTAGAAAGAATTCATGTAACACTCATATGTTTCGGAAACTTTCTTAAACTAGAGATCGCCTACTAGTATATTCGGGGTCTAAGGGGCCGAGTGGTCTTAATCGAACGCTTACATATCACAGCGCCTCGAATGGCTTAGGTTCGAATCCCATTATGAACAGATTCAAGTGACTGTGAGAATGTGTGTCAGTTCGCTTGCCGAAGGTGGGTGGTTTTCTCTGTTTATTTTTGTTTTCTACCATTGCTGAACTGATCACCTCGATATAAGTAAAGTAATCTTAACAAGTATGTAAAACTTTATTACACTATTTATTACCTTACTTTCCTAACCATGGAACTAATAATAGTAAAATGAAACACAAAACAGCTGTACTGCTGTAATTTATTTCTATGGCTTTATGTACTGGAAACTATATCCCAGGAGCAAAATAGGGTTTACAATGACATTAAATCAAACGTGATGACTTCTCTATGCAGCAATATACCTGCTTCTCTTGTTCATGTTGTAGTTGTTTGAGATTCAGACAAGGATAAGTATGTTTGTTTTGACGCACTTAGAATTAATAGTATTCCGAAATGACAAATGGTTTGCACATTAGTTCAGTTTCATTTACTCAACTTCAAAGTGAACCAGAGAAGGAAATTAAATAGGTTATTTTTACTTCTTTTGATTAAAGATTTAGGGCATTCATCTATATTGTTTCTGACTCTATATTGTTTCTTTATTTTTTCTTTAAGCCATGGGTTCTCAACATCTGCTTTAAATCGTACTCATATGCCATCTGTTCTTTGGAATATATCCTAAATATCAAAATCAGTAACTTTAGGTTTTATTGATGTCAGGTGGAAGATGACGGTTATTTTGGTTGACTTTAGAAAAGAGTTTAACTTTAGTTTCGTACTGATGTGACCTTTGTCAGGTCTTTAAAATGCAACAGTTCAGTCAGAAAGTCATATATTCATAGCGTTTTGAGTACTGTTTTTTTTCAAACAATGATAGAAAAAGAGTCGCAGCTGCAATGAAATCAAACAGATGCGGTCTTCAATGGTAACATTACACTCCAAACTTTTTTGTTCTTGTGGTAATCTAATAACCTCAAACTATATTAGAAAAAACTACATAGGTCTTCAATATCCTTGGATCAACAATTTATTTGCGGGCAGCTTTCCTCGTTGTATAAAGTTATGTTGTGTTAACAAGCTTACTATAGCGTAATAATTGTGAAATAAAAAACACCATCAGCAGGAGAAGCAAATACTTTGCTGTATAGAAGAAAAGGAAAGTTGACACTGGAAAAACTCAAATAATCACGTTTGTCATACAGGTTTAAATGTTGTCTTGTATGAGCGTCATAATTGAGGTATAGGTATAAATATTTGCATTTATGATGTATGATTGTATGAAACGCTGTTTAAGACCAAATGAAGTAAAAGGACTATAATTACATTTGCTAATGTGACGTCACTTATCTATTGCTTACGCTTATACCCGTTATGTCGCTCATTGTTCCAGCAATTGGAATTACATATCCTAAACGACAGTGTTTTAAATATATTTCAGGATTCAAATGCAAAAGGTGAATATAACCGCTGAAGTGTCTGGAAATGGCGTTTATAGTATTATAACTTGTATTGTCGTGCTTTTGCTTTGCATGGCAATGGAAGTTTTAGCACTATAAACGCCGTTTCTAGACAGTTTAATGGTTAAATATGAATCAGTCGTAGGTTTTATTTTAAGACTTCGTTTTAGTATGTCCTACTGATGCAATCAGTGGGTTATTACAAATCCAATGTTATTGGGGCGTGTAACAAAACATGTTAGATATTTCAAATTCGTCTGTTACGAATCGTAAACGTCATAAAACATTTAAACTTAAGGCCATTTGGTATTCGGTACACTTTTGTATTTTAATCTTATCTGCGTTCATTACAGAGGAATTCCATTACCTTACAGCGTATGACATGCTAGCTCAATTGCACTAAAATAAATAAAGTTAAACGATAGAAAAGTGATATATATATATATATATATATATATATATATATATATATATATATATACATAAATCATGCAATATAGATACAAAATATTTCAGTCTTATTGATAAAAATAAGGTTATCAAATGTCTTCAGTATTAAGAAAACAATTTCAAAAATTTAAATCTTTGATTATTTCAATATTTACCGTTTATTTATTGTTTTATATTTGTTTTCAAACTGTGGTTTATCTTTCAGTTTTGTCAACGTCTCAATATTATACTGATTTATCAACACAATAGAAGCATATATATTATAACAATCGCAATAGGTTTTTTTTATTTAGACAGCTGGAAGACGACAGTTAATTTTTTTAATATAAAAACAGCTATTTTTGGTTTTGTACTAATGTAACCTTTATTTGGTCTTATATATAATGTCTCTATTAAGCCATGTTGATGTAGGAATGTATTGAAAAATAGTTACAACGATGGCCTGATATTGAATTCATTTGGATTTTAAAATAAAATATGTTGTATAATGTTCGTAACGTATACATGTAAATTGTTTTAATGATTGAAATAAAATAACAATTATCATCTACATGGCTTTATATTTTTCTTGTGATACATAAAATAATTTTTATCAATAAGATTATTAATTATTATTATTTTGTAACAACAATCTCGTCAATTCATTTCGATTGTTCAGTTTGCCTTAAAATTACAATTTTCACTGCAGATATTCTATAAACTGTTACAGCACATTTAAACTATATTTAGTTAATTTGCGAAATGCACTATCTACTATTTTTTTTTGTAGAAAGGCATTTCCATAGTATATAGTTTTTCATTGAAATTGTACATTTCTGTCACATAAAACATTAAGCGACGGTTCGTGTAAAAACATTAATTAAAATAATACAAATTTATCTTACAAATAATATGTATTTTGTTTAAATTAAATTATTCTTAAACTGATACAAGTTTCTGTATCAGGCAAGTGCCTGATACAAGGTCGCGTGCGTTTGTTTGCGGACTACTCCAAATTCCATGTTATGACGTCATCAGATTGGAATGTAACGCAAACAATGATTTGGGGTTTTTCCTAGATGTTGTTGTATCAAGACAAATAACTGCATTATAAAACTACGATAAATCATAAAAATGTCAATTTTTATCCGCAAATAAAACTGGATTTGTATCAGAATATCGTCTTCTTTCCACGTCGTCATGGGAACAAGACCCGACTTTGATACAAATCTCGTACATACATCAGATATAAACAATATGTATTTATCAGTTTTGTCAGATTAGGTGAAATGTTTGGATAAAAAATTTATAAACATTTTTTATTTTTATCACACGATTGATAAACGTTTAGTATAGAATTAATTGTATTTCAATTGTTTCATGACAGCAATTATACAGTCAATTGGAATTTTTTCAAAAGAAAAACAAATGTCAATTACCATTGAAACGGGTATAAATGGGTATTTTATTTTGTACAATATTGTTTGTAATATTTTATCCATACTGTTTAGAATTAGAAGGAATTATATCGAAATTATAGACACACGTTTATTTATACATTCAATGGTGTTTAATATTTAATAATCAAACACAAATGTATCTGTACATCATTAGTCAAATGATTTCATTAGGTAATTTTATTTGGTTATATTTCATTGTGTCTAACATATAATAATACTCAGTTTATATTTCATAACAAGAATACTAAGTTTTGTTTTGACTTTAAAAAACTCAATGTATTTTTTTTTTTTTAAAAAGTCTTTGCTGCAATTAATATGTTTTTCAATGTATGAGTCATTTCAGGAAACTAGACATTTTTTTAATTCTTATTGATTTCCTGAAAATCTAAACACTAAATTATCGTAATGTTAGGTGGTATTGCTTCCTGATCCCTCAAGTACAATATTGTTTACTGCTCATTTTTGCAGGAGAAACTTGCAATATAGTTGTATATTAAATTCAAGACATATTATATAAAACAATTGTTGGCGCATTTTTAATCAGTACAAAGTTCTATCACTAACAGTATACTATTTAATAGCTGTAAAATAAGTTGTTGGATATTGTGGATACAGGCTTATCAAACTGCTAAAAGTCGTGTTGCTCATCTAAAAGAGATGTTCTATAAAATGTTGTTGTAAAACACACCGAAATAAGTCAATGTCTGGCATAATCATATCGTAGCTATTAGTTACAACCTATAATGCCATAAATTGTTTTACATTGAACTTTTGATAAATGTTAATGCAAGAAATGACAAAAAATGTCTTGCTAAGTACTTAGATAAATTTTGTCGTTAAAATACGCTCGGTTTCCAAACATATGCTAAATTGTTATAATTTACAATCAAACATTCTTCATATCAATAGCCTTGACAATAATACTAGAGTATTGCGTATCATCATTATGCAATTGATTCTAAGATCCAGCTAATATTTATTGATTAAAATAGTGTTTGCCGTCTATCTTTCCCTTCAATTGGAAATAATATTCTTTTACGTCTGATGTTGAACTGTCGCACTGAATGTCACATTAGATATCAAATGTCAAATTGTGTAAGTTGTCCTTGAGTTCTTAAGATAGAATTCTAAACCAGACAAAAGAAACGTATTTTTAGAACTTATCTTCACGATAAGCTACAACTTAACGTTTGTATCGCTACTTAAGATACATATTAATATAAGAATGCTAAGTTTTATCTCCCTTTAAAAAAAACAAAAAAACAAGACTTTAATGAATTTAAAAAAGGCAATGGTGCAATTAATATGCTTGAATAACTTCCAGTTTGGTATTCTTTTCAGGAAAATGAAATTACAATATGATTGTAGTAAATTTAATTCGATTTCCAGAAAATAAAAAACCCTAAATTAATACAATATAAAGGATTTTTTTTGTTGATTCCTCCGGTATATCGAATTATTTCCAGTTTAGTATTCTTTTTAGGAAAGTAACATTACAAATATGATTGTAGTAAGTTCGATTCCCTGAATATAGAAACCCTAAATTAAAACAATATTTGAAACAGGATTTTTTTGTTGATTACTCCAAAATATTGTTTCAAATTCATTTTCGTAAGTAGAACTTGCTATATATGCATGTATGTATGTTCTTTCACTAAAAATTTTTTGTATTTATATTGAATGAATGTAATCGATAGGACTAGTTTGTCTATGAAAGTATTTTGAAATAGAACAAATGTTGCTGATAAAACCATGATGAATCAGAGATTTAGCATACCCAGGCTTATCGAAATTTTAAATATATTAAGAAATACAGTCACCCTATTATAAACATGTGTTACATTTCTTAATTAATGATTTGTTTTACTGATGCAAAACAACCAAACCGAAACAAATATTTTACTAAGATGATTTTAGTCATTGAAATATATTCGGGGTCCAAAAAAATGCCGAATTTCAGCTACATTCGAACAACCTGTTCTCGTAATAGAACCATTTAAAATAATATAGAGCATGGTGTATCGTAATTTACAATGGATGTAAAGATCGAGCTTATATTTTTATTCAATATTTACAATATGACTGTATCTCTCTTCGATGAAACATACAGAAGAATTCTATTGCGGTTTTCGTTCAAAGACAACAGGGTCATGACTCTTGATATGTATCAATTTTCCTGCAATATTACGTCATGTCCCACACGGTGTGTCACGTGATCATATGAGGTACGCCAATCTTACATGGCTAAAAATCGTATATCACACGAGCAGATATGGTAAAAAATAGCTACAAAATTTTTTATAAAGAAAGAATTGTAAATATAAGAAATGACATTTCTGCTCATGGTATTTATTCAAAAAAGGGCTTTGCCCTTCATCGAATTTAGCACGCCCCACACTTTCTTGCATTACCTTTGAAATACCATAATCCGAATGTCATTTCTTAAATTGAAACCCTATTTCTAGTCTATCTATTCATCCAAATGAAGGTAATATTGTTTGGCGTCTTATGCTTGTCGCACTTAATGCCACAATAGATTTCAGAATGTCAAAGAGTGTAAGTGGTTATTGACATATTATTTCTAAAGAGAAAAAAGTCAGACATTTAATGAGTTATTTTTCCTTTTTTAGAAACCGAAACTACTAAAATATTTTAATGTTGAGAATTAAATAAAATGGCAAGGAATATCTTCAGAAAAAGAAAGAAAATCCGTTCCTAGAACAAATCCTGCTGATAGACCTATAACGGAAATCAACGTCAGATTTATTTTAATAACATACGGTTTCTGTCCTTAACTCTCTTACACGCAAATTTCAAATTAACAAACAAGACAGCGGGGATATTTGAATAGAAGTAAATAACTTGTTCATTTCATGTCAATATATCAAGGAAAAATTGTTTATACATATAGATAACCAAAAACACAAAAATAACATTTCATGAAAGAAATATTACAAAACTAAATACTTTAAAAATCAAAATTAGATTTTATTTGGCAATGCATTTATCGTAAAATAATGTCCAGTAGTGAAGTTAAAGAGCTAGCGGAGAATTAGGGACAATTTTAACCTAAATTACAAGCAGACATTAATAAATATACAAATCTATTACAAAAACCAACAATCAATGTTTCAACGAAAACATTAATTCTATGTATTTAAACAAATTCAGTCCACATGGTAAATGTAGCGATAAAGTCGTATTTTCCAACAAACACACGAAATATTTGTCAAAACTTGATACAAAATAAACTGACCTAATAGGAAAAAATTATTTTTATTCATCCAAACGTGAATTTAATTTTGCAAGTTTTTAACTTTTTAAGAAAACAGCAAATATAACTGTATCAACATCACCTCTTCTGAACCTTCTTATCCGAACACCAATAAATGTTATGTCATATATAATTGGAATATTCATGATATCACATAGAAAAAACCAGAACAACAATGACCTACCTGACCCAAATACCCTGATGTATTTTGAATGATGTCCAATTGGTGTATAAATTTGATCAACCTTCCAAAATGTTCGCAAAATTTCTCTATGTACAGGAGAACTTAACAGATGTTTTTTTTTATTAAAATTATGATTTGGTTAGATCAGTGCTTTATTAATTCATATTATTGATAGTTTAATTGAAACATTTTCAATTTAAAGAAATAAATAATAAAAACCACGTGCACTCAATTTATGAAAATACAGAAATTTCATTTTGCTTTTATTGATACAGAAAATTACTAGTCATTAATCATTATTTTTTTCTATGAGGTAAAATGTCTTTTATACTATTGAGTAATTCCTTAGGATTTGCCTATGTCATCATTAAAATTATTTACATTTGTCACCTTAAATTGAACATTAAAACATAATGTGTCTGACATTTACATTTTCTATAAACTGAGAGTAAAAATGGAACTGTCTTAAAGAAAACCTTTAGAGTTTATGTACAATTTGTTTTAATTGAAATCAAATATTTTAATAGACGTCAAACAAACGATTTCAGTAGACTAACATTGGAAACAGATCAAATGTAAAATAGAATATCGAGGTACTGATAACACGTCTATTTCATTTCGTTGTTTTGCATTTTATATTCGATGCTTTCTTACTGGCGAATTTGTTAACATACTGGATCAAGTAAACTCCTATTGTTGAATTAAAGTAAACAATGAAGTATTGCCATATAAACAGGATTAGCATGCAAAATGCACAAAAAATAGAATAACATGAATCAATCACAAAAATCCGGTTCATGTTAAAATTGCAATCCAAAATATTTATGTCCAATCCACAATCCAAAATATCCGTGTCTAAATGACAATCCAAATGCCCATGTCCGAATCACAATCCAAAACGTCAGTGTCCAAATCACAATTCAAAATGTCTATGCCCAAATCCCAAAAGTAAAATCTTCGATAATCGATAACAGACAAATCAAGATAAATATGTGAAACTTCTTCCAGAGAAAAAAAGGTCAGGTGCTTCAGAATTGTAAGCATCCCCTGTTTACCCCGCTAAACCGTCTATAAGTAAAATCAGATTTGAGAATGAAAAGAACATGGTACTGTACTTTAGCGTGAACCTTTTCCTTTTCATTTTATTTATGCGATATAACACTTATAACAGATTTTCATGTCAATGAAGGTGTGATAAAAATCATTTTACCGTACAGTTTGCACAAAACATTAACAGGTATTTGAAAAATTATGTTTTGCAAAATAAAAAGGGAAATTAATTTATAATAAAGTTATGGTGATTGGCGACTTCATTTAAAACCTATAAGGATAATTGACAGTAACCAGATGATCTTTCCTTTCTGGTTTTGACTTTGACTTGTTTCATATCTTATAAAATGGTTAATACTGCACTATTAATTTGGTGATACTATGAGATTTTTCTATTATAACAAATTGCCAATAAAATACACATTAATTGTAGATTTATTGTGGTGATATCTAGGTCCTATCTAGATATTAAATAATTTGATTCCCATTATTGCTTCTCCAAAGCGGGGCATTTTTTTAGAAACTCGCCTCATAGTTGAAGCGTACATTGCAAAACAGAGTTAAAGTTAACCTACATTTACTTGCAATGTTTCGTACAATGTTTTAAGGTCAACCTTCTCTTGCAATAAATATTGACTGTTTTCCTGTCACAAAATCATTTTAAATTCCATGATCTATCGTTGAATTTCGAAATCGTATTCAATCTACTTTTTAATTACTTTTAATAATAAACTATTTTACTGATCCAGAAATCCATCGAAGAAATTTTAATAACTTTCATCTAATATTAATTATTAATACAATTACAGTTCTTAAAATCTTGCCTGAAGATTTACATTAACTATAAATATTCATGGTGTGTTTTAAAACAATTTTAAAAATAAAGTAGTTAATATCTAGAAATAGAAATGGAAATTAAATAGTTAATCTTCACCTGGAAACACGCATTTTTGCGATAAATCCTCATTTGTTGTTTTGGGTATTTAAGATACAGGTCTGTTGAAAGTTTTAAAACTCTGAATTTTATCATAAATAGTGAAGTTGTGGCTCCTCCAAAGGAACTAGATGTAGATTGCTAGGAACCGAAAACATGCCAAGGTTTATCCTGCAGCTGTTGATATAATGTAAATCAGCTTTTACTTGTTTTAACCATTCGTTTTTCAAATTTATTTCGCGACTGTAAACTGTATTACCAAAGTATTTGGTTTCGCATTTAAAAAAACCAAGTTGTGACGATCTGCGATTTATTTGTCTTCATGATACATGCAAAAGTTAATAGCATGCAAATAAAAGGTTGGTTTAAATTAAACTGGTCAACTAGGGGTCAACATGAGCTGTTGATTTAACACTCAATGGACTACATCAGTGCTGAACTTTCAACAGGTCTGTACTGTAGCAAATGTCCTTGGTATTTTTATCATTAAATAATGATTAAAGTTTCCTATCTTTAAGATTTTTTAGGTTGTCAGCAACAAATTTATATAGGTTATGATTTGAATTATTGTTATAGTTTATTCTGTACGAAAAATATAAGGGTAATTATGATTTTGGAAATCGTTTAGAGTGTAGTGTGTTTGTATGAGTGTATTAAATAATTAACACTCTTATACTTTTGAATCAAACATTCAAGATTATATTATAACCGATTAATGGTTTGGGAATAATTTCACAAATACATATCTAAAATATCGCTTTGGTTGTCATAGAAACCTTAAAAAAGAAAAAATATCTTGTTTTCAGGCTATGAAAAATTAAATCTGTAACAATTAGGAAAAATATTGTAAATTAATGTTTCTTGTCAAAATACAAAACAATCGAGGGAGATAAACAAATATCTAACTGACATTTTGAACTATAACCAATAAGTCACCTGATACATTACCAGAAGAGGAAACAAAGTGATTCATTTCTTTATAATTATCCGTTGATTAATGTATATCTTTAGGCAAACATGAAGCAATAACCTTAAAAACAATAGAGCTTAGTACAATAGAACCTGAGTTTCCTCTAACTTCAAAATTACTATGCAATCTATTAATTATTGTGCATGATTAAAACTTGTGTTCTCAATACAGACTGACCATCGTCACAAAATTCTGAAGCTGATTCTGATGGGATACTTTAGCAGCTTGATAGAAGGGTACGACTGTGATTTCTGCCTGCTGAATAATACCACAAGTAAAACACGAAGTATTATTGTCACTTTATAGGCTTGGTGCGTAAAGTCTGTCAGAAACATCATTCATTTCCGCAATACGATTTGAGAGATGTTTTAAAATGAAACCAGTTAAGATAAAATGGATATTTATATTTAGCATAAGTTTACAACTTATAGTCATATAAACGGCCATATCACTATTTTTGTAGCGTAAATTGATGATTGATTAGTGACTAGAATGCTAATTGTATAGCATATAAAATTTCAAGAAAATGACATCCGTCTTTTTATCATTCAAAAAGAACATGTTTCTATTAGGCCTTAGAATCTAACAAGACATTATTGAAATCATACATGCGTGTACATAGGTAAAATACACACATGTCAAAAGTTTCACACTAGCAATAGGCTTAAGAATTGGTGCCGAATCGTCAGTCCAATATAACATTAGACAATTGCCGCCATAATCGAAATAAAAAATAACAGTAACGACGTGTTTTTCGCAAGAGACCTAATTTTGACCTGATTTTGGTATGAAGTGGCATGTTAAAGAACCGTTCATCAAATTACAAAGGTCTAAATTTCAAGTACCTTATCACTATATAAATGTCAAATGGGATATACATACGCAAAACCACAAATATGTGGTTTTCTGACGTAGCTGATCGCACTCGTTTATTGTGAGGACGCATACATTACACTCGTGTGCAAAGCGCACTCGTGTAATGTATCCGTCCGCACTTGTAATGTATGCGTTCTCACAATAAAGTAGTAATTAAAAACAACAAATACCTCTTTGTTTAAACATCATTGGTTAACATTCTACTAATACCATCGTAAACACTGGGAAAAATTAAAAAACAAACATTGACTTTACAAAATTATTTTACAACTTCCGCGATTCTCCCAACTCGAAATATTATCCCAATTTAACATAACGTCACATGACGTCATAATTATACCCATTGTCATATTATTGTTGTCGGAAAAGGGAATTTCCGTTAAAGTAGTTCCGGCTACTATGTTGATATGGAATATTGTATTGCACATGTGTGATATGGATATTTGTATTACATAGCAAGAAAATGTAATGTATCACTATAGTAAGATCAATGGGTATGTGATAAAATATCATTGAATCAATTAGTCATAGAAAACATGTCCATCTAGTTACTGGCCTTACAAAGTAACTAGACTTAGACGCCTCTACCCTTGTAGGTGTTGTGAATTCTATTTTTATTTATAAATATCTGTTCTTCAGATACATTATACAATGAAAAACAATTTCAATTTTAACGAACATCCAAAGACAAAGGGATCTTGTAGTATCAACAACAAAACCATGAACACCTAATTGACTGTTGACAAAAGTGTGATTATTAAACTCGTAAGAATGACCATTGGTGTCCTTTTACTTTGCCAAACGAACGTTATTAAATGAACCTTTTGAACTTGATGCAAATCCATTGATAGCATTAATCTAAATGTGAATTATATTAAGTAATGATAGCGGCCGTTTTATGGTAATCAGTGCTAGATGTATTAATGAAAGTTGTAATGAATTTCCAACGTCTTGACAATGTGACCTATAAAAGCTTGTGTATATCTACAGTCATATACTATAGAGGATATCCTGGAATACTTTATCTTATCAGAGAGCCATCTGGTTTTTCTCCCACATTGAGATCACACTGCTACAAAGATCTACACCAACTTGGAAGATTATTAAAACTTGTAATTATTTGTTACTAATCATTGTGAAATATAAAAGTCATTTTAACCCATATACACTAAAACATACTATAGCTTTCACTTCTGAAAATACCACTTCATATCTACTGCAAAGCCCATTTATATAACAATGTTATATGCGTCAAAAAGGGCATTTCGAAATATAAAGCTGCCATCCGTAAGAAAGTCTGGAAAGAGCTCCCAAATATCTACGAAGAGAGGCACACCGCATTTTAAATAGGAACTAACGAGGTCCTTTGGAAGAGACCTGAAAAACTAAAGACATGTGTAACAGCAGTCTCGGTACGTTAAAAGATCCCTCTAAACATTGTCCTGATTACATTGCAAAGGTCGCAATTTGTGCAACTGCCTTTATAGCTGATGACGCCTCTATATAAGTGAAATATTCATGACATGAGCAAGCTCGTTATACAAAGTAGCTGCGCAGGTACAAGGTGCAAAAACATAGATATTAAACAACTTAAGGTTGAAATCCACACTTGTTTCAGTAAATGTGAAAATGCCAAATCGCGAAAAACTATTAATCACATGCCATGTAGAAGTCTTCCCACACATCAAATCCATTAAGTATTTTCTATTAAGATTAATTCTTTATTGAATCCGATAACATTTCACTTTTATTGTATTCTATCTCCAATATTTAAATTAAGTAGTTTGAACTAGTTGTTGTTTTACAGAATTTATTTGTGGCGTCATGTTTAAGCGAAAGTTACAGTCAGTATGGGCAAATTACATTGACCTGTTTCGTTTGACATTCATTAGACATATCCATTCACGGTAATGCAGTCAATATATAGATTGTCTTAAGATTTGGAATCAATACATTGACAATGCATGTTTTCATATGACCTTTGTCTCTTTAACATAAACGCACTGGTCTATTTTTTAATATTTAGAGATCAAGCAGACAGACCGAATGTTTCTTTGGTCATACATTTTCTATCCTGTAAGTCGACATATATAAAGTGGTTTACGGGTGAGTCTAAAAGACAGGCATACATGTAATAATAGCGTGTCGCCATTTGAAAACGTAATAATCACGCCTTCCTACTATTTATAATAACATTTGTTTTAAAAATGCTCGCTGTATACAATGCAGCTAACGAATAGTTGCGGATTTTGCAACTGATCTATACACTTGTTACTTATGTCTTTGCAACTTTTTCGGCAGGCTGCTAACTTACATTGGCCACATCTACACTATTCGGAAACCAAACTAAGCTTCGACTTCTGTTTGTAAGTTTGGTGTTAAATTTCTCTTTACTGTACGCGTTTATAATTGCTTGAATTTCAAATAGTTTCTATTCCTTTTAATCTGTTTTATTGTTTAGTTCATCCTTTGTTGGTTGTCTACTTCAATTTCTTGCTTTTTTAAAAAAAATAAACCTATTCAAATATAAAAAATAAACAGAATGACATTGAAGCCTTGTATTTTGAGCCATCTATGTTTTTATCGACTTCGATGCTATTTATGGATGTTAAGCATTATAACAATAACATGTCTTCAAGACGAACACATAATAAATGGATTGAAATATTACACAGAATTTAAATAGCTTTATTGCACTCTCGAAAATGAAGAATACGAGTAATTGAATATCCTCCTTAACATGGTATTATTCTGGAAATAGCATCTTGTTTTGAACTTAGAAATCAAGAGATAAAAAATCGATGTCTTCTATCTATTATTATGCTTGTAATTAGATCCCGCAACTAATACGGCACTACTTTATTTTGCGATATTTTATAGTGCTTTTCTTAATGACAATTTAATTGTATTACTTTTGTATTATTGTGTATTTGGGTGTACTAATTTAAACCCATGATGTTTATTTTATTTGACGTCAGTTTGTTGCGTTTCTTTTAAAGTTGATGCATACTTTTATCCGCGGACCGATTCAGAATTAACGAACACTTGTTGGCATTCCTGAAGTATTTTGACTTCTAAGTACACATTTATTAAAAATAACTAACTAGTACAGGGCCCTCTTAGTGGCTTAGTTGTAGAGCAACCACCTTGAGATCGGAAGGTCATATATTCGAATTTTCGTTCGAAAAATTAGTTTAAAAAACGGATTGGCACTACAAACATCGAACATGTTTTAATATCCTGAGAGTTTGCAGTTATCTGATTACATTGTCTTGCGTTTGACATATCTGATTGTTTTTGACATTAAAAACAACACTAATCAAATTAATTTCATGCCTTATTGGTTTCATTTAAAACATATTAACAATAAACGTTAATGCTAAAACAGTTTTATTTTATGAAAACTGAAAACAGTTTTTAATTGAAGACGATAAATTGGGTATTTTTCTTCCGAATTACTGTTCGCAAAAATGTTCATTACAAGATACTTTTTATTTTTTAGCAACATCTGATAATTGCCAGCATAATTGCAAGTGCAATATATCAAAATAAAATATTCACTCAGTTTTTAATTTCGTGTCTTGTCATTTACGCCAAAATTATTTCTCGGTTCAAAGTATTGACTGATTATGTTGGCCCTTAGTAGTTCTGACATTTGAATGGTACTGAGCTCCTCTGCAACTGCTTGAATTAACATATAGAATAGTTTTGATATTTCAATGTATTGATAGATATTTAGCCATTTTACATGTAACAACTAATGTTTTAACCTCTTTCACTGCTTTGTTGGTCCTTGACGACCAATTCATCTAACTAATCATAGATCATAACGCATTTTACAATCTATTTTTCAATCTAATTATCGATCCTAGAGTAAAAAATGTCAGTTAAGTCGTTTTCTCTAGCCACTCCGGTTTCCTTTACTGTCACATAAATGACTGTCTTTATATATGGGCATTTTGTCTTGAAAGAGATTTTTATTCATTCCACTTCATCCTTAAGCAATATTCAACCTACGAACTCCCGCTCTCAAGTCGGGTGTTCATTCACTGAGCCATTGAGTGGTGGTCGACTTTGAATTCTAGCAAATATTGTTATGTTACATATTCTTTTCACCTAATAAAATATCACAGACACAAAGTTTACGACTAAATCTAATTCTAATAGATTCCATGGCCTATATATAAGTGTACGTGATTATGAACATTAAAAATAGGATGGTAAAGGAAACCGGAGTACCCAGCAAAAACTTAATGGAATTTGAAACTAGACTGTGAAAGGTGTTATGCTCTTTAAGCGCGCGATGTAGATATAAAGGATTTGTCACAAATATGAGACAAACCGTTAAATATTTATGTTAAATAAAATAGGAACTTGTATATGATGCATTTTGTCATTAAAGCATGCGTATTACCTATCGTCATTGTGACATTGTCATTTCAAATTGTTTTTAACAGCCGTATAGTGGCTCTGTTATTCAAATTATTTCATTTACTAGTTTCATTGCGGTAAATTTTCTTTTAGGGTATTGGCATTTCTATTTTTTTATTTTTTGTAATTTCAATTACAGCACTATTAATCATCCGATAAAATTACCTTAAGACGCGATTTTAATCAATAAATGTGATATATTTACTTGCATATTAATTACCGGATAAAGAATTTGTTTTGGCGGAAGAAATAATCAGGATAAAAAGGAAACCGTCTTTTAAACTTTTTCAAACTTAAGACTTTCAGGAAATCGAAAAACTAAAGCCGGTTATAATGGATAATTTAAATTCATGAAAGGCATGTTTAAGTTCCGATATTGACTTTTGTATTTTGTATTGAAACTCTTTTCCGCCCGAAAATAGTAAAGTTTTAGTTGCTTTTTTCAATGTAATAGATTTCGAATTTTAGGAATTTTACGTGAAAGCTTTTGGTGATTATCAATACATTATCATTAATATATATTTCAAATGCCACAGTTTCTTGTTCCTTTTATTCTTAATTTTGTTTTTTACACGTGACGTTGTTTGCTTGTCAAAAGATGCTCACCCTTCCGGATCAGCCGACCTTACTTCCCTGGTGTTTAACTTAACTTGCACGTTTTACTTTGTTTTAATAATAGTGGTTTGAACTTGGACTGGAACTTTTATTTTTTATTCAATAACAATATGTGTTCGTTTTGTTCAGCTTGTTTTATCTTTTTTATTTTGTTTTGCATTTTCTTTTTGACAATGACGTCTTTGAACTGCAAATTTATTCTTATTATTCAAAAGACGCCGAACAGGCTTTTTAATTGAATTTGCATTTGGTCGTGAGTTCTGAAACGCAAATGCACATGTCTTAACAACATATGAAAGTATGTTCTTGGTTTTGGACAATTCAATACTTATTCGGTCAGATTTCAATAACAATGCTGCATTTTGAAAGATATGGGTTAATCTTTTGTTTTATGAGATAAGCACAACTTGTAACTATAATAAAATCAGGCCAGTGAATAATCTGATATACGGTACAGACCTGGTGAAAGTTTATCACTGAGATAACGAACAGAAACCAAAGTTTGTATGTCGAGTGCACGAGATATGGAAAACTAGTAACAACAAGCAACCGGAATATATATAGATGGAACCTGCCGAAAAGCCTTCGAGATATAGTTACTAAGGGGCCGAAATGGCATGTTTATATGACACTAATTATTTAGCTCTGGAGCTAACTTGACAGGCCGATACTGCATTGTACATTGGAATGTTGTATTGTATTGATTAAGTATATCATACAATGAAGCTATAATTGAAATATTAATGCATTTAAACATCTGTTGACGATACACTTGTATAACGGGACATAAATCCATGAGAGGGATACAAATTGATTGATCGATTGCACCTAAAGGAACTCCATGTAAAATGTAATAAGAAAGACATATAGTTTTATTCTTATATATAAAGATAGAATGCTCCTAATGCACTTGGAGGGATTCCATGAAGACTGTTTGATGTTAAAATCTAATGATTAGAGACATAAGGATTCTGTTCTAATATATAATGTAAATTACTATGATTGCAATTGAGAACTGTTTTATAGTAAAGTAATAATTGGAGGCATATAGATTCCTATTCTAGTGTACAATATAGAATCTGCACTTGAAGGAACTTAGTGATATTAGTAATAACAGAAATTAATGGCAAGATAAAGATAACATCTCCATAGAAGCTAGTGAGATATAACCAACGAGGGACCAAGATAAACTGTCAATTCTGCAATACTTCGCAACCTATTAGTGTTAAAGTTTTGCATATACTGTACAGGGTATGACAGTCATTGTAGAGTTTTGTATTAAACTGTTTTTAAATTGAATATATTTGACGTCTAATATTTCCATGTTCCTCTTTTCTCAATTCTGATTTCAAACATGGATGGGTGAAGATAGTGAGGCAGTATTTAACTTTTTCAGAATCCGGTAACACTTCCCGTGTGCAAGTTCGCGTTCATTACTTAATTTGCGAATTTTCACACACTTTTCTTTTCTTTTGGTTTCGATTAAACATTGATCAATATTATGGTGGTTAATTTCTATATGTGTGATTGGTAGAAGCTAAAGATCAGCTCAAAATTAACTTTCATGTGGTACTACGAAGTACTATTTTTCTAGGTTCAAAACATAAACTTACATTGTGGGTGATATAACAGAAAAAGATTTATGTTTGATAATATAATCATGTAGTTTTCATCACTGCTTACACCGATTACGTACAAAATAAATGAAATAACAAAAAACATATCGGTCTATTTCCAAATTCAAAATCACTATTCCCAAAAGCACAGAAAAACAAATCTTGAAAATTGACAATACCATGCACATGCGCAAACAAAACAGCAAAAATATGCTTACATTAAACCCATATGATGTGTGCATTTGAAGACAATGTAGAATTATATTTTATTCTTTCACCTTAAGCCGGATGTTTGGTCTTAGTGGCATTTAATTTTAGAATGGTTTATAAGAGAAATTCGTTAATTATTTATTGTTTACTACATTATTATATTCAGCATCATGAATGTGTTATATGTACAGACAAACAAATTTGATCTGTCTGCTTTATCTGTAATTAAAATAGTAATTATTATTTATGTTTAAGATGTTAATACTATCACGTCTACCTCATTGGAAGCATGTGTTTCTTAGATTATTTAGTGCAAATTATAACACTACCCGTGTAGTTAATGGATTTTCATATATGAATATTTAAATTGAAAGGTTAAACAGAAAGATAATTGTTGTTTGCCTATAGACAAATACACAAACATTGTTCATTAGTCAAGAGTTAAGAGATTTTAATGTTGATCTTTGCTTCCTTTTTGTTGTTTACAATCTCTCAGTGACAAGTAAGGTCACATGTTTATGTTCGCCTTCTATAATGCTTTTTAAACACTGCCATCATGTTCAGAATAACAATGTAATTGGTTTTTAAAAGCAGATTTGTAATACAGTGCAACAAAGTGTTCCGCCAGATTTGGAGAGAGTTTAGAGAGTCTTTTACAAAATTTAAAAAAAATAAATCGTAAGAGATTAAAGATTTTGCCGCAATAAGCTAAGTGACAATTTATACACAGAAAAATTTTATTTTATCCCCGATGATTGTTCAGTCAAATTTTTGTCCTTATAAATGTGTCTGTATCCCAAAGTATCCTGAATTTATTTGGTATCTATTAAATCCATGTTATTTTCATTTTCAATTTTGTTTTCACAAATGGTGACTTTAGCTAGCTATATAGAAGCTTCTCACCGTTTCTGAGCAGCAGGTCTCACTTTCCAAGTTGAAATTGACGTGTTAAAATTTAATTTCCAGTTTCCAAAGCGTTTACTTTGCTTTTGGGGTTGTGATTTTCACATTGCATTTTATGTTAGATTTAACATTAGATTTTAGTCACCTGTGTAATAAAGTACAAAGTTTTATATAATTGGCATACTTTACAATATTATTATGTTACATGCATTAAATTTTGTAGGTGTTTAACTTCAGGCAAACCTTAGCCTATAGTTTTCAAACCATTTTTGGGTTAATTACAATGTTATTGACAAATATAAACATGTAGCTGTAGTTATGTTAATTATCAATATTGGTACATAACTCATACCGCATATGATATATATATTAGTGTATTCAATAATTAATCTTTCACATTTGAATCAAGCATACAAGGTTATATCAAACTCTATTAGTGCGTTGTGAATAATTCTACTAATAGATATCTCTACAAAAATCATTTTGGTTGTCATAGAAACCTGTAATAAGGATAAACAGGCAGACAAAATAGCATGTTTTCTGACTATGAAAAATTAAATCTGTAACAATTAGGAACATTATTGTATATTAATGTTTCTTGTCAAAATACAAAGAAATCGAGGGAGATTAACAAATATGTTGGTGACATTTTTAACCATAACCAATGAGTCACCTGGTACATTACATATAGAGGAAACAAAGTGTTTCATTTTTTATAAACGTACGGGTTCAGGCAAACATGAAACAATAACCTTAAAACAATAGACCTTAGTGTAATAGAACCTTAGTTCCCTCTTTCTGTAAGTACACGCCCCCATTAATTATTAGAAATGGTTATAACTTGTGTTATCAATACACATTGAACATCTTTACAAAATTGTTAAAAACATGATTCTAGAATTTAGATTTTTTAAAATATATTTTTCATCATTATTGTACCCTGATTTAGAAAAAATCATAAAAACTTGCCTTTTTCGAGAAAAATACAATTAGGTAGCTTTCACATACAATATGTAATGTTTATTGATTTTAAATTGTAATTTTAGATGGTTATTATAATAACATTATAGATCTATTATCAATAAAAATATAAGTTTGTATAATTTTCACCGATGGTAATGTAATCATGTCAAAAAACTTTAAATTGTGATAAATTTCTTTCATTCTACTGTTTATAACAAATATTTTATATAAATCAATTTTGAAAACCATTTAGAAAATTAACAGTCTATTTTGATTTTTATTTTATTTTAGGTTAACCAGTTGATTTATTTAGTAGTTTTCCTGTCTTATATCCGATTTATCTTATTTGTTTTCACTTGCTTGGCGTCTTTGGTTCTCTCTGAAAAATTATTCATCATCCTTAAACTCGATATAAGTGTAAGAATCTTGACTTGGATTTATAACTTGCTACCATTATTGTTTTGCTAAAAAAATGAATACTCACATTTTAAAATAATTAAGTTGTTTTTAAAGCGAACATTTAAAAAATAATCTTCCTATTATTTTTTTCATTAATCAAATCAAACCAAATAACAGTTATGGTAACACAAATTTAGAAAAAAACTTAAAACTGCAGCTTCAAAATAAAAGTCATTAACCGAAAAGGTTTCTTCATTGGTTGTTCATTTTTAGTTTATGAAGCTATTGTGCCAATGCCGATGGAATGCTAATTAACAGCTTGATAGACTGATACGACTGTGATTCCTGCTAACAGAACAATACCACGAGTGTAATCACGAAGTTTTATTGTCCCTTGAAAGGTTTGGTGGGTTTCGCAATACAATTTGAGAGATGTTTTAAAATAAAACCAGTTAAGATGAAGTGGATATTTATATTCAACAAATGTTTACAACGAAGTAATGGCTTATAGCCATATAAACGGTAACCATGTTTTTGTAACGTAAATTGATGATTGATTAGTAGAATGCTAATGTATATTATATAAAATTTCAAGAAAATGACATCCGTCTTTTTATCATTCAGAAAGAACGTTTCTTTTAGGCATTTGAGTCTAACAAGACACCATTTAAAGTATACATGCGTATATCTGAATACAATACACACATGTCGAAAGTTTGACACTAGCCATAGGCTTAAGAATTGGTGCTTAATCGTCAGCCCAATATAACCTTAGACAATTGCCGCCATAATCGAAATAAAAAATAACAGTAACGACGTGTTATTCGCAAAAGACCTAAAACCTGAGTTTTGGTAAGAAGTGGCATGTTAAAGAACCGTTCATTGTACCATGGAAAACAATTTCAATTTTAACGAACATCGAAAGACTAGGGTTTTTTGTAGTATCGGCAATATATTATAAAACACTGAATATCTGACTGACTATTACAAAAGTGATACATTAGTGTGATTATTACATTCATACAAATGACCATTGATGTCCTTTTACCTTTGCCAAATAAACGTTATTGAATGACATTTTTGTGTTAGATGCAAATTCATTTATAACATCAATCTGAATGTGAATTATATTCAGCGCTAGATCTGTTAATGGAAGTTGTAATGAATTTCCAGTGTCTTGACAATCTGACCCATAAAACTCTTGTTGTGTATTTCTACAGTAATTTACTATTGGGCGTAATCTGGAACACTTCGGCTGATCAGTGCCCTATCTGGTTTTCCTCACAGAGCTGCATAGATCCAGCCCAATTAGGAAGATTATTATTACTTGTAACTATTTGTTTCCAATGATTGTTTAATAAAAACGTTATTTTAACCCATATAAATAAAACTTACTATAGTTTTCACCTCTAAAAATACCACTTTATATATCTACTGCAAAGACCATCTATATAACAATGTCTATAAACTTAAATTTTAAGTGGGTTATTTTTCTATATAAGTTTGACGGTTGCTGTAAATTTTAGTTCTTCCTAAAACATTAGCATTTTGGTAATTTTTGTGCCATGATATTTTGTAAAGACTTAGAGCTCACTGGTCTATAATTTACGCCTCATGGTTCGTTATTGGTGATGAAAGATCAATGCGTCAAACGGGGGAACTCGAACTATAACGCCCCCATTCGTAAAAAATTCCGTTGCAATCATAAAAGGAAGGGCTTTCCAACATCAACGGTGGCACGCTCTCGGCATTTTGAAACGGAACGGAAGTCACGCGGTCCTTAGGAAAAGACCCCAAAAACTTAATCCACGTACCAGAGCAATCTCAGTACGTTAAAGGATCCTCTCTAAACACTGCAAAGGTAAAAATTCTGCAACTGCCTCTATATCTGATGGCGTCTCTTTATAAGTTAAATATTCATGACGTCCAAGTTAAACTCCATTCAATCAATTGTACAAGGTATTTTATACATAGTAGCCGTGCTGGTACTAGGCATAGATATTACACTACTTTAGATCGAAATAAACACTTGTTTCAGTAAATGTAAAAAAGCCAAACCGCGGAATACTATTAATCACATGCCATTTAGAAGCAAAAGCAAAGATAGTCTTCCAACGCATCAAATCCATTAAGTATTTTTTATTAAGATTGATTCCTTATTTTCCGATTCCATTTCATTTTTATTTTATTTTATCTTTAATATTTAAATAAACTGGTTTGAACTGGCTGTTATTTTACTTACGGCTTTACAGATTAATCGTGGTGTCATGTTTAAGCGAGGATTACAGTCACTATAGGCAAACAACATTGACCATCTTTGAACATACTCATTCATGCAATCTATAAGCTGTATTAAGATTTGCAGTCAATACATTGCCAATACATGTTTCTCACACCTGTGTCCCCTTAACATAAACGTACTGGTCCATTTTTTATATTTAAAGATCAAACAGACAAGCCGAATGTTTCTTAATTCATACATATACTATCCTATAAGTCGATATAGATAAAATGGTGCACAATTTAAAATCACAGAAGAGTCTTAAGGTAATAAGGCTGTTAAGCATATAAAAATACATCCCCTCAAGACGAACACACAATAAATGGATTGAAAGCTGAAACAGAACTTAAATAGCTTTATTGTACTCTCGAAAATGAAGAATACAAGTAATTGAATATTCTATCATTCAATATGGTATCATTTTGGAAATAGCATCTTGTTTCGAACTAAGAAATCAAGAGATGAAAAATTGATGTATTTTAACTATTATTATCCCGGAACTAATATAGCATCACTTTATTTTGCGATATTTTATATTGCGTTTCTTAATCTGACAAGCAAGTTGTATTACTTTTGTATTATTGTGTATTTAGGTGTACCAATTTAAACCCATAACAATGTTTACTTTATTTAATTTGACGTCCATTTATTTGCAAGTTGATGCATACTTTTATCCGCGGACCGATTCAGAATTAACGAACACTTGTTGGCATTTGTGAAGTATATTGACTTCCGAGTTCACAATCATTGAAAATAACTAACTAGTACAGCACCCTCTCAGTGACTTAGTTGTATAGCAACCATCTCGAGAGAGGAAGGTCATGTTTTCGAATACTGAGCGAGTTATACTTACATACAATCACACGATATATTTGAGATATTGCTTCCTCCCTTAGCGCTCGATATTTAGAGGACAGAGTATATACTGGTTTATCCGATTTCATTGCATAATGATTAAGGGAGTTTTATTTACAGCATACTGACTTGGTGAGCCAGCACTTTAAAGTCGCGCTTGTTGTGCGCTTGTGGAAGACAAACCAGAAACACACCGGTTCATCTCATACATACATAACATGTTCTTATCTAAATCCTTAGAATAATAAATGCTCTCGTTGCAAATAGCTGAAAGATTGTGGATGCGTACAACATCATTACAACAAGAGCAGCAACAACTAGTACAAAAAATTAAAAATGTGCTGCGAACAAATAAAAGATGGCAAAAGCAGGTTGGATGCTGAGAAGGTATAACCCTTTAGACAGATAAAGCTGTCCTTGACCCTTGTTAGCTATATCTTGATATTATTATGCAAATGATTCTATCTCTCGATATATATTTTGTGACTAGCTATCCATGCCTCATGTTTTAGTTCAATTTTCGATAGGCCTGTAATGTTTTGTTTGGTCTTGATGTTCTAATACTAAAACATTATCTGCGGATGTGTGAAATTTACGTAATACTAGGTATCTCCAATTCTGTATTGGCAAGTATCTGAAATATTGATCACAACTGAGAATAGACTGCATTACTGGGTCATTCGAGAAATTAATTAAAAACAGATTGAAAGTAAGAAACGAACATATTTTTAATACCATGAGAGATAACGACAATCTAATTAAATTGTCATGAAATCTACATATCTGACTGTTCTTCGACATTGTAAACAGAACTAAATAAATTAATTTGATGCCTTATTGATTTAATTTAAAACATATTCACAATTAACGTTAATGCTATAAGAGTTATATGCATATGTTAAGCAAACTGAAATAAGTTTTACTGGAATTTCTTGATTCTAGTGCTGTAAATATATAACTGGTATAATATGTAATTGATAACGGGAAATGTTAACACTGTTTACTTTTCTTATTATGATTTCAAGATATCCAAATGTTTTTATTTAAGCGTTGTCGGATGATAGTATTAATGCAAGTGAATTGTATTTAAAATATTCACTGCAGTTTTAGTTTTGCCTCTTAAGGTGATTTTTTTACGGTAAGCACTAATTGTTTTGTCACTTAGTATATATGTGCATTTGGATAATGCCTCACGTGGCCCATAAAAGATGGAAATCTCCACCATGTGTATATTTAATGGAATATTTCTTTATGTGCATTTGGATAATGCCTTTGCATTAGCTAAAATTGGCATATAGAATATTCTTTAATGTTTCAAAAAATCAATGAATGTTAAAATATTTACTGTTACTCTCAAATCCTAGGCCCGAATCCCATTTGCGGAGATCCTAGTTTTGTAAAATTTGTCAGTTCAGTAGCAAATTTTTCTTGACACTCCAAACTCCTCTAACATCCAATAAGTGACTGTCTTTGTATATAAGGTTTTTGTCTTGGGAGTGAAATGTGTTTACTCCATTCCATGTCATCCTTAAGCATTATTTGAACATACAAACTCCAGTTATCGAGTCGGACGCTGTACCAATGAACCACTGAAGCGGTCGACTTCGAAGGCTAGCAAATCATAATATTTTGCTGCACAATGCTTTTCACATATCAAAGGCACTAAGTAAATGTCTAAAATTAAGTTTGTTGGATCTCGTGATTTGTGTTTTTATGTTGATTGAAGTACATAACTATTTATCACATATATGGGTAAAACATTCAATCAATCAAAATAGCAACTTTGATATGATGCATGCTGTCATTCAAACATGCCTTTTTCCAGCCTCATAGTGGTGCTGTCATTCAAAACTTTTTTATTTGGCAGCCTCATTGGTGTGCTGTCATTTCAAATTGTTTATCTATCAGTCTTAGGGTGGCACTGTTATTTAAATTATTTTATTTGTCAGCTTCATTGTGGTAAGTGTTTTAAGGGTGTTGATATTTGTTTCTTTGTTTAAATTTCACTTCAATTACTATTGATCATCGGATATTGACATGCTATTTTAATAAATAAATGTAATATATTTACTTGCATATAAATTACCTGATATAGATTTTTTCCTGACGGAAGTAATAACCTGGATTAAAAGGAAATCGTCTTTTAATAACTTTCAAGCTGAAGACTTTGAGGAAATCGAAAAAGCTAACGAAAATTAAAATGGATACTTTAAATTCATGAAATAAAATTAGAATATCAGTTCACGTATAAATGTTTATGAGTTAGGAAGTGAGGCTTTTTACGTTTGTAACAAATTTACATAGAATTGCATTAAATTGACTTTAGCATCGTATATTGCTTGCTATTACAATTTCGGTTACTTCGCTCGTTCAGAGTATTTTCCCTTGCCAATAAAGTTGCTTATTTGTTTATTTATTTTTGGACTAAAAATAAAACAACTAAGCAATATTAACTAGTTGAAATAAAAACATTTTAATTTTTTCAAACTTTTTATTCAATTGTAACTTTTCAGGTAAAAATAATAATACTAATTTAATAAAACGGTTATCAGTACATTTTATTCTATTGTTTTTCATTGCTGTTTCGTTTTCATTCGTTTGTTGTTTTATGATATTTTAGCCTGGTTTATACATGTATCTGTCATATTATAATTTTTTTTTAATATTTAACTCAGAAAATTCAAAAGATTATAATATGACATATCTCCAAACTTCAAATTGCTTTGTTTTATGTTTTTAAGTTTCAGCTTTCTGCGACTATCCAAAATACATGTAATTTTCTATAGTTCCTTTCTTTTTTCAATTTTAATTTTTTTAAACGAGGCAGGTGTACCTAGTTAAACGTAGGTACATACTCTCCCGCGCTAAATATTTGTTTCTGATATGAAAAATATATGTTCCTACTGTTTTGTCTTGTTTTTCATGTGTTTAATAGAAATATGTTCTGAATTATGGTCAATTCAGCAATACTTTACTCAAAATTCAATAATCTTTTGCACAATGAAAGAAATATGAGTTAATCCTTTGTTTTATGAAATACGCATAAATTGTACCTACAATACAATAAGGTCAGTAGATCATCCGATATACAGGACAGGTTTGTCGAAAATTCAAAACTGACGTAACAAACAGGATTCAAAAATCGGATGCCGAGAATCAGAGATTTGTATACATTGTTACCGACCGCACAGTCGTAGATATATAGATATCAGCTACCTAAAAGCTGTCAAATATAGTTAACGAGTGCCCGAGATGACCTGCAAATTTGACACTGATTTTTTAGCTTGAGATAAACTTTGGACAAGTCCGTACTCTGTGGTACACATGTAATGTTGTATTAATCAAGTGTATCATACAATGAAGCTGTAATTAACGTAATAGTGGATTTTAACATTTATTGAA
Organism: Anadara kagoshimensis; assembly: GCA_021292105.1. NCBI lineage: Eukaryota > Metazoa > Mollusca > Bivalvia > Arcoida > Arcidae > Anadara > Anadara kagoshimensis. Next base: position 41,328,499 of record CM037861.1, on the reverse strand, counting down.
GATACAATTGTATAGAGGGACATAATATGTCAACGGAATATAGATTCTAAAATACAAATTGATTAATATAGATTGCTCTGTTTGCAACTTAAAGAATTCCATGTAAAATGTATTAATGAAAGACATATAGCCCTATTCTAGTATAAAGATAGAATGCTCTTATTGCACTTGAATGAATTCCTTGAAAACTGCGTTATATCAAAATCTTATAATTAGAATGCGAATTCTGTTCTTAAATATAATACAACTTACTTCGATTGCAATTGAAAAAGTCAATGAGAACTGTTTTATGGTTAAGTAATAATTCGAGTGATATACATTCATAATCTAGTATACAAATTGCACTTGAAGGGATTTCATTGAAAATTGATAACCATTAACAGCATCAGAGTAAATTAAACGTCTCATAGCGAAAAAGGTGAAATTTTATATACAGTACAGACATGTCAATAGTATAAAACTGAACTAACAAAAAGAAGTCTAGTTTGATCGAGATATGGAGAACTAGTCCCCGAAAAAGCTGCCATAAGTCTCAGAACGATACCAGCTGGCGAAGATAAGTATAATATGTAATTGTCATTACTGGTAACACTAACCACAGTGGCAGCTCAATCGGTAGAGTGCTTGCTCTGTATGTGGAAGATAGTGGGTTCCGGCCGTGTTTCACCATGACTTATCTTTCAGTAAGCACTCGGTATTTAGAAATTAAAACCACGGGTCCTTCGGAAGAAACCTTAAAACTGATTCCCAGTGTCACGACAGGCGTAGCACGTAAAAGAACCTTCCCTGGACATTGCACTGAGCGAACTGCAAAGGTAAAAAATTCTGCCACTTCAAGAATAGCTGTTGACGTTTCGATATAAGTGAAATAACATGACTGGGACGTACAATCCATAACATACAATAAATAAATCAATTACACAAGAAGAAAAGTCACCTTTAAGGATCCTTAAAGCCCCCTTAAAGACTTGTTAAATGGGGCTTTAAGGATCTTTAAGGGGTCTTTAAGGACCTTAAATGTGTCTTTAAGGTCTCTTTAAAGACATCCTTAAAGATCCTTAATGGAACTGAAATTTTAAGGATCTTTAAGGCGGCTTTAAGGATCTTTAAGGATTCGTTTAATAAACACAGAAAACAAATTTCTTTACATTTTTTTAAATTTTAAATTTATATAAATGTGATGTTAAATATAATTATTTAACTTATTATACTCTTACACTGTTTTTATTTTATTTTATTGTTTTATTTTAAAAAAAATTATTTTATTTTTTTTTTATTTATTTATTTAAAAATTTGTAAATTTATAAAAAATAAACTTATTTATTAATCATTTTTCTTTATCAATTTTACTAATTTTGGTTGTTTTGCAAGTAGTCCTGAAATCACAAATAAAGAAGAACACATTATTTAACATCATTTATTACAAATTTACTTATCTAATTTCGCTCCAGCGGGACTTGAACTCACTACCCTTAGTTCCCCAGATTACATCCTTTCCTGACTCTACATCCTTATCCATTAGGCCACGGAAGACATGAATATGTATATTTATATTTTATATTTTAAACTATATCAGTACCCGGTAGCCTAAGGATCATGACTAGCTCTAAATCTTTCAGATTTAATAATAAAATATATAAATAAAATGTTTACTACATTTAAAAAATATTTTATTATTATTTTATTATAGTTTGCTCTTCATTCTTGAGAGGAATAATTTTTAGGTTAATTTAACTGACTTAAGATTTCTGATCAAAGGAAGACGGGCATATCAAACCTTTACCTGTAATACACTTATTTATTGACTGGCAAACATCACTTTTATAAAGATCAATTATCGATCAGATATCCATTCCTATTTGTATAATCTTAATCATACTACTGCTTTTTTATTAAAATATTTCAATAATTCTTGAAATTAAAGCAATAATTTTAAGTAAATTTTATTTAAAATTGTCTTTTATAATTTAGTTACATTTTTGTTGTAATACCAATACTTATTTCCTTGTTTGATAAACAACTATAATATTGTACCAGCGACATTTAATAATCTGTACAAAATGGAAGGACGAGTTTTAATGTTATAATCTTAATCTATCCTTCAAAATCTCGCATTTAACTTAAATGACTGTTTTATGAGGGAAACAGTGAGAATGTTAAATAAAATAATTTCAGAAATTAATTCAATTCACAGTGAGAGAGAGAGAGAGAGAGAGAGAGAGAGAGAAAAGGGGGTGCACATTATAATAATAGTACTCTTTACAAATTGAAACAGTAGAACTAGCGACATTTCCTACTGTTATAAATCTGGTAAAACTGTTTAAAAAAAATATACCATTGTCATACTCAAAAGCGGATCCGAGTGAATAGTCACTACCCTTTTTCAAGTTTTGGATCAGACCCGGCCAGAGACCAAACCCGCGACCTTCCACTTCTGGAGCGGACAGTCGACACTCTACCGAGCTGGCTGCTACCGAAGTGGAAGGTCTCCTTCCTCCCCTTTTTTCCACACTTGTTTAAAATTATCTATATGACATCCATCTGAACATTCAAGTTAATTTTATTATATTAATTAAATTATTACATTATTATACTAAATAATCAGTATATGGTGCAACACACAAGAATCCTTTTTACCAGAAAATAGCACTTATCATTTTAGATTTGTTCCATAAAGCCAATAACGGACGGATAAATAAAAAGTCAAATGAGATGGAATTTATCTATTAAAACCAATTAAAAATAAAAAAATGTACAAAAAATGTACAAAAATTGGGACTTTTATATGAAAATAGGACTTTGCGCTATAAAAATATACAAAAAGATAATCTTATGTGCTAAAAATGTACCATTCTAATTAGCTCTCTCTCTCTCTCTCTTCTCTCTCTCTCTCTCTCTGGGCCCTGACCCTTGGTCCCAATATTCATTTATGATTAATGGAATCACTCTTTATGGAATCTGTCCTTGAATAAGAATATTTTTGAAGTACTGATAACAGCCCAGTTTAAAATTCATGCTTTCTGACAAGACAGAAGTGTCTTAATTAGTATTACTAATTAACGTCATTTACTAATACTAACTGGGTTCTTTCATGCCTAAGTGATCAGGTAAATAACATTATCACCTAAGACTGGTCAGCACTACCTGAATTCTTTCATACCTCAGCGAACTGGTACATTACATCATCCTCTGATTGCAATTACCTACCTGTACACGAATTAATTAATCAGTACCACTAATTAACTGGTCCATCCACTGGTTGCTTGACAATTTGCGGTAAGCGAGAGGGAAAAAAGTCGGAAAGCAGGGGCAAATGTTGGGGTGCCCCCTCCCCGCCCACCTACCTCCATCCCGCTGGATCTGACACTGCATGATTTACCATTTTTGAATTATTTTTAAACAGAACGAAAAAAGTACACGACACTGCAAATCCAAATTCTCTCTCCTCTCTCTCTCTTTCTCTCCTAGATATGACAATATTCCAACGTCAGCTGCAGACTGCTAATATCTTTTTGTGTTTGAACAACACCATTTCTGGAGAAAATTTTTTTCTCAACATAATCAGGATAACGGGATAGCAGAGTATAGAGTTTCATTCCTGTGTCAAGATTATTTCACTTATATCATTATTTGATTCAATGAATAAGAATTCTAGAATGGCCAAGAATGTAAAACCTGAGCGAACTGACAAATTTTCTGAGATTATGGCCTGTCCCAGTTTAATATTTTGTCAGTTTGTAACAAAATTGTATAGTCTTGTGTAGAGACTTTAAGTTCAAGGATAGTGAAAGAAATCGAAGTGCATTGAGATTAGAACCAATATTCGACAAGCGAGTTTTCTCACACTAGATTTTCCCTAAAGATGTGAACCAAGACAGTGAGATCAAGATTTTGCTAGTTATATTGAGGCTGTCAGTTCTAGGATTATTAATGAAACGGAAACACACAGAGAACCCCATTTTCGGCAAGAAAACAAATTAAAACGATAATTAACTTAAAATAAATGCCGATGATATAAATGTTTTTTTCTTTTAATTGTTTCATTATAAATCACAACTTTATTAGCCCGAAATTCGTTAACTTGGATTGCGGACCTATTCTATGATTAGAAAATCATGCTTATAGTTTTCGCTTGTGGGAAAAAGTTCCGATAGACAACTCTCAGCTCCGAGTTTCTCTCTCTCTCTCTCTCTCTCTCTCTCTCTCTCTCTCTCTCTCTCCATAAACAACTTGATCAGAGAATACAAGTTATTTTACTGGATCGATCGAGAAATTATTACATGAAGAAGATAGTGCAAATGAATCTACCAGTTTTGTCTATGAAATTGTGGTTTATTTATTTATTTATTTATTTATTTATTTATTATTTATATGAGTGTTTATTTATTTATTTGATTATTATTATTTATTTATTTATATGATTATTTATATATTTATTGATTATTTATTTATTAATTTATATGATAATTTATTTATTTATTTATTATTTATTTATTTATTATTTATTATTTATTTATTTATTTATTTATTTATTTATATGAATGCACATTTCAAGGTCATGAAATAAGAAATATCAAATAATGGTAGTTTAAAAACTGATGATGTACAAGTCTTCGCTCTGCCCTCTCTCTCTATCTCTCCTCTCTCTCTCTCATATTTCATATACTTATTAAAGTTTTTAAAAATATTTATTTATTTATTATTTATTTATTTATTATTTATTTATTTATTTATTTATTACACACAAATAACAATTGGTAAAAAGTATCTAAAGTATCCCTAACATTACTACTCATGTAGATTAATCATCAGATTCCATTAAAATTCAAATCCATCTAGGTAATTAAAGAGATTAACAACATACGGTAAATTTTTCAGGTAGAATATACTATCGTCTGGTTAAAATGAGTTTGAATTTGCTTCTGTTATCAATTAGTTAGGTAAGTTGTTGATGAGATACCGGGGAAATGTTGATGATCATCAATTAGGAACCATGATCTGTTTATTACCTATGGGCATAAATCCATAATGATAAATAGTCAAAACTACACTTTTTTAGTTTAATAAATAAATAAAAATAAATAAATAAATAAATAAAAAATAAATAAGAAGTTGTACATTGAATCAATTTAGAGCTGGTACATAATAATCGGAGCAGTATAGATTATAAATAAAAATAAATTAATTAATTAATTAATTAATAATTAATTAATAATTAATTAATTAATTAATTAATTAATTAATTACTTTGAAAAGAATCATGAAATTTTATCACCGGACATTTATTTTTAATCGTTTTTCTCCAATTATTTTTGTGTAATATATACCAAATAAATAAAGAAATAAAGAAATAAAGAAATAAAGAAATAAATAAATAAATAAATAAATAAATAAATAAATAAATAAATAATGGTGCATCCTTAGCCAATTCAGGGTGGTTGAAAAAACACCATTATATCATTTAAATACATGTGTATGTCAGGGTGATCCTTAAAGATCCTTAAAGCCGCATTAAAGATCCTTAAAATTTCAGTTCCATTAAGGATCTGTAAGGAAGCCTTAAAGATCCTTAAAGAAGATGGTGGTCCTTAAAGGGGTCTTTAAGGAGGCTTTAATGATCTTTAAGGACATCTTTAGGATCTTTAAGGATTCCTTAAAGACCCTTAAAGGAGGGAGTTGGTCTTGTGAAGGGGTTCTCCGGAAGGGTAAACAACTACTGGTGAACCAGGTATATAGTACCAGTATTTATCAGTATTAATATTAAGGTCTTGTTTGGCTGTGTTATCATTAACGTATTTGTCACTATGTCTTTCTTTCAAGATGGATTTTTGTTTTTATCAATATATTTAATTTCAGTAATACGACATGCTGTCGAGAATTTGCAATATAAACATTCTCTGAAATGTTACGAAAGTTCAATTGTAAACTTCAAGTGCATTTAATCAACCATAATGTTAAAAGTGATTCTCTTAATTCAGCTACGATCGTATAACATTTTATTATTTTTATCGTTTTGGTTTTTGCTTTATCTGTACATATGATAGACTATTAATTATGTTATCAAATTTCAAACATATAACCATCAAATAGATACTAAATATAGTGATTAATTGGTTGTCGTTTTGTTTGTCTATCAGACATATGTTTGATGACCTCGGGGTTATCAGTCTCGTTGCCATGGTCATATAAAGCCATATTGTATACACATGTCTTTTTCAAAGCTTGCAATTTATTAATAATAGATGTTGATATAACCATGAATTAAATATAGATCAATGTTTTATTCTCATCAAATAATCTCTGAAGTAATATTTTAAATAGTTTATCGAAAAAAGATATAACAATAATGTGAAAAAAGCCTAATACAAAAATATGATCTTTCATCAGAATGAATACAAATGTGTAATGAAGCAGTTAAAATGCCGGTGACGTTAGGTTAATCTGGAAAAAAAACCGAACATATCAATCCTTGTCCAAACCACAATCTCAAATGAAAGTAAACAAATAAAAACTGTAAAGTAACACATGTGAACTACATAAGGGAAGTGAGACCTTGGGAATTTTTAGCACCCTTTGTTTAGCGAGGTTTACCCGTCACGTGTGCAATCCGGATTGACAATTAAAGAAACTATGGAACACCAACTATACCCGGGGTAAATTGTTAGCAAATGTAATACCTGCACTATAACCTATGCCTAAACTCCTTACAAAAACGCAGTAGTATTTTTCAAAGTCAATTTGAATTTTAAGTCAATAAGTACATTTCTAAAATAGTTTCTTATACAATTACCATTAGTATATATTAAAAATACGAGATAGATTCAGTTCTGCTATCGTTTATAAACTCATCTCTAAATCTGTTTAAATCAGGAACAGAAAAAAATAATTTTGATTAAATTTGTGTAATTATATCAAAGACAAATTAATTGCAACTGTAATTGAAAATTTTAATTATAGTACCGAAACGACATGTGATTGTTTGATTTCTTTATGGTATGTTTATATGTTTTAACATATTTATACATTAAAGCAGATATTATTTATTTCTCCACTTTTTAATTAACCCAATCACACCTGCTCGTGTTAAAATCACAATCCCAAATGCAAAGTTAGAACTTTGAAATCAGAATAATTAAGTTAAATACGTGGATATCCACCAGATAGATTATTTTGTATGCTATTTGAATATGAGTACATCTTGTCTAGCTAGCTACACCTGCTTATTGTGAAAATATAAACGGAACCTGAAACAATACATTGTTGTGGCAAAACAGATGAAAGACAATACATAGAAACCACACTAAAATATTGGAACCACTCTATATAACATACCCGCCCAAGTTTTGAAAGGACTGAAAATATCGTAAGTGGTATGATTGAAGATTTCAATTATTTTGTTTAATTTACAATTTACGGTTTATAAGTTATTTATATGCAAAATTATTTATCATTTAAAAATAACCCCTACTCTACCAACAATCATTGTTGCAATATAGGCCATATAAATAAAACAAAAAATAAGAAAATATTCTGCAAAGAAGAATTAAATTGAAAAATATTGTTTGAATAAATCCACAACACAGAGAATGGTTTCAAAAACGAACTTATGTATCCCTGTTGATCTTTAGCTTTGAGCCTTTATTGATACCATCTAGCGTTATTAGTAAGCGTACAGCGCAAGATAATTTGAAATTATTATTCATCTAATCAAAAACAAACATACTAACCAATGTTCAAATCACAATCCAGAAGCAAAGTAAAAACTTTGGAACTGACAAGTGATGCCGGCTGCTCTGGAAGAGTAAGCACTACACTATTTAAAATGATATCAATCTTGCTTCTTTTAAAGATTAAACATGATCAACTATGAAAAATAGATCCATGTTCAATCATGAGAAACATAAAATATAAAATGAGTTGTTCTATAGACAAGAACTGTAAAAAATATGTGAAGTTGTTTGTAGCATTTTGCAAAGCCATCGTAACAAAGAACAAGTAAATAAATTAAGATAATATTAATATGTATTAGGACATCTTATTATAAACCTCCCAACTATTGACGAGCAGAGTTCATGTCAATTGTGGAAAGTTAAATTTAAAGCTAAACTTTCTCATGTTACAACCAGTCTCACGAAGAACAAAAACACGATTGCAATCAACTGAAGAGTACAAAAGAAAGGGGCTGTTATGTTTATTTTGAGGCATGAAATTGTAATGAACACATTCTATTTCATTGTCAAATAGAATATAGAATTTCTATTAATGCATGGATGTTTTGTATTGCATTTTAACTAAAAGAAAAATATACAGTTTACTATTTTTTTCTCGAATTAATATCACTTATAGTGCTAATAATTGTTGTCATACAATTCTGTTTTGCACTTTACAGTAATTAAATTGTAATTACTTTCGTTATACTGTTTAATTCAGACACCTATTTTTAGTTGCTACATGACACTGTAAAAGTATTTTAACAACTAAGTGAATTAACTTTTTTCTCATAATTTACACATTCTCCATGACTGCATACTTTATTGATCATCCCATTCTAAAGCGATAATTTTTTTGTAATAGTTCAAGTTTCAAGATCTGTTTTCAATGACAGATAGTTAGTGAAAACACAAATTTATTCCGTTACCTAATCCGTTTGCTAATTGAACAGCATTTTGATTGCTTTGAAAATTATATTATCATCAGCAAATGGGATTTATTTAATAGCCATATAAATTATGTCGAATGTTAAAATGGATTGATAAGCTATATATTATTTTTTGATATTTTTGCTATTTTATATAATGTTCATAAACTTGTTTGTTTGAAGTTTAGTATATCTTTGCAGTATACAACTTTACGGTATATACCTTGGAGGAGACATTACACTTTAATATCAGCTGTGTGCCATAAATGAGTATTGCATAAAAATATGGAAATTTAAAGTGTTTTTATTTTGCAACCCTACTTAGGTAGTTCTATTCATCAACGTTTGCGAGATTCAATCATTTGATGTCACCAAAGTTTTAAGTGTAGGAAAAATTGTTGCGTACGTGTAAGAATTCTAGTATAATTTTTAATTGAATCAACGAGTCTCAAAAACTTGTTAATAACGTTGATATATTTAATAGATTTTATAGATTTTATCAAATAATGTTGGCATCTTTATTTTAAAACTTTGCAATCAGGTACAAAAGTAGTATCATACTTTATTAAAATGACATGTTCAAAGAATCTGTACTACAATTTAAAAAAGAACGAACATATGACGGTTTCTAAAACGCATTTTGAAATTTGAGAAGACGTACACAAAATGTATATGCTTACGGTTTTGCATGCGTTCATGACACCATCTCATTATCGTGCTTTTTAATTGTCTTTAATTTTATGACTTCCGACCATGTTTACCAGTATTATAAATCATACTTTGAAGTTTCATTGAATTCCGTATATTATTTGTAAATTTTTTAAGATTCGTCATGGTATACTAAGGTATACTCCCTCATGCAAGGTATTTCCTTAGCTTAATTTGGTAAAATATACTCGGTCCTTTGGGTAGCTTTTCAACATCTTCAAAATAATTTTGGTTTCATAATTTTGGTCCAAGCACTACTGATGAGGAATTGTATTCCGAAACGGTCGTCTAGTGCTGTAAATATAAAACTGGTATATGTGACTTAAACCCTTGAGCCGATATCTCTGCTGGTGGCTAGAGCCCCGAGGATATCACAAACTCAGTAGGCAATGATTTCGTATTATTGTCAGAAATATACTATAATTGTCTAAATTTCCTGCAAGTTAATATTTGAAATTTCTTAAAAACTAAGGTATACTCCCTCATGTAAAGAATTTCCCTAGCTTAATTTGGTAAAATATATTTTGGTCCTTCGGGTAGCTGTTCAACATCTTCAAAATAATTTTGGTTTCATAATTTTGGTCCAAGCACTACTGATGAGGAATTGTATTCCGAAACGGCCGTCTAGTGCTGTAAATATAAAACTGGTATAGTATGTAATTCTTATACTTTTCAAAGAGTTTTAGTCGATTTTACATCACATACAGAAATAATATTCACTATAAACTGAAAAAGACATGGACTTACAAATGAACCAAAATAACAAATCTAAAGTCTACAATGAAAGTTGTATGACAAACGGCATGACTTCAATTTTTCTATTGGTAACTTTCTTTTCCTTGGCAGATATATTTGCTTCTCATGTTTAAGACATATACAAGACTCAAACTGTTACTGTTAGATAAGGACATTTTAAAGATTTAGTTCCTACTTGAATTATTTTTAACGTGTTTTTTGTTACAATAAAAATAATACATGGGGATATTCAGTCTATCACGTTTCATTTAAACTGAAATTGGTAATAACAACTAATGTTCGATAGAAAGCAAGTTAAAATATGACACGATTAGCCTTTGGGAATAATTGTGCTACGTTGATTTTTATTGGAATGTTATCAAAATAAATAGATCAAGGTTGATTCACTGTAAACCATAACTGTATTTCCACATAAACCTGACTGCGAATACAGGATTTAACAGTTTATGTGATTTATGTTGACAGCTTAATGTGAAATACAATCAAAATATAAAATTAATAAATGGACAATTTATTGATTGTTTGTTCGGAGTCAATTATTGAAATGGTTAATATTTGTTTATTTGAATTCATATTGTGATCGTTCTGATTTCCTAATTTTGGGCTTCGTATTAAGAATAATATTTCAATGATTAAGCCCACGAAAAGCTACATTTGAAGGCTATGGCCAACTTGATTACTTCAATCTTTCTATTGTCAACTTTTCTTTTCTATGCAACAACATACCTGCTTCCCCTGCTCTGGGTGTATTTATTTACCAATTACTATGCTAAAGTAGAGCTTGTTCCCACTATGTAGATTTTATACAACGAAGCAAGCTGCTTACAAATATATTGTTGACCAAGGCATATTGCAAACGTAGGCTTATTAGGATTCTTAAAAAGTTTTATAGCCGTCATCACAGTATTGTTGAGAAGTTTGATGTTTCCAGAATTACCTTGGATATATTTGACGTCAAAAGTTCCATGTTCCTTTCACTCAACTTTGAATAACAGACTTTACTGCCCTTGTGAAAGTTCGCGTGTTTAACGTAACTTGTCTGTTTCAAAGTTTTTATTTGCTTCTTGATTATGATTTGGAAATAGTTTAGTATGTTTTTTATATATATAATGGAACCAAGCACCTAATGGAAATGTAAATAGTTTATTAAATTCCCTGTTTTAGCAAGTTTTATATATAAACTTAAGTGTAATGCAGATCAAGATTAATATTTCACTTTTTACAATTTTAGTAATAGCTAGATAAAAGATCGCAAGCTGTCGTGAGCACCATGTCTTACTTCTCTGATGAGAGTGTTTTACTTCAAATGCCAGTTTTAAGCTTATAATTTGCTTTTGTGAATTGGATTGATGCAAGTGTTTGATTTTTCATGATTAAGATGAAAAAAATGGAAAAACACTATATCTGTTATTATTTCCTTTGTTTTGTTTTTAAATGTTATTTTCTTTTGTTAAAAATTCAACCTGATATCTAAACTTATAATATCTTTGTGAAATCATCATGTATGGAACTGACAATGTGTACAATTAAAACTCGTTTATTTCCGTCTATAATGTTTTATCCAGAAACTTGAGTTCTGCATTTGTTATAAGGAACCTCATGCACAAGTATTTGTACAACTAAGTGAATTTCTTTGTTTGTAATAATTTACACACTCTCAATGACAGTGCAGAATTGTTTATGGTCTGATTTCATAGCGATATTCCATTTGTAGATGGAATTAGGTTACAAATGGAAAGTTAGTCTAATTTGTTTACTTGTCCGTTTGATAATGGGATTAAGTTATAAATTCATATCATCATATAATTTTTTAATGATTTCACATAATGTCATGTTTGATAAATGCAAGTATCAAGGTGATGCAACATGATTTAAAAACACTGGCATCAACGATGGATGCTGGGAAAATATACAAAAGATAAATGCAATTATATAACTGTAGTTTTAAGCAATAGATACGCAATGTAAATATACATTATGGTTTGTTTCTGTTAGTAGGGTACTGTATTTAACCTTTCGGAAAACTCGGCCCTTATTTCCATCGTGGAAGTTCATGACAACTAATTTGCTAGTCTTCCAAAAATAAATTTACTTTGCTTCTGGAATTGTGATTTTTACATTGACTGTTATGGTTGATTTTAATAAAAACCAATACCATACCACTGTCCGGGTGGTCGCTGGTCCGAATACGTGTCTGTTTGTTTGTATGTTTACCTTTCTTTAAACTTGCAATACTCCATGTTTAATGACACCGTTTGTTGTTTAAACACGTTAACTTATATTTTCTTTTATGTTTTCTTTTAGATTTATTTTATATATATGCATTTCATTTTTCTCTCCAATGTTTTCCTTCTATTTTGTCTCATCAGTCTGAACCTGCTTTAGATATAAATATTTTAATTTTAATTAAATGGAATACTCAAAGATTTAATCTCCTAGTAGAAGTTTATAGTTATATAAATGTATTAAATATTATAATCGAATGGTTTATATTTTACAAGTTGAATAAAAGCCTCGAGAAAATATATTTGCGTGTTAAATCATAATCATAATCCCAAACGATTAAACAAATACCAAATGAAGTAAAACACGTGAAATCCCACCGAGAAAGTGTGATCCAGACGTGTAAAATTTTCTGTTTAAAATCCTAAAACAACCACGTACGGAAATAAAAAAAAGAGAATGAAAGGGATTTCGAAATGTTAAATATACTCCGGGTTATTTTGGCATAGAGACATCATATTTATCAATACTATTGTAATGAGGATCATACTTTTTTATGTCTGAGGGCATTGATAAGGCGATGCTTCATATCTTTGCTTCAGCAGTTTATTAGCAAGCATCTTATTTCGTTGTATTATTTCCCGTAGTATGAATATGCTCCACCATAGCGTTTAATTGTGAAACGTAATGAGGCCATAATCATAGAAAAGGTTTGTTGAAATAGAAAAAAAAGTTTTCACGATTATCATTATGAAACATTTTTAGCCTTTATATATGACGCAAAAAGTCGATGTTTACAAAATGCTACTTTATCCTTTTAGACAGCGATTTTTTAAATTCTGTTTAAATATCTCACCAAAAACAAGACTTTTTCCGACATCTTAACCATACACTTATTTTTGGGTTGGTTAGGTCTTTGCAAAAACAAGAACAATATTAAAATCAGCAATATTATTTTATCGCTGTTGTTTTTTGTAAGACAAATTAACGTGTCTTGACTTTTTGACATAAGCAAAATCACACATAATAAGGAAATTAGTTATTAAAAAACAAGTTATTTAATCTTGTTTGAATAAGTTGGATAGACAAACGGATTTAGTAGTAATGGGAACAAACCCTCGCCCGTAGTGCTATGCCGGTCCGTCATTGTTTCAAATCACAGTCATCATAAACAGGAAAAATGTATTTATTGTCTTGCAAGTTCTTTTTCTTATTTTTGTCATTGCATTATTGTATCAGATTCATTTCTCTCATACAATCTCTGAATTTTCATTACACGCGTGGTGAATGTAGGTAGCTAAGCAAAATGTGCTTACCCTTCCGGTGCACCCAACCTCACTACCCTAGTGAAAGTTCTAGTGTTCAACCTAACGTAACCTAACTCAGTTTGTAATTTTGTTTTTTTCGGACATGGATTGGTATGTTTGATGTTATTATATTCCTAACAACTACTGTGCAAGGAAAGATACCAGGTTGAAATGAAAAAAATATTTTTGGTGATGTAATTGTACTTTTAATTATGTTTTTATGCAAAATATGGTTTTATGGTCATGCACAACAATGTAGATACTTTATATGTTTGATTTGGTTGATATTAGAACATTTGGTTGACTTAAAAAACACCCATTGGTATCAAATAGTAATAACATTTTATGTATTTTAAATATATTTTATTAAACATATCACCAAATAAGCAGAAAGTCAAATTGTAAGCAATCAATTTGTCCAGAATCGTCTTTATGTTATATGTATAATTTACGACACATGCAACTTTCACTTAATTATTTATAAACCAAAATAAATATAAATAAACCACTTGAGAAATGAGCTATTACAGCAATTGCTGCACCAAAAGACCATTAATGTACTGCATTTCTCTTTAACCAAACACATCCCTCAATATAAAAATGTGTAATATATTTGCATTGCAAATAAAATTTGATATAAAATCTTAATAGTTTATTTGTAAATGACTTAACAGACGACCAATCCATTAAATGTGAAATTTTTCAGTTGTTTTATTACTAAAAGAAATCCAAAATCATTATTTTCTTTTTTACATTAATGGGTTTATAAGAATATATTTAAAAATGGGAAATATTTTCGATTGTTTTAACGCAAAGAGAACCATAAATCAAAATATAAACATAATAATCAATTCTGAGATGGGGCCGAAATCGGCCCTTATACTCCCAACTCCTTTTTGTATTTGGTGACTTCAACAGTTTATAAATATCACAATGTGAAATATAAGTGGCGAAAAGAAACCCGAAATCATTTTCCTTCTTTTCTATTTTTTCCTATAAATCTAACGACGTGAACTATTTGCAGCTTGTTGCATCGCCAAAATAAATCTGAAATCATATCTTATTTCTTTATTGGATAACATCTTTTATCAGCAAATGATTTTATGGAATTATTACAATAATACCTCCTATATCCGTTTTTCTTTATTTATATTAGCACATTTATTTTTAAGCCTCCTTGATCCTAGGAATTATAATTTTTGTATTTGAACGATTACATTCCGTTGTTTAACACATTGAATGACACGTAACTGTTATTTATTGTTTTACATCTCGATTTATCTAGCAATAATCCATTTGCAAATGGTTTCCGGTTACAACATCTGCTTTAAATGTCGATTATAAATTACTAACATTACAAGAGACAATTAGTAGCAACATGTGCGTTTCGGTCTTGTGTACAGTACAGAGAAGCTTCAAGGCAGATATTTTCTTTTCTCATACAATACTGCCGAACTACGACGTTAGCTTATTTTGTGTTGTTTTTTTCTATAGAATACATGTTGGTATATTTGTGGCAATGTGACTGACTGCTTTATTTTGATAACATGTAACAGAAATCAGTAGAAAGAACTCAAAAACATATGCTTTATGACAAAGTCTACCTAGAACTTTGCAAAAAAACAATATTTAGTATAAAAAAATACCCATCGATGTCGAAATCATAAACCCAAATGGAAAAGATACACATGTACTTTAAAAATGGCAATTTTAGTTTAAACGTGAACTTTAACTTTACGCCAGGTCATTCGATTGGTATTTGCCTCTTGTCTAGGTTTCCGCTACAAATGAAATCGGAATTAATAAGGAATAATAACATAAAACTTTGCAAATACATTAGCGTTAGCAGTTTCTATGTAAAAGTTAATTTCCTTGTATTATATGATCACTTCTGTCTTCACACTTTTTTCGGTATCGTTTTCGCGATATAAGTCCTAATGCATAGCAGACTTCATTTCAAGGACGATAAAATAGAAAACATTCACATATTTTCTCCAAATCAAATTTATTAACGGACAGAACGACATCAGATTGAAGCGTTGATTGATTTGACTATGGTCTTTTCTTTAGATATAACAATGTTCTGCATTAATTCAGCTATATATAAATAAAACGTACCATATCAAGATTCAGACACAGTTTGTTAAATTGTAGGTCATTTAGCAATAGCCTTATACTTTGTTAAAAATGTCTTAGCCCATTGAGCTAACGATGATACTTTATACTCACAGATGCTAGTAGTCGTGTTTTACACCAAGAAACAGTCGTAAACATTGGTTGGGTTTAAAATATAGCGAGTTTATTTAGAATAAATAGTTCTCTACACAGCGCTAAATTATACAATGAGGGATCTTGATTGTATAAACTAGAATATAGCATTAAATGTAAATGATCTGGATGATGTATCAAAGACAGGAAATAACTCACAATTGATTTAATCAAACATGATTAATCTCCTCATTTTAATATGTTTACATTACAAATGCATTGCCTTATATGAATCTCTTTGGAACCATTGCGTTAATTTTTCGATGACAGCAGTGTGTCGCGCGCTCTGTGTAAAGCGATACGTCAGTTAATATCTTCAGCTAATCCGCTTTCGATGTACAGCGGAGGAATACATACCACCAAGGGACTACTTATTCATTCATAATTTCCTGCGGGTTCATTCATAAATCTATCCGGCGACTGCAGGGACGCTCTTTACGAGCGGTAACAAACGTAGAAATATGTCATACTGCACCAGTTTTAAAAATGATTTGAAAATAAAAAAGAACAATATTTGTTGTTTTTTTATATCAAAATAATTTTTTAATGATTAATGACCATTTCCCATGGCCTAAAAAGGAACGAAGTAAAAAAATTAGTGAGTCCGAGGACACCACATTTAAATTATGAATAACTGTTTGTTATTCGACTAAAAAATTATATTCATGGTAACATCTTACCAAACAGATTATTGTTTAGTGAAAAAAGGAGAAATCGAATTTAATTTTCAAATGTGTTTTACGGAACTATATTTTACGATCGCCAAGCAACGAGACAAATCAACATGGCTGTTCTCTTTATATGGTTCTACAATAAGAGTTATCTCGCTTTAAGTGTTCCAATCACATTAGTACACCGACTTTCGGAAAATTAATAATACCTTTTTGTGGGTAAAAATAATGTAAACATAAGGATTGAATGTCACTTTGAATGCTGTCATCGAGGTATAACTGCATCAGCTCACGTTCAAAGTTAACATGAATCGCTTCGCGATTCACTTACTTTGAACGTGAGCTGATGCAGTCATACCTCGATGACAGCATTCAAAGTGACATTCAATCCTTAATTGTAACCATCGTTGCACTAGCATATTAATTGTGTTTAATCTTTTGTAAATCAAAATAAACATCAATATATTTTTAGAAAATGGATTGTATCCGATGGTAAAAACTTGTTCCGTAATAATAGCCCATGTCCAAGTCACAACCACTAAGTAAAATAAAAGCGTAGAAGCTTTCAAAGTAGATTAAACACGTGTACTGCCAACAAGGAAGTGAGGCCGGATGCTCCGGAAGAGTAAGCACCACCTAAGTAGCTACCTACACTTGCCATGTTTGTAATAAACAATTGCAAATATAATAAATTCTTCACAAACATTATGTATTTATTTTAATTAATATTTTGTTTATCTAACATGGTCTTGTTAATCATGTTTCCTATTTGATTTTACCTTTTTAAATAAAATTACGATTTATAAATAAAAACCGATCAAAAAGAAACTCACCAGCAGGTTCAAAGCACAATAAAAACATAGGTACATTATGCGAAAAGGCTAATATTATCCTCCTAATAATTCCACCAGCAGAGGCACCAAGTAAATAGTAAGCTTCAAAATAAACATACCAACCTGACAACAGTTACAATAATAAAAAGGACAAAGCAAAAATAAAGTGTTGCGCAAGATGTGACTGAAGTTATATTATTCTCCTGAAAAAATGCCACATTCTTTTCTTTATGAGCCACTACATTAGCTCTGTACATTGAGCACTCGCTTTGTATGCTCGAAGTTAGAGTTCGAATCTCAACCAGGTCTGGCTAAGACTTTAAAATAGGTAGCGACTGTCAATAAAGTCAATGGAGTGGCTGTAATACAAGTGATTTAGTTCACACTAACAAAAAACATATTACTACTACATTTTCATTATTAAATGCAGTGAAATAAAATATATAACCAGAAGTAGTAGACCCATTCCTATGTTGATATTGATGTTATATATTACTGTCTTGGCTTTTTCATTTACATATTTAACAGATACATATTTAGTCTTTTGACCATACAACTGAATAAGACATTTAATCTTCCTAGTTGCAACGACCGTTGCGAAATTACAATCATTTTTCATATATTTTGTAATACATGTATATAAAGTAACATAATTATAAACAAATCAAAAACAAACATACTAATCCATGTCCGAATCACAATCCAGAAGCAAAGTAAAAACTTTTGAATCGACAAGTCAGGTTAGACACGTGCACTTTCACCAAGGAAGTGAGGCCTGGTGCTCCGGAAGGGTAAGCATCTAATTATAATTATAAAAGTATATCAGTCATCGGTCTTCAGTAATTTGCGTGTTACAAGATTCGAATTTCAATCTATTGGAAAAAAAATAAATGATGATAATTACTATGGTTTATTGAGTACGTGTTAAAAAGACGTTAACCTTGATTAGCAAAAATACGTTATTATTTGAAACACACTGGGTATTGCAGCATACATCTGATGGATGATTGACAAACGCAGAAATTGGTTACGTCTCCAGATAATCTTCTATTGAAATTGATGTTGACAAATGATTATTAAAGAAAATGCACAGAAGGAAAAGCCAAATGATTTCTGTCTCGTCTTAATTGTCTAAAAAAAATAATCGTTTAAATCACCGCAACAATTCTATTTATCACTCTTTAATATATATCAATACAACCTGTCGGTTACAACATGATAGGTCCTTGCATTATTTCTATTATCTGGCGTTCAATACTAGGTATTTTTTATTCATCCGACTGCCAATTCAAAGTCACAAAAATGACAATCAGTGGTTATAATATGTCTGTCTTTTGATACAGAATTTTTCTGTTTAGAAGCATTTGCCAAGTACTTTTTCAAAACAATGTTTAATGCGAATGCAATAAACAAATACTATGTCCGCTATCAATATCAGTTGATTTCTGTTTTATTGAAATACAGTTATCTCTGCCTGCCCGCTATAACCTGAACCAGACTGATTTTGACAACGGTTTATAATTATAAACCAACACTTGTAAAGTTTGTGTTAATTGACAATGTTTCATTTCCGGAAAATAACAACTACCTTGTGCTTAAAGTATATACAGTTATTTTTCGTTATCGATCTATTTATATTTAAAAAAAGAAAGCTATACATGCCATTATACACTTTCTATCAAGACCAGGCTTTAAAAAACACTTTATATGTCTGGTGATCTTGTTAGATTAAAAAGAGTTGTCCATCAAAACATATACTTAGTGAAACATAAAAAATATTGTACACAATACAACATAAGTTGCTGAAAAAAAATTCATATGCTCTGCATTTCGTTTACATTTTAGACAGGGTAATTCTTTTTTTTCAAAAACAACTTTACTAATTTATTGAATATAAAAACGCGTTTTAAGCAAATTTATATTTATAACATAAAAAATGATTGCTGAATATAAGCGATGTTTGTTTTTTCAATAAATGCTTAGGTAAAATGTGTAATATTTATCTGAATTTGTATTTAAATCAATGAAATTGTTTTAATGGTTGCAATAATGACACATAATAACTAATAGACAAGTTAATGAGTTAATGCTAAAATCCGTATCAGATTTGTTCAAGATATGATAGACAACAAAATAAGAAAAATATGATATATAGCACAAAACAATTCAATTTGACATTTAACTTTGGATATAACGATATATATTACTTCAGATTTATGTACATTGACCGAGATATACCTTGAAACCTCATCTTCAAATTCTTTTATATATCAAAACCAAAACTAATTAAACGTATGTCGATCATCTAGACTCTATTTTTGTGGCTTTAATATTTTCATTGCTTGAAGATATCCCTGAAAGGTTTTTACAATTTTTTCAAAAACTGTGTTCATGAACTGCGATACACATTTTAAATGTCACATGAACCCTGAGCGTGTGACTGAATTTTCTAAAATTCAAGAATGATAGTGAAAGAGAGTCTATTTAAGCTTATGTGGTCAATTGAAAGTCAACATTAACTGATGCAGATGCAGAATGTTTATGTAAAGAGTGCTAAGATAACTACAACATTATTTAATTATCCTTAAGTTAGTGATAATAATATATTTTCGCTAATTTTAAATATAAGGTTTCGTTCACTTCTATTTTGTCAAAAAAAACCTTCAACAAACAGTAACTGTGGTTAATAAAACAGTAAGGTAATAAAGTAATGATATCGCGGTATACGTTTGACATAACTTTAATTCAAATACAAACAAACCAGTCAATTTCGAAATCACAATTACAAAATAAGAGAAAAAAGTAAAAACTAGTAGATTAAGTTAAACACTCAAACACCATAAACCAAAAATTAAAATGTTATCTAAATATATGTATAAGACTTATTAATGATACTGTGTAGTGTTTTTGTAAACTTTATTTTATTTGACGGATCTTTTTAAATTATTTCAAACTCTTTATCAATTTAAGAATATTTAATTTATTATATTAAGGCACGATGTATATTAAGGTAATATAAAAACTACCAAACCTTATGATTGACTTGGATACTTTAAGGGTATCTAGTATTACGTAAAACAATATTTATATGATTTGGTATAGCATTTGGTAATGTGACTATAGGTTCAGTATTTGATATATACAGAGCTGACTATTTTTTTTAAATGTACCTGCAGAACAAAGATAAGATATATTTTAACGAATACCTTGATCAAAAGGTCTTAAATAAATTGATATTTCTCAAACAATAAGGTGACTCCTTCATGCAAACTATTCCATTACTAAATTTTGAATTTTTACAACCTCTCGTAATTATTTTTTGTTTCACAGTTTTGGTCCAAGGGCTACTAATAAGGAAGTGTATTCCTAAACGACCATCTAGTGCTGTAAAATTAATATTGTTATAATATGTAGTTACAAAAATATGACCCGGTTATGTAAAAGGCTAGGCGAATTTGATTTACATTTTTAACATATTACAGTTATCAAGTTTTTAATCTCATCAATAAATAAGGATTACGTTTTGTTCTATTTTTACTATACAAGGTGTAATATAAACGGAAGTGTTAATTAAACAATGTAATTTTACGTTACAACAACCAAGTGTTACAAGTTTGCCTAGAGGTTCGCTGCTTATATTGACAACCCAATGTATTTTGCCGTAATTAATAGAATGCAGTTGGGTTTGGAAATCTATGGTTGGAAAGCATGTTAAAACTAAAATTAATTAAAACGCTGATTTGATTATGAAAGTTCACAGCTGGTGCGTGGTAGAAATAGAAGCTATACCCTCTGGTCAAAATCCTATATATGTGGTTGAAGGTCGTATCTCAATCATTGTCTATTGTTTTTGTAGCATAAAGGACATTAGACATAAAAAAATATCATCCATTAATGACGATAATCGATCCATATTGATATGGCAATCATATTCCTAAATCATAGCAAAATATATGTTACCTTTACAAGGAAAGAGAAGCTGAATGATAAGGAAAAGTAAAGGTACATCCTATCTAGATAACTACGCCGGTCATTAATAGCAATTTGTCATAATTTGTACATGAATAAGGAGAAAATATTTCGCAACTTCTCACATCTGAAATGAAAACAATCTACTTTTATTTTGATTTGTTTCTATATATATATATATATATATATATATATATATATATATATATATATATATATATATATATATTCACTAAGATACAATACATTTAAGGCTGATTGAAAAAGAATCAATTATAAAGTTCTCAAAATATTTTCTATAGAATTGAAAAAGATTTTGTCCTATACCAGTGTTTTCAGTGTTTTGATAGTTTGATTATTTAATACAATTTCTTGTCTTTTCATTTTTTTATGATTTTTCCCCTTGGTTGTATCGATCATAACCTAATAATGTCTTAGCTTCGAATTGGTTTTTGCTATTTTGCGAATTTTCTACTTTTGTTTTTAGTTCTAGTATTATCGATCACATGGTCTGTCGGTAAGTAAATGTTTTCAGTTGTAAACCTTTATTACGCGATAAAACAAAATCGATAATATACTTTATCGAGAAAAAATGAAATGTCCTCTGCTATAATTTATTTTTCATAGTATCAACTGATTTTGTTGAAATACATATTTGAAATTAAATTTTCATAATTCTGATGGAAACCTGCTTGCAAATTCCGTGATTTATGGTCTTTTATCATTCTATGCGTGTTTATTTGACATAATCATTTCTGATAATTGCATCATTATTTGTTATAATATTTTCAGACAAACATAAAAATCTTGCTTAAAAAGCCATAAATATTGAAATATATCTAAAGTTACACATATTAGCATGAATATATTAATGTTTTTATATTAAAACAATATTTGATGGCTTAAATAATACTATTCCCTTGCACTTCAAACAGAATTTATATTTTGCTAAGTGAATACAGCAATAAAATTCAACAACTCCATTGTTGAACGAAATGAAAAATCTGATCTGGATTTTAGCTGATTTGTTTTTCATACATTTGGTGCTCTGGAAGGGTCAGCGACTCTTATGTAGCTAGCCAAGTGTGAAATCGAAATTAAAAATGAAAAGAAAATGGCGTATACGTTTGAAATCTTCAATTCAGATACAAACAAACCAGTCTATATCAAAATCACAATTACAATTATGTTTTTTTATTTTTACTATTCAATGTGTTCATTAAACAATGTACTTTTATGTTACAAGAACCAAGTGTTACAAGTTTGCCTAGAGGTTCGCGGCTTTAATTTACAACCTTGTGTATTTTGTCGTAATTAATAGAATGCAGTTGGATTTGAAAATCTATGGTTGAAAAGCAAGTTAAAACTAAAATTAATTAAAACGCTGATTTGATTATCACAGTTTACAGCTGGTACGTAGTAGAAATAGAAGCTCTATACCCTCTGGTCTAAATGTTAACTGAGAATAAATTAAAACGCATCCTATATATGTGGTTTAAGGTCGTATCTCAATTATTGTCTATTTTTTTTGTAGCATAAAATATATTAGACATCAAAACATTTTTATCATCCATTAATGATGATAACCAATCAATATGGCAACGGTAATCATATTCTAAATCATAGCAAAATATATGTGAACTTTACAAGGAAAGTAAAGCCGGATGATAAGGAAGGGCAAAGGTACATCTTGTCTAGAGAACTACACCGGCCATTAATAGGAATTTTTCATAATTTCTACATGCATAAGGAGAAAATATTTCGCAACTTCTCACATCTGAAATGAAAACAATCTACTTTTATTTTGATTTGTTTCTATATATATATATATATATATATATATATATATATATATTCACTAAGATACAATACATTTAAGGCTGATTGAAAAAGAATCAATTATAAAGTTCTCAAAATATTTTCTATAGAATTGAAAAAGATTTTGTCCTATACCAGTGTTTTCAGTGTTTTGATAGTTTGATTATTTAATACAATTTCTTGTCTTTTCATTTTTTTATGATTTTTCCCCTTGGTTGTATCGATCATAACCTAATAATGTCTTAGCTTCGAATTGGTTTTTGCTATTTTGCGAATTTTCTACTTTGTTTTTAGTTCTAGTATTATCGATCACATGGTCTGTCGGTAAGTAAATGTTTTCAGTTGTAAACCTTTATTACGCGATAAAACAAAATCGATAATATACTTTATCGAGAAAAAATGAAATGCTCTGCTCTAATTTATTTTTCATAGTATCAACTGATTTTGTTGAAATACATATTTGAAAAATTTCATAATTCTGATGGAAACCTGCTGCAAATTCCGTGATTTATGGTCTTTTATCATTCTATGCGTGTTTATTTGACATAATCATTTCTGATAATTGCATCATTATTTGTTATAATATTTTCAGACAAACATAAAAATCTTGCTTAAAAAGCCATAAATATTGAAATATATCTAAAGTTACACATATTAGCATGAATATATTAATGTTTTTATATTAAAACAATATTTGATGGCTTAAATAATACTATTCCCTTGCACTTCAAACAGAATTTATATTTTGCTAAGTGAATACAGCAATAAAATTCAACAACTCCATTGTTGAACGAAATGAAAAATCTGATCTGGATTTTAGCTGATTTGTTTTTCATACATTTGGTGCTCTGGAAGGGTCAGCGACTCTTATGTAGCTAGCCAAGTGTGAAATCGAAATTAAAAATGAAAAGAAAATGGCGTATACGTTTGAAATCTTCAATTCAGATACAAACAAACCAGTCTATATCAAAATCACAATTACAATTATGTTTTTTTATTTTTACTATTCAATGTGTTCATTAAACAATGTACTTTTATGTTACAAGAACCAAGTGTTACAAGTTTGCCTAGAGGTTCGCGGCTTTAATTTACAACCTTGTGTATTTTGTCGTAATTAATAGAATGCAGTTGGATTTGAAAATCTATGGTTGAAAAGCAAGTTAAAACTAAAATTAATTAAAACGCTGATTTGATTATCACAGTTTACAGCTGGTACGTAGTAGAAATAGAAGCTCTATACCCTCTGGTCTAAATGTTAACTGAGAATAAATTAAAACGCATCCTATATATGTGGTTTAAGGTCGTATCTCAATTATTGTCTATTTTTTTTGTAGCATAAAATATATTAGACATCAAAACATTTTTATCATCCATTAATGATGATAACCAATCAATATGGCAACGGTAATCATATTCTAAATCATAGCAAAATATATGTGAACTTTACAAGGAAAGTAAAGCCGGATGATAAGGAAGGGCAAAGGTACATCTTGTCTAGAGAACTACACCGGCCATTAATAGGAATTTTTCATAATTTCTACATGCATAAGGAGAAAATATTTCGCAACTTTTACATCTAAAATGAAATCAAACTACTTTTATTTTGATTTGCATCTTATATAAATGTTAACTAAACTACAATACATTTAATGCTGATAAAAAGAATCAATTATACAGAAAAATTCTCAAAATAATTTGAAAAAAAGTTTTTAATTTATTATTTGTACTTAATTTTTTTCTGTCCATAGAATTAACTATAAATATTCCGACCAATTTTCAAATCATAATTCATAATAAACTTTATAATTTCAAAACAAAGCAAAAAATTAGCTTCCACATGATTTAAAATATGAATAGTCTTTTATTTTATTTTATTTGATCGTTTAATGATGACGACTGTAAATTTTTTTTTCAAAGGCAGCATGAAATGTTATATGAGATGATTATATATTCCTTAAGTACATAAAATTCTGATTTACAACAAATAATTCAAGTAATCCATTTGTACTTTAAATAATAAGTTAAGCATCAGCATAATAAGTTTCTATCACTGGAATGAAGGAAGTAATTTGTAGCTAAAATATAACACCTTTCATTTTTAAAACTACTTGTTTTAAAAATTATCCGAATCAATAAAAGTACAAAATTCTTTGATTAGAAGTGTTTACATCAAAAGTTACAAAACAATATTCAGACCTTTTTATGTAAATCATTTAAAAAAAATAAACAATACAACATAAGGAAGTTTTCGTTGTATGGTATTTTCGAGACAAAAGAAAATCTATTCCAAATTAAGAATTAAATGAAAAGTAATAAATTCTCTGTATGATTCTATTTGCTATTAAATTGATCTGATATTCATATTACGTATCCGTTAAAAAGTTTACTTTGTGAATGATGGAGAAAGAATTAGATATTAAAATCAGTTTTGTCGGGTTTTTATAAAGTTATGGCTTTAGTAAACGGCATATGCCTTATCAGTTGTAATTAATATTATTCTACTAATCCACAAAACATTTTATCGAATAACTTAATAAAAATCATCAATCAAGCAGGAAGTTTGAAAAAAGTATAGCACTGAAATGATTTTCTAATTAAAAGTATTCATTGTCTTTATAATTTTTCGTCTAATCTTTTTCAGCTACAAATTTAAAGATTTTAATGTGGTATTACATGTTGGGTCAAGTGTCAAGTGTCTCGTTCTCCCTTCGCATCACCTCCAATATTTTACACACTTTTTATAGATTTGGCTTAACGTATGTTTATTTCATAGACATACAATATATTTTCGCATGACTACCTTAAACATCAGAGAAAATAATTGATGCAATTTACAAACTGATAAATATATTTAATAAATCTGTCAAGCTAAACGATTGAAAATATATCAAAACATGTAAAAAGCGCTAAAAAACTCATTCCATGACAAACAATGAAAAGTATCAATAAATAATCAAAAGGTGAAAAACACTGATTGCATAAAAGTTTGTCATGTTTAGGTAATGAAATTTGATACGGTAGAAAGTCATTTAAGTTATCTTTAATCTTGTTATATATTTGACCTTTTTATATTCAGTAATATAAGCCCGTAACATGAAGTAAACTTAAAGTTATTATCATTATCAAAGCCAGCATAAATTGTAACTTGGGATACTTTTATTATTTTGAAACGAAAAAATGGTTAACTTTAACAAATCCAGGTAAACCTTTGATGATAAATAACATACATGTATTATAATAAAGTCGGCATATCAACATTTTATCTCAGGAACCATTTCAAAATGCTAATGAAGAAATAATTATGCAATTGAGAACATATTTGCAACCACCGATAGAACTATGAAACACAAAACAAAACAGCAGAATAGTGCAAGTAAATGAGGCAAAGAAAAATGATATTGCAAGACCTAAATCACCATATGCATTTCAAAAGCGACAATAAATCAATACCGATTTTGATCAAACTTTTAATATTATTTAACATTAGTTTCAATTAATGAGATTTAATGTTATATATTAAATCCGTTTATCTAAGTAACGTGCTCCTTTAATGAACCTCTTATGTCCTTGTCCTGAATTTTAGGTCATCTCTTAATCACGCACCCGTATAAAGCATGGTGTTATATATCTCAGTGATTTGGCAGTGCCTCTAATGTCCTTGTCCTGGGTTTGGGTCAAGTCTTATGTCATACCCCTGTATAAAAGCACGGTGTTATCTTCGTACGTTTGCAGTTTTTATAAAGATTTTCACGAGGTAAGTTCGTAGTATTTTATTTTTTGTAAATTTGTTTGTCATTTTTATTTTTCATGATTATAAATACTGTAGCACACAACTATCCTCCTTTTAAATATTTTAATTATGGTTTTTAATTTATTCACTATTTTAAATTGTGTTTTATTTAATTTCTTTTAAGTATTGTACTCGTTTACTAAAATAGTGTTTTTCTTATTGTTTGAGGTATTTAGTATGCCACATGTTAGAGCTCGCCAAGTGCGTGAAAGACCAGCTCCGTTGAGGAGAAATGCAAGGCCGCGTCGGAATGCGGGAGCGGTTGCCAATATTCCCCAGCCTGCGGCTCCACCGCATGATGATGAGCAAATTTTACCAGCCCCTGTGGATCCAGTGCCACCTCAACCACCTGTAAACATAGAAGACATAACTCAAAGAGTCACTTCAGCCGTTCTGCAAAATATAAATTTTGCAGTAACTCAGAATATTCAACCTGCAATTTCAAACCAGCTTGCTGATAATTCAGGTATTGTTTTTGATAATACTATTACTTCTATTTCTAATAATAATGATGTTCATAATAATGCTCAAATTGTGAGTATTCATGATTTAGGTTATAACGTTGCTAATAGTATTAAACTGAAAATTATCAGCAATTCCTATATTGACTTAGGTACACTTATATCAAAACCATCTGATCCAAATGATTGTACCAATAATATTTCTATAAAAGATGGCAAACTGGTCATAACTCCCAAATCTCAACCAGTTAAAATCACTGACATCCAAAAATGGACTGATGCCTTTTTAATTTTTTCATCTATATATACGTCAGCTCATCCGGAATGTGTTGCCGGTATTTTTAAGTACATGCATACTGTTAGGTTAGGAGCAAGTCGAACTAATGGGGCTGGTTGGTTTAACTATGATATTCAGTTTCGATTGAAAAAAGAAAAAAATCCCTATATGACATGGTATGTTGTTGATCAAGAATTGTGGCTTTTATATATGTATAGTAGTAACATTAATACTGCACCAGCCACATCCCCTGTCCTACCAAATAAATGCTACGATTATAACTATAAGGGTATTTGTACAAAAACATCTTGTCCTTATCTTCATATTTGTATAAGATGTTCACAGAGGCATCCTCATATCAAATGTAAATCTTTTATTGGTAACAATATTGGCTCTAGGTTCGGATCCGCACAACCAAAGCAGCAATCTGTAACTGGTACTACAATTAATAGATCCGGCACTGAAAGTCGAAAGTCGTTTTCAAGAAATTGAATACAGAACAAATACTCCAGTTAAGCATTTGGTATTAAGTGAAATGCTTAAATTGTATAACAACCCGGACGCTGATATTTTGAATAATGGTTTTCTCCGTGGTTTTAAACTTAACTATGATGGTCCTCGCTATTCAACAGAATGTAAGAATTTAAAATCTGCTTTACGTCTTGAGCATGAAGCTTTAAAAAGTATAATAAAAGAAGTAAATCTTGGTAGAATAGCTGGCCCTTTTTTATATAAACCACTTCCTAATTTGAGAATATCTCCGATTGGCTTGGTGCCAAAACATGGTGGTTCTTGGAGGCTCATTCATCATTTGTCATATCCCAAAGGTTCTAGTGTAAATGATTTTATTGATGAGAAATATTGCTCAGTTAAATACACTTCTTTTGAAACAGCTGTTTCTATGTTAGCTAAATTTGGTAGAGGTGCTTTGGCTGCTGGATTAGATGTTAAGTCGGCTTTTAGATTACTGCCTATTCATCCTACCGATTTTGAATTGTTAGGTTATAAGATTTGTAACTTTTATTTTATTGACAAGTGTCTTCCTTTTGGTTGTTCTATATCATGTTCATTGTTTGAAAATTTTTCTACATTTCTTGAATGGTATTATAAGCAAAAGTTCAATGCTGACAACCTAGTTCATTATTTAGATGATTTTTTTCTTAGTCGGTAGACCTAATAGCAATGAATGTCACAAATCTATGACTTTGTTTACAGATATCTGTAATGAATTGGGTGTACCTTTAGCTCACGAGAAAACTATTGGTCCATCTCCAATATTAACGTTTCTTGGTTTGGAAATTGATACAAATGACATGTGTGTTAAAATACCACCCGAAAAGTTGTCACGTTTAAAAACTTCCTTGCAAGAATTATTAGGAAAAAATAAAGTAACCCTCAAGGAATTGCAGTCGGTTACTGGTCTTTTGAATTTTTGTACTAGGGCTTTTTCTCCTGCCAGGGCGTTCAATAGGCGTTTTTATGACGCAATGACAGGGTTGTCTAAGCCTTTTCATAGAATACGTGTAAATATTGAAATGAAAGAAGACATTAAAGTCTGGCTAATGTTTTTAGATTTATTTAATGGTTCGACTAGTTATGATAATTCAATATGGTTATCTGCCCAGGACTTGCAGTTATTTACGGACAGTGCTGGTTCTCATCATCTTGGCTGTGGTGCTATTTTAAAATCACATTGGTCTTACGTGTCGTGGCCTAAATGTTGGGAAAGTAAAGCGATTTTATGCGATGTTACATTTTTGGAGCTTATCCCAATTTTAATGGCTTTTAGTATTTTGGGTAATGAGTTGTATAACAAAAGAATTTTGTTGAATACTGATAATCTAGCTTTAGTGGCAGTTTTAAATAAGAAAACTTCTAAGTCAAAGAGAGTAATGAAACTGGTAAGACCATTAGTTCTTCAAAGTATGCTATACAACGTTCAGTTTAAAGCTGTGCATATAGCTGGTAAATCTAATGTAATTGCTGATGCTCTTTCTCGACAGCAGTGGTCAAGATTCCATCAATTGTTTCAACAGCGAGATCTGCTACCGACTCCTGTGCCTCAATCGTTCCACACGCTGATATTGAACGTCGAAAGAGATTAATTTTTGAATCGTCAATTGCTGAGCCAACTAAAAAGTCTTATTCTGTCGCATTGTCAGCTTTTGATAATTTTAGGCGTTTATATGGTTATTCTATTATGTGGCCTCCATCAGTTTCACATATTTCAGATTTTATAGCTTACCTTTCTGTTAAAGGGAATGCTTCTAGTACAATAAGTTCTTATGTTTCTGCAATTGGTTATCAGTGCAGATTGTGCACGGGTGTGAATGATATAACACAGACATTCTTTATTAAGAAAATGTTGACTGGTTTAAATCGTCTTGATAAACGGTGTGATCTAAGAATGCCTATTACGGTAGATATACTTAAGAAAATTTTACTTTCCCTTCCGCATATTTGTTATTCAAAATATGAAAGTGTTTTGTTTTCTGCAATATATTCTCTTGCGTTTTTTGGATTTTTTAGAGTAGGGGAATTAGTATCTAGCTCTAATAAAGAGGTTGGTCATGCACTCCAAGTCGGTAATATTAGATTTTTACAACATATGAATGCTTTGGAAGTAGTTTTACCGCATTCAAAAACTGATCAGTTGTCTAAAGGTTGTGTTATTCTTATTCCTGCTACTCTATTACCTGTATGTGCTGTTACGGCTGTTAAGTCTTTTATGCACACAAGGTCTCCGGTAATTGGTAATTGTTTCTGTCATATTAGGGGTAACCCTGTTACAAGGTACCAGTTTAATTCAGTACTTAAGAAATCTTTGTTATTTTCTGGTATTGATACCAAATGGTACAAATCTCACTCATTTAGAATTGGGGCTGCAACGTCTGCCTTTATCGCTGGATTACAAGAGCAAAGTATTGCAGAGCTTGGCCGTTGGAAATCCAACTCATTTAAATCGTATATCAGAATTCCTAGTTTCCATTTAGTTCAATCTTTTGGAGTTTGATTTTCAGATCGTCGGACTACAGTTTGGATAGTTGGTTCATCCATCATCAGCAGAGCTCACATACGGGCTAGGCAGTCCAGTACAAATAACCTTGATTTGTCGAGATACAACCTGTCAATTCTATGGCAGGGAAAATCCGGAATGAGATCAAAAATTAATCATTTAATTACTTTTATTGAACCTCCAAATTATTTAATTTTACACTGTGGTGGCAATGACATTGACCAGTCGGTTAAGTCTATTGAATTAATACATCGTATGTTAAAACAATTAAAACTCTTTTTTCCATTTTGCCGTTTACAAAAATTGTGTGGTCGCAGATTTTGCCTAGATTATGTTGGAGAAGTGAAATTAATCATGCAGCTGTTAACAAAATTAGATATAGAATTAATAGAATTGTGTCAAAATATGTTATTTGTAATGGAGGTTTATATATTAGATACCCAGAACTAGTCGAGAAAAATGAGGGTATTTTTGACAAGGATGGTGTACATTTATCATCATTTGGTAATGATCTGTTCTTATATAGAATTCAACAGGCATTATATTTATTTACTCATTCAGAATCCATTGTTTCCCCCCCCCGACGGCGAATCTGGGCCATGGCAATATTTATAATTTACATTTATTTACTTTATTTATTTAGTTTGAATTTTTTCAAACATTTTGATTTTCATATATTATGATTTATTTGTGTTTGTCTGGTGGCGCTGACTAATTTTATTGGCGTTTAAAATTAGTCATGTGGCATATTTTTGCGCTACCAGTCCATTTATTCAAAGTAAATTGGAAAATCACACATTTTATGCTGTACAACTGATACCAGGGTACAACATACTTTATTTTCTAAGGATGCCCATTACAGACTCATTTGGAGTCTCGGCTCTTTCATTTTCGCCGTGGCCAGATTACGCCAATAAATATAAATAAATATGTGATTGTTTTTGTTGTATTTTAAGCCAATATATATACTCCTTATTTCTCCCCATTTCAGTAGACTGCCTCGATATAAGTAAAGGTTTTTGAATGGGGCTTAGCACGCCATTCTCTAATTTTATCATTAAGCACTTATCTTTGATAAATCAATTTGATATTTTATAGTTTAAACCACTACCTTTGGTTGAAGTGCACATGTTTCATATACTTAAACTAACATTTGGTCAAGTATTTGCTTTGTCTTAAGATCTGGATTAGAACATAAATCGTTCGTGGTTGATTGACAAGATTATTTTGAACAAAATAAAATCATAACGAATATTCCTCAAAAGTAGGTATCACATCTATTACTGTAATAGAGTGCCTTATATTCATATGTTAGGCAACTTAACGGCGACTTTTCTAGAGGTGCTTTCAGCAAATAGATATTTGATTCATATTAAAATAAAAATCAAACACATCATTCCATCTATAAAGCAAAACAGACAGAGTATATTTAATGGAACCATCGTGGCGATAACCTAAACTTTATTATAATAGTTAACATGATATCTCTTCATTATGTTGCCGAGACTGTGTGGGATCGGATATCATAAAACTGCTGTAAATCTTACACATCATATTCTAGAATTAATCAGTAGTGGCGACACGTAAATGTCAAAAGTACAAGTCTTTTTTTTACTTTTAAAGGAATTTGCTTATGGTCAACTATGTCTACACTGAGTGCTGAATCGAAAACACACCAAACCATTTCAGAATCACAATCCAAAATCAAAGCATGGGAGACCAGGTGCTCTGAAAGGGTAAGCGCCTCCGGCTCAATTAGATACACGCATTACATGTGTAATAAAAATGAGTGAAAGGAACATTAAACTATGAGACGTAAAAAATATCCAGGACAACCCTGTACACAGATACATTATACTTATCAACAATAATGTGATGACGTTCATGAATAGAAGGGATTTTTAAATCCATTGATGCTAAATCAAAATCAACCATTACTGATTACAAGATATAGATTGTCAAATGTATGAGACTTTTGTGCACTGTCAACACTAAATCATAAATCAGTAATTTCACGCCTTGTTATTTAAAACAAGATAGTTAGTTGATTATGTAACTTATCCTTGATATATTTATAGCTTCCTGTATCTGAAATGTCAGAGTTATGTAAAGATCTGCATATTTATAGTTGCCAATAACATTGTAATTAACCAAAAAAAACTATGGGTTAAAGCGTGCCTGAAGTTAACCGCTCACACAATTTCATGCATGTAAAATAATAATTAATGTGAAATGTACGTGTCAATTATATGATTGTTTGTATTTTATTGAACAGATGACTTAAAATCAAATGTCAAATCAAACATAAACGTACTGGTTACTGTTAAAATCATAATCCAAAAAACAAAGTAAAAATAAAAACAGATATTAATCACATTTCAGAAGCAAAAAACTTTAAAAACTGCCAAATAAAGTTTAACACGCCAAGAAGTTATACTTGGAAAGTGACACCGATTGCTCAGGAAAGGTTAGAATGTGCCTAACCAAATAGCTACACCAACCACGTATGAAATGATAATTGATAATGAAAATGATATAGAATTTTTAAAACACCAAGAATATTTAGGATAACAAACACAATTATAAAACAAAAATTTCACTGAACAAAAAAAAATTATATATTTTCTTCCACCGTATATATGGCAATTGTCACTGCAATAGTGTGTCCTACATCTTTATCTTACGTGATGAAATGAAATTTGACTGTATATCCCCCTTTTGCGACAAGCTCTTTAAAGTTTCTAATAATGTTGTTGTTTAATTTTATAAATCACTTTCCAAAATTCTCTACTTATTGGACTGCACAATTTGTAAAGCTTTATCATAAACCAGTTTTAACAAAATTAACGACATGGTTTATTCTGAAAATGAAAGTAGATTTTAAATCGCATTATACAAGATGAACATAAAAACAATATGACCTTACTTGTCTCTCAGAGATTGTAAACAACACACAGGAAGCAAGAATCAACATTAAACTGTCTTAACTCTTGACTCGTTAACAAAGTTTTTCTAAAGGCAAACAACATTGACTTGTTTATTTGGGTTTCATATAAGAGATCCATAAATACACGGATTTTACTTAGGCTTCGCAGTCAATCTATAACCAACGGATGTTTCTCGTGATTTATAAGAAATACACAACTGTATTCTTACAAAATAATAATTACACTTATCAATCATAAACATTTAAATTAAAGGCCAAATGGATAGGTTATTATTGTTTGCTTATACATGTAACGCATTCGTGATGATGAATATAACAGTGTTATAAACAATTAATAATGAAGGCATTTTCCGATAAATCATTCCAAAATTAAATGTGACTAAGACAAAACATCCGGCTTTAGGATTGCCAATCTGATAAGATAAAATCTGATCCTACATTGTTTTCTATTGCTATAATGAAATTATTATAATTTTTCAACTGAAAATTTACCACTGAATCTAAAGTTCAAAAACATAAAAATGTTTTTCGTTTGGTTAATATTTCTTAGTTATTTTATTTTAAGTCCAAATATAAATAAATAAGAAAACAACTTTATCGGGAAATTTAAATAGCAAGCAATATACCATGCTAAAAAGGATTTAAGGCAATTCTACAGAACAATTTTCATACAAACTTAACAAAGCCTCGCATCATAGTTCATAAACAATACAAACATAAACTGATATTCTAATTAGTTTAATTTTATGAATTTTAATTTTCATAACAAAATCAAGACAATATCACAACATGAACATTATTTTCATGTATTTAAAGTATCCATTTAAACTTTCTTAAGTTTTACGATTTCCTAAAAGCCTTAAGCTTGAAATAGTTAAAAACGATTTCCTTTTTATCCAGAGTATTACTTCCGCCAGAACTAATGCTTTATCCGGTAATTTATATGCAAGTAAATATATCACATTTATTGATTGAAATCGCGAGTCAATGCCTTTATATCTAATGTTCAAAAGTGTTAGAAGTAAAATTAAAAAAAAAATATTTAAGGCATTTAAGGCTAACAAATAAAATAATTTGAATGACAGTGCCAATATAAGGTTGATAAATAAACAATTTGAAATGATTTGAAATGACAGCGTCACAATGAGACTGGCAAATAAACAGATTTTAAATGACAGCACCACAATGAGGCTGGGAAATAGGCATGAGTGAATGACAGCATAAATCATATCCAAGTTGCTATTTTAATAAATTAAAATGCTTTGAATGTTTGCCCCATATCTGTGATAAATGGTAATGTATTTCAATGTATATAAACAACACATATGCTTGCAAACAAGCCACTAGATCCAACAATCTTAATTTTATACGTTTACATAGTACTTATAATATCCTAAAAAGTAAAAGTAAGTCATAGAGGATCCGACTCTAAGTGCGTGTTTCTAGATTCAAATTATGTTTAAGGGTGGCGTAGAATGGAGTAAA
The DNA here is from genome assembly GCA_021292105.1 of Anadara kagoshimensis. Classification (NCBI taxonomy): domain Eukaryota; kingdom Metazoa; phylum Mollusca; class Bivalvia; order Arcoida; family Arcidae; genus Anadara; species Anadara kagoshimensis. The sequence continues at coordinate 41,293,332 of CM037861.1, read as the reverse complement.
ATATTTGACTCACCAGAAAAAAGCTCATATATCATGACTGTTACTTATGCGATGTTACAGAAATTCGGAGTGTCAGGAAAAAAATTGCACTGAACTGCTAAATTTTACCACACTAGGATCTCTGCGAATGGTATTCGAAGCAAGGCTGTGAGAGGGTTTATCATCAGCAAGCGCATGTTTAGATCACTTGACCACCAAGGCCCCATATAGTGGTGGAAGTAGTTGCAACAATATCAAACACATTTTCTATCATTTAAATGTCTTAATGTTCATTATTTTTTCGAAACATTAAAGAATATTCTATATACCAATTTAGCAGATATATAGTCATTGCTACTAAGTGAGAAAACAATCAGTAAATACCGTAAAATCGAAAAGAAATCGCCTTTGATTTATTTTTACGTAAATTAGCGAAATATAAAAGACTCTAAAATGAAACTACAGAGAATATTTTTATATATACAATTCACTTGCAATAATACCATAATCAGACGACGCTGAAATAAAAGCACACGGTTATCTTGAAATGACAATTTTTGCGATAAGTAACTTGAGCCAAACAAATTCTGTGATATCTTTTCATTATGTTGCCGAGACTGTGTGGGATAGGATATCATAAAACTGCAGTAAAATCTTATACATCATGTTCTAAAATGAAATTGATACATGCGTCAGTCGTAGTGGAAACACGTAAATGTCAAAAAGTACAAGTCTTTTTTCTATTTTTAAACGTACCTGCTTATGATCAACTAGGTGTACACTGAGTGATGAATCAAAAGCACACCAATTTATTTCGGAATAACAATCTAAAACTGAAGCCAGGAAAATGAGGCCAAGTGCTCCGGAAGGGTAAGACCTCGGGTTCAGCTAGATACACCAACCACATGTGTAATAAAAATGAGTGAAAGGAACATCGAACTGTAAGACGTCAAATATATCAAGGACAGCCTTGTACACAGAGACATTATACTTATCAACAATAACGTGATTACGTCCGTGAATGGAAGGAAGTTTTAAACGCATTGATGCTACATCAAAATTAATCAACCAAAAGAGTAGTTATTACTGATTACATGATATGTATTGTCAAATATATGAGATTTTTGTGCACTGTCAACAGAAAATCATAAATCAGTAATTTCACGCTTTGTTATTCAAAACATGATGGTTTGTTGATAATATACTCTCAATATATATTATAGCTTACTTATCTAAAATGTCAGAGTTATGTAACACTATTGATAGCAATCATAGTTACAGCTTAAGTGTAAGGTCTACATGTTCATATTGGCCAATAACATTGTAAAGAACCGAAAAATGTTTTGAATTCTATAGGTTAAAGCGTGCCTGATGTTAAACGCCTACACGTTTTGATGCATGTAAAAAAATAATAAATGTGAAGTGTATGTATCAATTATATGATTGCTTGTACATTATTGAACAGATGACGGAAAATCAAATGTCAAACCAAACGTAAAATTTCTGGTCACTGTTAAAATCATAATCCTTAAGGCAAAGTAAAAACTTTGAAAACTGCTAAATAAAGTTTAAAATGTCAATTAACTGGTTGCCCAGGAACGGTAAGAAGCTTCTATCCTGATAGCTACAGCCGCCATACGTGAACTCGAAATTTAGAATATAAATAACATTGATTTATTGGATACGAAATAAATTCAGGATAATTTGGGATACGGGTACATTTATAAAACAAAAAACTGATTGAACAAACAAAAAATCATCATATATTTTCTTCAGTATTTATCACATTAGTTACTGCTATAGTGTGTCCTATATCTTTATCTTAGGCAACTTAACCTCGACTTCTCTAGAGGTGATCAAATGAAATGTTACTGTATATCCCCTTTTTGCGACAAACTCTATAAAGTTTCTAATAATGTTGTTGTTTAATTTCATAAATCACTCTCCAAAATTTTCTACTAATAAGACTGCACAATTTGTAACACTATCATCAACAAGTTTTAACACAGTTAAACACATTGTTATTCTGAACATGAAAGCAAATTTTAAATAACATCATACAAGACGAACATAACAACGATATGAATTTACTTATCTCTCAGAGATTGTAAACAACACAAACGAAGCAAGAATCAACATTAAAATGTCTCAACTCTTGACTCGTTAAAATGTTTTCTATAGGCAAACAAATTCGACTTGTTCATTGGGATTTCATATGAAAGATCCATAAATTACACGGTAGGTGTTGGGCTTCGCAGTCAATCTATAACCAACGGATGTTTCTCGTGATTTACAAGAAATACACAACTGTATTCTTGAAAAATAATAACAACAGTTGTCCATCATAAACATTTAAATTGATAGGTTATTATTGTTTCCTATACATGTAACGCATTCGTGATGCTAAATACTATAACAGTGTATTAAACAATAAATAATTAAGGCATTTTCCAATAAATCATTCTAAAATTAAATGTCACTAAGACCAAACATCCGGCTTTGGGATTGTCAACGGCGTCAGAATAAAATCTGATCCTACATTGTTTTCCATTGCACACATAATATGCATTTAATTTAGGCATAATTTCGATATTTGGTTTAGGTATGTGCGTGGTAGTGTCAATTTTCAAGTTTTTCTTACTGTGTTTTGGGGAATAATGATTTTGCTTTGGAAATGAACCGATTTGTTTGTTTTTATTGATTGTATTTATTTAGTATGTAATCTGTGATATCAATGGTTGAATTGGTCAATGTAATGGGGTTTTACATACTAGTCAAGAATATGTCACTTATATCGAGTCGTCACCAACTATAGGTGTAGTAACAGAAATTTTTTACCTTTGCAGTGAGCTCAGGGCATGTGCAGTGAGGGTCCTTTAACTTGCCACGCCACCCGTAAACACTTGGTTTTTAGGTCTCTTATCAAGGAACGCGTGACTATAATTTCTAAATACCGAGAATTTTGCAAAAAGCAGTCACTTCTCATTTTTAAATTTAATTTAGATTATAATAGATTTAAGTTAGGCATAAGATCGCTGTTTAGTTTACGTATGTGTATGGTATTATCAATTTCCAAGTATTTTTTACTGTACTTTGGGGGTTAGTGATTTTGATTTGGAAATGGACCGATATGTATTGTTTTTGGTGATTGCACTTGTTTCGTATGTAATCGGTGTTACCAATGATTGATTGATTGATTTATTGATTGATTAATTGATTGATTAACACAAGACCAACTCCCTCCTTTAAGGGTCTTTAAGGAATCCTTAAAGATCCTTAAAGATGTCCTTAAAGATCCTTAAAGCCTCCTTAAAGACCCCTTTAAGGACCACCATCTTCTTTAAAGAACTTTAAGGCTTCCTTACAGATCCTAATGGAACTGAAATTTTAAGGATCTTTAATGCGGCTTTAAGGATCTTTAAGGATCACCCTGACATACACATGTATTTAAATGATATAATGGTGTTTTTTCAACCACCCTGAACTGGCTAAGGATGCACCATTATTTATTTATTTATTTATTTATTTATTTCTTTATTTATTTATTTGGTATATATTACACAAAAATAATTGGAGAAAAACGCGATTAAAAATAAATGTCCGGTGATAAAATTTCATGATTGTTTTCAAAGTAATTAATTAATTAATTAATTTATTTATTTATTTATTTATTAATTAATTTATTTATTTATTTATTTATTAATTTTTTTTATAATCTATACTGCTCCGATTATTATGTACCAGCTCTAAATTGATTCAATGTACAACTTCTTATTTAATTATTTATTTATTTATTTATTTATTTATTTATTTATTTATTTATTTATTTATTTATTTATTTATTTATTAATTAAACTAAAAAAAGTGTAGTTTTGACTATTTATCATTATCGATTTATGCCCATAGGTAATAAACAGATCATGGTTCCTAATTGATGATCATCAACATTTCCCCGATATCTCATCAACAACTTACCTAACTAATTGATAACAGAAGCAAATTCAAACTCATTTTGACCAGACGATAGTATATTCTACCTGAAAAATTTACCGTATGTTATTAATCTCTTTAATTACCTAGATGGATTTGAATTTTAATGGAATCTGATGATTAATCTACATGAGTAGTAATGTTAGGGATACTTTAGATACTTTTTACCAATTGTTATTTGTGTGTAAATAAATAAATAAATAAATAAATAAATAAATATTTTTAAAAACTTTAATAAGTATATGAAATATGAGAGAGAGAGAGAGAGAGGGCAGAGCGAAGACTTGTACATCATCAGTTTTTAAACTACCATTATTTGATATTTCTTATTTCATGACCTTGAAATGTGCATTCATATAAATAAATAAATAAATAAATAAATAAATAAATAAATAAATAAATAAATAATAAATAAATAATAAATAAAAATAAAAAAAATAAAAAAATAAATAATCAAATAAATAAATAAATAAATTATCATATAAATTAATAAATAAATAATCAAATAAATATATAAATAATCATATAAATAATTAAATAAATAATCAAATAAATAAATAAACACTCATATAAATAAATAAATAAATAAATAAATAAATAAATAAACCACAATTTCATAGACAAAACTGGTAGATTCATTTGCACTATCTTTTTCATGTAATAATTTCTCGATCGATCCAGTAAAATAACTTGTATTCTCTGATCAAGTTGTTTATGGAGAGAGAGAGAGAGAGAGAGAGAGAGAGAGAGAGAGACTCGGAGCTGAGAGTTGTCTATCGGAACTTTTTCCCACAAGCGAAAACTATAAGCATGATTTTCTAATCAAAGAATAGGTCCGCAATCCAAGTTAACGAATTTCGGGCTAATAAAGTTGTGATTTATAATGAAACAATTAAAAGAAAAAAAACATTTATATCATCGGCATTTATTTTAAGTTAATTATCGTTTTAATTTGTTTTCTTGCCGAAAATGGGGTTCTCTGTGTGTTTCCGTTTCATTAATAATCCTAGAACTGACAGCCTCAATATAACTAGCAAAATCTTGATCTCACTGTCTTGGTTCACATCTTTAGGGAAAATCTAGTGTGAGAAAACTCGCTTGTCGAATATTGGTTCTAATCTCAATGCACTTCGATTTCTTTCACTATCCTTGAACTTAAAGTCTCTACACAAGACTATACAATTTTGTTACAAACTGACAAAATATTAAACTGGGACAGGCCATAATCTCAGAAAATTTGTCAGTTCACTCAGGTTTTACATTCTTGGCCATTCTAGAATTCTTATTCATTGAATCAAATAATGATATAAGTGAAATAATCTTGACACAGGAATGAAACTCTATACTCTGCTATCCCGTTATCCTGATTATGTTGAGAAAAAAGTAAAAAAGTTTTCTCCAGAAATGGTGTTGTTCAAACACAAAAAGATATTAGCAGTCTGCAGCTGACGTTGGAATATTGTCATATCTAGGAGAGAAAAAGAGAGAGAGGAGAGAGAATTTGGATTTGCAATGTCGTGTCCTTTTTTCGTTCTGTTTAAAAATAATTCAAAAATGGTAAATCATGCAGTGTCAGATCCAGCGGGATGGAGGTAGGTGGGCGGGGAGGGGGACACCCCAACATTTGCCCCTGCTTTCCGACTTTTTTCCCTCTCGCTTACCGCTAATTGTCAAGCAACCAGTTAATTAGTGGTACTGATTAATTAATTCGTGTACAGGTAGGTAATTGCAATCAGAGGATGATGTAATGTACCAGTTCGCTGAGGTATGAAAGAATTCAGGTAGTGCTGACCAGTCTTAGGTGATAATGTTATTTACCTGATCACTTAGGCATGAAAGAACCCAGTTAGTATTAGTAAATGACGTTAATTAGTAATACTAATTAAGACACTTCTGTCTTGTCAGAAAGCATGAATTTTAAACTGGGCTGTTATCAGTACTTCAAAAATAATTCTTATTCAAGGACAGATTCCATAAAGAGTGATTAAACATTAGCCATTAATCATAAATGAATATTGGGACCAAGGGTCAGGGCCCAGAGAGAGAGAGAGAGAGAGAGAGAGAGAGAGAGAGAGAGAGAGAGAGAGAGAGAGAGAGCTAATTAGAATGGTACATTTTTAGCACATAAGATTATCTTTTTGTATATTTTTATAGCGCAAAGTCCTATTTTCATATAAAAGTCCCAATTTTTGTACATTTTTTGTACATTTTTTTTAATTTTTAATTGGTTTTAATAGATAAATTCCATCTCATTTGACTTTTTATTCTATCCGTCCGTTATTGGCTTTATGGAACAAATCTAAAATGATAAGTGCTATTTTCTGGTAAAAAGGATTCTTGTGTGTTGTACCATTATACTGATTATTTAGTATAATAATGTAATAATTTAATTAATATAAAAATTAACTTGAATGTTCAGATGGATGTCATATAGATAATTTTAAACAAGTGTGGAAAAAAGGGGAGGAAGGAGACCTTCCACTTCGGTAGCAGCCAGCTCGGTAGAGTGTCGACTGTCCGCTCCAGAAGTGGAAGGTCGCGGGTTTGGTCTCTGGCCGGGTCTGATCCAAAACTTGAAAAAGGGTAGTGACTATTCACTCGGATCCGCTTTTGAGTATGACAATGGTAATATTTTTTTTAACAGTTTTACCAGATTTATAACAGTAGGAAATGTCGCTAGTTCTACTGTTTCAATTTGTAAAGAGTACTATTATTATAATGTTTAACATGTGCACCCCCTCTCTCTCTCTCTCTCTCTCTCTCTCTCTCTCTCTCTCTCTCTCTCTCTCTCACCGTGAAATGAATTAATTTCTGAAATTATTTTATTTAACATTCTCACTGTTTCCCTCATAAAACAGTCATTTAAGTTAAATGCGAGATTTTGAAGGATAGATTAAGATTATAACAAATTATCATTAAAACTCGTCCTTCCATTTTGTACAGATTATTAAATGTCGCTGGTACAATATTATAGTTGTTTATCAAACAAGGAAATAAGTATTGGTATTACAACAAAAATGTAACTAAATAATAAAAGACAATTTTAAATAAAATTTACCTCAAATTATTGTTTTAATTTCAAGAATTATTGAAATATTTAATAAAAAAACAGTAGTATGATTAAGATTATACAAATAGGAATGGATATCTGATCGATAATTGATCTTTATAAAAGTGATGTTTGCCAGTCAGATAAATAAGTGTATTACAGGTAAAGGTTTGATATGCCCGTCTTCCTTTGATCAGAAATCTTAAGTCAGTTAAATTAACCTAAAAATTATTCCTCTCAAGAATGAAAGAGCAAACTATAATAATAATAATAAAATATTTTTAAATGGAGTAAAACATTTTATTTATATATTTTATTATTAAATCTGAAGGATTTAGAGCTAGTCATGTGATCCTTAGGCTACCGGGTACTAATATAGTTTAAAAATATAAAATGCATATTCATGTCTTCCGTGGCCTAATGGATAAGGATGTAGAGTCAGGAAAGGATGTAATCTGGGGAACTAAGGGTAGTGAGTTCAAGTCCCGCTGGGAGCGAAATTAGATAAGTAAATTTGTAATAAATGATGTTAAATAATGTGTTCTTCTTTATTTGTGATTTCAGGACTACTTGCAAAACAACCAAAACTAGTATAAATTGATAAAGAAAAATGATTAAATAAATAAATTTATTTTTTATAAATTTACAAATTTTATAAATAAAAAAAAAATAAAATAAATTTTTTTAAATAAAACAATAAAATAAAAACAGTGTAAGAGTATAATAAGTTAAATAATTATATTTAACATCACATTTATATAAATTTAAAATTTAAAAAAATGTAAAGAAATTTGTTTTCTGTGTTTATTAAACGAATCCTTAAAAATCCTTAAAGCCGCCTTAAAGATCCTTAAAATTTCAGTTCCATTCAGGATCTTTAAGGATGTCCTTAAAGAGACCTTAAAGACACATTTAAGGTCCTTAAAGACCCCTTAAAGATCCTTAAAGCCCAATTTAATAAGTCTTTAAGGGGGCTTTAAGGATCCTTAAAGGTGACTTTTCTTCTTGTGGTTCTCACTTCCCTGTTGGAAGTTCACGTGTCTAACCTTACTTGTCAGTTCCAAAGTTTTTACTTCTGAATTGTGATTCGGACATGGATTATTATGTTTATTTTTTTGCATATTATTAAAAAACAACAAAAATATAAAACAATCAAAACATTTACTTATTTTATTGTGTTGCTTTTAGCTTATCATTTAGCCACGTTAGTCTGATTTAATTATGGTATACGTAATTTACCAAATTAGGTACAAGCTTACTAACAAAAATTCTACTGAACACGAACAAGACAAGAACTGAGATTCTGAAATAAACAAACCTTTCTCATAAAGGATAATAAACTCAACTTATAATGTCCTTGACAAGCACAGTTTCAACTGTATTTCTAAGTACAATATTGCGTATAAAAGTGAATAACACAAAGTCTCACGAAAAAGAACTGCAGTCAAAAAATATTTTTAATTATATGATGGATACCTTAAAGTCGCCAACAGGATGGTGATGTTTAAAATATTTATATTATATATTTGGAGGATTTTTTTATGGAAATACACGAATAATTTTTCATGGTTTTACTTAAAAAATATTTTTTTATTTTCATTTTCATTTTAATATCATCTATCCGTGATGAATTCCCTATTTGGATTTGGCGTGTCTGACTTAATTTCCCTGTTTCAAAACTTTTTTACTTTACTTTTAGGATTATGATATAGACATAAACTAGCATGGTTGTGTTTGATTGTATATGTTCACCTCAAATATAAAACCATTCATGGTTAACATTTTTTGATAATAATGTCAATAAATGTATACTTTTCTTATTGTTACGTCAACAGAACAAACATACAAAGAAAACACAGATGGACTACTCATTATATTTTAAGTTTCATTATATGTTGATTGATTGGAAAGAGTACACTAAAAGTTTGCCTGTTTAAGGCCATGTTTTTTTAACTACTCCAACGCGTCTAATTATTGCGTAAATGTCTGCTATTGTCGCAGTAAACACAAATAGAACGTCGTTTTGATTAGAAATTGTCACACTTGAGATGATTTTTATAGATAGATCTATACATAGCATCATTATATTCATTTATTTGACTCGTAAAGCAGAAGTGTCGGTTATTTTCAGAAAAAGAAATATAACGACAATTTATACTAGATTTAAAATTGTGTCAACTACACAAATTTGATGCATGAATATTCTAATATAATCTAATTATAGCTAAGATCAAGTTTTATTTCTTCAACTAATTTTATTCTGCAAGAATATGTGTCTAAATTTGTTACCTTGCTACTGTTTTATTTATTTCTATCTTTCCGACAGTTTATTAAAGTTGTGTGGTCAAACCGTTTGTAATCATTTAATATTTTTGATTTCAATCTACCCATTCTTTCCGTTTATATGAGTTACTATTGACAACAACTAGAAATATTGACGATTATCCTAATAGCCAATGAATTAACACGTCTAACCTTCAAGTTCAGCAGTATTATTAGCAAAAACAAATCATACTTTCAAGTCATTTACAATTGCAATGGTTTTGGCATATAATTCTTATTACGTGTGTCCGTATAAATTAAAATTAAATGGAAAAACCAAATCAAACGATAAAATTAAATAAAACCAAATATTTGTAAAGCCTCTTGTCAGAGATGGCAACCACAGATATTGGTTTTCGTTTGTTAACTCTGGATTTTATAAATTTTTCATACAAATGTATTTCAACTGATTAAAACTTGTTTTTATCAATATTTGCTTTATGTATCAATAAAATCACTTTTGTCGTACTCTTCGTTACAAGAATAAACAAAAGTTTCTTAAAGCTTTCATTATTCAAAATATTGTATACATTTGACGATATCAGAAGTCTTGTTGCCTAAAACGCTGAATATTCAAAGCCATACTTTGTACTGACAGAGATGTTGTGTATAAAATTTCAAAATCTTTACCGAGACATCTTTTGCCGGCTTCATCAAAACAGCATTATCAATAAAATGTCATGCTGCTGTGTGAACTAATTGACTTTTTAATGAACCATATTGTCCTTTCAGTTGTTTTCCGAAGATTTCAGAAAAAAATTATTATATGTTTTTATGTTTTATTACGATAAATCTCAACGGTGTATCTCAAGACTAAGATTGCCTTGTCATTTCTATTGAATGTCAATGAGTGTATAGAAGAATATCATTCGATATTCTTGATAAACGTTATTTTATTTCACTTAATGCTAGCACATAAATTATTAACGCCAAGATATTGCAAACTTGGGCTTACCAAGCCCCTGAAAACTGTATGACCGTCATTATATTATTGTTAATGAGTTGATGTCTCTGTCTCAAATATTATCCTGGTTATATTTTAAGTTCCTTAGTTCTTTGTTTTTATATTGATTACACATCGTATATACATATATGAACATGTTTTTTGTGGAAACCAATAAAACGCTGTTTTTTCAAGCCTCTAGCACGACTATTCTCTGATTTTATCTTTAAACACGATTGATATGTTGAATGAAACCCAAACATATTTTAAAATTGTTATCCCAAAAACAAAGTAAAAACTTTAAAAACTGGCAAATGAAATGATACACGTGAATTTCCATTAACAAAGAAAGGCACAGTATTACAAAACGGTAAGAAATTCACCTCATGCCTAATTAGCTGCATACTAGTACACTTCGTTTTACTATTATTTTGATAAAATGTACGTATGTAAATATTTTTTCAATCGACTTGTATGTAACCATTGTTCATTGCGTGAAAAGTCATAATAAGGCCCTCAAATAGTATTGCTATGAGTGTGTAAATGTGTGTTGTTAAATAATGATAATAATTTTAAGTCAATACCAATACGACAGCACTTTCTAATATGTTTTTCTAAATAATACCATAATCGATTTTAGCACTTTTTCAGTTTGTATCAGGGGATGTTTACCCTCCAACTTGATAGAGTTTAACCTAGTTTATTACTTTCAAAGTTTTCTCTCTTTTTTTGACATTATGACAATTTCAAAGAATTATTTTGCTTTCTGAGTTAAAATAACATAGATGAATATATGTTTTGCCTTGTACAAATATAAAATCACTAACAGGTCATAAAACACAAACAATACCAAATGTTAACTTTACTGTGTGCTGATTGGCATAAATCAAATAAAGTAAACAATGCCGACAGTGTAGTAGTCATATATCAGTTATATATTTGTCTTTGAAAGAGAAAATCTAAGGTTACAATTGTAAATACAAAATGGAATGCAAAAATCTATTTTCTTTACTTATATGACCTAATGACAAGTTCACTGCACTCAATTACAATTATGTGTAGCCATGCTGTTATAATCAATCAATGATACTAATATATTATCAACTCGCAATATACTGATTTAACGGGTATTAAATATCAATCTAATAATATGTCGTCCACAATATAAATATTTTGAATCATATTCATTTCTGACGTCATGCACAATCCTAGAAGCGGATATATTGCATATAAATATACATAGAGAATAAAGCCCTCGGTCTGATATTGGGTTCTCGGTCAGATATGGCATATGATATGGATTTCACCATGTTTTATTCTGTTTATTATATACTTAAACTTTCACCATGTAGAATAAATACATGTATCGCAGACACTTAAAATGACAAAAATGGCCGACTTGAACTTGCAAGAATGTTACTTTTGAACTGGTATAACTGTTGAATGCGGTTTTTCTTGGTACTCTGGTTTTCTCAATCTTTCATGACTGATATGGATTGTCAAATTCCTTGTTCATCTACCAGTAAAATAAAATATATGATACAACTATACTTCATTATGATAGCAACTATACTTCATTACTAACCACCTTGGTGGCTCAGTGGTAGTGTTTGGTTCAAGTGTGGGAGGTCGTGAGTCAACCCCCAGTTAAATCGTACTATAAAATACAAGCTACATGAACTGCTGCCTTGACGCCCCCTTCCATTGTTTACGAAAATAGGTGAACCGTTATGAACATTAACGAGGCCGTCCGAGGAGTTTCGAAACGATAAAGTTATTTGTTCCGAGTAGTCGGTCTGATATGCATATCAGACCGGCGGTGATATGGCTTTTCCGATCGGGCACGTGCGGTCGGTGATATGGATCACGTCATTTTAGCCGTATCGGGGTATGCAGAAACTACGTAATTAGTACTAAATATATGATAAAATGATTTATTGCTAAATTGTTTTGAATATGAATATTTCATTATTTGCATACTGAGATATCTTCTACTAGCGAATTTGTATACATGTTATGTAACAAATATGTATTGTTGTTTAGGATTTATTTTGGCTTCTTGAAAAAGTGGTCATCATAGTTGGCCTTTTTTCAAAAACTGGGGCTTTGTTCACTAATCAAAAACCTTCCATCAATCGATTGGACAAACTATCTTTCTGTCAGTATCTTAAAAAATTAACATGCAGATAACTACGTATATTTTTGAAATATACGAATGGTGATTCCGTTGGTACATACCAATATTAGCGTTGCAATACAACCGTAAGATTATGATAAATAACAGACATATGATGGTTGTTCCCCACACACAAACACACACCAATGCAATGGAATATGGCTTTTGTTTATACGTCCGATACTTTTATCTCTTTTCAGAATATTATTCAATAGTTAAACAATCAAAACAAACATACTTAATCATATCATAGATTTGTTATTTAGATCTCCTCTCCGTTACAATGTTTCAATTAGACTTTCCCTATTTGAATTTGAATCTAAGATATATTGTGAGATATATTCGTTGTAGCAGTAAACTTAGTAACATTCCTAATTGTAAACACCGAGTTTAACTCCTTTTGAATATAACACTGAAATAAGTACTGTATTTTAGTATATTTAAAGACAATATTTTTTGCCATTGTAGGGAACGCACACCCTTCGACACCAACTCGCCTAGCATAGGAATGACCCGCGACCTAACTAATTGCGCCACCAAAAACGTCATTTGAGCTTGTTTTTGGACTTGTCTCGGTGGCGCAATTAGTTAGGCCGCAGGTCATTCTTATGCTAAGCGAGTTCGTGTCGAAGGGTGTGCGTTCGAGCCCCTTCAGTAGAAAAAATATTGTCTTTATCTTGTGAGGGTTATTCAAACGAACATGTAGTCATGCTCTCTTTCAATTATGCTAATTGATGAAACCAGGATAATTTTGATAGATTTCCGTAAAAAGAGACTATGTGTTGATAGTAGCATGCATTCATATTAACATTTAAAACCCTTTTCAAATTTAACCTTGACCAAGTGTCTGTATTCTCATCAGATCCAAGAGATGACTCTTTAAATACCTCTCGAGACATTGCGTAGTTATAAATAATCACCAATGGCGCATCTTAGTGTCACATCACGTTTCCGTAAATGTTTTTTTTTGTCTATAAGTGTTTAAATTGTACAAATGAGTAGTGTTACTGTTTGTAAATACTTACTATTTTGAACCGATGAAACAAACCTTTACTACCGAACAATATATTATTAGGAAATGGTTATACGGGTGCCCACTGTTTGTTATTCATCTCAATGACGTCAATGATGTTTTAGGATTCTGCAGTCATCTCATGAATTTGGCTTGTGAGCTGAGGTAACATTGTTCAAATACGTTGGGTTTAGTCTATTATTTCTGATATAAATCAATATTCGATCGCATTTTAATGTCTAATAATGTATCGATCGTCGTATGTATGTGACATGGATCATTCGGTAAAACATCATATTAAAAGTAATTTAGATACTACTATGGACTCAACTGCAACAACTTCCGGGAAAGTTGCTCTCTAGTAGTACTATAAACAAACCATTGGCCATAAACTTAAGTTCCCATCCATAATCGGGAGATTTATAATACTTGGTCCCATTTTGAATTTAAAAAAGAAATGTAGTTATTATTTTTAGTTCTAATACTGTTTCCACAATATAAACGTTTGTATAATCATAAACTATTGTTGGAGATTACTTATTATATCAATGTAAATATTACAACACTAGACGGTCGTTTTGGAATACGACTCTGCAGTCAAAAGGACCAACATTTATTTAACCACATTTAGCTAATGACATATCTTGTATGAGGGCGCATAACTCAAATTAAAATTACGACAATAGCATATATACTGCTGTTGTTGAAATAATTAAACTTAATGGTCGTTAATGGAGCTTTTATGTAAAACGTTCAGAAAAAAAAAAGATTTCAGCAGGCATAGTAGACGGGTATCTAAATGTCTAATTACTGTGTTACATATTGTGTAATCCCAATTGTGTAATTAAATATTGACGCAACGAATTACGAAGAGTATCTGTATTTTGTTTCTATACTGGCTTTATGCTCCCGGATATCGAGACCATGTAATTGAATGATACCAATAAAATATAAGATATCAGCGAGCAATAAATTAAGTTCTCATATATCTTTGCAATCATTTTTTAGTATTACAAAACAATGTTGTTTTATTGATGGTTTTTAGGAAATTAACTTTATAATCGTGTATCACCAAGTTTGAAAATATGTGACATTGATTGAAATCATCTGAACAGTATAGTCAACATAATTGGGTTTTAAATCCATTTAAACATCATACCCACTGTGCATGCCTATGTGAAAATGTTATTAATACATTATCTGTATTTGAAAATCTATATAGTCAAATTAACTTTAAACAATTAACAAAAACACGGAGACAGGAGGAGCTGTCAAAGAGTAATATATTAAAGAAATTCAGATAAAAGAGATACAGCTGTAAATTTGATATCAAAGAAAGAGTATCAAACAAGGCAACATCTAAAACATCAGAATATTGTAATGCTTCGCGACTTTTGAGTTTGTGACTTTAAACCCATTATATTCAAAATTGATTATTAAGCAAAAATGCTAAATCAAAAAGTATTTCTATACCTAGCTAGCTTTTAATCACTAAATCGCAAAATGTCTCGCGGGAATTACATGTATTTCACCTATTACATAATACAGAAATATACAACAGAAATGGCATGTAACATTGACTTATGCCAAAATTGGATCAAATGATTGCGCCCATGATTGAATTTACAGTTAGCTTAAACAAAGATGATTAGGTTGAATATTGGATTGATAGCCCACACATAGTCAAATATGATGGCAAATCGATATCAATAATTCAGGTATATGGAAATATTGTGTTGAAGATTTGATACGATAGACTAATATTACTTTATCTACTCGTTAATCTGATAGTCAGTTGTAGAACTTATCTGATTCAGTAATATGAGTATCAATTGATAGATTGTCACTGCGTTTTGAGAAACCTCGATAGACTTACACTTCCTTTTGGGAATATTTTATTTATAGAGCTTAAAGGCTATCAATGGATTGGTTGTACTATTTTCGTATCAAACTGATCGTTTCCTCTATACATTTCCTAGTATCTTGTTTCAGATATTTTCCATGGGAGTTTTGATATTAATTGCTAAAATTTCGATATTTTTATGCGTAAAAGGGCTAACTGATGAGTTATGTCAATAACTAAATTGTATCATTTCAAAATTTATTTATACTCCCAAATGTCACTCTTGTCATAATAATTTATAAAAAAATATTTAATGGATCAGATGCATATAGTGTTACATAAGTATTTTCAAAAACACTTTTCTTTCTGTACTAGTACTTTTAGACATTTGAAATAACAAAATTTAATCTTTCTAAAAAAAGATGTTTAAAAATGCTTCATATTTGTTGAATGGATTTAAAATATTTGTTGGATGTTATAATAAAATTTACAGACAAATTATTTGGATTACCATGGAAACTATATATATACACGATTTGTGTTTATCTCTTCTGTCATTGTACAGGAAAACAATTCGTTGTTACTTCAATTCATGATGCAAATTGAATGAATTTATCACATTCTATTAAAATAGCTTCACATCAACCACAAACATGTCTATCCAATTTTAAATCACAATCCCAAATATCCATATTGATTTTCATAATCTTTATCACTTCTTTATCTGGGCAATTGCTGCTAGTATTAAAAGTACAATTTTCGATAGCAGAAATCACCTTGGATTTTGTAATGAAAACGTTTTCACTTTTTTTTATTTTGGTATTTTCATTATTCAAAAATTGACAGATCATTTTTTAATTTCAAATCATTTATCACTTATTATTTTTAGTTTGTAGTTAATGCTTATCTTAACTCGAATATCACATTATTAATATCTACATTATTATGATCTCAGTAAAAGACATTCATAAAAGAAGTATGAAAAAACTGTTATAAAACAGACTCTTTTATTTCGTTACGGAATATATACAACCTTCAATCTAAGTAGCCTTTTGCCTTACACACTGATGCCGATGCAGGTAATTACTGACAGTCCTTCTCTAAAACTCTACGGAAGGATGGTTCCTGATTACTTCCCCTTTTTGTTTTGGTCAAATCTTTCCATGCCTTATACCTGTACATAAGTCTACTGTATATGATTACATATACCAGTTTTAATTTTACAGCACTAGACGGCCGTTTCGGAATACAATTCCTCATCAGTAGTGCTTTGACCAAAATTATGAAACCAAAATTATTTTGAAGATATTGAATAGCTACCCAAAGGACCAAAACATATTTTACCAAATTAAGCTAAGGAAATACTTTGCATGAGGGAGTATACCTTATTTTTTGAGAAATTTCGAATTTTTACTTGCAGGAAATTTAGACTATTATAGTATATTTCTGACAATAATACGAAATTATTGCCTTCTGAGTTGGTGATATCCTCGGGGCACCAGCCACCAGCAGAGATATCGGCTCAGGGGTTTAAATTACATATACCAGTTTTAATTTTACAGCACTAGACGGCCGTTTCGGAATACAATTCCTCATCAGTAGTGCTTTGACCGAAATTATGAAACTAAAATTATTTTGAAGATATTGAATAGCTACATCCTTTAGTCTATTTTTCATTGTCATTTTCTTTTCGTGGATATGTTTTATCTCTTCTTTTCTTCTGTTATTGTTGTGTAATAGTGAATATATTTCAGTAATAGATCTCTAACACAGATCTAATAAGAAAGACCCCAATAATAAAAAAAGTTAAAGACAGAATTTTTAAGGTAATTGAATACATTTTTGTACCAAGCCAAAAATGCAACTAATCCTTTTACAAAAGACCTTGTGTATAAATAGCAGTCATTGAATTATCATTCTATATCTCCCGCATGAATTTGCTTTTTAAGCATAGTTTCCTAGTTATGTGGGGGCACCTGCTACGTTCCTTCTAAAATCGAATAATGAGAATATCTTTTATAAACTCGTATTTCTCTAGTATTTCTTTATAAAGATCTAAAACTGTCTGTCTTTATTCCTCCGGGATATTGTCTACTAAAATGGATGGTCTAGAGAAATTATTAAATAAATAAAAAATCAATAACTACTTAGGGATTGAGACTTCTTTTATCAGTTTATACAGAATAGTTTCCTTATTTAAACACGTTACGCGCTTTAAATAAATAGATAAATATAAAAGGATTTCAAAATAAACGTAGTATAAAATTATTGTCGCCAACCGGAATAGGTGTGAGCAAAGCAATACAAAACCGTACATCATGACGTGAAGATTTGTATCATATTACCACACTTAAATTTGCCTTTATTATCTTTAAAACCATCTTATCTGAATGGATTTAAAAACATTTTCACTTTAAAATCCAGAAGCAAAGTAACAACTTTGAAACTGACAAGTGAGGTTAGACACGTGAACTTCCGCCATGGAAGTAAGGCCGAGTGCTCCGGAAAGGTAAGCATCTCATGTTTAGCTAGCTACAGCCGACAAAACACGTTAACTGTCAATGCAACTGCAAGAGACAAGAATTGTAAGTACAGTTAACTACATCTGCAACGTTTGAAATCAACATCGATCAGGACAATGCAGCAATAGGACATCAAATCTATCCAGAATAATTGTAGATCTAGAGACATCATACTGATAAAGATATTGACTAATCATGAATAACAGGAAAAACGTTGACTTCAAGTACAAATACAGTATAGACCTGTCGAAAGTTTAACACCGAGATAATGAAAATTAGCTAAGCTGCTGATCACCAGTGGCCTACATTGGGACAGCTAGAAGTCGAAAAGCTACCGAGAGATAGTTAGCAGCTGCTAAAAAGCTGGCTAACGAGGAAGGGACATGCGCTTTCCATTTGGAACTAAAACTCCATTAGCTGAGTGTTAAACTTGGGACAGGTTTATACTGTGTTGTTATAAGTAGTGGGAGTTTAATGAGATAGATAAATACATAAAATGAGAATAAATGTTATTGATTGTCTGTATTCTGATAAAGTACAATGTTTACATTTACGAAAATAGATATTTTACTGTATTTGTAGTACAATTTTTCTTTCTGTAACAAATGTTAAATTGCCTATTGAATTTGCATGCTAGTTAGTCGTTGTTTATCCAGAAAATTTTGAAAAGACTTGGTAGGCGTACTGTTCCAACAATTTTGGCCTCAGCACTGCTGATGAAGGATTTTATTCAGAATCTATATTTGTGCTTGCGATTTAATTCTTAAAAGATAATCTTTTTCAAATTTATTTGAAAACATAATTACTATAAGTTATACAGGGCTTTGGCAGGTTACACGGCCCCATGTACCCCGCCAAAGCTTTATGTACGAGTTACTCCCCTTTTACCGCTAAACGTCGCGTGCGTTCATGTACCCCGGCAGATTTCCGAACATAGTTTCATGTACCCCGGCAAGTTATACCCAATCGCTATGCGAGAAATTTCTTTGAAGGGTGACAAATGCCGATATAGTTTGAGTTAATATAATGAGGCGTTTTTGGTGGCATGTATAATAGATGTAGTTCAATAAAGGTACCTAAGTAATAACATTAAACAGTTTCATCATTTTTTTCGATAATTCTTCCAAGTTAGGAATCTTTACATTATCGAGAAAAAAAATAATACAATGAAAATTAAACATGTCAAAAACACAACCAATAGCATATCTGTATTGTGAAACAACATTAGTTTGAAAGTATCTAAAAAACTGATAAAAATCCTATAAAAAGGTTATCTTGTCGGTATGAAGTTATATATAGCTCAAGAAGACTGTAAATAATATAGCAAGCAGCTGATTCATGATATAGACTTCAATTCAATATTAATTTTAAAAATCCACTCCTCATAAACTCCTATACTCCCACGACTACAATATCATCCTAGATCAGGTTCATCGCAGTAAAAAACACGAAAAAGCAATAATAATAGATTAAAATTTTAATTAAAAAACAAAAACAAAGATACCAATCAATGTCCAAATAACAATGCTAAAGCAAAGTAACTATAAAACTGAAGAATTAATCAACCTAGCTTAAATTCCACCAGGGATGTGAGACCGGATGCTCCGAAAGGGTTAAAACTTTATGTTCAGCTAACTACACCCGCAACTCGTGCACGATCAAGGCAATAGTACATTACAAAAAATGGAATATGAAGTGCGTATTACACAAACTCAAACTAGTTACTCTACATTTACTGTATTTCAGAGAACTCCAAATACATGTATGCCGTAATACATTTACATGTTCTTTACAAATCTTTCAGCTTTATAGGTCAGTATAAAATTACAAACTTAATCATCGCATCTAAAACTAAAAAAATGTGAATAAATTAGACCGGTCCGGTTAAGGCAATTTGCTTTATTATTTTTTTAATTGAGGATGACGTGACGGCATACACTACGTTGTTTGCATCTAGCTTGCACTAGTTTCAAACACTTACGGGTTATATATTTACCCCCCCCCCCCTCCCCCTATTGTTGAAACAGTAGGAGACTTCTAGTGTTACTTTCATTCTGATCTAGCAACACTGGACGTCTTCAAAATATAAATTGACAAAGGTGCTATCACTTATAATCACTCAGTCTTATAAAGTAAGGTTTAAATTTATCGTAAAATCAAGTTCAATGCGGCTGCTAAAAGATACTAATTGGATTTTCTCCATCCTTTAAAAAAACTAAAATAAAACTAACGTGTGTAAATAAATCATATTATTTGACAGACAGAGAGGCAATTCCAGTGCAATGTCTGAAATGGAAATAATTTAAAGCTTAAAGGGGAAATTGAATCCTGTTTCAAACTGGTCTAATAAAAATAAATATAACTGAATAATAAAAACAGGTTTGTGTAGTCACTATAGCAAATGGAAATGATCCCTGGCGCCATACCAAAGCAATATAACGAAAAGAAATGGGAAATGGCTTTGATTTAGCAAAATCATTCAAACAATTTTACTATCTTCGAACTATATTGTATTTTAGAAAACGTGTCTTTAGATATAATACCAAAACCTTTTCTCTAAAATATCATTAAATCTTTAGCTTTAATACCAAAACCTTTTCTCCAAAATATCATTAAATTCAGGAGAATGTATTTAATCATACAAAAGGTCTTTTAAAAACAAAAAATTGATTTGGTATTACAAAGACCATTTGCCGGTAGTAAAGTTTCCTTCTGGCGTGTCACTTCTACGTGTAATGTTGTTGTTTAACATATTAACATAATGAATTAATATATACAATATATTTTGTACTTTTTACAGTTTCTATCATATTGTGAGATGAATCATTTATATAGAAACACCCTTTTCATGACTCTTTGAAACTTGAACATTTGGATTAATCAGACCAATAAAGCTACAATCCTATTCTATTATTCATTACATGAATATAAATGTTTCACTAGTTCTGGAGACGTAGATTGTAAAATGAATTGCAATTAAATAAAATATGAGGAAGTTAGTGGGTGGTTCAATCTAGAAAAGAGTTTTACAACACGATCACATTACCCACCAACAAAGCAAAATTGTATAAATTCACTTAGGACAAATTGGAGTGTCCTATTAAAAAACACAGTGTCTGACAATTTATTATACTATATCAGTTCTCAGAAGATACACCTTCATTGTAACGTTAACACCTTTTTACCACATATTTGGGATCAATATATATGTTTTTGAACCGAATGTTCCTTTGGGATTTGGCAAAGCCCTTCATTTTGAATTTGGTACGCGCCACACTATCTTGCATTACCTCTTGAAATATCATGAGCAGAAATGTCATTTCTTCTGTTTACAATTTTCTCTTTCAATAAATATTTTGTACCCATATTAGGTTCAACTTTTGGCACTTTTCTTCAATACCTGATTATGTGAGATTTATACGCATCAAGGGCCATTATCCCTATTGTCTTTCAACGGGAATTGCAATACAATTGCTCTTGCATGTTTCACCGAAGAGAGATACAGTCATATTGTAAAACTTTAATATTGGATTACCTTTGATTATTGATACAAACGAACCTTTCAAAGCGAGTACACAGTATACGGTGTTGGATTTAATGCATATAAATGCCATCTCAATAATATACTTTGATTAAGAAAATAGACACCCACATCAGAGACTGAACATAGAGCTATTGTAAATTTATAAAAATACATCTGCCTAGCGCAACTCGCCAAGGCTCGTTGCATAAAAAATATTCAACCTGTTTAAAAAAAATTAACATTCACTGATGCAAGATCCTCTAGGCAAAACACCACTGCGGTAGCTCAATTGGAAGAGTGCTCGCTCCGTAAGTGGCCATGGGAGGTCGTGGGTTCGATCCCCGGCCGGGTTTGACCCAAGACTTGAAAGTGGGTAGTGACTGTTTTTTCGCCAAGCACTCGGCATAACAAAAAGAAATTCACTGTTCTTTCGGATGAGAACTTACATATACCGGTAGTAAAGTGAATTGTTTGCATTAAAACACGTAGTTTTTATGTTTCAGTGTTGCCTTTGAAATATGTAAAAGTAAAAGTCGTTACAATTGCCGGACCATCAATCATAAATTTTACCAGACTATATATGTATTGTAAATCAATCACTTTCCAAATATCAGTATTGTTTCAATTCTCTAGACTATACTGCAGACTCAATTTGTCATATATTAATGGCATGATGTATCTGTCCTGGTGAAATGAACTTGAGATATCTGAAACGACAAATGATGTGTCTGACAAGTTCTGTTCCGTTTTAGTTTAAACAATATTTTATTCACAAAATACTATGATACAATACCATACATATAAATAATGAAAATGATTCTGTTTTAAAAAAGACCAAGGTCTTATGTAAACTCGTCCCCACAACCTATGCCTAAAACGCATAAAGTTGTAAGATCAGGAAAGCAAGTTGAAAAATTAGATATTTCATTGCATTATGTTCTTAACAAGTCACAGAGAGAGAGAGAGAGAGAGAGAGAGAAGAGAGAGAGAGAGTTACTAACAAAATCTTTTGGATGACAATATATATTTTTGAACAACTTCGAAAAAAGGCATTCTTATCAACACTAAGGTTTATAAGGTTTACAAGATCGTCATATAATAAAAAAAATTATGTAGTTGTGTTATGGGGTAAGGAGAAAATGGTCTTTTCCTTTTTCGGACATTATTATCGCCTACATACAATACAGGCCTGTCGAAAGTTTAACACTAAGCTATAGAATTTGGTGTCCAATCGGCAGTTCACCTCGGCCACTTGATAACTCGACAGTTTTATCTACCTCTCGACAGCTATTCGGACAATTGCAATCCATATCTCGCCCACTCGGCAACCGAGCTAAGACTTTTCGGTAACTTAGTAAACTTATCTGTACTGTACATAAACAAACAAAATATAGTTGTCCATTATATTTTTAAAGACAATTGGAGATTTTCTCTATACTATATTAATGTATTACTTGAACAGCTGTATGTACAAGCAAATACAGTGAATTATGATACCACGCCAGGTTCTTTTTGTTATTTACACTTATGTTGAAGGGGCAATAACTCCCAGGAAAATGAGCAAACGAATTCTGTTTAACGATATGCGCATTTCCTATGATTTGGATGTTTTGCGCCAAGTTTCGTGAAATAATGCTTCAAAGTTTTGGAGAATTTGCGCAGACAAGAATTTCGGACAGGCGGACGGGAACTCGAATTTAATATCCCCCGTCTTCGAAAGGCGGGAAAATAAACAACAAGGATGCATACATGATGTTAACGAGAACCATCTTTAAGTCAGATACTTCGGTCAATGTTGTACTGGTTAGGCATGCAAACCTGCAAGTAAAATCTAGTTCAACAGATACATACACACAAACGCGATCGCAAGCGACGCAAAGCACATGGAAATTTTATGGAGTGTGCGAACAGAGACATATATCTCTGGTGCAAAGATACAACAGTAACTGCTACAAAGCACAGGGGCAAGTTTCATAATATTTTTTTTTAATATCCATAAGTACTCTTTTTATAAACTAATTGGTATTTTAAAAAAAAAAAATATTATGAAATTGGCTCCTGTGCTTCGGAGCAATAATTTACAGTGTAAGATAGTATTTTAAACAAAGGAAGAGGAATAACTCGAACAAATATTTAAAATAACATTTAAAATTGGATTTGTTGCAAACTTTAATGGTGTTTTTAACATTTGTTAGCAATGATAGATCGCGGGTGACAATCACTTGACTGTGTATATCACTAAAATGCAATGTTTGCAGAAACTAGGGGAGTTGAAAGATGTCATTTGCAAGTAAAATTATTGCACACATGCAAAGTCTGTAGGCTATATCTCCCGCTCTCATATAAAACAGAGAGAAAGAGAGAGAGAGAGTGAGCCTGTGTGTTTGTGCGGGTGTGATCAACATAGTCAAATGATTATCACCTGTGAAAGATTTCTCAGGTGCTATTAAATGTGTAGATTTGCCAACTGATCTAAAGCATGGGTTAACAATAGGTACAAATCACAGTGCCTCTTCCCCAGGAAGTTCTAATCACTTTGATTTCCTCCACCATCCTAACCACAAGAAACTGGATGCAAAAAGCCATAACTGCAATTCTGTGGAAAGTTGAAACAAAACCCTGTTTTATATATTCGACATTATTGCTTCTTGTGAAACCATGCCAAATTTAAAAGGATTCAAATGGAAAAATAGAAAAAGTTCTTGAATTTTCTACATTATGTCGTAATTTGGCACTTAAAGGGTCATAACTCCTGAAAAATTTCATTTGGCATCTTTATTTTATGATTTGCACATCTTCATATGATCCTGATAACACATTTAAAATTTCAAAACAATCAGTCTAGACTAAAACTGTGGGACAAGTTGCACCCACAAGAAAATTAAACACAAGATACCAGAAACTAGATACAAAGAACCATCCATAACTCCAATTCTGTGACTAAATTGAAATGTGACACAAAAACCAGTTTTATATGTTAAACATTTTTATTCGTTGTACACCCAGCTCATACTTGAAAGCAATTGAATGAAAAATAATTGACAGGACAAGGGAAGGTTAACAGAGGTTGACCTTTGAACTGAAGTGAACCTGTGACCTTGACCTTCAATACTCTGACCTAAATTTTATATGAGACACATCCTCTTACCATAATATGTTTGGTATAAGTTTCATCATCTTGATATCGTTATCAAGTCAAAAAATGACATACCACAATATGTCCTGTTACATGATCATATAAAAATCTTGACTTGGGTTTAAACACCATTATTCCTACCCCTACTTATCCACTGCCTTACTATGCAATTCAAAGGTATTGGGGGCATATTGAGTTTACTCTATTTTTCAACCAACATTTTGTTCACCACTTTCCTGGAAAACTATGAAACGTCACAGGAATAATTTTTGTGATGTAGATACTCCATGGGCTATTCACATTTTCATCATGCACACAGTTGAAAAAACACTTTAAAAATTCCAAGTTGGGGAACGTCTTTGAAATGGCATCCCACTTTAACAGTTCCAAGTTGGGGAACGTCTTTGAAATGGCAATCCACTTTAAAAGTTCCAAGTTGGGGAACGTCTTTGAAATGGCATCCCACTTTAACAGTTCCAAGTTGGGGAACGTCTTTGGAATGGCATTTGGTTTCAGTTACCACTTATTTTGTGTAGAATAATCTCTCTTACATAACTAAGGCTTCTGTTAAATCATACTCAGCAAAATCAAATTTATAAAGTGATTCAATTTAATCTATCAATATTTAATTTATCATATTTACAAGTACATGTACAAGGAAAACATTTTGCTGAGATAAAAAATAATGAGTTATTGTGAAAATATCATTAAAACATGTAGGTATCGTCCATGACATGACAATGAAATGTTTTTGAGATGTAAAATGCTTTTAGTTGATTTTTGCACTATCTCTTCTTAAATCCATATTTCTTTCTTTCATAAAACAAATCTGTCTTTGCACTACCCAGATTTACAATCTTTGGACAACCATCTCTCTGAAAATAATAAAAGTATACAAATACTAAATTCACTAAAGCAATAGTATTGATTTCTCATTAGTACTTCAAAACTGAGCAACACTGAATACAATTTAAACAAATAAAAATCTTACTTAGAGGGGATAACTCTTATCACAAGACAGGACACATTTTAAAATATGCAGGGGTTGGGTTTTAATTGTTCCTAGTATAAATCTCTCGCTTGTATCCAGGAAGTTTAAAACATAAAACATTACATTTTAAAAACCATTAATTTAAATTCATATGTTAATACATATAGAAGAAAGCATGTCACTATAGGCTGGTTTAGGGATATGTCTATCCACTTTCGAAAATGACATTTTTTTCTAATTCATGCAAAGGTTTGCCAAACCTTAAAAACAGCTAGCAATGTATTTTATATGAAGAAAAAATATCATATGTGATTGTATCAAGTAGAAATCGGTCAAAATCTCCACGTCAACATTTCCAGTATTGTGACGTAACAGTTGGAAGAGCGACGTCATCATTATACCGCGATCATTGCCGTGAAAACAGGTACCTGTGCGCCTTTATCAACAACACAGTGCTCAACATGGAGACAGATATTTTATACAAAAAGCAAATAAATACTAAATTTATACTGCATGTGACTGAAAATTTGTATTTGACTTAAGGTCACTGTATTGTTAGAATTTCTGATAATTTTTGCATACTTAAGTAGGTTTGCGCGCATTTACAATTGGGTGATACGTAAAAAGCTACGTCATAAATGACATCAAAACTTTGGTATTCGTTAGAATTTTTAAGTAAAATTTTGTAAAAAGATAGAGGATGAATTTGTATATATTTTAAAGACAAAAAATATTTTTGTGACAATTTGAGATTTCAACCAATTTCTACTTGATACAATCACATATGCTGTTTATTTTAACATATGTGATTTGATAATCATGACACTTGTGTCACCTTAACTATAGTAGTTTGGAGTACCAGGTAATCATATTTTATGCCCCAGTCAACAGATTTTAATTCATATTTAGACAGTCAGTTTGGGGATGGTGAAGGAAACAAGAGTGCCACAAGAAAACCACCCCTTGTGGTAAGCAAACTGAGAAACTTCCTCACACTAGGATCTGTCTGATTGGAATTTGGACCTAGATGGCATGAGGTGCTGTAATCCTCATCGCGATTATCATTGCCGAGGATTTGCCAATGGCAATATCGTGAAACAAAGCTTACATCACAATATCACCAAACCCTATTACGTTAAAAAATTCTTTGAAATTATTGCATCACTTGTGTATTGATAAAACATGTGGTTTTGCTATGAACCACAAACAAATCACTTCTGACTGGTGACATAATAAAATACAATGTATCAATGCATATCGTGTTCAATGTATATATTAGCTAACTGCAATTTCATATTGAGCATATTCATCTCAAAATACCAGGATATTATCACGACTATATCCTCAAAAGTTTGGTGATATCACGATGCCTTTATTTCACATGATTACAGCTCTACTATAATCCATTAATGCTGGCTTTCAACCTCTGGAGGAGTACATGTAGGTTAGACAAACTACCAGTATTACAGATGGACAGATGGAAGAATGGACAAACAGACAATATCATAGGATAATATGTCAAGGTTGAGTTGAGTTAGTAGAGTTGAGTCAAGTTGAGTAATGGTGTTTAACGTCCAAGTCAAGAATATTTTACTTATATAGAGATGTTGCCAACTATTGAACTAAGGCGAAGTTACATGAAAATTTTACTTGTGCATTATGCTGATGGCATTTTACAGCAGGGTTCTTTATTGTGTCATGCCTAGCTTGACACGGGACCTTATTTGTTTTAAGTTTCCATCCGAAAGAACCGTGACTTTCATTTCATAATGCGTATTGCTTGCTGAAATAACAGTTACTACACACTTTTAAGTCTTGGGTCAGACCAGGTCGGTGTTTGAACCCATAACCTTCCACTAACAGAGCCAGCAATCTATGCCAAGGTGTTTCTAGAAGTGGGCATATAAAATTGAATTCTTACATCTTTTTCCATTATGGTACATTCTTTGCAGTAGTAAGCATCTGAGACTCCTGGTCCACCACATATTACACACCGACCCTGATAGGAACCATAGTTACACTCGTCACAGATACGGACCAATGTACAAGGTCGTACATAGGAATCACATATAACACATTTACCATCACCTAAAAATAGGACAAATATAAACGATAGTAATTATATAACCTAAACAAAAAACATACCAATCCATGTCCAAACCACAATCCCAAAGTAAAATAAATACTTTGAAGCTAGGTTAAACATGTGAAGCTGGGTGCTCTGGAAGGGTAAGCAACTTGTCTAGTCAGCTACACCTGCCTAAATAAATAATTAAATATGCATACCACTGGTGACCAGTATATAGTAAAACCTGCTTTTATGTCACTCATTCAATAATTTTTGTCACCTCACTTATCCCCACACTGAAACCTTAATGTCAATATTGTACAGCCCTATCTACCAATAAACATGTTTAGGAGATGGAAGTTGTTCAGACCAAACATCACTGCAGTGAACCACAACAGTAGCTCAGTTGGTAAAGTGCTTGCTTCGTATGTGATGGGATGAGGGTTCAAACCAAAACCAGGGTCTGACCAAGAGTTGCAAAAAGGTATTGACCGTTCTTTTGCCAAGCACATAACATTTCGAAAAGAAAATTGAATGCTCTTTGGGAAGATACCTTAAAACCAATACCCTGTGTAACGGCAAGTGTGCCACTGTGGCAGGTTAAAGAACCCTCCCTGCAAATTGCCTTGAACACACTGCAAAGGTAAAAATTTCTGCCACTTCATTTATAACTTGTGACGTCTTGATATAAGTGAGATATTCTCGACTGAGAAGTAAAAACACAATCAATTATTACAGTGGCTTGGACACTTGGAGCATTTTTTCTGATAAGTACATGTATATAAATCAGAAATATGAACCAATGATCTACCAGGACCTGATGTGGCATGACGGCCAATTAGCAAAACACAAATCATAGATGTTTAAACATTTACTTACACTTTTCACAAAGTCTTCCTATAGCTAAAACATAAAATAAATAAGATCATTATCAAATTAAAGGTGGTCAATATCATGAACAGCAGAAATTTAAAAACAAAGACCACAAAAGTGAAGCTTTTATCATAAAAACCATGTGTACATAATTCTTAATTCCAAATTCACATGGAATTTTCTATAAGTCGCCATATTTAAACACGAACAAAGTCTCGTCAAAGAAATTTTTCAAAATTTCAAATACAAATAATTTTGAATGAAGTCACAATTTTCCCTAAGAAAGATCTGTTTTGATTTCTTTATGGTCACACCATAAATGGGACATAAGGGTGAAATGGCTAGTGTGCAATATTGAGGCTTCTTTCAACTTGATGAAAATTCTGGGCTAAAGTAAAAGATTGCATAGCATAGTTAAACTGTTAAAAGCACATCCCTCATCCAGTTACACACAGAATACAGTCACTGAACCAGTTATGATCCACTTTCAGTTTCATTGATGCATAAATAAAAAGCGACAAATATGAAATTGATTTAGTAGTTTTGTACCAGAGACAAATTACTCAACTTTATTTTGCAGGTTACATTGGTCAAACAATGGCTAAAACATAAAACTCTCTGTTGTTGGTCATAGAATGACATAAATTTGGGTCTAAACATAAATTATTTACATCTTTTACATATATGTATAGTATACAATTTTTAAGAATTTGTTTGTTTGGATACCATCTACTTGTTTTATTATTTTGAATTTCTGCACCATGTCATTTCTGTTTTGAGGATATTGTAAAAATATGGTGGGGATTTTTAAACAAGAGAAACTATGTTTACAGTTTAGGTGTTTAGTTTAGGAGATATGGGTCTACCTTTTCCCCCATACTTAACAAATCTTGAATAAAATGTAACATACAGAAGGCTTATATAGTGAAGAAAATAGCATGAAATTTAAATTGCTTAGTTGTCTATTTTCTTACCAACACCAGGCTGCTTTCGACAGAAAATTAAATCGGGATGATGCTTTGCCATGTTGTGTACATGTGTGTATTTGGGTTAAATTTTCAAGATTTTTGTATGTGAAACGAATACAATACATACGGCAAGATTTTATATTTGTACCATTAACATAAAAAATTGTGCAATTTTCTATATAAATTATTTATTTTTCATTGAAATTTGTTGAAAATGATTACATTTCAATTAAAACGCGGCTATTGAGATTTAAAGAATATTCGTTAAAAAGCAATTTGTAAATTCGAAACCCCACAGAAATCCTTAATCTCAGAAACGTTTTACTATGTTATCGTACCTTGATATACTTGTGCCAAGCTTATTTTCACCCGTTTTGGACTCTTGTCAAACCCCGAAACTTAAAAAATATTCTTTGTATCAATTCAGTATACTTTATTATACTTTAACCCATACGTTATATAGTTTATTTATTTATTTATCTATTTATCTATTCTTTCGATAATCATTGCTGAAGTAAATGAGCTTCAATACCGGGATCAGCTGATTGTTTGAGTTTTACGTCCACATCATGTATCTTGTCGGTAAATGTAGACTCAGCTTCATGGGTTACGTACTAGTCCCGCCCATAGTAGGATAAAAACAAATTGGGAAAAATAACTGGTTTTGATTTTTAGAGAACTAGTAAATGCTTTGACCAATTTCGTAAAAAATATTATTGACGAAAAAATAAGAGTAGTATGTAGGGTGGTCATATCTGCATACAAATGTTGCGCGTTGCGCCAATCTATAAATAAAGCTGACATAAGAGGTCGTGGGGTCACGAGGTATGACGTCACGAAGAGAGGGGAAAGTCCCGGATGTAGGGAAATCGAAAGGAAATCTTTAGGTCTAATAATAGGTGGGGGAAACCGGATTAAAAATTAGTAGGTGAGGTCCAAGGCAACCCTTTGATGAAGTTAGAGGGTTAAAACCGTACTAGGACTCGATCTCTTGACCAAAAGGAGTGATGTGATATACCGCCGTGTCCGGCTCGAGGAGAGGCATCGAATGGGAAAGGTGGTGAGGTGCTCGATCGCGGTAGGCAAGAGTTATCGCCCTTGAAGTGAAGTTCACGGATTCGGACCTACCATCTGAACCGCTTAGCTAGACATGAAATCGATGGCATAGATCGATAGAGAATGAACCTTGCAACGTATCGGTATATGATGGGTGAATCTGGGGTGTAAAATAAGGCTCGAACCCGATTTTGATGTTTGGTCATAGACTTAACAGGGGTATCTGTAGAGGAGCGAACCACTCGTTCACGGACTCGGTGTGCGGTTTTACGACATAGAGCTCGTTCGTACAAACACACAGATACTTCGGTTGTAATGATCGGACTAGAAATAAGAATGTTATAAGAAAATACATTTTTCTCTATCAGTAAACTCTATGTTCTCCATTGACTTACAATGGGGGCATCGAACTATAGCCCTAGCACACCAACCACTAGACTAATATGACCGTGTGTAGTATCTATCGATTCGTCTCGTCGAGACCAACATTTGGGTGCAAAATTTATTAAAATCCATAGAGAAAAAAAAGTTATGGTTAAAAGTAATTTATTGTCTCGTCTTGTGCAATAGTACGTGATGATGGGTTACTCGTACTTCCCTCCTATTCTGGGAGCACCTAGACTATAGGATGGATCACACCAATGGTTCAAACTTTGTTAGTATTGCACTTAGAGGGACGAGGGAGGTGTCGTTAGATTCGAGCCCCATACGTTGATGATAAAAGTGGGATCCGGAAAACGGACCGGACAGAAAAAAATCCCGAATACGTTGCCGCCGCCGCCCCGCCCCTGCCCCTTTCCCCTTGCAGCGGGAGGTTGGTTGGTTGGTTGAATGTTGCTTAACGTCGCATCAGCAATTTTTCAGCTATTCGCGACGAGAACTATTTAATTAATCTCTATGGATTAATCTAATATGAAAATAGGCATTGCCTATCCCGGGAAATGTCCAAATTTATTATCGGGTTATTGAGCACACACACACACACACACACACACACACACACACACACACACACAAAAAGGGATAACACACATTGTTTTGTCTCACCAAATACTAGTTAAAGTTAAAGTCTGTCCCGAGCCATCAGGCCCATCAGACCGGAGCTTATCCCGGTTTTTGTGGCGTTAAGCGACTGAGAGTACAAGACTCTCCCCTGAATGGGACGCCGGTCCATCGCAGGGTTAACCCCCAGCATTTTGCTGGTACTCATTTATTTTTCAGCTGAGTGAACTGGAACAACGTGAAATTAAGTGTCTTGCTCAAGGACACAACACATCGCCCGGTCCAGGGATCGAACCCACGACCTTCGAATCATGAGTCCAACGTCTTAACCACTAGGCCACGCGCTTCCACACCAAATACTAGTGGGACTGACTATAGTTAACTACCGCCGAGTTCTTTCAATCATGTTCTGTCACACAGAACTGAGTTTTGGTATGATCTTTCCAGGGACACAAAAGGCTATTCAATTACCCAATATAGTGAATATACTAATCCATACCACGACAACATTCTCACGTTGTAATGTCTTCTCATCTTAAATCACCGTTTACCATACCATGTGAATAATTTAATCTACTGATTTATGATTGCATAAATAACTACTCCTGTTTCTTAAAACAAGATGTGTATCATATCACAGTTCAAGATTGCCCCATTCAATTAATGAAGCAGTTATACCAATGAAAAACAAACATACTTATCCATGTCCAAATCACAATCCGGGAGTAAAGTAAAAAAAAACTTTGAAACTGACATGTTAGGTTAAACACGCGAACTTCCACCAGGGAAGTGAGACCGAGTTTTCTGGAAGAGTTAGCACCTTCTGTTAGCTAGCTTAATAGAATCTGTCACCTGTTTGTGACCGATACCGGTTGATCTCAGTCGAGGGTGATGTGATGTAACATATATCCCAATCGAGGCTCTGCCGAGATTGGGATATGTTACATCACAGCACCCGAGACTGAGATCAACCGATATCGGTCACAAACAAGTGATAGATTCTATTTCTCGTACCATTTAAGTGTTTAGAAGTGCGTATACAAAACAAAACACGTACCCTCATGGGCCTCTTGCATTCCTTTGGGCACCTAATGCATTGTACAAATCCGCCCTTTGAAAATAATCCCATCGACAACTCTTCAAAATTTTAAAATATCAACGATTTTTATTCAATGCAAATATAAAAAACTTTGACAATGAAATAATTTGAAAAAAAGTAAAATAAAACACATATGTGAAAAAATAAATAAAGAAACGCTTTGTTTTGATGACGTCAAGCGCAAGGATCAGATACGTCATCTGATTGTTCAATTGTCGCGTGAGGCAGTACCAGACAAACTGGACAAGACAGAAAAATCTAGCACTGGTGTGCGCGTGAGATTTTTCTGTCCGAGGTACGAGAAACACCGGTATAGCATCCTCTTGGAGAGTGGAAGGTTTTTGGTTCCAACCTGACTTGTGTTATACATGACAATACTTCAAAATTTGAGTTACTGCTTCCTCATTTTGCAAGCCACATTTGGCCGAAAGGATAGATTATCGACTGGTTATAGAATTATATTAATTGGGAGTGGAATGCTTGTCTGTGACTCTGTTATGCAGCACCTTTAACCCACAACCCGATATAAATACAGTGGTATGAGGGTAAGCTCCTCTTGCACCTTCAACATTCACAGGCATATAGTACCATGATGAGAATTTTCTAAAACACAGACCATTGCAATTGACAAATGATATGATTAAAACTTGACAGGCTTGTACCGAAATAATGTTAATTTTAGCCCAGCCCCTTTAAGTTTCACTGCATGAAGAGCCCCAGCCCCGGAGAGTTGAAAATGCTTTTTCACTTATATCGAGACGGTTAATTCTAGGATGGTGGGTTGGAGTTTTTTTTTTTACCCCAGTCAAGATTATTCATTATTCACCTAAATTGAAATGAAACATTCTGGGATGATATACTACAAAGATGGTGCTTTAAGATTTATATTGAAATGGTCGCTTATGTGGATGGTGGAGTGGAAATTGGCATTTATTCACTTATACCAACTTTTTTTTCGAGAACCAAGTCTGGGATATTGAAGAAGGTAATGTTGATTTTACCCTAGTTAAAATGTTTATATTCATTCCGAGAACTAAATTATTGGAATCCCCTGCCAGCATCGGTAGGCCAGTCGCCATCCCTGGAGGTTTTCAAGGAGTCAATTCAGACCTTACCTAAGTGGATCTCAACTACAGTCAGCTGCTAAACTCAACATGAATGTTTTATTATTGTTATTTTCATCACAACTTTTTGGGACAGCGGTCCATCTCATTGCACAGCATGTACAGTTTCCTCATCAGTTATGTCCAAGATAGATTTTTGATGAGTGCAGTCATTGTAGTTTAAGTCAGTTCTAGTCAGCACCTGGTCCAGCTCGATCAGTTGATCATGATATCCACGTCACATGTAAACAAACAAGAGGATTTGTCAATATTTACATTAAATTCGACATAAATGTCAATAAATTTTATCCGTATTTTCATAAAAATGATTACTTGGACGCACTGTTAATTAATTCTTTCGAAAAACGCATTTTATTATTTTTCTTAAAAATCGATCGTTTGTGAAAACGTCTTTCCCGTCCTGACGAACGCCATTTTTGTTTACACTGCATTCTGCGAGGGTCACAGATGCACTCAAAATTTTGATTCAATTAGGTAATTATATGTGAAAAAGAGTTACCGTAGAAGTCGTATACTGTGGTTATGCTAACCTCGTAATAGTTTTGTGTCAGGTAACTATGGTTATCGATTTATCTAACTTGAAATCGGCAAATTTTGTATCTTCCCGCATTGTATACTGTGTGATCATGGTTGTTGCACGTGGGAAAGCCGGTCGCTGATTGGCTTAGGTCAGTGGTTATCGATCTGAATTGAACTTTGACCCGATCAAAAGAAATCACGTCATCGCGAATCTTGAAACGCTACACTTGGAGATCAGCCAGAATGGCGAAAGAAACGTAAATATTTGGTATTCGATCAACCTATTTAAATTATTACTTGTTTCAATGAATTATTTTCACGATAATCGTTTTTTGGTTTCATTTCTGATGTACGAGACGGGCGAGATTTCCCCCCATATGGAGCTCACTTCCTGTCGATTTGACCCCTTCAATGGCCTTGAGAAAAGTGAGAAAAGTGGTGCACGCGCGGCGTCAAATGATTTGGACGTACGGTCTATAGAATTTTTCCACAATTTTCTATGACGTCATAATACATACGTGTTACCTATAGACGGGAAATTCCCGGCGCTTCGCGCCGGGACATTTCCCGTATAAACAATTTGTGTATGCATGTGAAGTGCGAGTGTGTTGTATGGTCTGCCTTGTACTAGCGCGCACTCAGGGCGACTTTACCGTGCTAGCTCACAGAGTCAGTACGCCGCAGACAAGCGTACCACTCCCCCAGTCCATTATACTGATACCAGGTGAATCAGTAAAGGCCAACGGCAAGGAAAATTCACTTTCCCACTTGTCCTTGCAGCGGGAGGGATAGGAGGGAGGGAGGAATGAAAATGATACTAGATAGGTTATTTTGTAAGTTTTATTGACATTGAGTAACAACATTCTGCAAATCCCCTATCATCGAGTGTCTCATCCAATGTTTTTTTTCATTATAGTCTATTATATATCTTTGTAAGGTAGTATGTCATCCATTAAATGTATCCTCAACTCTGATGCTTTCTTCCAAGTCTCTATTTCTCCCATTTGATACTCCAGAGATAATCGTCTAGCTGTGTCTATGATGAGACGATAAACCGAATCTTTTTCCAAAGCATTTCTATTTAACATGTATTCAACAAATTGCTGCATCATTATTTTTCGCATGTCTGGAAGGTTATCGTTAAAGGCTAGGACGTTTGCTCGATCTTCAGTTTCTCCCCTATCCACGTATTCTTCTATTCTCTTCTCCATTTTTGGCTTGATGTTTTTGATGACCTCAGGTAAGAATAATTTCTTCCATATATTGTGGTCGGTGGTTTCCTCTTCGAAGCGAGATCGCTTTCGTCCTCTACCTTCTTGATTTTTTAACCTCTCCCTTTGTTGATACCACGGTGGGGGAAACTGCGTGTAGTATTGAGGTCCGCTTCCCCTTTGACCGTTTTCGGGCATATCTGTATCACTTGATTCTTCTGTCTCTTCCATCTCTTCGTCTGTGCTGTCAGCTTTCATTCCATCCTCTTCTTGTTTTAAAATATTCGCCACGAGGCGATCCTTTTCCGATGTATTGGGTTTCAAATTGATCAGCAAGTTCCCATAGGGTCAAGACACTGCCGCTTCGTATACTTTCATCACCCTTTCGGGATTAGTGGGTTGTATTCTTCTAGCCAACAAGTGGATCTGTTGACGATCAACGGGATTGTTAAACAACAAGAGATAGTGACAGTTTAAGGCAATGTCTCTGGAGGCTTTTCCTTGCGGAAACAAATTCTGAGTGAGATAGACCACGCTTAAATTTCGATGATGGCTTCCCTTAGTAAACAAATTGGCAATTCTATTATCGTTCTTTGCTTCGGTCATGACGTCGTCCAAAATGACCATGTTGTTTATCCTTGGATCGAAATAATACTCTTCTTCTATATCGTCTGGAATGCCCTTAACAAACTCTGAAGTGTCGGGTAGTATCGTTTTGATCTTTTCGTAAGCTGGTTGCTTCTGTGAATAACAATAGACGACACGTTGTGGAACGGGGCTCACGTGATCGTTCATGCGCGACAACAACATATTCAGCCAGGTGGTTTTACCGCCCATGGAGGGTGCCGTTATCTGCATGGTGAACGGATGTCGAAATTGAAAGTACGGTGACACAGGTGTTTGGAGTTCCCCGCCATGTTGTTGAAGTACGTGCCTCAGCATGTTATCTTTTCTAGAAAATGGTTTACTACATACGGGACATGGATACATGTTGACCCTTCAACTTTCAAACTTGAAATGATGTCGTGTGTTCCGGACTTAGTTTATATATTGTTTTTCCTCCTCCTCCTCCTCCTCCTCTTTCCTCCTCCTCCTCCAGGTGATTTGCAGATGTACTAAGTGGACTAAAACAACGTCGTCCACTTGTTTTTCCGGACTTTTGCAGCGGTCGGATGGTCACCACTACCTGTCTGATGTAGAGGCACCACGGGATCTCCATCTTCTACTTTTCTTTTGTATACCGATTTGGCTCGCTCCAATGCTGCTTCCACGGGCGTCACTTGCTCACCAACTACGATTTTTTCTCTACAGTATGAAGGCACCGGTATCATGTACGACTTTTTAGCATACATTCCCGCTATACCTGCACCACCTGAATTTCTTCCTCGATATCTTCTATGATCGATTTTTCCATCCATTAAGTCTGTGAAAAATCTCCTCCACACTTCTGGATCTGACACATACATCGATCCCACCATTATTGGGTCTGAGTGCTACTGCTCGCTTCGAGTGTTAAATTCAAAATGATTAAGTTACCGTTCTTTTATTGTTTATATATATCAATACATATCAATCCATATTCAAACTTTAATCTCTAAACAAAGTTGGCACATAAGGTTGAACACGAGGACCTAGAAAGTGAGGGCAAGTGCACTGGAAAGATAGGCATCTCCCTTTTTTATGTATAGACTGAACGCCAAAAACAAAATGCTACACACTGAATATCTACAAATTGTTTTATTGACAACATCATATTGCTAATACACATATCAAATATAAAAATACGGGGTAACTATAGGGTAACGACGGGGTAACCGTGGGGTAACGACGGGTTAAATGTGGGGTAACCGTGGGGTAACGACGGGGTAACTGTGGGGTAACCAATGGATCTGTTCCATCTCTCCTCTCCCTCCCTCTCTCCTATCCCTCCCGCTGCAAGGGGAAAGGGGCAGGGGGCGGGGCGGCGGCGGCGGCGGCGGCAACGTATT
Organism: Anadara kagoshimensis; assembly: GCA_021292105.1. Lineage (NCBI taxonomy): Eukaryota > Metazoa > Mollusca > Bivalvia > Arcoida > Arcidae > Anadara > Anadara kagoshimensis. Next base: position 41,255,938 of record CM037861.1, on the reverse strand, counting down.
CGGGATTTTTTTTTCTGTCCGGTCCGTTTTCCGGATCCCACTTTTATCATCAACGTATGGGGCTCGAATCTAACGACACCTCCCTCGTCCCTCTAAGTGCAATACTAACAAAGTTTGAACCATTGGTGTGATCCATCCTATAGTCTAGGTGCTCCCAGAATAGGAGGGAAGTACGAGTAACCCATCATCACGTACTATTGCACAAGACGAGACAATAAATTACTTTTAACCATAACTTTCTTTTTTCTCTATGGATTTTAATAAATTTTGCACCCAAATGTTGGTCTCGACGAGACGAATCGATAGATACTACACACGGTCATAATATGAAAATAGGCATTGCCTATCCCGGGAAATGTCCAAATTTATTATCGGGTTATTGTGCACACACACACACACACACACCCAAAAAAGGGGTGGCACACATTGTTTTGTCTCACCAAATACTAGTTAAAGTTAAAGTCTGTCCCGAGCCATTAGGCCCATCAGGCTGGAGCTTATCCCGGTTTTGGTGGCGTTAAGCGACTGAAAGTACAAGACTCTCCCCTGAATGGGACGCCGGTCCATCGCAGGGTTAACCCCCAGCATTTTGCTGGTACTCATTTATTTTTCAGCTGAGTGAACTGGAACAACGTGAAATTAAGTGTCTTGCTCAAGGACACAACACATCGCCCGGTCCAGGGATCGAACCCACGACCTTCGAATCATGAGTCCAACGTCTTAACCACTAGGCCACGCGCTTCCGCACCAAATACTAGTGGGACTGACTATAGTTAACTACCGCCGAGTTCTTTCAATCATGTTCTGTCACACAGAACTGGGTTTTGGTATGATCTTTCCCTTTTCAGGGACACAAAAGGCTATTCAATTACCCAATATAGTAATCTATACTAATCCATACCACGACAACATTCTCACGTTGTAATGTCTTCTCATCTTAAATCACCTTTTACCATACCATGTGAATAATTTAATCTACTGATTTATGATTGCATAAATAACTACTCCTGTTTCTTAAAACAAGATGTGTATCATATCACAGTTCAAGATTGCCCCATTCAATTAATGAAGCAGTTATACCAAATAAAAAACAAACATACTTATAGATGTCCAAATCACAATCCGGGAGTAAAGTAAAAAAAACTTTGAAACTGACAAGTTAGGTTAAACACGCGAACTTACACCAGGGAAGTGAGACCGAGTTTTCTGGAAGGGTTAGCACCTTCTGTTAGCTAGCTACACTGGTATAGCATCCTCTTGGAGAGTGGAAGGTTTTTGGTTCCAACCTGACTTGTGTTATACATGATAATACTTCAAAATTTGAGTTACTGCTTCCTCATTTTGCAAGCCACATTTGGCTGAAAGGATAGATTATCGACTGGTTATAGAATTATATTAATTGGGAGTGGAATGCTTGTCTGTGACTCTGTTAGGCAGCACCTTTAACCCACAACCCGATATTAATACAGTGGTATGAGGGCAAGCTCCTCTTACACCTTCAACATTCACAGGCATATAGTACCATGATGAGAATTTTCTAAAGCACAGACCATTGCAATTGAGAAATGATATGATTAAAACTTGACAGGCTTGTACCGAAATAATGTTAATTTTAGCCCAGCCCCTTTAAGTTTCACTGCATGAAGAGCCCCAGCCCCGGAGAGTTGAAAATGCTTTTTCACTTATATCGAGACGGTTAATTCTAGGATGGTGGGTTAGAGTTTTTTTTACCCCAGTCAAGATTATTCATTATTCACCTAAATTGAAATGAAACATTCTGGGATGATATACTACAAAGATGGTGCTTTAAGATTTATATTGGAATGGTCGCTTATGTGGATGATGGAGTGGAAATTGGCATTTATTCACGTATACCAACTTTTTTTCGAGAACCAAGTCTGGGATATTGAAGAAGGTAATGTTGATTTTAACCTAGTTAAAATTTTTATATTCATCCCGAGAACTAAATTATTGGAATCCCCTGCCAGCATCGGTAGTCCAGTCGCCATCCCTGGAGGTTTTCAAGGATTCAATTCAGACCTTATCCAAGTGGATCACAACTACAGTCAGCTGCTAAACTCAACATGAATGTTTTATTATTGTTATTTTCATCACAACTTTTTGGGACAGCGGTCCATCTCATTGCACAACATGTACAGTTTCCTCATCAGTTATGTGCAAGTTAGATTTTTGATGAGTGCAGTCATTGTAGCTGAAGTCAGTTCTAGTCAGCACCTAGCCCGAGATTCCTCTGGCCCGAAATTTTTTTTTTCTTTTTATGAAATTGATAAAAAAAAAAAAATTCGGGCCAGAGGAATCTCGGGCTAGTCAGCACCTGGTCCAGCCCGATCAGCTGATCATGATATCCACGTCACATGTAAACAAACAAGAGGATTTTTCAATATTTACATTAAATTCGGAATAAATTTCAATAAATTTTATCTGTATTTTCATAAACTGAATGATTATTGGGACGAACTGTTAATTAATTCTTTTGAAAAACGCATTTTATTATTTTTCTTAAAAATCGATCGTTTGTGAAAACGTCTTTCCCGTCCTGACGAACGCCATTTTTGTTTACACTGCATTCAGCGAGGGTCACAGATGCACTCAAGATTTTGATTCAATTAGGTAATTATATGTGAAAAAGAGTTACCGTAGAAGTCGTATACTGTGGTTATGCTAACCTCGTAATAGTTTTGTGTCAGGTAACTATGGTTATCGATTTATCTAACTTGAAATCGGCAAATTTTGTATCTTCCCGCATTGTATACTGTGTGATCATGGTTGATGTACGTGGGAAAGTCGGTCGCTGATTGGCTTACAGTGGTTATCGATCTGAATTGAACTTTGACCCGATCAAAAGAAATCACGTCATCGCGAATCTTGAAACGCTACACTTGGAGATCAGCCAGAATGGCGAAAGAAACGTAAATATTTGGTATTCGATCAACCTATTTAAATTATTACTTGTTTCAATGAATTATTTTCACGATAATCGTTTCTTGGTTTCATTTCTGATGTACGAGACGGGCGAGATTTTCCCCCATATGGAGCTCACTTCCTGTCGATTTGACCCCTTCAATGGCCTTGAGAAAAGTGAGAAAAGTGGTGCACGCGCGGCGTCAAATGATTTGGACGTACGGTCTATAGAATTTTTCCACAATTTTCTATGACGTCATAATACATACGTGTTACCTATAAACGGGAAATTCCCGGCGCTTCGCGCCGGGACATTTCCCGTATTAGTCTAGTGGTTGGTGTGCTAGGGCTATAGTTCGATGCCCCCATTGTAAGTCAATGGAGAACATAGAGTTTACTGGTAGAGAAAAATGTATTTTCTTATAACTTTCTTATTTCTAGTCCGATCATTACAACCGAAGTATCTGTGTGTTTGTACGAACGAGCTCTATGTCGTAAAACCGCACACCGAGTCCGTGAACGAGTGGTTCGCTCCTCTACAGATACCCCTGTTAAGTCTATGACCAAACATCAAAATCGGGTTCGAGCCTTATTTCACATCCCAGATTCACCCATCATATACCGATACGTTGCAAGGTTCATTCTCTATCGATCTATGCCATCGATTTCATGTCTAGCTAAGCGGTTCAGATGGTAGGTCCGAATCCGTGAACTTCCCTTCAAGGGCGATAACTCTTGCCTACCGCGATCGAGCACCTCACCACCTTTCCCATTCGATGCCTCTCCTCGAGCCGGACACGGCGGTATATCACATCACTCCTTTTGGTCAAGAGATCGAGTCCTAGTACGGTTTTAACCCTCTAACTTCATCAAAGGGTTGCCTCGGACCTCACCTACTAAACTTTAATCCGGTTTCCCCCACCTATTATTAGACCTAAAGATTTCCTTTCGATTTCTCTACATCCGGGACTTTCCCCTCTCTTCGTGACGTCATACCTCGTGACCCCACGACCTCTTATGTCAGCTTTATTTATAGATTGGCGCAACGCGCAACATTTGTATGCAGATATGACCACCCTACATACTACTAATAAGATATATTATTTTATCATATACTTTGTAGTAAATACGTAGTTTCTGCATGTTATGATACGGCTAAAATGGCAATGGGGTCCTAACGCATTATAAAGGGTTGCTTGATGAAGAATATTATGCGAATGGGATTATTTGGAGAAATGCATTTAAACTAGTCTAAATAGTCTAATTGCCGCCAAGTTGAATGTTGTGTTATATTCTTGATAAATGTCTGTATTTAATGCATGTATTTAAACGGTTTTAAATAGTAAAAAATTAAGTTTATCATAAACAGAATAAAACATGGTGAAATCCATATCATACGCTATGTCAGACCTCGGCTAATATCAAACCTCGGGCTGATATGGGGGGGGGGGTCTCGGTCAGATATGGCATATGATATGGATTTCACCATGTGTTATTTTATATATACCTCATTAGAAAAATACGATACTATCTGTAATTTGATTGGATCGTTGGATCATGTGATCAAGGTGGAGAAAACATCGCGTTTCTCTCTGAAAACCATCACATCCCACCTCTTCGGAATACACCATGACGTCACAATTATATGACGTCATCGATGGAGAATCGGTCACGACGTTCTAGCGTTTGCCTCCGATGAGTTCCGATAGGAGAATAATAGAATCTATCACTACCTGTTGTGTGAGATAGAGAAATCTTAACCCGAGGTCAAATATTTTTTTAATATTTAAAAATATTAGACCGAGGGTTAAGATTTCCCTATCTCACACAACAGGTAGTGATTGATTCTTTTTCTTCCAGGCCATACATACAAAACACTGTTATATGAAATTTGTAAGTATTTTAAAATTTCTCGACCTAAACAAACCCAAAATGACACAATGACACAATGTCAATTTCTGCATATGATTATCTTGTGACGTCACAGCGCGTGTAGCTTGTCTTACACTGGGGGGGGGGGGGGGGTGTAAGACAGAGAGGCCATCTTACACCTAGCAAGTTGCCAACCACGGAATAACTCGGTGAAGTATGGGAGAAAAAGCAACTTGAAGTGGAGAAGGAATGATGTTTTCATGCTCTCTTTTTTAAAATATTTTTCTTTCTTTCTGTCTTTCTTATTACAATGGTTATCTTTCGGTATAATAAACAATTTATTGCCTTTGTTTGAGGGAGATATGAACATTTGTTCACCCTTAACAAGTCACATTCCCCTCTGGCTTCGCCCACAAGAAATATGACTTTGTGAGTGAACAAATGTTCATATCTTCCTCACTCAAAGACAAATAAATGTATAATATACAAGTGACATTTAATACTGTAATTGTAATTTAATAATGTCGCTGGATATACCACTGCAAATCCGTGTGTCGTATGTGTGATAAGAACTGAGACATTACGCGTGGTAACGGTTTATGTAGGTAACGTCTCGTAATAGAAGCGTCAAATTGAAAGTGAATAATATTCTGTAATGGCAGCCCACACGATGTCGAACGTTGTTGAAAACAAGGATGGTGACACAAACAGTGATGTTGATGAAGATAAAGCTGAAACTGATGTCACATTTAAATCACTTGTAAGGAGAGTTTAAGTGAAATGAAAATTCTCTCTCTCTCTCTCTGCATAACTTGTGACTGTTGTGTCTGGAATTTTGGTGTCACCCATACCAAATTTTACTGGAATTCTAGAGGGTTTTGGTTGTAAAATGGACCTTTAGAGGGTGGGGTCTGGATTAAATCTCGAATAGTCCATTGGTAATAAACTTTTTACTCACTCTATTGTCAGGGTTGAAAACTTTAAAATGATTGTTTTCTCACTGATTTTCAATTGAACAAACCTATTTGCATTTTAACTTTGTAATTAAACCATGTCCATAGTTAATATTTATTCTGTGATTTATTATATTTAGGGTGTAGTTGATGTTCTGTGTGAGGCATGTGAACAGTTGAAATGGAAGACACCTTCAAAAATACAAAAGGAAGCCATTCCAGTGGCATTACAAGGTAGCTACAGTTTTTATAGATCATTGATCTGAACATGTCACTTTCAGCTGGTGACATGCCAATATAAATGAAATGTTTTTGACTTGGATGTAAAATCCCATATAATCAAGCAATCAATTATTCAATCTATTTATCTAAATATCAATCAAGTTTGCACACTAGTGTAGTATAGGCTAGGTTTCCACAAATTTAAAATAATTAGTAGCCAAATTTCCAAAATTTGTGAAAATATAGTACTTTTTAAAGTATTTTTCTACAAATTTGCTAAAATAGGTTTCTTTTTGAAAGAATTCCTCAGATATTAGTAGCCAATGGCGATTTTGGCTACCAGGAATGGAAACATAGAGTATAGGACTTGAATTCAACTATAATCAATTTTGCAACACAACTCTACTGTTTCATTCAGTGCCAATAATATAATATTTGGACTTTGACAACCATAATTATTATCATGCTTATTTTAAATATTGTAACTTAATTCTCCAAAACCTCAGCCTCAAGCTATAAGTTTAAATTAAAGTCAAAAATGTAGTTTAATCAAAATTGTCAACAAACCTCTGATTATTTTCCAGGTTCAGATCTGATTGGTTTAGCAGAGACTGGTTCTGGTAAAACAGGAGCTTTTGCATTACCAATATTACAGACCTTGTTAGAGAACCCACAGAGACTTTATGCTCTAGTCCTAACACCTACCAGAGAACTCGCATTTCAAATATCAGAACAGTTTGAGGCTCTTGGGTCTACTATAGGTGTAAAATGTGGTAAGTTGAAATAAAAATATTCAAGGGTCAAAATTCCCTGGCTTCGAGGTTCAGGACCTATTGATTTTACACTTGGACCCTTGATATTTAAACTGTAAAAGATCTGATGAACCTGCTATTTTTACCTGAATAAATCTTCTTTTTCTATATGATAAAATACCAGTAATTGCATAACAGACTTTTCAACATTCATATTGGACTTTCAAAACCTTATGTTGGACTTGATAAAAATAAAGGCAAAACATCCCAGACCTTCTATTACAAAGCATAATTTTAAGTCCCTGATATTTTCATTACAATCATTATAATTAGGGAAAGACAAATCCCATTATCTGATGCCCATGGCAACTACTTTTTGTTGTTGAAATAATTTTTAATGGTGGAGGTAACTAACTTTTTGGCAGGAAAGGTGAAGTGCTTGGAAAATGTATTTTTCTACCCCTGATTATTATTCTGTTGAAATGATTTTTATACCCAGTTACACATGGGACTCAAGAGGTTTTATGTGATACATTCCATTTCCATTGATAGTACTTGTCCATTAATCTATTTGTCTGTTCCCCTGAGATTTCCAGATGATATAGTAAATCAAAAGATTTTTTTCACTTTTCATAATTTTATCACATACCCATTGAATCTTACTATAGCGATACATTACATTTTCGTGCCATGTGATACAAAGGTCTGTATCGCACATGTGCAATACAATATTCCGTATCACCATAGTAGCCGGAACTACTTTTAGGGGAATTCCCTTTTCCGACAACAATAATATGTTATCTGTTGTTTTTGATAACTTCTTTAGCAGTTTTCTAGTCAGGTATCGGACTTTTTGATTCAGATCAAAATCAATATAAAATAGTTGATTGTGAATTTATTGACAGATTAAGCCAAAGAAAGCTTTTCATTCAGTTTGGTAGGGTATGTGATAAATGCAAAACCACACATGTGTTTTTCTCACGCAGCTGATTGCACTCGTTTATTGTGTGGACGAATACATTACACTCGTGCACTTGTGTAATGTATTCGTCCACACAAAAAACTCATGCGATCAGCTACGTCAGAAAACCACATATGTGTGGTTTTGCATATGTATAGTACAGTGTACTATAAATACAGCTAAGTTTGATTTTCATCATGATTCTATTTTTAGTTTTAAAAATGGATTGTGAGGGGTGAAATAAATCACCGATTAATTGTTTAGTTTGTGTATCATAATACAGTTGACTCTCGTTATCTTGAACTCGACGGGGAAATGCAAAAAGTTCGACTTATCCCGAGTTCGAGATAACCGATGTTAAAAACGACAACAAAAGGGAAGTAACTCGTACACGCCTACCGGAAGTCGCTTCCGGTTTTATCTTGTCAAACTGTATATTGGCATTTTCTCCTATATCGTATGTATTCTAACACGATATATAAAAATGCATTATTTATTATTTGTATTTATAATTGAGAATGTAGTATATAAAAAATCGGGAGATTATCTGTTACTTGTTATTAGCCGACAAATAGTGGAGTCGGCTTTGGTCTCCATACCAGTTTCGCTTTGTGTACTTTAATCACCCCAAGCTTCCGGTTGTATTGAGTAATGTTCACATCACACGCTTTCGGAAGCCATGTTTAGCAACTACCAGGAGGTGGATATTTCTAGAGAATTCCTTACAAAGGGAGACTACTCTACTTTCGAAAAAATGGACAAAATACTTTGGCGTATAGAAACACGTGTTAAGCAAAGTGGGGGAAATTTGGCATTGGTTCTGGTTAAAGACTAATTAAATTTGAGTTTAAATGTCGATTTTCTTCATTAGAAATAGAACGTAGATATTTTTAATAATTTTCCTAAAAATTGAAATGATGATATTCACTTTAGACATGCCCAACGAACTTCAACGTTATGACCATATTCTTCCTGGTGGTTTTGGGGATTTTTTCATTATTTCAGTTGTTGTGGGTCCATTTGCGCAAACTGTGACATGAGGAACTACACAGCAAGTACCGTTACCCATTGTATACAACAATGGCTGCCGATGTACAAACACGTGTACTGATTTATAGTCCGTATCATTTAAGTATAACTACACTATATTGTCTAACATAATAATAAAAAATAGTTATTTTAAAACGGACTATAGAGGAACTATTTTTAAGGGAATGTTTGTCAGAGATTTTATTTAGAGTAGTTTCCCCCTTAATGGCTATTTTTCTAAACTTCCGGTCAGAGTTTAGATCAATTTTTGAAGGATTATTTTTCAACCATACAGACATTTATTATCCAGTTTTTTGTTAGCAGAAATATAGACAGGTGTTATTAAATAGCTGTGACAGGCTAATTTGTCAGGAACTTTAATTTTAAAATTTAGTGAAAGTTGCTACCATGTTCAGTTTGGCAGTAATTATAACACCTGATAATCACCTGGATGGTTTAATTGCTTATGCAAGGGATAATAATTAAGGGCTTAAGGAAATTGGGAGGTCAGTGCAATGTTGTAATTTTAAAATCAACACGAGGCCGACAGTCAAATATTTTATTTGTGTCGGAATGTGTTTTTTCTACTAAAAATTCTGTAGGCGCTGACAAATTTGATTTCTCAAAATTTTTTGTTCGAGTTAACAAATTTATTTTTCTTAAATTTTTTGTTCGAGTTAACGAGTGTAATTTTCCTAGGATTTTCATTCAAGGGGACGAGTGTAATTTTCCTAGGATTTTCATTCAAGGGGACGAAAATATTGTTCGACATATCCGATAATTCGAGATATCCGAGTTCGAGATAACCGAAGTTATTTTGGTTTAATAAAGAACAAATCTGTTCGGACTTTTTAAAAAAGTTCGAGATATCCGGTAGTTCGAGATATCCGAGTTCGAGATAACGAGATTCAACTGTATATCAATGCTGAAAAATGATATTTATTAAATTTAATTGTCCAGAAGTATGATTTAAAAAGATAATGGGAGTTTATAGAGTCAGTAGTAGTCTATGTAGTTATATATATAGACATGACAGTTGAGTTTACTGACAGATATCTGTTCCAGTTGTTTAACTTTGTGATAAAATGCTTGCTCATCACTCAGAAAGGCTTAGATTAAATTTTAGACCAATACACAAGAACTAGATAGGTATTCTCTGATGTTCCTTCCTGCTTGTTACACCTTTATATTTATAATTATATATTTATTTCAGGATGACTTAATATTACACATGTATATATATGTATATTTGTATATTTCAGCTGTTATAGTAGGTGGTATAGATATGATGAGTCAGTCACTGATGTTAGCTAAAAAACCTCACATCATCATTGGTGAGTATGCTATGTTTGTACTCCTGTTAGCCAAAATTGACATTGACTACTTGTCTGAGAAATTCCTTCAGAATCTCGCTTAGTTTAAGAACTTTGAGAAAAATACTTTAAAAATGACTATGCTTGCAAAAATGTGGAAATTTGGCTTTTGATAATTTTAAGTTTATAGAAATCTTTATGTAGGTATGAAGAGTTGAAAATTTACATAACAGATAATCACATATATGGGATAGTTGCATAAAATTCTGAAATGCAAAACCATTTCTGATGTACTCTATTGAAAAATACTCATAAAATTTTAAAGCCAGAAATATCTCTGGTTAATTACACAGAAAATTTCATCTGGAATAGCTGGAAATTGATGTTGCAATGTTTATAAACAATTTAACATGAATAAAATGAAGCAAAGTAATTCCATAGAATTAGTAGTTTGATTGTTATAATTGCCATTTCAGCAACACCAGGTAGATTAGTTGACCACTTAGAAAATACGAAAGGCTTCAGTTTACGATCTCTAAAATATCTGGTGAGGATAATATCATTTCTTTGTAATATATTCTGTATTATTTGTTAGGTAGGTCTCAGTGTTAATTCTAAAAGGGGCCATGATGCAATTGATTTACAAAATGACAATTTTTTTAAGGCCTTAGTGGGCCATATTTAACATTACATGAATTCAAAAATATTGATGTTAAGGCATTTTATACAAATGTTTTTGTAATGACTCCCCCCATCTAAAAAGTCCTAGATTGAACACTGATGTCTCATTCATCTTCTGGACTCTCACTGCCTAGGTCAAAATCAAATTCTGGCAGATTTTAGTGTGAGAAAGTTTGTCATTTTGCTTTCCAAAGTTCATTACTGTTCTTTTGATGCTTTCTTCAAATGCCAATCTAACGGATCCTAGTATATGAAAGTTTGGTTAGTTTGCTTGCCAGAATTCAGTAATTTTCTCAAGGCACTCTTATCCTCCACCATGTTGTTGAAATCCTCTTGGCAGAGGCATTAAACACCATTTCTTCACTACACTCTGTTTATTGTAAGAGTTAACTATCTTAGTCTACATGTATTTCATAGCTTAATTTATAAATAAATCCATTGGTTTTGTTTGCCTTAATTTACTACCAAATAAAGGTAGTTTCCCATAGCTAAAACGACTCAAATTTCCCAAATCAACAGCAGGTCATAATGAAGTGGCTATATTTCAAAACATCACATCTTACAAATTTTAGGGGCAGAAGGTAGTTTTTTTTAACAATGTAACAAAATCACTGATTAATCGCCTGCTATATTTCATTTTTAGGTAATGGATGAAGCAGATAGAATATTGAATATGGATTTTGAACAAGAGGTAATTGCTGATTGATACGTCATTGTACAGTACAAATGACTCCTCTCATCTTCTTAAATAACAGTAACAAGTCGAAGACAAATAAGAAATTTCATTTTTGGTTGGAGGGGAGTACTTATTTGCACCAAATTCAACCTGTGCTAGTACAAAATGGCATACTTAAACCACTAAGAAACATTTACAGTATACATACATATAAAACTTTCAAAAACTTGACTGATATTTTTATGGAAAATTTAACAAGCTTAATAGAAATATGTTTTCATTATACTGTAAAACCCCATTATAATTAATGCCCCTCAATAACTTTGCCATCTCACTTATATAGCCCTGCTGTTATTAATTCTAAAAATCTATTTCTCTATGTTTTTCTTTATGAAAAAAATCCCCCAATTTATTGCCAACCATCTTTGCAATGCCTAAATCTGACAGAAGAATTGAAGTTTTACTGTATAAGGTTTTATGCCATGTATTTATTAATATAATTGTTTATATTTTAAGGTTGATAAATTATTAAAAGTTATACCAAGAGAAAGAACAACATATCTGTATTCAGCTACAATGACCAAAAAGGTAAAATAGTAAAAATTAGAAAAATAGTGATTCAAAATTATGTCCTGTAATGGAAGGCCTGGGACCTTTTGCCTTCAAGTTTGGCAGGTCACATGAAAAGTTTTGCAAATCTAATATCAAAATTGAAAGATTCTTTTGCCATTATGTTATTTAATAGAAAAACTATAATTATTCTAGTAAAAATGACAGATCCATCCGACTTTCACAGTTTAAATATCAAGGGTCTCTATGTAAAATCAACAGGTCCCGGGCCTCGAAACTGGGGAATTTTTAACCTTGAATACTTTGTAAATTCAAATCTTTGAGAATTTTGTCATGAAATTTTTACAACCATTCATATGTTATAATTATTCAGAATCAAAAACAAACATATTAGTCCATGTTTGAATCACAATCCAGAAGCAAAGTAAAAACTTTGGAACTGACAAGTTAGGTCAGACACACGAACTTCAACCAGGGAAGCGAGGCCGGGTGCTTTGGAAGGGTAAGCACCTTCTGTTTAGCTAGCTACACCTGCCAGATGTGTAATCAAAATTGTGTGAAAGGAACATGGAACTATGAGACGTCAAATATATCCAGGGCAATCCTGGACACAGAGACATCAAATTTATCAACAAAACTGTGATGACGGCCATAAAACTTTTTGAGGGCCTTGATAAGCCTAGGCTTGCAATATCCCTGAGTCAACAATTTATTTGCAAGCAGCCTACTTCGTTGTACAAAGTCCCCATAGTAGGAACAAGCTCTACCATAGCATATTAATTGGGAAACAAATACACCATAAGCAGGAGAAGTAGGTATATTGCTGCATAAAAAAGGAAAGTTGACAATAGAAAAATTGAAGTCATCACGTTTGTCATAAAGTTTCAAATGTAGCCTTTCGTGTGCGTCATTATTCAGGTGTAAGTCTAAATATGAAGCAGAACTTGAGAAATCAGTCGTGTCTTTTATTTCAAGCTCACTAGGATAGATGACATTTACATAGTCTCCAAATTTAAGATTGTTAAGAGACAGAACGTCATCTAGACTATATATCTGTATGTTGAGTTGAATGATTAGGCGACAGTCTTCTCTCCAGATTTAACAAGGTTCTTCATAAATTCTGCTTCATAAGAATAAAGAAACAAATCAGCAAGCAATGGTGCACAGTTTGCAAAGAACTAATATTAAACACTATAAACTCTATATTTATACAGGTTGCTAAGTTACAGAGAGCATCATTGCGGGATCCAGTTAAAGTTGAAGTATCCACTAAATATCAGACAGTAGATAAACTACAACAGTCTTATTTATTTATACCAGTTAAATATAAGGTTAGTACAGAACAAAACATCACTGGTATTGTATAATCACAAATGTTCATGGCAGAATAAATTTTGTTATTTGCATGGGTCAATAAATACTATGTACCACAGAATTTAATGAAAATTTATACCTTTTCCACAAAACTTGTGCACCATATTGATTTGTGTTCAGATATTGCTCAAGATTAATAAAAGATGGTCTTGTCATGAATAGATAATAATTGCTGATGTGACATATAATCACTCAACTAACCAGACATATTACAGTTAATCCTTCTTATAATGCTTCTCGTTAGCTTTGTCATCTCACTTATCGCCACAGTATTGTGAGGTCACATTATCCATTCCCCCTTATGATTTCTTTATGCACATCCCTGGACTTATCAACAAACCCCTTTATCATGCCAAAATCTGACCAAAAATATGGTGACAATAGATCATGATAGATAGAGGTTTTAAAGTAATTAATTGTCCTCCTGCGTTTAGAAGAAAGAGGGAGATATTAAATTTGAATTTACATGTACATGCCCTTCCATCTATTCAGACACTTCTTGACAAAGGTAATTTTCCGAACCTATGAAATATTATTTTACGAAATTTAGTGCAAAGCATCAACATCAGTTTAGGAAATACATGTATGCATATGATTAACCTGAGTTCATTTTGCTCATTTTCAGGTAGTTTTGGCCCTTTAAACATAAGTGCAAATCACAAAACTAATATCTACTGACCAGGGATCCTTATTCACTGAATTTGCTTGTTAAATCCATGTAGCAAACAAGTTTGAGGGGGGTATATAGGAATCACCATTTTTTTCTGTCCTTCAATCTATCTGTCTGTCTATGTATCATGTAAAATTGTGTCCAGGCCATATCTAATAATTGCTTTGGATGCCTGTAATAAAACTTAACATGAATGATCTTCATGGTCAGATTTTAGGGGCGGGGGTATTTGGCTCTCAAGAAATTATTCTATTTATTATTTGATTTCTATTTAAGGATGTTTACTTGGTGTTCTTGTTAAATGAGTTAGCTGGTAATTCCTTCATGATATTCTGTAGTACCTGTGCTAATACTACTCGAGTGGCCTTAATGTTGAGGAATTTAGGTCTGACAGCCATACCCTTACATGGACAGATGAGTCAGGTAAGAGATCATAGAAATATGTGTATTACTTAGTGCTAATCCTTCCAGAGCACCCGGCCTCACTTTCCTGGTGTAACTTTATTGGTCAGTTTCAAAGTTTTTACTTTGCTGTGGAATTGTGATTGGACATGGATTAGTTTATTTGTTTTTGATGTAAAAAAAAAAAAAAAAACTGACACTTATATTTAATACAACTCCTTTCAAAATCTAATATCCCTACTAACTTAGGTATATACAATACTGCAAGATGTTTGATAATTAGATAAAATCCAGGACAAGTCTTTATGGACTTGCCTATTAAATATCCTGATGTCCCAGATAGAAACATGCACACAAATACGAGATACTGTAAACCAACTTTATTCGCGGATATTAACTTTCACGATTCTCTTACCAAAACCATTTCGTGACTATCAACATTCGCGATATCGTCTTTAGCTGAATATTTGGTATAAATAAAACCATTTTCATAAGCAAATTCGCGACGATAAACTTTCTCAATTATTTGAGAAACACTCGAAAGTTAATCACACGCGAATAAAAGTTGGTTTACAGTAGTGCATTATATCCCATCGACAGGTAATGGCAATTCCAACCGAGTTGCTTAAAGTGACCAAGTGGTATAAGGTTCAAATTGATGGATCAGAACACTTTTCATGACCACATTATTGGAAATGACAGCCATCTTAAATTTTAAAACATCACTGGATATATCTAAAAAAAATAATCAGGTCAAAAACAAAATAAATCCTTCTATATGTGTGATCAAATGGGTAATAACACACGTTAAATAAATACACTATTTGGCAGCCATTTTGTCTGTAATATTGAAAATGGCAGCCATAATGAATTTTTTGGTTGGCCCCATATCTGAAAATAAACTCTAGATCATGAATAATTACCATGCCAAATTTCTTGCTTTTGATAAAAAACATACAATTTTTTCACGATTCTGCTAGACCACATGTAACTCTGTTTCATTGCTCGAATCCCCTGGTTACAGGAATATATAACCTGTCAAAGTTTGACTGTATGTATGGATAATCTACACCTGTTCTCAACAAATGAATTTTGATAAGATGATAGTGATGCATGATATGTACTTGCTTAAAGTGTGACTTTGATGATTATCAAATATAACTAAAATTGTTTAAAGTTTATTTTGTTGAGTTATATTTATCAAAAATCTATTCTGATTTCAGAACAAAAGATTGGGAGCTTTAAATAAATTTAAGAGTAAAACTAGGTCAATTCTGATTGCCACAGATGTAGCCAGCAGGTGTGTACCATAATCTCTGTTCAGCTATCATATGTCATTAAGTCAGTGCACTTAGACATAGAAAAACGTAGTTTCAAGTGATATATACCTAATTGGAATTATAATTGCATCCTGCTATTTTGTAAAAACTGGTAATTTTAGTAAATTAAGACAAATTACACTTACTACTTGAGGGATATATTTTATGTTTTTAAAGGTTACATGTATGTAAATGGGCTTGAAAGGATATGTATACAACACATAATAGCTATTTATATAAACTTTATTCCTGCCAAGATCATTATTTGTAATTTTTGTGTCCTGTTATTTTTGCAAATTTATATTTAAAAAAAAAAAAAAAAAAAAAAAAAAATTGCCTATTTACAATATATGATGTCAACATCGAATCGAAACTCTGATTTAGAGTTATAATCTGTCACCTTGGTAATAGAGTTAAAAATAAGAAGGAGATTATTCCAGATTTAATAATATCTTTTTTTCATCCCCCGCCTTTCAAAGAAGGAGGGTGATATTAAATTCGATTTTCTGTCCGTCCGTCCATCCAAAATTCTTGTCTGCGCAAACTCTCCAAAACGATCAAGTACTTAATTCATGAAATTTGATGCAAAGCATCATCAACGTTGATAGGAGATGTGCATATAATTAACCTGAATTGGTTTGCTCATTTTCCTTAGAGTTATTGGCCTTTTGAAGTGCAAATCACAAAAAAGAGAACCTGTTGGCGGGGGATTTTGATTCATTGAATTATTTTTTTTCTTTCAGAGGGTTGGATATACCTCATGTAGACTGTGTGATAAATTTTGATATCCCAACTCATTCAAAAGACTACATACACAGAGTAGGACGAACAGCCAGAGCTGGCAGATCTGGTAAAGCCATCACATTTGTGTCCCAGTAAGTTACAATAGACAACTATTGAAATACAGTGTTTAAGTAATGACATTCTAATCATGGTATTTCAAGAGGTAATGCAAGATAATGTGGCGCATGACAAATTTAATAAAGAGCTTTTGAATTCGGCTTGCCCCACACTATCTTGCTTTACCTCTTTACCGTGAGCAGAAATGTCATTCCCTCTATTTATAATTCTTTCAAAAAATATTTTGTATCCATATTTGATTCAACTCTTGGCACTATTTGTTCCATACCTGCTCATGTGAGATATGTTTTTTGCCACTCGAGATTGGCTTATCTCACATGACATTTGTGTCCCATTAAGTCACAACAGACAAGTATTGAAATACTGTAGATTACTTTGAATTCACAAGTATCACATTTCGTTGTTTCCTCCACCATCACTGAACTGAAGACTTTGTTATACATGTAAGTGAAAGATTCTTTTACAGGCCATAAAACGCCATCATTCAACTCTTAGCCATTCAATTCCTTACTGATACAAGATTGATGATTGGATATTGGAGGGTTTTGTACATTTCTTTTGCTGTATGCTTACAAATCACAACACCTCTCACCACCGTCCCAATGGGGTTGATCTTTGTGTGAGAAGATGTCTCAGCTAACTGAAGTAGAGCAGATTGCTCTGGGTACTCTTGATTTCTTTCACCATTTCAGAGCTGACCACCTCTTTATAAGTTGAATGTTCTTAATTTGGGTAAAATACCATTACTCCACTCGCTTTTTATTCCCTCATCTTTTGGTGATAAAGGGGGATATTAAATTTGAGTTTCAGTCCTTCCTTCCTTCCTTCTTTCTTTCCTTCCTTTCGTTTGTACGTCTGAAACTCTTTTCTTAGCTTATTCTCCAAAACTATGAAGCACTATTTTCCAAATTTGGTGCAAAGTAACAACATACTAGATAGGAGATTGACATACTGTTAACCAGAGTTTGTTTGCTCATTTTCCTCAGAGTTATGGCCCTTGAACAAAAGTGCAAATCACAAAAAAGAACCTGCTGCCGGGGGATAAATATATATAAATACCACTGTATGAGGTATGAATATATGTCTTAATTTAACATGCTTATTTTGAACATTTAATTTACAGTACATGTGTATGTTATTAACTAAACTTATTGTTGTGGATATATATCTTTTTGTAGGTATGATGTGGAGTTATATCAAAGAATAGAACACTTAATTGGTAAAAAACTGCCCTTATATAAGACAGAGGAACAAGAAGTTATGTTGTTAATGGAAAGAGTTACTGAAGCCCAGAGATATGCTAAAATGGTAAGGAGAAAGAGATTAGATTTGGTTACTGTTAACCAACTTTTATTCAGTTATATTAACTTTTGGGATTCTCTAACTTAAACCATTTCATGACTATGAACTTTCATGTTTTGGACGTAAGCTGAATATTTTGTATAATATACAATTGTTGACTTTTGATGAGGTGAACATAAGGATTTATCAACCTCAAACACATTATATTTACCGAGGTCTTAGGCCGAGGTGAATATTATGTTTTTGAGGTTGATAAATCCTTTTGTCTACCGAATCGAAAGTCAATAATTGTTTTATTATATGACCAAAGATTTTTTTCACCATATTATTATTAGATTACAAAACGTAACAAGTGTCCTTTTCTTTTTTCATTGTTACAACACATAACGTCGCATGTGTTTTTGCGCAGTGAACATTACCCATTGTTATGTCATAAAAACGTCGCATGTGTTATTGAGTGGTGAACATAACGATCAGGCTGGCTAAACGCCTTCTCAACCAATCAGAAAAGGGCAAAATCATTGGCCATATACATGTAATAAATAATGTTATTTTCAACAATTTTGCAGTGATTAACTTAGGCTGTTATTTATTCCTTGTGAAAGGCACAAATGTTAATCACACTGGAATAAAAATTGGTTTATAGTAATGATGATTTTTACTGATGTCATTTTTTCATTTATATTGATGGGGTCAGTTCTTAGATGATGGAGGATCCCAGAGTTCCTAGAATAAACTAATGACCTTCAGCAAACTAGAAAACTTTCTAGCACTAGGATCTGACCGAGTTAGATTTGAACCTAATTATAAACAGGAAGTTAGAGAGGAATGCAAAATATTATCATCTGTCTGTGATTGTCAACAAGTGACTTTTCTAGGAAATTTTAAACAAATGGATTTCATTAATGTGTATTTTGATACTATAGAATTATTGTGTTCGACTTTTGGTGATGATGAATGTTCTGTCACAGTTTCTTAATAACATCATATATCAAAATTGTCAAATTTATAATACTTCAAACTATGCAATTCTATATCCGTTCAAAATAATGGTTTCTGCCTATTCATCAATGGCTTATCATGTACATAGTACATAAAGTGAATTCCAAGGTGAATTTTAAATTTTGAGCCTTATAAATTTGTTTTGAAAAAAAACCATACACTAGGTTAGTTAATCTAGCTAATTCTGATCCGGAGCACTTCAGGTCTCTACCAGGACTCGACAATGTGTAGTGACTATCCTTTTGTGAAGAACTCAACATTTAGAAATGAAAGTCACTGTGTCCTTCAGAAGAGACCTTATAAACCGATGCCCTGTTTTACAATATTGAGGCCCGCTCGGACCACATGTGGGAAAGTGAATTTTCCTTGCCCTTGGCCTTTACTGATTCACCTGGTATCAGTATAATGGACTGGGGGAGTGGTAGGCTTGTCTGCGGCATACAGACTCTGTGACCTAGCATGTTAAAGTCGCCCTGAGTGCGGGCTAGTACAAGGCAGACCATACAACACACTCGCACTTCACATACATTCACAAAATTGTTCATAGATTAATCCATAGAGATTAATAAAATAGTTCTCGTCGCAAATAGCTGAAAAATTGCTGATGCGACGTTAAGCAACATTCAACCAACCAACCAACTAACTTGTTTCACAATGGGCCTTCTCTGTATGTTGCCCTAAGCACACTGCAAAGGTCAATTTTTCACTTCATCTAAAGCAGTCAATATCTCAATATAAGTGAAATGTTCTTGAAATTGGTCGTAAAATCCCATTCAATTTATCAATTAATCAAGATGCTTAAATAATAAGGTTTTGTATTATTTCAGGAAATGAGCGAGATGGGTGGAAAAGGTAAAAAGCGGTCAAGGACAGCAGATGCTGGTGATGATACAGAGGAATCACTAGGTGTCAGAAATAAATTTAAAAAGAAAAAGAAACGTTGATACCTGATTGTTAAAAGACAATTGTTACAAGTCTTTCATTGTTAGGTTTTTAGTTGACAGAAGACCAGTGTTTTTGTCAACATCAATATGATAGAACATTTTGAAATTTTATAAGAAATAATGCAGCAGTACATTGTTGGAATTTAGTCAGTATGGTTATTGCTGAATATTACTTGACCATAAATGTATTGATAAACTTTCATTGTTAGGTTTTAAGTTGAAAGAAGACCAGTGTTTTTGTCAACACGAATATGATAGAAAATTTTGAAATTTTGTAAGAAATAATGTAGCAGTACATGTGTTGAAATTTAGTCAGTATGGTTATTGCTGATTATGACTTGACGTTAAAGGTATATTGATAAGCTTTCATTGTTTTAATTTTGTTAACAGAAGACCAGTGGTTGGTTGATTATAATAGATAAGATTTAAAATTTGAAATTTTGAAAGAAATAATGTACATGTTCTGGAATATAGACAGTATGGTTTTTGCAGAATATGATTTGACCTTAAAGGTATATTGGCAAGATTTCATTGTCAGGTTTTAAGTTGACTGAAAACCAGTCGCTGGTTATGATTGAAAATTTGAAATTTCGAGAGAAAAATATACATGTGTTGGAATTTATTCAGTATGGTTATTGCTGATTATAATTTGACTTTGGAGGTAATTTTACAACCAATGTTAACACATGTGCAAATATTGTTATTTTTCTCATGAAAATTAACTTTTATCAATAAACATCACTTTGAAAATAGAAATGTTGTCAGATAGCTTTTTTAATGTAAAACTCTATGGTTGAATGAGGTTTGAATGTTGACTGTATACATTTTATAAGGAAAACGGATCATCCATAGTACCATGGCACAAAGAAATTTCAGAATATTGAATAATTACCTCTTTAAAACAATACAACTACAATAGCTGAGTTGGTAGAATGCTTTTTCCACATTTGGAAAGTCTGTATTTTGAATCCTGTTTTGATCTAACCAAGACTTGAAAATAGGTAGTGACTGTTCTTTTGCCATGCATTTGGTATTTTAGAATTAGTTATGTCATGATAAAGAACACTACTTGGACATTGCCCCAATTTTTGCCACGTCACATCGACTTCGAAGATGACATTTTCATATAAGTGAAACATAAATCCATTCTTAATTTAGTTTTATTGGAGATGTTTATTTAGTTGGTCACTAGGATCACTATAGGCAATGATTTTAGATTTACTGGTGGTTTAATAATCATATTTTTGGAGAGATGGTATGGAGTAATGAGACTGACACCCAAGTCAAGATTCTTTCACTTACTGTATATCGAGAGGGTCAATTCTGGGATTGTAGAAGAAACCAGAGTGCCACTGGCCATTGACTAGTAAACTGACAAACTTTCTTACACTAGGACATGCCCAGTTGGTATGAAGTTTTGTTATCTATTTAAGGAATGATTGTAATTTTTTTCTATCTATGGGGTCATAGATAAAATTATTTGGTGCACACGGCATAAAACCTCGAAGCAGGTTATGCATACGCATGCACCAAATAATTTTATCTATAACCCCATAGATAGAAAAAATTGCAATCATTCCTCATTATCAAAATCAAAAATAAGTTCAATATTCATAACATTCATGTAATCTTTTATTAAATTATACACATGAAACAAAAAACCAGCACATTAAAACAAAAAATGGCGCATTAATCTAAAAGCGGAACACAGCTGAATGCCAATGGCAACCATGTAAACAATGCGTCATGTAAACAATACGTCAATGACATCATCGGAGATCCGGCATGATTCAAACAATTCTGTCTATGGGATCATAGATATAAAACATTTACAACACTGGATAGTATTAAAATTTAATGGGGATCGCCGCTGTACCACGTGGTCAATACCTCTCAACGTTTGTACGGAACATTTTGGAAAACGTCGTCATAAATTCCCGGGATAACGTCGTTTTTATGGGAAAATGTCATATTGTGCGATTCCATGTCCATTGAAAACAAGCGTTTCACAGACACGTTAGAAGGTATCATGTGGTACAGCGACGAGCCCCATTATAACCACATGTTTAGACGACTCTGCGCCCATGATAGACATTTGTGCAATAAAGTACCATTAGATTGTATAGTATCTGTTTGTGATTTGTAATATTAAACAAGGTCTTCATAACATATTTTAACTGCAGAAACGTCATTGATGTTTTCATTTTACATCACGTTTTGCTAGGAAAACAAAAAACAATGTATCTGTTGGAAATTGATCTCATTGATATCGTTAATATAATCAATGTAAGTGTTTGTAAACAAGATGTTTAGTTCTCGAAGAAATCTTAACTAAGTTACAAGTACATTTAATTTCTTGCTTTCTTACAATGGGTAATTTAATTACACTTATTTAACACCATACACAGTCAAATTAAATGTAATGACCAGATTTAATTAACTAAGAAACAAAAACATGTATAGACAAACAGTATTAACCTGTCCGTTTCACCTTTCATGAAGAATGTTCATATACGATGATTCACCAAGTACATGAGTAGTAGTAGTAGTAATGGTGTTTAATGTCCCAGTCAAGAATATTTCACTTATATCGAGACGTCGCCAGCTATAGGCGAAAGTTCAGAAATTTTGCCTGTGCGTTGCGCTGATAGCATTATACAGCAGGGTTCTTTAGCGTGCCAAGCCCACTGTGACACGGGACCTCGTTAATTTTAAGTTCCCATCCGAAAGAACCGTGACTTTCATTTCGTAGTGCCGAGTGCTTGGCGAAAGAACAGTCACTACCCACTTTCAACCAAGTACATGAAGTAGTGTTAGGAATCTTAATTGATGCATAAACAATGCATATCTCAATGATGTAGACAAAATAAACACTTATGTTCCCTACATATAGGTAAAAAAACTGACCTGTCAGCTTGGCCTTTAAGTGCAATACAGTCCAACCTGCATTAAAGGCCAATTCTATATAAGGGTTATCTGTTTATAAAAGCAAGCAGAATGGTATTCCAATTGTTCTTTATTCATATTATTTGAACCTGTATATAAAGGCCACCTGTCCACAAAGGCCACTTTTACTACTTCCCTTGGGTGGCCTTTATATACAGGTTTGACTGTATTTATTATGGATGAGTACATTTGCTATAGGGACACAAGTATGTAACTCATTTACACATCACTAAACTTGTGCATGGCTATGTATTAATTGCAAATCCTAACACTAACCATGTACTGGGTGGTCTCTCCTATATATATTCCCAATAAAAGGTCAAACGAACTGTTCAATATCGTTGGACTATCTATACCAAGTTAATCCATGTAATATGTTCAGTTTTCTGACAAACTTTAACAGAGTTTAGTTACATTTAATTACGTGTTTCTTGTTTACATACATACTAGTATACTGATTTGATTACATACAATGTATAGGCAAACAACATTGACCTGTCCGTTTTACCTTTGCTTTAAATATTCATTATGGACGAGTGAATTTAAGTAATAGGGATCACGCGTGTATATTTCGTCTATATGATGTGAAAACTATTTGTTCGTCTTTTATACTTAGAGACAGTCTTTAACTAAAATTGTTATATTATCATATAGGTTCATATAAAATAACCACAATATTTATGTTTAAAAACAAAAATACTAACAAGGAAAAATACATGAAAAATTGAAATCATAACATTGATGTCTGTATATAGAGAAAAGAACAGCAAATTTACAAATATTTTGAGTAGACAAAAAACTAAAACACCCGTTATGGACCCCATGTTCTAAAACATTGATATTTACGCCTGTATCATATACTTAATCAGTTTGTCCATTTTCAAATAATGGATCCTATTGCTTTTTTCCAAATCAAAATACTTCAAAGTTTCAAGACTACATACTTCACGTCATCTGGAATGGATATTTCTTCTCCATGATTTTGTCAAAACCAATATCAATAACTAGTGTGATATGAATGATTGCATTGTAATTGTTGACCTTAGTTGAACCTTTTAACGTATGCATATGGGGACACTAAGGGAACTTACTACAGCTGAATTTTAGTAAAAAATGTAAAAAAATTTCTATGTAGGAGAATAACGGAAAAAGTAAAAATAACACTAAAATATGTTTAGATGTGTTTTTTGTTTTTCAAAACAAAATATGAATGTTAGGTTTCAGTAATTTAAAAGGTATAAAAGTTATTTATGAAAACGACCGTTTCTAAACATTAAAGATGAACAATAATCATGGGCAATGTGTATATGTATTAACTGTTAAGCCTAATACTACCCATTCATTAGGTGGAGCCTCCTATATGAATATTCCTAATAAAAAGTCAAACGGTCAGGTCAATATTGATTGCCTATATAGTTAACACCATAAACAGTCAAATTAATATAATCAACAATCATTAGTTTAAAATTAACTAAGCAACAACAAAAACAGTGTTTCTGTGGTAAACAAGTTTTGTACCATCACGTAGTAGTGAGCGAGACAAGAAGAGAAATATGAGTTTGAATTTGAACAAGAAACAGAGTTAAAAGACCGAATGAACAAAGAGAGGTGGGGGTTGAAAAAAGGAAGGGTGCCCAAATGAGGGTAAAAAATATGAAGTGCTTACAGAAGAAATGTGTTATTTTTTTCATATTTAAGTGTGTGTGTGTGTGTGTGTGTGTGTGTGTGTGTGTTTAGATGACAACCATGCTTTTAAGTCATGGTACACAAATTCACTATCTTCATCATAGTTAATAATATTAACGTCCAATTTTATATCATAAATCACTGGATTCACATATAATGATTGACAAGGGATTTTTAATTCCAAAATTCCTTAAGGATAAAATCAATGTGTATAATATGAAAATTTCATGAACCGTACTATAATGTGTCATTGCATGAGGCCATCTTATGACTCTATCCGTTGGAACAGCTAGGTTCTGCTGATAAAGAAGTATATTTGTAGGACTTTTTGGCCTCAAAAGACAATGTCACAAATACAACATTTAAAGAGAACACTGAAGCGCTTAGGACATATCTTGGAAAACAGTTTACTGTACAAGGTATGACTGAATTCTGCAAAAGAATGTTCATTTTTGTCATAGAACATTTAATTGCATTGGTGAATACAAAGTTATTTGTCAATTAGATCAGTGTTACACAGATCCGAAAATGTTAAAAAGTACATTGCATAGTAGTACAAAGTACAAATTATATTCACAAATTTTCATTTTATCTGTCATGACTTGATTTTATATATATAGTCTCCAGGCGAGACTTTGGTATCACGTTTCCTGTGTCTGCGGCGTCGGCGTGTTAAAATGTGTACGTTTATCTTAAAGTTGATACAAATTATTTTTGGAATTTATTCCAGTTCAATATCCTCTACAAAAACCGCTAGGTCGAATAGAGAAAAATCTTCGGTTATTGCAAATTAATAACCCTTTCTTCTGCAATAATAGGACCAAAATAAATGATATTTATTGTTAAACATCCTTTGTTGACAGTTATTTAGGATTATGTACGATTGAATAGCAATGAGGTACCAGGTGAGCGATATATGCCTGTTGTTAAGAACAAATACTTCTGTATATGTATAGGTAAACAACTTTGACCTGTCCGCTTGACCTTTATTTAAATATTTAACACGGACCAAGTACGTCCATATATAGAGAGCACAGGTGTTTATTTTGTCTACATAATGTGAACACTTATCATGTACCTTGAGTACATACTATTAACAGCGAATCCTACTACAACCCATTTATTGAGTGGATCCTTCTTTATGAATATTCCTAATGAAAGGTCAAGAGGACGGGTCAATGTTGTTTACCTATACTATCTTTGCCTACACAAACACAAATTGCTTGATGTCATCAAAAGATGACATGAAATATACAGCTTAATACAAGAGGCTCTGAATTTTTTTCGATGGTAAACACTGTAACTAATACTAAACCTGTTTTAATTTTTGTAGTACTAGACGGCCGTATCTTATTTTACAAGAGGCGTTCCTCTAATTATCCTTTAAGTGCGCTAGTGTAATTTCAGAGAAAATAACTGAACACCATATAATAAGTTGAAAATTGCAAAAGATTTAGATATAAGATAACGTTAATGACTAATTTTATACAATACACTCCAGGCAAGAAAGATACATATAATATCGGTTATATTTAGCATCTTTAAATGACAAAAGGGATCCCATGACATAAGATATATTCATTTTGTATTTAACCGTATTATCAAAGTACATTTGCCTTAGCTCCAATACAGGTATTTCCGATTTAATACATCTGTCAAAAATATTTCATACATGCTTTTTCCATCATATTAATTAAAAAACATACAAATCCATGTCTAAACCACAATTCCAAGGAAAGTAAAAACTAAGGAAAGTGAGGATGAGTGCTTATATTTTGCTGTCGCTGCAATAATTATTTGACCTCTTGTTTAGACCAAATGTGGCCCTTTAACTACATTTATCTATTTATTTCAAAATATATATCATAAAATGCTCAGTGCCAGGTCATCCATGCAAAACAAACTTTGATATACATAAAGGCATAAGACCATAAACACACAAACACACAG
Source organism: Anadara kagoshimensis (assembly GCA_021292105.1). NCBI lineage: Eukaryota > Metazoa > Mollusca > Bivalvia > Arcoida > Arcidae > Anadara > Anadara kagoshimensis. Next base: position 41,229,531 of record CM037861.1, on the reverse strand, counting down.
AGAGAGAGAGAGAGAGAGAGAGAGAGAGAGAATGAGAGAGAGAGAGAGACTTGTTCATAGATTAATCTTTAGAGATAAACAAAGTAGTTCTCGAATAATTGAAATATTGCTATTGCTAATGCCACGTTAACCAAAACTGCAACAACATTTTATCTATCATGACTGGTTTTATTGCAATCTCTGAGCAAGACTTCGGTGTTACGTTTCCTTTGTCGACGGCATTGGCGTTTTATAATTTGTACGTTTATGTTAAAGTTGATACAAAATTTATTTTAAATTAATTCAGTTCAATATCCTCTACAGAAACCGCTAGGTAGAATAAAGGAAGGTTTTTTGTTATTGCAAATTTCTTCTTCAACAACTAGACCATTATATATGATATTCATCATTAAACATTTTTGTTTACAATTATGAAAGATTACAATGTCATGTATTTTACGACATGACAGTGCAAAAATTTGAATACCAATTAAGTACCAGGTGAGCGATACAGGCCCTATTAGGACTTGTACAGAATAAATGTGGCCGTATATGCACTCTCTTAACCTACACACATTAATTGCTTTATGTTGTCAAAAGAAGACGTGAATTATACAGATAAATACAAGAAGTTCTGATTTGTTTTCGATTGGTAAACACCGTTATCAATACTAAACATGTTTTAACTTTGCAACACTAGACGGCCGTATCTTATTTTTAAGAGGCGTTAATCTAATTATCTTGTAAGTGCGCTAGTGTCATTCCAGAGAAAATAACTGAACACAATATAATAAGTTAAAATTGGGAATAATTTAGATCTAAGGAAACGTTTATGACCAATTTCATAGAATAAACTCCAGGCAAGGAAAATACAATTTAATGTTGCTTAAATTAACATCTTTAAATGACAGAAGGGACCTCATGGCATAAAATATATTTATTTTGTTTTAACCGTATTATGTGAAAGTACATTTGCCTTAGCTCCCAGACATTTATTTCCGATTGAATATTTATTTCAAAAATAATTCAGACATGTATTTCCCATCATATTAATAAAAAAGAAACATACACAATTATCTCTAAACTGCAATTCGAAGGAATTTTAAAACTAAGGAAATTGAGGATGGGTGGTTTAATTTTATTATTTGCCATCGCTGAAATAATTATTGGACCTCTAGTTTAGACTTAATAGGACCCTTTTAACTATTGTTATCAGAGAAAAAATCATAAAATGTTTTGTGCCATTCATGAAATTTAATATACAGTGTACATCTAAATAAAAGAGGCTTGGAGAATGTTTGATATGTATAAATGGCATCCAATTTATTTCAAAAACTAAAAAGTAAATTTGTTTTTGTATTTAGAAGACACCTTATTACTAGTATAATCATCGTGTAAATGCGTTAGTGTTATTTTATAGAAAATAACAGAATCTTTAAGTTAAACATTGCAAATACTTATGATATTCCGAAACTTTTAAAACCGATTTTACATAATAAATTGTAGGCAAAACAATGTAATGTCTGTTTAGTTAGTGTCTTTTACTGACAAACTGACCTAATGGCATAAAATATTTTGTTCCCTTTTTTACCGTATTATCAAAGTGCATTTACCTCCTTCCATATTTCAGACATGTATGTCCCATTATATATTTCTTGAAAAAAATCTTATCTTAAAATTGGTTATTATCGATGATGCAATAACTATCATAAAAGTCTGTTCCCTTAAGTGTCATTCTTTTAAACAATAAACGAATATATAAATTGTTTTTACGGCAGCTTCTCAAATACAACAGTACAGAACATTTTTTTCAAACATTTTAAATAAATAACAAATAAGAAATAACAATGAAAATCACATAAAGTACGATCCAAAAAACTTTTTCCATAATATGTGTAAAGAGATTGTTTGATAGTACCCAAACGTTATTTTCTGTTTTATAACGACATCAAGTGATTTTTCTCAAGTAATAGCATATTTGTTCATTAAAATGTATATTTTGGCAATATATGTATTGTATGATGGAAGGATAACATGAACACGGATCTGTAATGTGTATGTTTGTTTTTGAGGGGAAAATGTGTAATTTCTCTGTAAAAAACCACATTCTTACTTATCCTTTACTTTGAATGTTTTCTTATAAGTTTGGAAATAATTAAATTATGCAATATGCTAACAAGAAAAGAAATGCCGAAACACTTATTTGGACCACTGATTAACAAAACTACAAGTTTAAACTGATTCCTGATATAATAACAAATCAACTGTGTTTTATTAAAGTACCCAACTGATTTCATGACCACGTGTTCTGAAACTGTAAGCATTAAAACGTTTCCATGGTTACATGTTTTGTAACAAAAATTCTAAAAATACAAACATTTAAAGGGGAAACTTTTTAAAAAGCCTCAGCATTCACGAAACATAATTGAAATTGTACAGTTATGCTTAAAACAATGTTGAAAGTGAATGTTTAAAAGCCATAGAATAATGTGTGATCAATCTTCGTTTAAGGTTTATTTAAGGCTTTTGACATTTCACTCTCACTGCATGGAATCACATTACCATCTATCATGTTTGCCATACCCAATATGAATCAAATATTTCAAACTTAAATCGATAGTCATGTCACACGTGTATAGAATACTGATAAGTCACGACATGTGTATTTAACTGTGTGTCTGTATTTGAATAGATATAACAACGGAAAAAAAAACCACATTGATGCTTGCATTTGGAAGAAAAAAAATACTAGTATGACGGATTTCTATCCCACTATTTGCAAAGTTCTGTTTCTATGTAGCAATGGGTCTGCTTCTTCTGCATATGGTGTATATTGTTTCATAACTAATACTCTATGGTAGAGCTTGTTCCTACTACGGGAACAACGAAGCGAAGCAAACTGCTTACAAATCAATTTGTGACCCAAGGGCATCGCAAGCATAGGTTAATCGTGGCAGTTATCACATAATTGTGACGAATACGATGCCGTTGAATCCAAAATTGCCATGGATATATTTGAATTCACATAGTTCTCATTCATTCTAAATTTTTATTGCACTAGTCATGGGTGTAGCTAACTGAAATGGGGTGCATACCTTTTCAGAGCACTCAGACTCAACGTTTCAACATTTCAACGATTTACTCTATCAATATCGGCTTTTATATTAATAATCAAAAACAAACATACTAATCCATTTCCGAATCACAATCAAATAAGACATTCTTTGGCTATGAGACTGAACGAATCAGACGGTAAACTACTGAATTGACACTTACTGTCTGGATTTACACAAATTGAACTTATTTCCTTCGAAAATTGAGATAGCTTCCTTTGCAGTGCATAAAGGATAAATGTAAATAACATCATCATATGTAAACTTACGTACCTAAAGGTTACGGAATTATATCTAAAGCACTTTGGTTATATATAAAGTGAATAAGGTTTGGAGACATCATAGACAAAAACAATTCAGGGAATAAAAATAAAATGAAAATGATATGTTTTCATCGAATCTATGGGTAATGTAAGCGTATATTTTTTCAGTTACAGAAGTTCCGGTTAATGAAAACATATGGACACTGGTGTGTTTTTCGATGACAATCTTTATACTAGCGTGCTTATTCCTTGAAATAAAATTACTAGATTACTAGTGTATGTTTTCAATCCAAGGAAAAACACTAGAGGATTTATTCCTTCTGAAATGAATTCACCAGACAGAAAAAAAATTACTGTTACAGTTACACACACATGTACATGTAGGGGTTGTTGGTTTATTGTGCGGTTATTATTTATTTTAAATAATTATGGACAACTCACTGTAAAATATGTAGTGTTAAATACAATATCCGTCTACAGTAGGAGTTGTATGGACCCAAGATGAAGTATCTTGTCGTTTTGTGTTTATCTGTCATTATTTTATATTGATTAGTTTTCATTTTTTGCTGTTGCTAGTACTGTACACACTTTTCAAATACAATATTTTTGTTGACATTTTCAATTTAAATACTGTGCGGTAACGGGATCATAAAGTTAATAACCAATTGTTATGTTGTATTTTTTTATCATGAAAAGGTACACATGGGACTGCAATCGTTAAACATAAATATACTAATCCATTTCCAAATCATATTCTCAAGAGCAAAGTAAAAGCGTTAAAACTACTGGCAAATTATGTAAAACACGTAAACTTTTACATGGATTGCGAAACCGGATTTCTTTTCTGCTTGACTTATTATATTGCTTATTGTATATGTCTTAAAAACAATAATACCAAATTTATTCCATTTCATTTTATACTATGACTGTGAACCTTCAAACAATCATGCAGTGATCCGAAACCCGGTTAATTTATTTTTCCATTTTGTTTCATTTTTGTTGTTCTTTTGTGATTTGGGTTCGATTGTGTTATATTTTTATGGTCTGTTTCTATATTATTATGGGATTTTATTATTTATTTTTTACACTTTGACTTTTTAGTTCCATTTTTACCTTTTTTAAATTTAAGTAATTTTGATTTAAATTTGTTTCTTTCATAATACGCTTTCTATAATGAGCTTAATAATGTCTAATTTAATGTTTTTGTTACTTGAAATGATACATGTCAATGAGGATTAGTAGTGATTGACGCAGTAATTCATTGTTACATAATATTTTCTGCATGGAATCTTGAATTCTATGCGTGGGAACAAATAATCGTCAACTTTTTAAGCAATAGAATTAATACACAGATGTTTGTTAACTGTAAAGAAGTTATTATATTTTTGTTTTGAGATTTTTATTACATGTTATTCAATTTTCCTCGTTAAAATGGGCAATTTCGCAACATATCTGACTTAAACTATATCAGAGAATAATAAAAACAAATATCACGGCCAAAAACACACACAAAAAAATGGAAAAACTATGAACAATGTCGCATTAAGTTAAGCACGTGACCTTTTATTTAGAAAGAGACACTAAATGTTTCGGAACTTACTGTTATTAGCATTGGAGTTTTTACAAAATTATTTATGTATGTATTTTATAAAAAATAGAAATGTCGAACTGTTGTTTTATTGTTGGATACAATAAGTCTCATGTTAAAATGTCTAACCGTCCCTCCTATACAAAACTGTCACAACACTTTATTATTTTAAGTAATAGATTCAATGATCTAACACGTGTTCATCTGTTCTGTTAATGTTGCATGTTCTTAGTTCCATATGCTTTTATCAACTACACTGCAAAATATATAAAATATTAACAGTATACAGGCTCATTACAATGAATTATTAACGTCCTTCTCTGAGAAAGGGCATATAGATCCGGAGTACTAACCTAAAGGTAACTTATATGGTGCACATTTATGTGTTAACATTAATTTGTCAGTTTTCAAAGTTTACTTTGGTATATTAGATTTGGATTTGAACCAGCATGTGTTTGTTTAGAACTGGAGAAAGATAACGAATTGTGACAAAGAGAGAGCATTCTATTTGACCGATAGCAAAAGCGATATTGTTATTAAGGCAAGGAAATATATCGCTTCTTTAACACCATTCAATTCATTATACCTAACATATTATCCACACTTAATTATCGTCTCCATTTATTTGTTTGAAATAAATTGCTAATATTGCTAACACATGTCAATAGAAGAAAATACGAGGTCTTGAAATTACAGTTAAACTTCATGTTTCGATTTCCGCTACTCAAAAATTTCCATGACAAAGAAAAAGTATGTTTCCATTGGGAGTGAACTCCGTTATCTATAATGCTTTGTTTTCATATAAAGTATTTTTATCATCTATTGCTATTCAGTTTAAAACTGCAGCTATAATTTTTTTTACCATTTCCTTTTAAAATGCAACAAAGAAACTGTTTGATTACTTCTATCGAATGACTGTACTTTGGAATATGATAATATTAAAATGAAAACATTTCTATGTCTTCTTTACAAGTACGTACTCTTACAAGATCAGTTAAAAAGTTCATGGGGACGCATTAAGCAAGTTGTAATGTGAACGATACGTTCTGTTGACCAATTTATTTGTATATAACTTATACCTTAAATGTACTATATTGCTAAAATATTTTTATGTCGGTAGAAATCTATAGTGCACTAAAGGTCATTAAAAGCTATGATATGGTGAATGGTAACATAAAATACTAAGACATTACTATATTGCTAAGTTATTTCTATGACACAAAAACTAAAATGCATATAAGTACATTTAAACTTATAATGATAAATCACAAATTATTTCTCTGGTGATCAATTTGAACAATTTAGATCATTGCTATCGAGAACTTCTATCTATATTATGTCCTTCAGCTCACGGTGAAAATATTGTATCTTCTCGGGGAAACTCAAACAATTAAAGACTTTTGGAATTAGATTTTATACATAGATTTTTAAATATAGGCGAGTTGTCATATAAACCTTGTCGAAAGGCATTCAAACTATCATGAAACGAATCCTTGACCCAATTATTTCTTGAAATATAGGACTCTTAATATATTTTTATTTCTTAAGGACGTATAAATCTGACAATGACGATAGACGTAATGCATAAAAACCATCTTTACACATTTGTAGAAGAAAAGACAAACTTTAATGGTACATATTTTGTTGTCGGCGATAGCAATATAAACTGTAGGTCGGAAAATGTAGATCGATAATTCGTTATTCATTGATTTATTGATCTATTTTTTTGTTCTATAGAGTACTATGCAAGTATCTTATAAGTTGCATCTAACGGTAGAAGAAGAAATACAGTGTACACCATATAAACTCGGTAATATTTTTTGCCATCATTTAATCCAAAAATACTGAAACCACTTATGCTCATGAAACCTATATAAAGTTTCATTGCAACGATTTTTAACGTCCTCTGAAAAAAGCATCGGACAAACATATAATTAATTCATTCTTCCGTTATAATATCATTTGAGTTCATACGTTACAGCTGTAGGTACCTAGACAGAAAGTATTAATTCACGTATTATATTCAATTTAATAGTTTTCAAATTTTCCATTTGATTAAGAGATTGCAATTTGAACATAGACCAGTGTGATGAATAGATGTGATCTCGAGATAGCATTTTACTCAAGCCGATAGCAAAAGGATATATTGCTCTTAAGGGGACATTATACCTCTTTGTTCATTGTACACAGAATATTGTTCTCATTTACTTATTGTCTCAAATTAATGTGTTTGAAATAAATTACTAACATTACCAACACATGTCAATAAATGACTGTCAGGAATCTTGAAGTTACAGTTAGACTACATGTTTCGATGTTTGGCAATGTCTCCGTGTCGAGTGACCTCGCTTGCATACACACACACACACACCAATCATATGCATTAAGAAACTAGTTCATAGATTAATCCATAGAGATGAATAAAGCAGTTCTGGTCACGAATAGCTGAAAAATTGCTGATGCGATTTTAAGCAACATTCAACGACAACATCATCATTCTATCTGTCGGGACTGCATTTAATATAGTCTCCGGGCGAGATTCGGTGTTATGTTCCCTGTGTCTGCGTATTTGACGTGTTAAAGTGTGTACGTTAATATTAAAGTCGATACAAGTTAATTTTGAAATTTTTCATAGTTCAATATTCTTCTCTGCAGAAACCTCTAGGTCGAACAGGGGAAGATATTTGCTTATTGCAAATTTATAACATTTTTGTCTTCAACAAATGGGCTAAAATAAATGATATTCATTGTTTAACATCTTTTGTTGACACTTATTTAGGATTACATTATTTTACGACCTGGTTGTGCATTGAATACCAATTGAGTTCCAGGGAGCGTTATAGGCCCTATTAGGTCTCTTAATCAGAACAAATATGATTGTATATGTACTCTTATGCCTGCACAAACACAAATTGCTTGAATTCATAAAAAAGACATGGAATTTACAACTAAATACAAGAGGTATTGAAATTTTTCCGATGGGTAAACACCGTAACCAATACTAAACTTGTTTCAATTTTGCAGCGTTCGACGGCCATATTTTATTTTACAAGAGGTGTTCAGTTAATTATCCTGTAAGTGCACTACTCATTTTATAGAAAATAACTCAATTCACCATGTAAAAAGTTAAAATTTCAAATAATTTAGATATACGGAAACGTTTGTGACCAATTTCATACAATCAACTACAGACAAGAAAGATACGATACTAAGTCGGTTATATTAGCATCTTTTAATAAAAAAGGACCTTATGCCATAAAATATAATCTATTTTTGTCTTTAACCGTATTATCAAAGTACATTTGCCTTTGGCCAAAGACATGTAACTGGCAAATTAGATTAACTTGTGAACTTCCGGCAGAAAAATGAGACTGATTGCTCAAAATGTACTATTTGCTGTTGCTTCAATCATTTATTGGACCTCTTGTTAAGACCAAATATGGACCTTTTAACTTCTTTTATCGAAAAATACCGCCAAATTGTTTCTGCCATCCATGAAAAACATGGATTTTAATATACATCTAAATACAAGACGTTTGAAAAAATGTTTGATGTGTATAAAAAAATCAAATTTATTTAATACACAAAACAAGTTTGTTATTGTATTAATAGTAGACCTTATTATAGGCATCATGTTAAGGCGCTAGTGTAATTTCATAACAAATAACCAAATATATAAGTTAAAATTGCAAATAATTTTGATATACGGAAACTTTTGTAACCGATTTTATATAATAAATTGCATGCAAAAAAGATGCAAGTTAATGTCGGTTAGGTTAGTAACTTTAATTGACAAAAGGAAGTTATGGCATTATTAAATATATCTTTCCTTCGTCATTGCGTTATCAAAGTACATTTGCTTCCTTTGGTGCCAGACACGTATTTCCTATAATATATATAAACATGTTTTAAAAATATTTCAGACATGCATTTTCCATCACATATTTGTTGAAAAATATATCTTATCTTAAAAATTGGTTATTTTCCGTTGCTGCAATAACTAAGATAAGCGTCTGTTCCCTTAGGTGTCATACTTTAAAACAACATCTTAGAAAATTGTTTTTACGACAGCTTCTCAAATATTACAGTACAGGACGATTTTTTTAAATCTTTTAAAAAAATAACATATATTTTTGTAACAATGGAAACCACATAAAATTTGATTCAAAAAAACTTTTTTCATAATATTTGTAAAGAGAAATACAAAAAACTCATATTGAGAACACAACTTATTATACAACCTTAAATTCCGTACTGTAGAGGTACAGGTAAGCGTCAAACAAAAAATAATTATACAGTTAGATGAATCAATTAAAGAAGGTATTATTATTATTATTATCACTAAATTCACTTATTCTCATGACCAAGCTTCTATTGGATGATAGACATTGCAGGAAACTGTAGGTATTAAATGACCCAATCACGCCTAACCTGCTCTGCTTATCATTAAATAAAGCACATGTCTTATATTATTATTATTATTATTATTATTATTATTATTATTATTATTATGTAAGTCATATCATTATTTAATTCATTTAATAGTATTTACATATTTATTGTTATTTTGTTATTTTTATATAATAAAAAAATTACAGAAGAAAATAAATGAGTATTATTACTGTGTACCTATAAACAACCAAGAACACAAAACAGTAAAAAAAATGTGAAAGTTGAACACAAATAAAGAAATAACACACGCATATTGAACGCATGGCGATCAAAACTAGAGGTTTAGAAACAAGAAAAATATCAAAGGAAGGTGAAATGCCCAGCACTAATTTAGACCAATGGTCAACAAAACTACAAGTTTTAACCGCTGTCTGATAAAACGAGAAAATTAACACCCAGCTGTTAAAGTACCTCACGTTATTCCATGACCACGTGCTCTAGAACTACAAAAATTGAATAACCTTTAATTTTACGTCTTTTAAAAGAATTCCGCAAATACAAACATTTAAAGATTTTTTTTAAAAAAAGCCTCATCATTCATGAAACATGATTGAAATTGTACAGTAATGCTTTAAACAATGTTGAAAGTGAATGTTTTAAAGCCATAGAATGAAATGTGATCAATCTGCGTTAAAGGTTTAGTTAAGGTTGTTGACAGTTTACTGTCACTGCATGGAATCACATTACCATCTATCATGTTTGCCCTACCCAGTGTAAATCGACTATTTTAAACTAAAATCGATAGTTATGTCACATGTGTATGGAATACTGATAAGTCACGACATGTGTATTTTACTGTATATCTGTATTTGAATTGATATAACACCGAAGTAAAGACATTGATGCTGGCATTTGCAAGAAAGAAACATTCAGATATATAACGGATTTCTGACCTTCAAATCAATGATGACCTGAGTTGTTGATGGCTTAAACTTCTCTATTGGCAACGTTTTGTGTCTATGTATCAATATTTCAGCTTCTCTTACATATGGTGAATTACGTCTTATACCAGTTTTAATTTAACAGCACTAGACGGCCATTTCGTAATACAATTCCTCATCAGTAGTGTAAGAACCAAAATCATGAAACCAAGATTGTTTTCAAGATGTGGCAAAATTCTTCAGGACCAAAGTATTTAATTCACACTTAATACTCTATTGTAAAGCTTGTTCCAACTACGGAACAACGAAGCAAGCTGCTTACAAATTAATTGTTGAACAAAGACATTGCATGCATTGCTAGTATATCTTATCATGGTAATTATCACATTAAAGTAATGATGTCGCCATATCAAAAAATAGACATGAATTGACTCATAGTCTAATATTGCTTTTATTCTTAATTTTTATTACACACCTCGCGAATGTAACTAATTGAAATTAGCCGCTCACCCATCTGGAGTACTCAGCCTCACTTCCCTGTTGAAAGTTCACGTGTTAAGTTTCAAAGTTTTTATCTGGCTTTTGGATTGTGATTTGCACCTGGATTAATCTGTCGGTTTTTGAATGTATAAAATGCATACTTTTTTCTCTTGACCTCTTTTCAACGTTTCACAATATCCAAACCAATTTATGATATAATAAAACATTCTTTTGCTATAAGACTGAACGAGTTGAATGGTAAACTGTACCGATTTAACACTCACTTTCTAGATTTACACAAATTGAATTTAGCTACTTCGATAATGGACAAAGTTTTTGTTGTAGTGCATGAATGACAAAGGTGAATAACATATTATAAGTGTTAACATCCAAAGGTTACAGAGATGTATCGAGTGCACGTTGCTCCAGGATGAAGTAAATAAGACTTGGAGACTTTATAGACTAAAACAATTCAGGAAATAATAATAAAAATAAAAATGATACATTCTCATGATTTGTATGAAAAATATAAGCTTATATTTACTTCCTGGTACAGAATTTGCGGTAACGGAAAACAGGAACAATGCATCTTATCCGTTAGAATTTTTATACACTAGTTTGTTTATTTTGTTAAAATAATTAATTCAAACGAAACAGAGCACAAGGGGATTTATTCCATTTCGGATGAATGACCTTATGTAAAGACTTCACTGTTACAGTAACATATACATGCAAGGGTCGTTTTTATGCTTTTGGTTAATTAGGTTTATTATTATGCGTAGGTATGGTCCACCGGCTGTAAGCAGTTGAATGTTGAATCACGTGTCCGCCCATGGTAGTTATTGTAGAAAACAGTGGTACCACTTTAAATGTATCTTGTCATGTTCTACTGTTTCCTTCAATAACTTGTATTGGTCTGTTTTCTATGTTTGCTGTTGCAAAATCACGTCTTTCAATTGTAAATGATTTTCATCTATTTTTAATTTACTTGAGTAGTTAAATTTACTGAACAGTAACTGGATCATAAAGTAAAATACCACTTTTATCTTGTATCTTTTAACATCCTTTCAAATGGTTTACTTTATACCTTTCATTTAAAAATCTTAAAATGCATGTATTTGGGTTTTCACAGTTTTGGTTGGAGCACTACTGACGACCGTCTAGCCAGATTTAGTTACATTTTCACATAAAGCAAAGTTCTTGTAATTATAGTTTCTTTTTGCTTACCTTAGTTTATACGTCATAAAACTAATGCAAACAAGTGGTATACTCTATAACGTTTTAAACTGTGACTGTGTATCTTCCATGTTATGGTTTTATAACGCATTTATTTTGTAAGATTTTCTTTTTTCATCTTATTTAAATTTATTCATATTTTTCATTTTTATTTTTTCCTTCAATATTATGTTTTCTATAATGAGTTTAGTAATGTGGGATTAAATGATTTTGTTCTTTGAAATGATATCTGTCGATAGGGATTAGTAGTGATTGATGCAGTTATTCATTGTTACATAATATTTTCTGTATGGAATCTTTAAATTTGAATTCTATGCGTAAGAACAAGTTAATCGTTAACTTTTTAAGCAATAAAATTAATACATTAATACATGGATGTTTGTAACTGTAACAAGGTTATTATGTTCCTTTATTGAAATTTTCCGGTGCATGTTTTTTCCGATTTCCAATGTGATATTATATGGTGTTTTTTTTACTAGGAAATGCCACACAAATAGTATGTCTCCGTGTCAAGAGAGCTCTGTTTGGCCTTGGATTTTGTTTGTTTTCATATAAATTGTTGAATCATCTTTTTACCGTTTACTGCTATTTAGTTTACAACTGCAGCTACAGAATACTTGTATCTTTTCCTTTTAAACATCAACGACACAATTGTCTGAATATGAGTGCTTATGTCAAATGGCTGTATGTTGAAATGTTATAACAAAATAGTCAACAATACTGTAAACCAAGATTTTTTCGCGAAAATTGTTATATTGAAATATTCGCGAACTTTTAATTTCGGATGATAATCGTTACAAATGCATGTTAATTATATCAAAATCAAATATTCGCGAAAGTTTTTTTTATTTTAGTACATGGTTCGCCTCGCCAATTTATGCGAAAAACAAACAAACGCGAAAATTTTCCGATTCACAGCAGTAGATACTCTTGACAAATAATTATAACTTATTTGTTCAAGAAATCATTGAAATCCTTTAGTCAAGTGATAATGTGGACATTATGTCCATGCATATTCATATATAACTTATCATGTTGAACGTTAACATATAATAATCTGAAGTGATTATATTGCAAGAATGTTTAATGCCGATGGAAATATAAAGTGCATTTAAGGGTCATGCTGATATCAAAACTTATTGAACGTTAATAGAAATACTCTTAATTAACTCTACTTCTAGGTTATCTTTATAACAAAAAACCTAAAGTGCAAATCAGTTTATTTTAAAATAAGATGAGAAGTCACCAATTATTACTCTTGTGATCCATTCGAACAATCTAGATTATTGCTATCAAGAACTTCTATCTGTATATGTCCTTCAGCTAACGGTGGTAACGTTGTTGTATCCCCATGGGGAAACTTAATCAATTAAAGACATTTGGAATTAGATTTTATACATAAATTTGTCGAAAGGCACTCAAACTATCATGAAACAAATCCTTGACCCAATTATTTCTTGAAATATAGGACCCGTAATATAATTTTATTTCTTAAGGACGTATCAATCTCACAATGACAATAGAAGTAATGCATAAAAATCATCTTAACACATTTGTTGAAGAATTGGCTTATGTTAATGGTACATATATTGTCGTCGGTGATAGCTATATAAACTGTGGATCGAAAAATGTAGATTGATAATTCGTTATCCATTGATTTATTGATCTATTTCAACTTTGTTTGAGAGTACTATGCGAGTACCGTATCACTTGTGTCAAACTGTTGCAGACGAAATACAGTGTATACCATATAAACGTGTTTTTCCATTATTTGATTTGATTTTATAAAAACTAAAACCACTTATGTTAATGAACAAACAATAATAAAACCATTTCAAATCCACATCGCGAGTATGTTAGTTTCTTGAAGTTAAGTTATTGATAAATAAGATTTCTTATATGTATCTTGCACATATCAAATTCAAATATACCAATTCATGTCAAAAACCACAATTCGAAAGTAAAGTAAAAATTCGAAGCTAGCAAATTAGGTTAAACACGTGAACCAATGCACTAAATAATTGAAAACAACAACGGAAGAAAGTGAAAAATAATACGAGAGAAACACACATAAAACCGCTGTTTATAAAACTATCACATTTACCAAACACAATTATATTCAGTGTTATGGTTTAATAATATTTATCTTTGTAAAAATAGTGACCGTCTCGAAACATCCATGCATAATTATGAATGAGCTTTTTAGCAATTATATAAATACTGTTCCATTCAAAACAATTTGTTCTATGGATTAGTTTTTTGTCAGTGAAATATGAAAAGTTTAAGATAATATAATGTAGATATTTATTGTTAGTTTTTAGAATATTTTAGTTAATTTAGGAACATATCTAACTATAGAGACGTGTGTGAACAGACCTGTCCGTGTTCAAATCTAATCTTATACAGTAGGATGCGTCTGGATTAATGATGTCGTTGGGGGGAATCAAACCATTAGATTCCGACCCGGAAGTAAAAACAGAACACAGACATAACGGTTCGTGATCAAATTACAATCCTGCACTGGGATAATTATGTCTTTAGGGAAATTTACAGCTGCGAAGATTCCGTTCCAGTAGTGAAAATTAAACTCAAAAATACTTTCAATATTAAAATCACAATCCTAATTTATGATAAAACTGGCTTAATGATATCTTTGGGGAAAATTCCACCATCAGGAATTTCGACTCGGTAGTAAAAATAAATGTCTATGTTCAAATGACAATCCTGCACAATGACATGCGACTGGGCTAATGATGTAGCTGGGGACAATTTCATCTGTAGAGATTTTGACTCGGTAGAAAAATAAAAACATAGCGGTTTTTTCTGCATTATAAATACTAATGATATCCTCAAGAAAAATTACACCATTCTATTTGATAATTGAATTGTCATATTTTAACTCAGTTATTGAAATGTCAGATAATATACAGTGCAGATGTACTTCTCTCAAAAAGGGTTAATTAAGGAACATTGTTTAGAATAAGCCTTAAGCAAATATCTGTTTTTTTCAAATCCCATGAGAATAATGAACTTGACAGAACGTCTGAGTTTTTTCAAAGTCCATACACGATATAAAATAGTCAATGACATTTTTGAGAGAGAATTTGAGATGACTTAATGGATTTAAATACGTCTGTCTTTTCTGTAAGGATTCATAATATCAAATTTTGTTCTGTGCTTTGTTTTTATTATGTAATGATAAATTGCATTTTAGAGCTATGTTTACGACTATCAGTAAACACATTCACATTATGTTCCTTTATTCAGTCTTAGCCTAATGGATCAGAAAGAAACTATTTAGATTGATAGTTTACACAAAAATATAAATGGAACGAAATCACGAAATTATATAATATATTTTCTTCCTATATTTTTGATAGAAATTTTACATTGAAGAAAATATAGTAGAAACTTCTGTAATAACTTCCACGTGCGTTTACCCACTACTGTTTATCGTCATACAAACGTTCACTCTTCATTGATGCCTTACAACAATCTCATAACGTTATTCTGTGGGGTCATGACGTCATCTTACACCTGTGTTTCCGCAATTCAAATGTAGTTTTGCACATGGCTTCATGGAAAAGCACATGTTTAATATAATTTGCAAGTTGTCAGTTTTATATTGCTTTTGGAATTGTAATTTGTAACTTGGTATGTGGAGTCTCTGAAAATAATAAGATTCTTCTACTGAGTTTTATAGTTACGTATAAATTTAGTCCTAAATCACATTGATACATCTTTATTAAAGGTGTTTAAAGGAAACTGCATTCTGACTAATACTTGTGAAATTGTTAAATAATTATTTAGATATTGAACTTTTCGGTACACAACCGACAGTTAATACTTTATACACTGCCAAAATATCTGTTGAAATTAAACGAAATTGATACAACTTATTAATTTGTAATTATTTAATACTTACAAAAAGTTGTATATAACGTCTATGATCAGAAACTATTATAAATTTATGCCTTTGGCTGTATTGTATGAAGTAAAAGTATTTTAAATTATACTTCGTTATCAGCTGCATATCATAGTTATTACTTCATAAAGTACACAGATGCCTATGTCAGATGATGTATCAAAGCACTGCATAAATGATTCATTATGAAAAATAGTTACAAAAAGCCAATGGTGATAAAATGAAATAGAGAACTGCTTGATAACAGTACAAACAACACACTAAATAATATTTTAACGATATGCAGCTGTGTTTGTCAATTGATATATGACTTGAAAATTTAGCTTTAATGTGTAAAGGACGAATGCACTTTGTAAACAAGATAATTCAACATAAAAAATGTTTGATCAGCAAGAACCATAGCTGATAATGTAATCCATAGTCTGACCGTTCTTGATAGATATGTTCATCTAGTTACCCAAAATGAAATCTTAAATACGTGTGTCCATGTTCTTTCCATGGTGAACCAATATACACTAAATACGATGTTCCCATCGTTATTGAGACAACAAAACGTGTAGACGTATCACTTTTGTTTTTCTTTGTCTATTACTAGACCCATTTAAAACTTTTTTTTACCAAACCGTCAATCAGCGATCTATCTGTATGGATTTGCTCTCCGTAAAAATTCTATATTATTTTAACATAGAAAAAATATTTATATTTAAAATCAATATGCTTGGAACAACCAACACAAAAACCAGGAATACTTTAGAAAACAAGTTAAAACATATATTTAGAGTACTGATTGCAACACTTCGGTTGAAGATCAGTGATATGAATATTCCCCCCAAACCGTCCCATATTTAAAAAAAACTTAATAAATTTTCCAACGTATATTTTTAAAGGGATTAGGTTAGTTTAATTAAATATAGAAATAAAGGAATCCATGTCCAAATCACAAGCTCAAAGTAAATAACGAAATTAATCAAGTTAAACACGTGAACCTCCACCAGGGAAGTGAGGCTTGGTACTCTGGAAGGGTAGGCACCAAAACGTTAACAAAGGTTTTTGTTAATAATGATTGCAATAATTTAAAAGTCATTTGATAATTTTTGATTTAATATTGTACAAGTGACGTGTTAAGATGACAAGGAGGCAGTACTCCTCCGGAATACCCTGCCTCAGTATCAATTCCCTGTTGGACGTTTTTTTGTTTAACTTTATTACAATTTTTCGAATTTCTTACTTTAAATTGTGATATATAAACATGAAATCTGTGTACAGGATTGCACATAAAATATTTTACTCCTCAGTTCCATTTAGTAATTTAGTAATTTAGTATTTTGAAAAATGGTATAAAGTTATATACATCATAATATAGTTTATAAATATGATGTATCTTTATCCAAACTTATCATGGATATGTTTGGCTCCCGTGTTCCATTCACTCTCAATATTAATTACACACGTTGTGGATGTAGTTAGTTAAACAATCGGTGCTTACCCCTGAGGAAAACCTTACCTAACTTCCAGGTTGATTTACATTTCTATTAAGCAGTAAAGATGTTAAAACTCATACAACAGGTTTATGAGTAACTATTAAAAGTGATAGCTATTGTTGATCTATAACCGATATCAAGTTGTAAAGTAAAAAAAGATTAAGGAAAATAAATATCTCATATTCGCAATAGAATACAATGTTATATAAATCTACAAGTGTTTTTTTACGTAAATATTACATAACAGTCGAAGATAGAGTTTATGATGCAATATAACAACACTATCAAAATATATCACGATTAATGAGCCAAAAATAACTTATAATCTCCAAGTGCATTGTGTGTTCAGTGTTGCATTCCCTGTTGTTAATAGGCAAAACATCACTGCACGATATATAAAATTTACTGCATCTCCTAGTTCATGATTAAACACACTGGAATCATCTAGAATAGAATAAAGTTTGCTCAAATAAAATTGATAAGTTCTTTATATTTTTAAAAATCTTTACTTTGTACATAATTACAGCAATATTATGGAGGCGATTATTTTTATACACTAGAGCATTCAAAAGAACAGTCTTACACTTTAACAATATATATCTATTAGGTAAATTTATTCGCGTCTTCAAAATTCACATACAATATATTGATATGATCCGGTCAGAAACTAATTGTTTCCATATAATATAAATGTCACGTATAGAATCATATCACTCATAAAAGAGCAATATAAATAATCTTAATTTCATTAACGATTTTCAATTGTTTTTAACGTTTCCATCATCGTATGCAGGCATGGGGCGAATTACATTGCAATGTAATGCATTACATTACAATTACTTTGACAAAACTAGCATTATATTACAATTACAATTACGTGTATTTTGGAAAGTAATGCATTACATTACAATTACTTTACCAAAGTAATGCATTATATTACACATTACATTTCATAAAGAATTCAAACATATAAATATGATATGTTTCCGATTCAGAATTTGAAATTAAAATTTTGGGTTCTTTTTCTATGAAGTTCTAATGTTTTGATTTTTAACTGTTGAAAACAGGAGTATATATAGTCAATAAGTGCATGTATAGATTCTTTTTGCTTTGGGTCATTCAACTGATATTTCTGCTGTTTACCAGTAGGTTTTACAAAATTTGTCAAAGTTGATTGTTCATCTATGTCAGGTTTTTTAGTATTCAAATATACATTTCTGTTTTTACTCTAAAAATTAAGAAGAAAAAAACAGAGATGCTGTAAGGAATTTTTTCATATATGTTTTTATTTTTTATTTATTTTATTCACTGAATGTTTCTTAATTACCATTAAATCAAAACAGTAAAAGGAGTTGATAGGTAAACAAACTAATTAGTGGTATTGTCAGGTGTAATTTATAAACCATACCTTTAACCAATAACTTCTTTAATCATTAAAGATAGGTTACCTTAATAGCATATAAAAAGGATTACAAAAAAACAATTTCTTGTAAAAATAAAATTGTTTTCATCACAGGTTATCAGTTAAAACAAAATTACAAATTATTGTAGTTACGGAAGTTAGTGACTTATTTTTAGATATGTTGCAAATTTTGATGTGATCTTTAGACTTCCCGATAGGACTAAAAACAGCATTTGCATTTTGCTTTAAAATGTATTTTTATCCTCAACGTTTGTTGGAAATTAAATTCAAAATGATCTGAAGTATACTAAGTTTTCAGCATTTTATATAGTTTTAGTATTATGGTTGAATGAAATAAATTATTAGTTTGACAACAGTTCACAGTTACAATTTTTCTTTACATCGATTTTCATATTTTATATTAGGGAAAAAGTAGCATGTAGGTACTTACTAGCCCTGAATTGTAATGGTAATAATATCAACATTTAATACAGAGAAGTAATGCTATGTAATGCCATGTAATGCTTAAATTACATGCATTTTTGTCTATGTAATGCATTACATTACAATTACATGTAATGCAAAAATTAGGGCATTACACATTACATGCATTACTTTGAGAAAATGTAATGCATTACAGGGCACTACAATTACAAATTAGCATTACCCCATGCCTGATCGTATGACATGATTTTTTTTTCAATTATGGTCGAAGACAAAGTTAATAGTTCTGTTATTATCAGAAGTAGTAATCTATATTTGTTTTTATTGTGATCGTAATTGATAATTGTTTACAGGAAATATTATAATTTAGTCAAAATAAAACATAAATATACCAATCAATGTGCAAGTCACAATCCCCGAAAAAGGTAAACACTTTAAAACTCGGACGTTAAGTTAAAGAAGGAAAGTAAGGGCGTTGTATCAACAATTGTAAACTCGTATCTAGGAAGCTACACCCGCAATGTCTGGACTGAAAATTACTTTAAACATGTTTCACTTCATGAACAAATTCAGAAAAATATCAAATAGCAAATTTACTTAAAGCCACCAGGAAATTGCCTATGACAAGCTTTTAAATTCAGGTCATAAAAAATATAATTTAATATTTTTAATTTCTCTAGCCTATTCGAAAGTTTTATTTTCAGGAATTAATTTTCTAGACATAAAACTATAAGTGTATGATACCGAATGCCATTAAACTTTCATGTTTTAATACCTTTGATGAAATTATACAAACATGTTGTTATACTATATAGATGAGTAATATCTTATATTTTCTTAATTGCTTTAAAATATAAAAAATAAAGGCAGAAACATCAAATTGAAATTGAAATTGAAAGTCAAAAGGATAATTGAATGTTGTGTAGGCCGGTGATGTGATGTGATATTTAATGCAAATAGAAAGTATACCACGGACCTGTCGAAAGCTTAACACTAAGCTAATTGGTTTTGACTCGGTAGTGTACCTTGTTATCTATATCTCAATAGTATTTTGGCAGTTTATACCAATACATCAACAGATTCTCGGCCACTGTATATGGATATCTTGGGAAGTCGATAACCGAGCTTCGACATTTTTCTTTAGCTCCGTGTGAAACTTTCGACAGGTCCGCAGTTTATAGAAACCTAACCAATTAAGCTCCATGTCAGTCATATTTCAAAAGTTTAATAATAAATGTTCTTTATGGTTATGACGATTGTTTTCAAATACAAATGCAAATACAAAGTATAGAAACCTAACCAATTAAGTTTCATGTCAGTCAAATTTCAAGAGTTTAATAATAAATCATGTTTACGTATATGAAGATTGTTTTCAAATATACTGTTGAAAAAAGTTTTTTTCTAAAGTCTTATTATTGCTATGTGCATGTTACACATTTTGCAATACTTTTAATTCGGTTTTCACTCTATCTGTAAACCAAAATATACGTGTATACGCTTCGTCTTAAGCTAAATTTATAAAGACCGTGTTATTTTCAAAATTACTCATTTTTACTTAAGGCCTCCAGGGTAACATAAACGCTTCCTGTGAAAATTTTCATAATTAAAAACAATTTGGTTTCACAATTTTGGTTCAATTAATACTGAAGAGGAATAGTAACCGAAACGGCGGTGTCGTGCTGAAAATTTAATAACAGTATAAACAAAAACAAATATACTAATTACCCCAAAGCAAAGTAAAAACTTTAACACTGGCAATTTAAGTTAAGCACGTGACGTCTACCAGGGAAATGAGGTGGGTGCGCTGAAAAGGTGAACGCCTTTTGTTTACTTAGCTACACACGCAAAGTGTGTAATTAAAATTGAGTATGAAAGAAACATTGTATCATGGGACGTCATATATATCATTGGTTATCCTAGATTATGAGGTACCATACTTATTGGGATTACGGCTATATACACTGTGTTAGGAGGACCTTGATAAAATGTGCCAGTATACTTTGTCTTAAGTCTAGGATAATGTTGGTCTGTAAAGCATTTTAGTTACATTTACGTCTTCTTTTCAGAAATAGTAATGATATGATGATGATATCATAACAACTCAAAAACAAACATATTACCCCATGTCCAAATCACAATACAAAAGCAAAGTAAAATCTTTGAAATGGACAAATAAGGTTAATCGCAGGTGTTTCCGGAAGGTTGAGCACCTCATGTTTAGTTGACTACAACAGCCACATTTGTAATCATTAACCGATAGAAATAGACATGAAGTTAAAATTGATCATTTAATGAAATTAAACAATTATTTACGTATAGGCTAGGGATCAGTATGGTTGTTTTTGATTGAGTACAAACTAATATATCCAACAGAAAGTGGTCTTTAACTTAGTTTTACTATATTAGCGCATAAGTTGAAGATCAGTATGTTATTTTAATTGATTACAAACCCATATATCAAGCAGAAACCATTTTTGTAGCAAAACCATGACTAAAGCGACACACGTCTGCTTTTCTTTAATTTAGACACAAAAAAGTTTTCCCTGTGTTACAATGTCGAAACAAATCAACGGAAAGGCTTTAAAATGCTGTCTTTATGTGAAACGATACTACAACACAACTATTTGTCCAAGTCATGAACGTTATAACTGAAAAAACAAACCTTTACACCATTTCGAATTATTAGGATATTTACATTCAGGAACTTTTTTACCTAATATAGTATCATATTATTCTAAAGTCATGTTTTCCCCGAGAATAATATTTGGGTTAGTAACAATGGATTATAAATTTTATAAGCATATCTAAAACACTTTTGTATCCTACTGTAGTAGCAGTACCATACGGAAAACTAAGCATTAAATTTGTTTCGGACTATAGTCTCTAAATTGCTAAAAGGGGATCCTTTTATGCGTTTGGAAAGGTAAATTCTTTCTTCTTTAGCTTTTCGTGCTCCCACGTGCGTTTGGAAGTTTCATTAGTTTGGTTTTTTTTTTCAATTTGTCATCCATTACCAGTATTACATTGTTTATTTTGCACTTAGTCTTACTGTTTGTGAAATTAGAAACTAAATTTTGTATGATTTTATCTGTTAGATAAATACCTTTTATTTCTCTTGAATCTGTTATGAGACGAATCAAATCAGTCATGAGTGTTTTCAATCATGTTCCTGGTTATATTGGCTGTTGACAAGTACAATCTTTTTTCATATCATATATCAATTTATGACGACCTATTTCTTTTTTTTTAAATACAAAAGATATTTTCTTGACAATTGAAAAAAGTCCCACATAATAAACTAACATTTAAGGTTATATGTTATATGTTATATAGATGTCAATTTCAATCAGCTTGAAGTTTGCAAATTACTTGTTTTGAGTTTGTCTGATGGCAATTGAACACCACGAGTCTTGGTGAATAACGCTATAAGTGAATCACACAATTAAATTAAAAAAGAGGTGGATCTCAACTAGAAATACTTAGGCTGGTTGCTTATATACATTAAAGGATGGTACCCAAAACCGAACTATCCGCCTATAGGATTCAAAATTTAAAAGTATGTTGAATACATATTGATAGTGAAAAAACCTAAGGCTAATATACTAGTAATTATGTAAAAGTTTATATGGTAAAATTCTCGGTAAAATATTGCATTATATGTTTAATACATATAATTCATTGGGTTTGTCTCCGTTTACCTCTATACAAACATGGAACAAGTCAGTGAAAATCAACAAGTTTTTTTAATAAATGCACATAGAGCACATGCCTCTCCATTAAAGATATTTTGAATATAAAAACTATATTATTTCACTGTTAGACTTGCAAAGTATGGTTAATGGAGAGATATGCGCTGAAACGGAATTTTGTAAAAATCAATATTTAGAGAATTATCCCAATATAACCTCTTAACATACTGTACTATACTCGTACTTGATATTAATAAACCCTTATTGTTAACAATTACCTGCGTGGTGTAGTGGGTATACGTATGGACTAGTAAGTCTTACGTTATTGGATTGAATCCCAAAGTTACAATTTTATTTTTTAACTTATTTATTTTAATAAAATGTATATTTTACGGCTTTTTTTCTTTTTTATCTTACTTTATGTCAGAATTTAAATGCAATATTATTATTTCTGTCACAAATAACACATTAGAAAGAAAAACATGCACGCATATGTATTTGTTTTATATGGAATATGTTGATAAGATTGTTTTACCATTTATTAATAAAATAAAACGGCGTCTTGCCTTATCCAAAAATCAAAAGGCTTTATGCATTTTCGATGTTTTTAGGGGCCAAATGGGCGAGGAATTTTTAGATCACTTAAAACAAAATAATATTTGCATTGTGTTTGTCCCCGCAAACTGCACAGATAAACTGCAGCCAATGGATTTGTCTGTACAAAAATCGGTAAGGATAGGCTGAAATCAAAATTTCAGGCCTGGTACAGTAACGAGATTCTGAAACAAGTTGAAAAGGATACATCCATTGATGAAATACAGCCTGTTGATCTGAAAATGTCTACATTGAAGCCGTTAGGTGCTGATTGGCTAGTGCAAACATACAAAGAAATTGCTGCCGAGCCAGATCTTGTTTATAATGGCTTTCACTGTGCTGGTATTGCACAGAAGTTAAATGTTGAATTTTAATATGTTACCGATATTTGTTTTATCTTCAGTATTTTATGTTAAGTTGAACGCTTTTAACATCTTAAATACATTGACTTTTTAACACTTTATGAACTTTTGTTCAGAAATGCACAGTACATTTTTATTAGAATTGTACAGTATTGAACTAACCAAAGTTTTTATAACATATTTACTATCCATGCTGGTGTAACTTGTGTTTTGTTGTAAAATAAAGTAAATTATAATAAGTTGTTTTTTTATATGTGTGTGATCGATGTTTCCGGATTATGTGCCGGTTTCCATTTATGCAATTAGTATAAAGTCTTGCCTTCCGGAATTAAAAGCTATTGCACGTTCTACATCTATCCTAATGAAGAAGAACTGCAGAAACACTGTATACTGGGAAATATTCGCGATACCCTAATTATTGAAAATTAAATTTTATGACATTTCATGAATCGCGAAAAATTAAAACGCGAAAATTATTTAGATGGTTTTGGGGACCTCAAACGCGAAAATTTCAAAACACGAAAATTACCCCGTATACGGTATACAATATATATAACGACATTACAATCCAGTTTAAGGTCACTTGTCATTTCCCGCGTGTTTCGTGTCCGTTGAACACGTACTAGTATACAAAATGTCAAAACATTAACTTTTATAAGTGCATTCGTCGCACGAAGAAAGGTCATAGACGAAAAGTCGGGGTAGGAATGTCACTAGCTGGACAAGACTGAATATCATGAACCTGCGGTTGGTCGAATAGACTTGAAATCTGAATGTATAGATCTATTTTGAGGTGCGGCAAATAAATTGCCATTTGCTTTATTTTCAAAGAAAAAGTTTCCGTCATGAAACTTGCACCAATTCAGACAAGAACTGACATTTTCGTCAAGCAATGAACCTTTGTATCATCTTGTTTTCGCATGTGCTGCAATCATTTATCTAGACAAAATATAAAACCTTCTGTAATCTTTGATACTTCAAAGATGAAAAAAGTTTCATCAAGTCTACATACATAGGAAATCACCGAATTATTAAACAATCTCCAAATAAGAATATTTTATAGTAAAAGTAGAAAAATTAATTTCGATTATACAAATGACCTTTCTGATGATGACTATTATACATTGACTGGACTTAGCATCTTGTAACAAAGGTTATATCATTAAAGTCCACAGCACTTAGGACTAAAAGCTTTGCGTTAGGACTGCTCTTGACGAAGCTTCAAACTGGTCTTTACCATGAACACTTAGCAACACTATGTGGTCTGAAAAATGCTACACAGGTGTCAAGCATTTTCTCTGAAGCACGGTTGGCTCTAACAATAGAGTTTCTTGAATGCCTTCTATCACTGATTTCATCTAAATACAAATATGACGGTGTAAATGGAAGTATTCTGCTATGAAATCACACTGACATGCCGTCAATAGACACAACGTATACGCATTATGACGCAAAACATAACAAGTCATTGTGACACCCGAGTTTTGTTTTTGTGCTAGCAAAGTAATGGTAATTTCTGACAGTAGCGCTACACTTTGGTGCAGAATAACACACATTTACATTATATAGACAACTAACCAACCAATAAAGTCAACTTCCACACAAGTCATTATAAAAAAGGAAAAATGTTATTCATATGCAACGTATATATTTATTTGTACTTGGCCTCGAAGTAGTGACGGGTATAGAGGCCTGAAAAAGGTGTAACCTAGTTGCTTGCGTATATATTTCTATAGGCGGATAGCTCGGCATTTTTGGAATCATTCTTTCATATATGACGATTAATCCTTGGGTAGTGTTAGAATTCGCAATTAGTAAATTTACAATGTAAATTCAATGTGAATTCTATTGCGGCCATCTTGGATATGCTATAAGGCTGTCGAACAATCGCATACCACTCACCACCACAATAATTCAACTGACCAAGTTTTAAAAGCTCTATCGGATGAACGTTTTTTAAATTGCACGGAAACCAAAATATCCAAGAAAACATACATATACAAACAAACAAACGCACAGCGTTTTTACTATATCCACTTATCCGGTCCCTGAGGTCGGGGGATAATAAAACCTGTATTTCTTATACATAAATGTACTCGTCGATAATAAGTGCTTAAATTAAAGATCAAGTGGATATGTCGATGTTGTTTATCTATTCATTCGACTACTGTATAAGTATTTATTTTCGCGGTTCTTTGTTTTGCGCGAAAGTTAATACCCAGCGAAAATTTCAATAATGCATATTGTATTATAGTGCATATTTCCAAACCGCAAAATTCAATTACGCAGATATGTCTAAATTTCCTATACCACGAAAATAAATACACACGAAATTAAGTACGTTTACAGTTTACACAGTTATTACCTATTGATCAAGTTTAGATTAATTTATTTCTAAACACTGCAATCTGATCGTGAACTATTGTGCGTTAAGTCTAACCTGGCCGTTTAAACTTTAATTTGAGTATTCAAGCATACATTTATACGACCCAACCAGGAGCTATCCGTCGGTCAATATAAATGCAGCTGTAGGTCATGTGTACAACCAGTGTTTCCGTACTGATTCTACTTCAATGGTGTTCGTCTTTCCAGCAGTTTATCGGGTTTTTGGATATCAGAAAAAACAGACTTGTTATTATTATTTAATAAAACTGTAACCTACAGTGCAAATACTTGTATTGAATTGTTCTTTTTGCCACGTGTAAGTCTTCATTATGACTAAAATTGAACATCATCAGTTAAACCGGAGATAAGGGAGATCCATATAATGTGACATGTTATACTAAGAAGCAGTAATTCACTTCAGTGAAAACAAAGTTGATAAAAGATATGTTTTGCTCATTGATCAGTGTCATTGAAAACGCAAAAAAATAAATTCAGTACTTTGTTTAAAGATATATAGTATAAAAATGAGTTTCGCTTTTAGACAATTCTGAAAATGAAGCATAAAATGTTTGCATGATAAAATACAAAAACAAATAATAAAAAAATAAAAAATATATAAAAAATAACAGCCTGTCAACCATATATTAAAATTATTTGTTTAAAGTAGTAATTTATCAAATACTTTAGCTCACATTTTTTTTAATTTTTATTTAGTAATACGTGCTCAGTGATAAATACTGGAACTTGCAATTGCATTAGCAAATTAAAAAGATTGGTATGAAAGATAACACAATTTTACATCTTCATATTGATGACAGCCTTGGGTATAATTGGACATGTGTTTAAATGACACTGAAGAAGAAATTGTTCAAAATGAATTTGAGATAGTATGAAGGATCTTTGCACTGAAAAATATCTTGACCACTGCAAAACAAAAACACGACAAAATACTTGTGGCAATCTCATGTATGTAACAAGCTGACAATCCGAGTAATCAAGACAGTAAAATTACGTCATGATGATGTCGTGTTAAGTTGTGCACAGCACCTGTTCACTGAATCTTACATATGTTTTGTTTTTATGAATCTTCAGTGAAAAGCAATACATTTTATAGTGTGTTCTTCCGTATGTTCCAATACTTCTCGTTTTTAAAGAAGCCATTTATGTTATCTTGACGACGTCATTACTGTACGTTAACGTAATTTTTGTATGGGTAAATGATTAAAAATTACTGACTTTTGACATTTTTATTTTTATGTTTAGAAACATAAATTATGACACACTCTGAATTAAAAATAAATTTTAGATCTAATGCCTTTGTTATCAATTAAAATTTAGAAATATTCAATTTGTTCAGAAGATGGGATTTCTCCTTGGAACAGTCACACATACAAAAACCAAACAAGACAAAAAGAAACGTATTAATTTTTATGTTTGACGTACCCCTATTCGTCTCACTTATTTTACGACAGGATTTTTCCGTTATTACAAACATTTAAACATTTAGAAAAGGTACCGAACAGTCATCTAGCACACTCTACATGTATATATTTTCACACAATTAAATACTCCAAAACATGCACTAAATTAAGCGCTGCTACTGGTCTATTATAAAATGTTTCCTAAACTGCATTAAAATTATAATCCAATCCACTAGTGTAATAGCACTATGGTAAACATGGGGTATTTATTCCTTCTTTAAAACTTATTTTACAGATTGTCAGTGTTGGGAGATTTACAGATAATTACGCTAACGGTGCTATCGTGGTTGTATTCAAATGTAATGCGTTTTGCATAAATTGGCAATTTTCTACTTTTTCACTTTGTGCTATTACGATAATGATTCGAATATAGGAGGATGTGTTATTGGAAATTTAATTATGTTATGTGAAATGATACTAAATGATATATGCAAAAGCAATTGTATATTTTGCAATACTAAAGTATAGCGTGATAATGCTAAATTAATCATGTTACAAATATTATCCGTGAACATTATTCTAATTAAGTTATGCATTATAACATATATTTTCTTCTAGTGTACTTACTGGTTTTAAAAATACTAGTTTTATAAAAACAATAATATATTCGGTGAATTTGACATTTGCATTTCATTTATTTTGTCATCATTTAATAGATGCAGCCCGGTAAATTGATATTTTACGAATGAAATCTTACAAGAGCAGTAAATTCGTTGGAATCTTAAGTTACAATAACAATAATAGCTTTAACAAACATTCTACTTTATTATTTATATATAGCTGTAAAGTAATACCCAACCACCACTGTGTAGTTCATAAAAAAGTAGTTTACCTTCCTTAGTGGAAGTGTGCGTGTTTAACCGAATTTGCCAATGTCATAGTTTTCGATTCGTTTCTTCATTTTGATTTCGGCATGGATTAGTATATTTGTTTTTGATTTTTTTTCGAAATAATCATTCCCTGTGTTTTAAAGTTAAATTCGACGCGGAAAAGTTTTTTTTTAGTATTGTATGAAGCGACATAGAGCACAAACAAACCATCAAAGTAGTGTAGACATAATACGTGTATATGTTCTATCCAATAGTTTAATATTCCTTTCATTCTTAATTTTAAAAAAAAACACACTTGGTTGATATAGCTGGCTAAAATAGCGTGCTTACCCTTCTGGATCCACAGGACTCACGTGACAGTTTACGTGACAGTTTACGTGTGTAACCTAATTTTGTAATTTTCAAAGTTATTGCTTTCTTCAAGATTGTCGTTTGAACATGAATTCGTATGTTTTTTTTTATTTTTTTTAAGTTACTCTAACAACAAACATAAGTTAAAAGGCAAATATTTACAATAGAAAAATAACCTCTACGCTGAACACAGTTTGATTTTTTTTTTCAAGATTCGCATAAACATCGGTTTTTCACATTGCGCATGAATACCAATACTCCCGAGTCGAATGCCAATCCGCAAGTCCAGATGTCGAGCACTCTATCGTCTAGTAAGTCTGGTTTTTAACAAGCTCTACCTTCAATAACTGTAACTTGACCATAAATATAAATATGTAATTGTTGTCATTGACTGAAATAAAATTTGTTTGAAATATTATCCAAGATTGATTACCTATTTTGTTTCTTCCAGACATGACGTCAAATGGGCTGGGCTTAATGTTTCTGAACAGCTGTTCGATATATAGGTCACGTCCGCCGTTAAAAAATCTTTTTCAAAACATTAGAATTTATTTCATTCAACGGAACTTGCAATTTTGCTCTTGTAAAGAAAGAATAAATTGTAAATATAAGAATTGACTGTCATTTTTTCCTGGTTCATCAAGTAATGAACCAGATTTTAAAACTAGCAAATTTGCTAGTTTTAAAATCTGGTTCATTACTTGATGAACCAGGAAAAAAAGACAGTCAATTCTTAAATCGACGATATTGAAACATAAGTTTATTTCAAAGATTATATTCTATAAACGAGACAAACTGAATACATATTTAATGCCATATAAACAAATTTATAAATTTAAAACAATATATAATGATAAAAAATTAAGCTGTATGTCATAACGCGAAGAGGATGCCTCCATAACTGATGTTCTACAGTTGCATATCAAATGTGACCAAATATGTTTTTCAGCTACAACTTTTGACGTTTTAAAAAATTATTTAACCGTATATTTTTTAAATAAAACAAATCAACAAATATTTTATAGCTTTTTTAGTCAGTCTGGTTTAAACGTTTAGCTAGATTGAAAAATTGTTTCGAAAAGTTTAAATAAGAAGTAATTCGATTTCTCGATGAACTTTTCACATGATGCCATATAATGGGAACCAAACCATCTGTTTTGTTTTTTCAGGGGCTATTATTGTTTTTGTACAGTCAATTATCTGTATATGTGTTTATCATGTTTTGGTATTTTACTCGTAAATATATTTCACACGTTTAATTTTGAGTTCAACTGCACTTATTCAGGTATGATGTTTTCAGCTGAGACTGTTATTTTATTTTTTTTCATATAATAAGTATTCTAACATCACCTGTGTTTTCCTATCAAATTAAATATAAAGAGAGCCAGCTGAGGTATAACAAACGATATCAGTTTTAATAACTTACTTTCTTGCTTATCTTATGACGTCATGCATTTTGTTGCGAACAATGGTGGTGAGGTAATTCATTCATAAATTGATTTATTTCAATGGAGGTAATTTCAAGAGTTGAATTGTTTCACTGGACTTTTTTGCAAATGGATAGTAAAATGTACTTT
This sequence comes from Anadara kagoshimensis, assembly GCA_021292105.1. Lineage (NCBI taxonomy): Eukaryota > Metazoa > Mollusca > Bivalvia > Arcoida > Arcidae > Anadara > Anadara kagoshimensis. The sequence goes on along the minus strand of CM037861.1, from coordinate 41,199,018 downwards.
TGAATGAAGAGTTTGCAATAGTTATTTCAATCGTTTTTATCTAACTTAAAGTCATGTAAGAATTGAAATGATCAACATTTACCCGTGTTATATCGTCGAATAATACACTCGCAGTTGTTGACATGCGGCGAATATATCATTCGGTGGCAAAGACACCTCGTGATATATTCTTCCGCATGTAAACTCCGGCCCGTGTATTATATGCTGACATACCATAGTTATAAATGTCAATTATTCCTTAATCATATTTTACTGCAGTATTGTGACGTGTAATTATTGATTTATATCGAAACTGTTTATTTCAGTTTTTAATACATGTGTTATAATTTCATATTGAATTTTAGCAATGTGATGTGTAATCTGTTGTATAAAGTCGAAATTTTTATTTTATTTTTTTTAAATGAGTATAATATTTTACTGTAGTATTGTGAGGCGAAATTGTTGATTTGTTGAAGCTGTTCTTTTCATCTTTTGTTATAATTATCCCCCGCCTTCAGTGGTAAGGAGGATATACCGCTGTGCTGTGTGTGTGTTCGTGGTGATTTGGTTTTCGTGCATCTTAAAGAAACCCGTACATCCGATTGAGCTGAAACTTGGTCAGTTGATATATTATAGTGGTATAAGATTGCTTGACAGTTTATAACATATCCAAGATGGTCGCCATTACTATAAATATCTAATCTTATAAATGGATATAACGGCCTTATTTATGTACCGCTTTTGAGTAGAAAATAGAAATCAGGGGCCTTTTTTACGAAGCTATCCTAAATTTTGTTCTAAGATATGTACTAGGATAAATTTTAAGACTAGGCTAGAATAATGTTAAGATAATCATAACCGGTTTTTCGAAGGTGTCTCAGCTAGGTCGTATCTAGGATATCCTATTTTTTATCCTAAGTTCAGATTTATACACGTTGTCAGTACAAATATGACTTTTTAATGCAGAATTAAAGTGGTAAAACAGCTAATATTATAATTAATTAACTAATAAATATTAAGATATGTGATATAAATTTAGAAATATATTCAACAGAAGTTTTAATAAAATGTGAAATACCTGTGAATGTTTGTTTTTTGTTAATGTTTTGTTGTTGTTTTTTGTATTGTGTCTCGTAAGACTTTTCTGTTGAAAGTAAATGTGTTTGGAGGTGTATTTACGTGTATATATTGATTACTCACAGGTAGTGACCGATATATATATATATATATATATATATATATATATATATATATATATATATATATATATTAAAATCATGCTTCATGTAAAAGTTCATTATTCCTCAGGGGTCATAGGGTAAAATCATGCAATAAGATACATAAAATATATAAATACTGGGCATTTGAGTTAGTCAAAGAACAAAAAGTTATTATTTCAGCGATATGGGGGTAGATTCTATTGAGCGAGATCGTCAAGCATAAAAGAGTGTTTTTTCCAAAGTTTCAAATTCTAAAACAAACAATTCAAAAAGAAAAAATTGGGATAGTATATGTGAAAAAGTGAATTCCTCCAATACATCGTCACACCAAGGAACAGTCGAAGAATTACAGAAGAAATAGACCACTTATGCCAACCGCAAGATTTAACCCCCTTCTGATGCTTCTGTTTCATTTTGTTTATCAGGAGTTAAAATTACATTTTTCATAATTTAATTTCTTTCACTTAACAAATTAGACGACTTTCGGTTATTTGAAAATTTCATGGAATAACGCGAGTTCTTAAATATACAAACTTATTATATATTTAAAGATAATTCACTCGATTATCGGGTGCGTTTCCGTTTTGAAACGTGGCATGTAATAAACCCCGTGCATTAGAGTGATTCGATAAACAACCAAACATATATCGTATGATACATTCCTATACAAGGACAATATAAGAACCTAAAACGCACAATAACATCTTCAGGAAATCTAGCATGAGTTTTTAATCATATTAAAACGTTTAATTTTGATTACATGTATTTTTTTCAAAATATAGCGAGTTTTATAAAATGAAATCTCAACTCTTTTATTTGTGTATTTTCTTTCAGGTTATCCCTTAGGAGTGGCCTTAAATTGAGAGAAAGAGAGAGAGAGAGAGAGAGAGAGAGAGAGAGAGAGAGAGAGAGAGAGAGAGAGAGAGAGAGACTAAATGTATTTCTAATTATGTGATTTATGTACTTTCAGATTCCCTAAATGATTCCAACTCCGATGTAAAATTAAAAAAAATCTAATGGATTGTCTGTCTCTAAAAACTCTATTTAGACGTTTGTTCTGATTTCTTCGTTGTCTCGCATGTAAATATGTAAATAAACAGCTGTCATCTTGATTTATTTAGAATATCCTAAAACTAGGATTGCCCTAAGATGGTCTTAAGACAGCTATATACCTGTCCTAAGTTTAGGATCATATTTAGGACTTGTTTCAAATTGCGACACCTTCGATAAACTGACTTAGGACGAAAAAATGTCTTAGGACCAGGTTAGGACAAATTTTAGTCTTAGGATAGCTTCGACAAAACCGGCCCCAGGTTATTAAACATATATCACAGCTTTTGCGGTAAAAGTTTCAGTTTACGAAATATATTGAAATTAAAATGGCCGCTGTTACCATAAATATCAAAAACGGATGAATGACCATTACAGCCTTGTTTTTAACGTACCGATTCAATTAGAATTTTAAAAATAGAAAATAGAAGTCAGGGGCCTGTTTTACGAAGCTATTCTAAATTTTGTCTTAAGATATGTCCTAGGATAAATTTTAGGACTAGGCTAGGATAATGTTAGGATAATCATAACCGGTTTTTCGAAGGTGTCTCAGCTCGGTCGTATATAGGATATCCTATTTTTTATCCTAAGTTCAGATTTATGCATGTTGTCAGTACAAATATGACTTTTTAACACAGACTTAAAGTGGTAAAAAATCTAACTTATTATTATAAATATATAACAAATAAATATTAAGATATATGATATTAATTAAGAAATATATTAAACAGAAATTTTAATAAAATGTGAATTCACTTGTTTGTTTTTAAAAAATTGTATTGTGTCTCGTAAGACTTCTGTGTTGAAAGTAAATGTGTTTGGACGTGTATATATACGTGTATATATTTGATACTCACAGGTAGTAACCGATATATACATTAAAATCATGCTTCATGTAGAAGTTCATTATTTCTCAGGGGTCATAGGGTAAAATCATGCAATAACATACATAAGATATATAAATACTGGGCATTTGAGTTAGTCAAAGTACAAAAAGTTATAATGAGCAGAAAGAGAAACCCAAATTTCAGCGATATGGAGGTGGAGATATTATTGAGTGAGATCGGCAAGAATAAGAGTGTGTTTTTTTCCAAAGTTTCGAACAGTATAACCAATAATTCAAAAAGAAAAATTTGGGAGAGTATATGTGAAAAAGTGAATTCCACCAATACGTCATCACATCAAAGGACAGTGGAAGAATTAAAGAAGAAATGGACCACTTATGCCAGCAATGCAAAAAAACAGGCATCATTGAGTAGAAGAGAAGCGTTGAAAATGGGCGGAGGACCACCACCGCAAGATTTAACCCCCCCCCCTCCAGGATAAGGTGGTAGGGATACTGGGAGAGACACCAATTTCAGGAATAACGGGAGGAACGGACACATGTTCGGAAACAACCACTTCCAGTGCAGAAGATGCTTCTGTTTCATTTTGTTTATCAGGAGGTAAAATTATAATTACAAAATTATTATATATCTAAAGATAATTAACTCGATTATGGGGTGCGTTGCAGTTTTGAAACGTGCCATGTAATAAACCCCGTGCATTAGAGAGTGATTCGATAAACAACCATACATATATCGTATGATACATTCCTATACAGGGACAATATAAGAAGCTAAAACGCACAATACCATTTTCAGGAAATCTACCATGACTTTTTAATCATATTGAAAATGTTTAATTTTAATTATTTTTCAAAACGTGAGCTTTATAAAATTAAATCTCAACACTTTTATTTGTGTATTTTCTTTCAGGTTCAGATTAACCATAAGGGGGCCTTAAATTGAGAGAGAGAGAGAGAGAGAGAGAGAGAGACAGAGAGAGAGAGAGAGAGAGAGAGAGAAAGAGAGAGTAAATGTATTTCTAATTATTGTGATTTATGTACTTTCAGATTCCCTAAATGATTCTGACTCCGATGTAAAATCCAAGAAAAAGGTTGATGATACAAGTGTTCTTATTAAGATCGAACGTGAAAGTCTGGAAGTGGAAAAGCAACTGTTAACCCTGAATAAAGAGAGACTTGAGATTGAAAAGCAGAGATTGGAAATTGAGCGCCAACGTTTATCCATAGACCAACAGAAACATCAGCTGTATATGGCACAATTAGGGGTCCAGTTTTCACATTTTAGTGTAGAAAACCAAGAAACCACTCGAAATACTAGCGAATAAATTAAACATAAAATAATTAGCTTGACTTAGTTTTTCGGTGTAGTTTGGTTACATCTACTGGCTCTTTCACATTTGAATGTTATTGGAGACCCTAGTCTCACAATCGTTCACGAATACACTTTTTAAACCTAGGAAATCGGTTTTAACTAAACTGCGCGCAAGTACGTCGCCATACCTATTATGCATTCTTATTAAATGAGAAGCTTATTTTGTGAACGATTGTGAAACGTGGGTCAGCAATAAGCAAAAATGAAATAAAAGTCAAATATATAATTGATGACCGGTCAAGATTTCGCTGTTACAGGGGCTAACACCTGAGAAAACCACTTGTACTCGATTCTGTAATGACAAACTTATTATCAAATGCTCAACTAGACACAACTCGAATAAATAACGTAAAATGATTTTTGACATACATGTATTTAATCCTTAATCAAAAGATGTCAGTCATAACATTTTGATCAAAATCTGTCGTTAATTAATCTTTTTCGAACTGCTGATCCATCATTATGATTGCCAGCATACCGCTGTCTGTCTATATGTCCATTATCGCGGTGGTTTTCTTCCCTTGGTTCAATTGGCACATTGTTCGACACGCACATATTGTGTAAAACGGCCACGGCGACAACTATATCGCATGCCTTTTGTGGGTGGTATAAGAGAGTTCCTCCACTATCGTCAATGCATCGAAAACCAGATTTCAAAATGCCAAAACTTCTTTCCACAACGCTCCTAGTTCGCATATGTGAGGAATTGTATCGTTCCTGTTTTCTAGTAGTTGGGTTTAGAACAGGCGTCATAAGCCATGGTCTGAGAGGATATCCACTGTCTCCAAGCAGCCATCCATTTGGTATAGTGCCCATCTCGAATAAGGTATTCAAATTTGAGTTAGACCAAATAAAAGCATCGTGGGTGCCTCCTGGCCATCTTGCAACAATGTTTAAAAAAACATATTGGCATCACACACTGCCTGTACATTTATCGAATGGTAACTTTTCCTATTAACGTACAAATGTTCGTCAATCGAGGGGGCCCTAATTCGAATATGTGTCCCATCTATTGCTCCAACAACATTAGGAAAGTTTGCAACATTGTGGAAACCTTGCATAATGGTGCTTAGTTCCAAACGATCTGTTGGCATTCTAATGTACTGATGGCATATTTCCTTAAGACAAGCTGTAACATCACGTATTATCAATGATACACTTGATTTGCAAATACAAATGGATATCAGCATTAACCATCTGAAAACTACCGGTTGCATAAAACTTCAATGCTACCATTATCTGAAGGGACACCCGAAGGGCGTTGGATCTTATAGTTTGTCTCTGTAGGGCGTTCTCAAACAATCCACACAACATTAATATTAAAGGACGTGATAGTCTATATTTACGTATGCTATTTTCATCGTCTAAATAATCTAATGGATTGTCTCTGTCTCTAAATACTCTATTTCTACGTATATTCTGATTTCTTCGTTGTCTCACATGTAAATAAACAGCTGCCATCTTGATTTATTTAGGATATCCTAAAACTAGGATTGCCCTGAGATGGTCTTAGGACACCTATATACCTGTCCTAAGTTTAGGATCACATTTAGGACTTGTTTCAAATTGCGACACCTTCGATAAACTGACTTAGGACAAAAAAATTGTCTTAGGACCAGGTTAGGACAAATTTTAGTCTCAGGATAGCTTCGAAAAACCGGCCCCAGGGTATTAAATATACTTAACAGATTTTTTCATTTATTTTCATTTCATTAATTTTATTTTTGATTTTTGAAATACGGTGTATCAAAAGATGGTTATTGTTACCATATATATAAAAAAAAACCCGACCATTACAGCCTAGCGTTTGTACTTATTCCGTTACAACATAGAAAATACAAGTCTAGGTATTAAACATACATGTATGTAACAAGTTTTTCCGTTAAATGTTTAGTTTGCGTAATATTTATGCAATATGCAAATAAGATGTATTTATGGCTCAATTTTTTAATTCATTGGTGTGGCTTCTGATTTATTGAATGGCCCATCAACCTCACTTATTTTACAACCAGTTACTAATAAAAACATAATTCACTTTGTATGACATTCACTAGTCTTCATCATTGCGGGGGGGGGGGGTTATGTTCTCTGAACACCTTGTTTGTATATTTGTATATTTTACTTTAGCGTTGTAAAATGTATATTTATTTATTTTTAGGTGAAAATTGATTTCAGCATTGTAAACTGTTATATATTTATTTTTAGGTCCAAATTGATTTCAGCATTGTAAAATGTATATTATATTTATTTTTAGGTCCAAATTGATTTCAGCATTGTAAAATGTATTTTATATTTATTTGTAGGTCCAAATTGATTTCAGCATTGTAAAATGTAATATTATATTTATTTTTAGGTCCAAATTGATTTCAGCATTGTAAAATGTAATATTATATTAAAATTTTATTTTTAGGTCCAAATTGATTTCAGCATTGTAAACTGTAATATTATATTTATTTTTAGTGAAAATTGATTTCAGCATTGTAAAATGTGATATTATATTTATTTTTAGTGAAAATTGATTTCAGCATTGTACAATGTATATTATATTTATTTTTAGTGAAAATTGATTTCAGCATTGTAAAATGTAATATTATATTTATTTTTAGTGAAAATTGATTTCAGCATTGTAAAATGTATATTATATTTATTTTTAGTGAAAATTGATGTCAGCATTGTAAAATGTAATATTATATTTATTTTTAGTGAAAATTGATTTCAGCATTGTAAAATGTATATTATATTTATTTTTAGTGAAAATTGATTTCAGCATTGTAAACTGTAATATTATTTTATTTTAGTGAAAATTGATTTCAGCATTGTAAAATGTATATTATATTTATTTTTAGTGAAAATTGATTTCAGCATTGTAAAATGTAATATTATATTATTTTTAGGTCCAAATTGATTTCAGCATTGTAAAAATGTAATATTATATTTATTGTAGGTCCAAATTGATTTCAGCATTGTAAAATGTATATTATATTTATTTGTAGGTCCAAATTGATTTCAGCATGGTAAAATGTAATATTATATTTATTTGTAGGTCCAAATTGATTTCAGCATTGTAAAATGTAATATTATATTTATTTTTAGGTCAAATTTTTTTTTGTATTAACATTTCAGGATAGTGACTTGTATATAGACTGTTTTAAATTGAAACTATTTATTTTCTTGTAAGAAGTGTCACAATATACAGCATTGCTTTTTACATATTGTTGTTCCGGCTATTCTCAAGATTACGTTACGTTTGTCAACTGATTTTATTCTACCTTAACGAGCATAGACAATATAGAATATCAATAAGGCGGAAGAAAGAATTGAAACATGTCATTTTTATGTAAAAATTTTGTAACCTTGATCCAAAATAATGCTTTATATAATTCCGTTTCTGTTGTTTATGGCCAGCTCTTCAAATCATGAAAAATTCAATATTCAATTTTTAAAGCCTTCATTTCCTCAAGTCATAGAAAATCTATTATTTTCAGGAAATACGTTTGTAGAAAAAACCTTTATCGGTGAATGATATAAACCTCATTTAAATTTATAGCTTTTTATACCTTTGATTTACCATAACAAGCCTTCTGTTATACGGATGATTAATTTTAATTTCCTTCAATTGTTTTTAAACAATTTTCAAAGTTGCAGATCATATAATCATATAGGAAATTGGTGTTTTAAGCAAGCCATTACTTAGCGTGTTTTTTATGTTCATCATTAACTAGAGTAAAATTATTTTGAAAAGCAGGTGGTATGATAAGGGTTTTATTTTGTCCGGAAATTACACTTGGTATGAGAATGAATTTTTTTTTATATTACTATACGTTTTGTGAGTTTGAATTAAAGCCGGACTGTAAACATGAGGCAGATGATGCTAATATTTGATGAAAGATGACGTGAAATGTATGACCTTAAAGCCTGTACCATCGATCTATGTCATTTTTGGCATATTTAAGATAGATTTTTCCCGCTGAATGAACCCAAAAGTTAACAGAATTTACACTTTTTTGGCATGCGACACACAAATCATAAATTATTAAGTATGTTTTAGAATTTGGTCAATATTTGCAGGAACAAAATAAGTGTCATAAGTAGTATAATATTGATATAAATCAATCAACAACAAACATACCAAATCATGTTACAATCATAATCCTTAAGCAAAACTAAAACTTTAAGTCTTAGTATGTTAAGTAAAACACTGCGAGCTTTTACTAGGAAAATGCGACCTGATGCTTAGGAATCGACTGATGAGAAACTCTTGGTTTTTTACTGTTCAACAATACTATTTGTTATTGTTTGACTTTTAAATTATTTATGTTTTTCAGCTTTAAAAAGTACATGTATGTGTATTAAGGACTATATTTGCCCTCAAATACTGAATGGTACTGACCTTGTTACAAACCAACAAAAGTGAACAATATTGTGTACCATTGGAGATATGACATAAACCATATATTTACTTCACGGATGTAATTAGTAACTAGCAAAACCGAATGTGTTTTACGGAGCACCCGGAGGACGTTCAAGTGTTTCACTTATTTGCCAAAGTTTCAAAGTTTTGATTTTGTGATTGCGAGAGGAACATAAACTGGCACGCGTTTGTGTTTTATTTACATCTAATTAACTCAAACTCATGTTTCATGAACGTACACATCCACCTACCACTCCAAACATTTTCCTGGAATTCTATTGACCTTAAAAAATGAAAAACAAATATACCAATTCATATTCAAATCAAAGGAACGTAAAAAAAATTGAGACTGACAAATTAAGTTCACCACTTGAACTTCCAACAGAGAACAAATATATCCAGGGTAATTTTGTCTACAGAAAGATCGTGCTAATCAACAACATTGTCATAGCAGCCATAAGACGTTTTGAGAGTTTTGAAGAGCTTTGTCCTGCAACACCTTCAGTATGTGATGCCGAACTTGTAATCTGATTATATTTGACATTTGACTATCGTCTACAAATTTCATTGTCAACAAGGATGGTATTTCGCAACTTATTCAAGTCAAAATACAATACTTAGATTATTGTCTGACCAGTAATTGTGCTGAAATCACCATACTGTGCCTTAGGAACCCTTATATGTTTAATTTTCTCCGAAAATAATAGCAATTATAAGCAAGACATTATTGAAGTGACACTTAAGCGGGAAATGCTACCGGCAGTCAAGTAACATACGACTTAATTGATAATAAGGTATCTGGTGCATCATATATTCTTTTAAGAACCTTGAAAATTTAAAAAAAATGATAAGATTCGTTATATAATATTATAGTGTAATAGCCTATTTACCAATCTTAATTTTACAGTATTACCTACCTATCTAGTCGTTGTTACGCCTGAGGGTACATATGACAGGAACTTCATAGCATTAGATGTCCGTAATCATGATATTCATTGAATAAGCGTGTCGTTTGGTTTTATTTTCGATACTTCATATTGAAATAATGAAAGTGAAATATGTGTCTGAAGCATAAACAAAATGCGTAAAAAATTCCTCAAGTGTTATTGTTTAAACAGTATTTAAATAAATGCTATTATTGTTAATAAATGAAAAAAATGATGGTGGAGGAAACGGAGAACCTATAAATACCACAGTCCTCGGACAAGCGAACTAACGAAATTTCTAGCACTAGGATATTCCCAAAGTGTCTTTTGAACCGAAGTAGCATCCGTGCCTGCGCTTTAGACCATTTCTCCACCGAGAACCCTAAAGTGATTATTAGAATTTTAAAATATCCTACATTATTCCCTAAATAATAAGTGCAAAAATAAACATTAAAACGAGCTGAAGGTTAGCTTCGAAAGTTTTGCAACAATAGCAATCTCTTTAAACCGTATGCAGAGTATATCTTTGTCACGTATACGTACTATTGTGACGTTCAAGAGAAATTTCAAGTTATTATTAAGCATGCACGATGTAAAAATAAAGTTGGAATTGTCGTCCTCAAAATACATGACGAAGCAATTTGATAATTTTGGTTTATGTATTGTATTTAATGGTGTCTTTCAATATGACAGATTGACCTGTTCGGCCTAATTCTTAAAGCAATGTTTATGAAAATAAGTTTTTTATCACAAAATTCTCTGATTTGCAGTAGGTTCCAAGGGCATTTTTTATTAAGGTATATTTAATACCCCTATTGGTAAAGACAATTTAGTGCATTGTGTGACTTTAAACACCAAGTCGCTACTAAAAAAACTGCATCGAAGAAAGATATTATTATACACCTTAATCAACAAACCTAATTAGCGAGCAGGGAGACGGAATTTAATCTACCCAATACTTGAACTTTTGGTCTTTTTATCCATTTAATAATCAAAGTGCGATTCTGACTCTAAATTGATATGAAAATGTTCACTCCGATTTCATAAATATTACTGGCTTATAGGAAAGGTCTAATTTGGCGTCAAATTTCCTCCCCGTCTGCCTTTACGAATAGATGCTGTACAATTATTTTTTGAAATTCCTGTTTCTAATAAGTCTCCTACTTTCATTAATTTATAGTTTAAGACGGATATTTTGAATTAATTATTTTACTCGATTTAATAGAAGGGTTAAACTGAAGGCTAAAAAGGACTAGTATTTAGATGACATCAATCATAATTCAATCTTCATGTGTAAATAGAATGTCAAACACACGCTAAGAAAATGATTAGTTTTATCGTCTACAAAAAAATCCGTGTCACGGTGAATGAGATCTTAAGATTTAGAAAAAAAAAAATTTAAGAATCGCTGACTCAACATTATCACCGTTATTTTCTCTTGATATTGAAACTTGTGAATAGAGCAAAGGTTCCTATGTAAGAATTTGTCATAAAAGTGCAGTGCATAATGAAATCCAAACAGTGATTTATTTTAGTATGCATAACGATAATATATTAATAGAGTAATCTAATTTTGTAACATACCACATTGGTTTATTAATTTTGTGAAACAACGCCTAATTGAAAAAATTTATAACGTTTTGTTTTATTTTATTTTATTATTTTTAATTTATTTGTTATGTGTGTAATACTAGTGATTAAATTAGAAAACTTATAACAATTTTAGTGGTTAAAATAATATATAATTATATAGTTTCACATAGGTAACAATTATAACCTGCGCCCTTTCATGAACTAAGCATTGTACACAACGTTAAATATGTTTTTTCGATAATGCAAAATGTAATGCGAAATTAATATTGTAAAAGCAACAAATAATACAGATACAACCAACCCTTTTTTGCAGTAATTAAAATTAACCAATAAGAAGTTCGTAGTTTCGTAGTGTCACGACAAAACTTTTTTTTATTTCTTTTTTTTTTTATAAAAATGCAATTAAAACCATACGACTAGCATACAGCGAATAAATTATTTAAAAAAAAAAAAAATAATAATAATTGCGGAATGGTCTCATGTGGGATAAGAAAAGCATGCCATGTTGCGTGGCTCAAGTAAGTTCGGGCGACATGGTAAGGTAATAGTAAAAAAATGAATCTAAAAAATAACTTAGGTACCAATTAAAGTCGGGGAATTTTACTTAGAGGCGTCTAGCTGTTTGATAAAAAACTCAATGAACTTAGGTCCAATTGAAAATAGACGTTTCAGTCTAGATCTTGTCATGGTATTGTCTTTTCTGTGATTTCATTTGTCTTTTTTATATTAAAAGTGCTGTGTTTGTTATTCTGCTGTCTATATTTTAGGTAATTACCGTTGCCTTTATTACTTTACTGATGTCACAGGGTATTTCATAGTATTGGTTAAAATTCCACTGTGGATCGGTACCAATGGGAGAATGTCACAGTGTCTTTCATCGTATTGGTTAAAATTCCACTGTGGATCGGTACCAATGGGAGAATGTCACAGTGTCTTTCATCGTATTGGTTAAAATTCCACTGTGGATCGGTACCAATGGGAGAGTGTCACAGTGTCTATCATCGTATTGGTTAAAATTCCACTGTGGATCGGTACCAATGGGAGAATGTCACAGTGTCTTTCATCGTATTGGTTACAATTCCACTGGGGATCGGTACCAATGGGAGAATGTCACAGTGTCTTTCATCGTATTGGTTACAATTCCACTGGGGATCGGTACCAATGGGAGAATGTCACAGTGTCTTTCATCGTATTGGTTACAATTCCACTGGGGATCGGTACCAATGGGAGAGTGTCACAGTGTCTTTCATCGTATTGGTTACAATTCCACTGGGGATCGGTACCAATGGGAGAATGTCACAGTGTCTTTCATCGTATTGGTTACAATTCCACTGGGGATCGGTACCAATGGGAGAATGTCACAGTGTCTTTCATCGTATTGGTTACAATTCCACTGGGGATCGGTACCAATGGGAGAATGTCACAGTGTCTTTCATCGTATTGGTTACAATTCCACTGGGGATCGGTACCAATGGGAGAATGTCACAGTGTCTTTCATCGTATTGGTTACAATTCCACTGGGGATCGGTACCCAATGGAAGAAAGTCTGCCAGTTTGCTTGAAGTAAGTCGGTGATTTCCTCCGTGCATTGCGGTTCCCTTTTATAAACTGCCCGCCGCTTCGAATTAAGTTTAAACTGCATATTATATCATTGTTTATTTTACAGCATCAGGCGCACATTGAGTAATCTCCGTTACTCCATTTTAAGCTTAAATAACGAGTTCCATGTTTCTATTTAACGCAGTATCACAACGAAAGATTCTTATTAACTTAAATTTACTTTAAAAAATAGAAAATACATACAAGAGCATGGCGAATATTGAAACTTTCACCATTCCAGGCCTTGGTAGTTTGAAGTTTTCTTAGAAGTTTCGAATAATCAACGCCTATAAAATATATAGACGGCAAGTGTTCGTAACTTCATGTTACCTAAGCTAACCTTATTTTTTCTTCTAGATCGAGGCCACAGCGGTAGATTAGTTGGTAATGAGTGCTCGCTTCTTAAATAGGAGGCCGTTGTTTCGAACCCCGACCACGTCTAACCAAAGACTTAAAAGTGTGTAGTGACTGTTTATTCGCCAATCACTCGGTATTATGTAATAAAAGTCACGTTTTTTGGGATGGGGACTTAAAAGAAACGAGGTTCCGTGTAACGACAGTCGTGGTACGATAAAGAACCCAGCTGTATAATGCCGTCAGCACAACGCGCAGGCAAACTTTCTGCACCTTCGTCTAAAGCTGGCGACGTCTCCATATAAGCGAAATATTCTTGACGGGGACGTTCAACACATGAACTCAATTCAATGGGATCGTACCCGAAGTCCATAGAAGACACACATGTACATTGATATCAGGCACAGTGGCAAAGAGAAAAGGTACTTTGCCATCGTTACAAATCCGTGTTAGTCAATGCACTTACTATTGGTAAACAAAAGAGCATTTGTAAAACTATACCGAACTATAATTAACAGACTCGGAGTTTTTTTCCAATATACCCATTCAAGCAAAACATCCACATTGACATCAGGCAGATAGGCAAAGATCATAGGTATAAGACCGTGTTCATCAATTTATTTATTTTTGGTAAACAGTAATTGGTTATATTCTCCAGATTCAGGAGACATTGCACCAGGAAGGTTATTTGCTTCAATAATTAAACAGTCTGAAACTATCCCCGGGTAAAATGTGACATTGAAACCAGAGGTTTTTTTTGCTAATGAGGCCTTTGAAAAACAAAACCTATCAAGGTGCATCGGAACTGTGTTTTTCGTTAACGCTTACTTATAATTGGATAATATTACTTAAAGGCAGGGAAAACTATTCCCATTGAATTAAAGATGAAGCCATTGGCAAATTTTCTTTTATTCAGTGCATTTGTACTGACATTTTGTGACCAAATCTCCCTATAGAATGAGTAAGATGTGAAAACATTTAAAAATATTTTTGTTTTTTCAGGGGTAAATATGACTGTTTTCAGTCATTTTCGCTTACTATGTACACTCTAAAGCTGACGTATTTCATTATTCTACCAAACATCAGATATGTTTAAAAAAGTTTATTGAAATATCATATTCTTAATTTTTCTAACCAGCAACTTCATCGTTACGGAGAAATAGAAAGTCAAAACGGAGAGTATTAAAGTTAAAATTTTCCTACATTAGAGGAATGAAAACAAATTCTAACCATTTTAATTAATGTAGTTAATTTAAAGTTAATTTTATCTAAATCTCCTATATTAAAAACAAACATACTAATCTATGTCCGAATCACAATCCAGAAGCAAAGTAAAAACTTTGGAATTGACAAGTTAGGTTAGACAGGTGAACTTTCACCAAGGAAGTGAGGCCGGGTGCTCCAGAAGGGCAAGCACCTCCTGTTTAGCTATCTACACCCGCCACGTGTGTAATCAAAATTGTGTGAAAGGAACATGGAACTATGAGACGTCAAATATATCCAGGACAATTCTGGACACAGAGACATCAAACTTATCAACAATACTGTGATGACGGCCATAAATTTTTTGAGGGCCTTGATAAGCCTAGGCTTGCAATATTATTATTACTTGGACATAAATCTAAAATAGTTAACAATTAAATTCAAACACAAGTTCAACCCCATGACGAAAACAAATTGTTGACGTCAGTCAGAGGCTTCTATTAAGTTTGTTACGTAGACTAATATATCAAAAGGTGTGTTTTGAAACTACTTCGATATCGAAAAATGTAAATTATTAGCAGGTAATTCTGTATCTGGTATGAAAGTATCACACTTCATTACAGAAGTTATGATTAAGTAATTAATCTGTTTCAATTTTAAATTTGCAGCACTGGCTCCAGTTTCACAATCATTCCTTAGCCAAGATTTTCCTTAACTTTTCAAATCTTTATAATTTTGTTAATTCAGGAGATATTCGGGAATTTAAGGTGTTATTTTAAAGATCACTTCTAGATTAAAACATTTGCATTTAGTTTTTACAAAAGTATTCACTAATAGTTTCAAAAAGAGATTGCAAACATTTGCAAAAATTAAGTTAAGGAAAATCTTTGTTAGGGAATGATTGTGAAACCTATGCCTGGTCGTAAATTACTCCACAGTATTGCTTTAACCACAATCCTTATGTTAAAATTTCATATATTCTAAAATTTTGAAATAAGAAAAATAGAGTTGAGTTGAGTTGAGTAATGGTGTTTAACGTCCCAGTCAAGAATATTTCACTTATATCAAGACGTCGCCAGCTATAGGCGAAGGTGCAGAAATTTTGCCTGTGCGTTGCGCTGATGGCATTATACAGCAGGGTTCTTTAGCGTGCCAAGCCCATCGTGACACGGGACCTCGTTTATTTTAAGTTCCCATCCAAGGAACCGTGACTTTCAGTTCGGAATGCCGAGTGCTTGGCGAAAGAACAGTCACTACCGACTTTCAAGTCTTGGGTCAGACCCGGCCGGGGATTGAACCCACGACCTCCCACTTACGGAGCAAGCACTCTACCAGCTGAACTACCGCAGTGGTAAGAAAAATAGACGGACCAAAATGTATTTTATCATAATTATGCTGGTATATGATTATATTTATTTCATTGGGTCGTTGTATCACTCTTACAAAGGAAAAACTCGATTTTTCAACATAAATTCACATGATATAAATATTTATCGATTTAACTAAACCACCAATTTTCCGTTTGCAGGCTGTGATTACATATTATTTCAGTGACACTTTTACAGCTCCAGTCGACGACCGTTTCGGAATAAAATTTCCATATTTTAGTAGTGCTTAGACCGAACTTGTGAAACCAATTTCTTTCAAAGAGTAGAAAACATGTCAGACCAAAATATATTTTAAAAAAACTAAGGAAATATTTTGCATGAGGGGAGTATACCTTAGTTCTTCTGAAGAATACGAAAGAACCATATTCAAAATGGTACAGATGCGCATGGTTGGTCCAAATGCATTAACAAACTTACTAATTATACTCCTACTCTTACTTTGCTCAGTCTGTTTCAATCGCTTGTAGTTGTAAACGTCTTCTTTAACGGCCACAGGTGGGCTACTCTTTTTCGAACTCTACAAAGATACCTTTAGCGTATACTTAGACACGAGATCTCGGGTTTGATCTCATCCGAAAGACTATTCTAGCATCAAGTTTTTTACAGCTCTAGTATTGGCAGGAGATGGCAATCATCTCAGAGAATTTCCAAACCACGAGTGAGGTCTAACCTACAACCTTTGACTCCTAAGGCCTGATGACGGTACCTCTCGGCCATGTCCACCCATACACAAAAACCGGTTGTGTAACACAACATGAAGTAATTTGCCTTGTATACTAATTACAGTTATAAATCGATTTTCAAGTTATATCTGAGTAAAATGTAACTACTGCCTAATACGCTTTTGATTCTTTCTAATGAGGCCTAATTAAAACAAAACCAATTAAAGAAATCCATTCGAAATTATGTTTTATCACATTTTTCCTGATAATGATGAATTTTCCTTGCCGTTGACCTTTACTGATTCACCTGGTATCAGTATAATAGACTTGGGGAGTGGTACACTCGTCTGCGGCGTACTGACTCTGTGAGCTAGCACGGTAAAGTCGCCCTGAGTGCGCGCTAGTACAAGACAGACCATACAACACACTCGCACTTCACATGCATCCACAAAATTGTTCATAGATTAATCCATAAAGATTAAGTAAATAGTTCTCGTCGTGAATAGCTGAAAAATTGCTTATGCGACGTTAAGCAACATTCAACCAACCAAACCAACTGATAATGATTTATAACCGTAGGCAGGGAAAATCGTCTCATTGTAACTTGATTTTATTTTTTTTCTACGGAGTATTCTTTAGTAAAATCGCACGGCACTAGACTGTAAATAAAACTTTGAAACAAGTGCGCCCCTAGGTGAAGCAAGATACGTTCGTGAACATTTTGTGCCATTTAACTGTTGGTAAAGGTCGTAATATAGCAAAGTACGGAGGGAAGTAATATGTTTAGGTAGAAATATGAAAGAGAAAACTTCGGTTTTAATTTATAATATGTTCAAGTGTGTTTAGTCGTTTGGAAGAACAGGTGGAATAAAAATGATAAAAATTTCAAAACTGAGATTTTTCTACATAGTTACTCTCGTTTTTGGTGCACAAAACGTCATATTCTTGTAACAAGTTTGGTAAAAACAATATCACGGTATTGTTGATAAGTTTGATGTATCTGTGTCCAGGATTGCCATCGATATATTTGACATCCCATGATCCATGTTCCATTCACACAATTTTGATTACACACGTGGCGGGTGTAGCTAGCCCTTACCATTCCGAAGCACCCGGCCTCACTTCCATGATGGAAGTTCACGTGTCTAACCTAACTTGTCATTTCCAAAGTTTTGCTTCTGGATTGTGATTAGGACATTGATTAATATGTTTGTTTTTTATTATTTAATTGGAAAAGGCTAGACGTACGGACATCATCATACATTTCTAGAAACGCGCGTAAAATTATCACAATAGCAAATATAGCTTTAATAAACATTTTTCTTGGCAAAATCACAAATAGAATCAAAAGTTGTACTAAAAGACAAATATTAAGTACGAGATTAATGTAGCAGAAACGAAATGAATTGAACAGAACATTAAAAGTAATGGAGTGTTTTTGTCCTTGTACTGTATGTAGTAAATAACGCGTATCTATAAGCGGAAATATTAACAACACCAGTAAATGGTTAATACACAAAAATAATGTGTTTTGAGACTACGTCGATAGTTGAAAATTGAAAATATTAGCAGGTAATTCCGAATCTGTTATGGAAGTGTCACAGTTCATCAAAGTGACTGTTAGGGATAATCATTAAGTAATTACTGAGGATTGTATTCTGTCACATGTACATATTTAATTCATTGAGTTGTTTCTTTGGTCATTGAAAGGGTATTCACGATTTTGCAGCAATATTTGATTCATTTTATATACTGTACAAAAACAAGCTGTAGACATTTATTACTTCAGCGTAAATAATTTCCACGCACTAAATTCTAGTCCATTGACCTTTTTATGTATAACTTTAGTCAATATATGTATTTTTTTTATTTAAACATTACATCTTAAATATTTGCATTTAAAATTTCTATGATCAAGTACCAGAATTAAAAATTCGCTGATTAGCAAAGAAAATATAATATGACACCATGTTTAAAAAGCAAAGACAAATTCAATATTTTGAGAAATCGTCAAACGATTGCACTAATTTCTTATATCCCAAAAAGTGAAACGAAGGAATATATTTGATAAAAACCAGTACCTTTTTTCCACAATATCTGACCATGTTTTTAATCTCAATTTTAAAAAAACCACACCAGTGCATGTCCAATACAAAGTATTTTTTTAATTTGCATATTTAAGTTGAACACGTGAAACTTTAACTACGGAAGTGAGCTAACTACACCCACAACTTGTAACATATATTCATATTTTTAATACTGAGACATCATACTTATCAGCAATATTGTGATTACGACCATTAAACTTTTCGTAGTGCTTGATATATCTAAGCTGTAAACTAAGGTAAACTCCCCCATGCATAATTTTTCCTCAGCTAAATTCTGTAAGTTTAATAAATGTAATATTAGACAAATAAGAGTGTAAGATTCTGTTTATTGTGTTATTTGAGAGAACACGATTTTGCATCTGCAAAGTGTTTACTTAGCTATAACAGAACATAATAAATGTCTAGCGGGCTAAAATACGACGCCATTACGATCATATGACGCCATTTATATATATATATATAATATATATATATATATATATATATATATATATATATATATATATATATATATATATAATATATACTAACATAGTGAAATCAAAAACAAACCTACCGATCGGTCAATCCATATATGCATGTCCAAATCACAATCCATACAAAAGTAAAAATTTTAAAGCAAGCAAATTAGATTGAGGCTGGATGCTCCGGAAGGGTATGTACATTCTGTACACGCCATGTGTGTAATCAAAATTAAGAATGAAAGGAACACTGGACACACATACATCATACTTATTAATAATATTGTGTTGATGGCCATAAACTTTTGGTAATATGATTTTTTATTATATAGCAATATATACATCGCATAGAAATTAAACGATAAATCCCAAGGTGTTAGCAGGTAATAAATTTCGATATTTGCAAGCACACTTTGTTCTAGTACGAGGTTTCCTGAATCAATTTTTCATATTGCATGCTTCTCACATGAGGCTGTTGTTTATGACGCCATACGATTGTTGTGACATGACTGAATACGTCATTGTTGTGTTGTCGTATTGCACTATTTCTTATATCCGTATACAAGAACTAGTGCGATATTGATATACGGTAATTTTAAATGAAATACTAGTGGGAAGTAAACGAAATTTATTTTGCTATATAATAAAAAGGTTATTGAACTAATATAATGAAATATTGTCCCTCGTTGATTCGACATTTGCGAGTCAACTCGGGACAATATTTCACAATATCAGTTCAATAACCCTTTATTATTACATGAATTTATCGTATGAACCTGGGGATAAGTATATCATAAAATGCAAAACACACTTGAAAAGACATTATTAAATTATGACATAACATCCTGATTAACTATGACAATAAATTCCTCCTTTTAATACACAACTTTCTGAATCTCGTAAGTTTATTTCACTTTCATTGGTGCTATTTTAAGATTTTCTGCAATATTATTTTGAAGGTAAAAATAAAAAAACAGTTATGACTGAAATGTGTTGCTATTTCAAAAATTGTTCCCAAAACGAACCCAAACGAAGAGATTTATGTTTCCCCAACCATATTCATGGTTATAACAAGAACAATTAACCGAATTTTTTGTACTGATTCACAAAGATCTGCTAAATATGAAAAAAAGTTGCAGCAAAATTATTGTGGGGGAAATGGAGTGAATACTGCATGCAATTACTTCGATTTGAGACTTTTAATTTAAAAATAACAAACTGTTATTTTAATTTCCAAACAAGTACTCTATAATCAAAAACAAACATACTAATTCATGTCCGAATCACAATCTAGAAGCAAAATAAAAAAAATGGAACTGACAAGTCACGTCAGACACATGACCTTCCACCAGGGAAGAGGGGCCGGGTGCTCCGGAAGGTTAAGCACTTCCTGTTTAGATACTTACACCTGGCACGTGTGTGAAAGAAATATGGAACTATCGGACGGCAAATATATCTAGGGCAATCCTGGTCACAGAAACATCAAACTTATCAACAATACTGCGATGACGGCCATAAAACTTTTGAGGGCCTTCATAAGCCTAGGTTTGCAATACCCATTAGTCAGCAGTTTTTTTAAAGCATTCTGCTTCGTTGTCTATTACACTGCAAATTTCTGAAGTTTGGGTAATACAACCAATATTTTCAAGGATCTGGTATATGCGATTGTCTCTCCTATTTGAAAATATAACAGAAGTTTGACTAAATAATACAGCTTAACTGGTGCTAGGCATGTTAAGTCTTTTATGATAAACAACAGGTTTTGTCACATTGAAGACTTCATAATGACTGACTAAATGACAATCTCGAATGGAACTGAAGTGATAAATTTCTGCTCTAAGTTGCCATTTTTATAATGTAATTTAATTCACTTTAACAAAGATAATGTCATTGGAAACATTGGAACAAGAAAGCATAAACATGTCGGGATAGCTATATGACAAAATAATACAATTATTGGGACAATTGGAGGGGTTAAAAAAGACAAAAAAACATTAAGGCATCATAAGAATAAGATAAACAATTGGAACAACTTCTGAGTAAGAAAACGCTAACACAAATGGTCAACTCGGGGGCAAGCAAAGAGAAAATACATGCGTCGCACATAAGCACTACATACGGCATGTGTTATTTGATTTGGGTGGTACGGAATTCCTCCTAAATTATCACAAAGATCCATATGTTTTCTCTCCGGATGGCCAGCAACAAGAACCTCTGACGCACAGTCAACCTCACAAACATAGTAAATATTTTAGTAATTTAAAGCTGTTAAACTTTTACTAAACCTTTGTTATTTTACAGCACCTGACGGCCGTTTCAGAATAAAATTTCTCATCAAATTGAACCAAAACTGAAAATTCAAATATTTTGAGTTGTTGAAATGAAAGAAATAAAAAGAGCAGAATGAGTTTTGTCAAATAAACCTTTGGTTATACTTGGAACAATTTAACAAAGGGTTTCTTAAAATCCCAATGCATGTGGAAGTTTACCGATTCGTTTGCCAAAAGTCAATTGTTTATCTTTTTGAGTTGTTGAAATGAAAGAAATAAAAATAGCAGAATGAGTTTTGTCAAATCCACCTTTGGTAATACTTGGAACAATTTAACAAAGGGTTTCTTAAAATCCCAATGCATGTGGAAGTTTACCGATTCGTTTGCCAAAAGTCAGTTGTTTATCTTTTTATATATTTGCAGAATAGATATAAATGGCAAAACTATTGATTGGGGCGCAAAACACCAATACTTTAATCCTCTCTACTATTCAAAAAACGATAGAATTAAAAGACTTTTCATTAAGGCCATACCACAATTACTTCACTCTTTACTCCATGTCAATACCTACTGGTTGTAAATTTCTACAATGGTCCATCACCTGTTGTAATTTGTCGCTGAATCCATCTACAAATGCTTCCGGGTTGATGGCTATAAAACACTGACCCTGGCAACAAATGTAAAGTTAGAATGTTCAGTGTTATTTTACAGCTCAACATGGCCTCATCAAACATACCAATCCATGTCTAAATTACAATTACAAAGCAAATAAATAATAAACCAGGCACATTGATTTCCACTAGAGATGGGAAGTCAGGTATTTCATCTCGTAATGCCCAGTGCTTAGCGAAAGAACAGTCAATACTCACTTTCAAGATTTGGGTCAGACCCGGTCGGGGTTTAAACCCACGAGCTCCCACTTACGGAGCGAGCACTCTACCGACTCAGCTACTGCAGTGGTGGGATGCATTAGATTGTTAATAGAAACGGCATATAATATGGAACCTTGTTTAATATTCAGAGTGTGAACCCATCGTATAAAATACCGTTCAACAATTACTCTGGTCTCAAATACCCTGTACCGTCTGATAATATAGGGCTATTGACATGAAATTGTGAATGAGTAAACGAGGGATAATTCTTCACAATATCGGTTCAAAAACCCTTTTTCTAAATGGCGAATTTTCATTTTCCACTAGTATCATTTTCTCTTATAGTATTATACAATTTTTGTCTTTTGATTAGGTGGCTATGGGATTATACTTACCTGATCAAAGTAATTTTCACCAAGGCCTTCAGATTTTAGTGTAATCAGCAAAATGATCGCAACTTTGGCATTACTGGAGATGTTCATAAAGTCGTTAAAACTGGTAAAAATCTTAATACATCCTTATTAGTTTAGATGCACTATCTTTAAGTTAACGGCATCTATTGATGCCAAAATCGCACCAAAAATTCTATGGTTTCTATTGACGCAAGCGTTTACGCTGCTCGTCGTCCGACATTTTTGCCAATCTCCAGCGCGTGCTATCTTGTTATGTCTTTAAATTATGACATCATTATTTCGGGAAAGTCCCTAAAGGCATGCGCAATTACACAGGTCCATTCAAAAATATACATGTAATTGTTTAAATCCCTAGGCTATCATCTATCGCTCAAGTAATTTGCTCCTCCTTCATAGTTCACTGGCTATTAAATTAACCACATTTGAATATTTGTAACTGACCGATCAATATACATATATAAATTAAATCTTAAAATTAAAAAAAATATATTAAAAGTTTAAAATTTCTAACAATGTAGACATGTGTTAAAATAAGTGTTACCATTTGATTAACAAATTTTAAGTTTAGAAACCTGGCATTTGATAGAAAATTCATGTTTACAGTAATGTAATACCATGTAAATGAATAAGTGATATATTTTGTAAATGCTAAGTGATCATATTTTTGTTATCATTTGTTATCAATTGCAAAAAGTCATTGGGTTTCTCTGTAGTTTTTCTATTCTATGTAGAACGTATTTATAGATTTGAATTTTCAAAATGGCGGCCGTTGTCATGGACATGAAAAAAAAAAAAAACGGCAAAAGTACAAGCCCTCCTAATATGAGTTCTGAATACAGGGTTTGACATTTATTCGTTTAGGCGCCTTATTTGTAATGATGCATCCATCATTCCATTAATACTCGTTTTATTTCAAATATAAAAATAACGATAATATCATAGAGTATAATATAATACGGAACATTATTATATGAAATATATATCGGCTAGTGTTTGTATGTAGGTAGAGTCAGACAGTATATATACCTACAGAATTTACTGACATTTCACTAAAGTGCATCTACTATTACATCAGACCACGTGGGTGAACCAGAGATACGCACCTCGATCAGTAGTCTTTTGTTTCAATGTATTGTAGCCTTGTTGTTTGAGGTCCCTCTCAGTGACATTGTTATCACGTTTTTAAAAATGGCTATCCAGTGGTTATACCACTACTGTAGCCCATTTAAGAGATTGTTCGCTTCGTATGTGGTCGTCGATTCAAATCCTGACTGAAGTTGATCAAGACTTGAATAATAGGCACCTTGCATTTAGAAATGAAAGTCACGAGTTCCTTCGGAAGCGGCCTAAACCAATGACCCGAGTCACGACAAGCATTGCACGTTAAGGGTCATCTGAATGGGAAAATTCAAGTGAAAACCAAATTGTTGAAAAACGTGAAAGAGGGGTACAATTATGAAATTACCTCTAGAAGTGTGAAGATTTATAAATACTAATAAAGCAGGAATTGATAATTTAAATTTTTTTAAAATATTTGTTGCATTTTTATGGAAATTGTGCAAAAATACACGTTTTTTGGAGAAAATAGTTTTCACCTTGTATAACCAATTAATTTAAAAAATGAAAAGATATTTACATATTCAACGTCATAGAACAGTGCATAGGGGTATGTCAGTGTTTGTTTAAAGAAATACAAGGTTTTTTGAAAACTCGACAATTTACTGTTGAGGTTTTCTACAATTTATTTTCCTATTAAAATGCGTGTAAACTATTTTTCGCCAGAACGTATTATTTTGCACAATTTCCATAAAAAAGCAACAAATATTTTAAAAATTCTTAAATTATCAATTATTGCTTTATATTTATCTCCACACTTGTGTAGGTAATTTTATAATTGTACCTCTCTTTCACGTTTTTCAATCAAATGGGTTTTTGACTTGAATTGTCTTACTTAGATGATCCTTGAAGAAACCTGTCCAGAGCAAATGTTACGTGCAAAGGAAAAAAAATCTGCTACTTATTCTAGAGCTGGTGACGTCTCGATTGAAATGTCTTGTCTGGGACGTAAAACCTTAAATAATCTATTCATTCTCCAGTAGCATTGTTTCAATTGTAAACTTTAAAGGTAGTTCTCAATCACCGACCGTTGATTAACAGCACTCACTTATCGGTCCAAGGGCACTTGACAGGTTTATTAAATACGTCATCAAGGACGATAAACTCATATGTGCTAACGATTGCTTTGATGGGTGCTACAATAAATGTTCAATAAGGTTCGTCGCTGTATCATGTGACCATCACCCTTAACGTTTCTGATGGACGTTTTTGTATACGTTTACGTTGTAAACAAAGACTGTCTGATATGATACCCAATGGAAATAATTATTCCGCAACAGAGAGGGGTATACCTGGTACAGCGGCGCATTGTGGAATTCGGAAAACGGAATATAAGATGTGCCAGATAAAACAATTAATCATACGCGTTATATTTGAAAGAAGCCTGACCTTGTCAGATTTTTAGAGTAGACTAGAATACATGGAAATACATTATGTATGTTTTACCCTTCCAAACAACCCGGCCTCACTTCCCTTGTGAAAGTTCACATAAGTAACTTAATTTGAAAGTATCAAAGTGTTTGCTTTGCCTTGGTACAAACATACTTAGCCATAAAATGAATAATCTGAATGCTACATATAGTACAAGCACTCTAGCATGTCACGACTGAGCTATCAATTTGTATTAAAAACGGGTCGTTGCTCGGTTACCTAGTGCTCGAGATATGGATACTGTAAACGTATTTATTTTCGCGGTGTACTAATTTTCGCTAATTTCGCAGTCGTTTATTCTCCCAATTAATACCAAGCGAACAATTTTTCATACTTATTTTGTTATTCTGCATATTTCAGAATCGCGATAAATTAACTACACGGATGTTTAAATTTCCTGTACCGCGAAAATAAATACAAGCGAAATTAATACGTTTACAGTAGCTAGTGACACAACTGTTAAGAAATATTTGAAGACAATATTTTTGTTTGTAACTTTAGAGGCTTAAACGCACACCCTTTTGACACCAAAAATGTTGTATTTATATAAATATGCTAAGAGATATTCTTTGATGAATAAAAACCTGTTATAGTTGCATCAACATTTACCTCGGTACCCTTTGTAAGCTATACCTTTTTTTTAAATAAATACCACGATAGTATCTACCCGAAAGTGTATTATTATTACATGTTTATGGAATAATAAACAAGTCATAAGACAATAATTAAACATTTTTTGTTATTTTTACAAGATAAAAGATGGGAAAAGTAATTTTTGGAATTTCAAAAAAAAAAAAAAAAAAAAAAAAAAAAAAAACCGCATTAATTTAAATGCGCATTTTACAGCAAAATCGGCAATTCGCATTAATGTCATGACGCATTAAATTCCTGATTTAGAGTAGTTTACAGCTATCGAGATTAAGCTAACGAGAGACTAAAATAAGCAGCCGATTCGTCACTTATTCTTTATATTAGTGTTAAACTTTAGACATATCTGTCCTGTTTAATTCAGTGTTTAATCTTAATTTTTTAAAAACAAATTTTGACAAAAAAAATAGAAAGATGTTTGTACCTCATTAGTCACATGACGTTACTTATCAATTATTAATAAAATAAGAAGGTAACCTTGAATGGCAATCTCATCATGTTAATTGTCCTTTTTCATCAGTGCCATTCCAATATATCGTTGGACTTTTTTAGCAGAAAGTACATATTGTGTGCTTACTAAGATGTTAATATTTTCATTGCATTAAAAATAACCCGATATTGTTTCGATTGCTGTGACAATAGGTCAACTTAAATAAAAATGTCACCACCTTCATTCTCCTGTTTCATCATTGCCATTCCAATAGCATAAGACTTGTTCAGCAGTAAATGCATGTTGCGTGTGTATCACGGTTTTGTTCTTAGTAGTTCATTCCATTTAAAAAAAAGATATTATTTTGATTGCTGTGACAATAGGTAAACTTGAATACCAATGTCATCACCTTTATTCTGTTTAATCAATGTCATTCCTATATTTTATATCGTTGGATTTTTTCAGCAGAAATTGCATATTGAGTTGCATTAAGCTGTTTTTTTCGTAGTTCCAACAAATTGAAAAAGACCATAATATTGTTTTGATTGCTGTGACATGTTACCAGTATATACCGTTTGTAAATTCAGATCTTGCTGTTTGTAGTTTTGTTCCTTAACATTTGTGTCGGTTGCCATGATGGCTTATTCTTGATTCCTGCTGTTGCCAACATTCATGTATGTCTATCAGTACCGTTGATTCACAGACAAAAAATCTGTGTCAATTATGCTGTTTCTTTCATTCTCAAATAAATTTGATTTGATTACACACGTGGTGGGTGTAGCTAGCTAAACAGGAGGTGGTTACCCTTCCGGAGAACACAACCTCTCTTCCCTTTTGTCGATTCACGTGTTTAACGTACTTTGCTAGTTCCATACTTTTTACTTATGAAATAGTTTAATCATGTAGAAACATTTAAAAAAGGTAATACAAAACTAATGCCGAAAAAGACATCACGTGAGTATTTAATAAAATAACGATTTTAACAACCATGACTTGGTAAATTAATTCAGTAATTATTTTGTAAGATCAAATATTTGCTACTTGTATTGCTAGATTTTGTAACATGTTTTGTTTAATTTTCTTTTCATATTTTAAAAAAAATTAATCCATTTTCACGACGACATTAACTGCGTGCTAGCTCAAATATTATCAATTCGCTTGTATTCATATAACAACATGTTAGAAATACACAACGCGACCTTGAAATAATATTTACCACGAATATTTTCACATAACAATAACATACTTAGACCACAAGCTACAGACATATATACATACACATGACGGCATTAGGAAATAACAATGTAACAATTTGAGACCATAAGCTTCATATATATTGACATATAAACAACCTCTAAAGTCCTACAGCACCATGTCCCATTCATCTTTAGATAACAAACAACAACAATTTAACGGTTCAATTCAAGATAAACATTAATTGCTGAATACTTTTATTTGTTTTTATCGAAAATATCGTGACAGCAAGCAAGTGATAAATATATCGAAAACTTGAAGTTGATAAAAGTATTTTAACAAAATAAAGTAAAAAAGTAATAAAAATCCCAATCTATGATTAAATATTGAACTGCATACATGACACAAGTACATATAATTTGATTAAAAAATCTTGCAATCCGTTTTTACAAGTTGATTATTTTATGTCTTGAAATTTAATGATGTTGTCAATATTATATATTGTTACTCTATGTGCAACTTGTTTTGATTAAAAATCAAATCACCAAGTTAATATAAATTTCTTCTGAAAGGCCTTGAATTCAAACGTAATTCATTATTGCGACATTTCAGAGAACGTTTATTTCAGGTTATTTCGAATCTAGAGAAATGAACTACAAGTAAATATAAATCAAGAATATTCTTCTTATTAAAAACTTGCTTTAGGATGTATGCTTCTGATGTTCCAGCCTGTGTCCTTGAAATCTTGTTTGAAAATAATTTCTGAAATATGTAACACTGGTGGAAATTGTTAATAAATTTAACAGTTAACAGTGATCCCATTTTAATGTGAAAAAATAATGTACATGTATGTATTGCATGTAGTTTTTGAGTTTTATAATGTTCAAGTTCTATTAATTGAAAAGACAAATGGCGTCAGCGAAAGTGTAGAGACAATGGGGTAGGCCTACAAAAATGACTTTACAAAATAAATACACAACCCATGTCTACTTTCTTTGATATGCATTATCAATCATTTATCCAGCAAAAATCTGTATTCAAATACTCTTTGTTCGGGAAAATGGTCAAAATAGAGATATATTTACATGGTCCTATAGAAAAAGTGCACCACCATATTACTTTTTCTTCATAAATGATGGTTTCATAGTTATATCCTCCCAAAAATAAGGTAAGGAAAAAATTAATGCAGGGAAATTTTTGGTCCCACAGTTTAACCTAACTTGTCAGTTTCAAAGTTTTATTTTTGCTTTTGGATTGTGATTCGTAGATTGATTGGTATGTGTGATTAATGATGTTGTCAATTTTATATATCGTTAAATGATATAACATTAATCAGTAAATGTTTGTGCCCAGGCAAAATTTATTGCTACCGAAGAAACAAAAAACCCTAAAATAAAAAGGGCTCTATTATTTAAATGCAAGTAATATAACGTTTGTGAGAATTAATCTTCGAGGCAATATAAATCAAGAAAATTCGTCAGATTACATCATCAAGAATCTGCTTAAACAACTGCAACAACTCTTGTAACACTTGACAATATATATTTACCCCCATAGTTGTACGCGAAAGTTATCTATCATATACCTTCGACTATATCAATCAACTCCATAACCATATCTCGACAAAAATTACAAACCCAAAAATTCTGGTCAATGATCATCATCCTTAAAAAATCTCGATAACAGACACGACACTCAACAGAGATATTTATAACAGAACAAGTTGACACCACACTCTACGAACATATTGACATGTTGTATTAGACGCCTCATGATTGGTATAGATTACTTATTTTTCTGATTTTAATCTGAACATATGTTAAAATATTCGAATAACCCGGACTCACTTCCCTGGAGGTAGTTCACGTTTTTAACCTAACTTGTCAGTTTCATTTTTTAACTTTGCAACTGTATTGTAATTCGAAAATGGATTAGTATGTTTATTGTTGATTAATATTGAACTGCATAATACAAGTAAATGTATTAAAATCTTAAATTCATTTCTACAAACTGGTTATTTTACGTCTTGGGATTTAATGAGGCTGTCAATATTATATATTGTTGCTCTTTTATGCAATGTGTGTCCATAAGATAGAACATTAAATAAGTAATCAGTATGTTTTGTGCCAAGATGAAATCCATTGCTGCCGGAAAGCCTTGACATCAACAGAAATGCATTATTTAGATAAATATCATTTAACGTTTATTGCGAATGTAATTCCTTAGTCAATATAAACCGAGAAAATTATGTAGCTTACATCAACAGCAATCTGCTTTATGAACCGCTTTAACATGTATGTTATATGCATCCACTTTAGTATTTCTCGACAATATACATCAACCTAAATATGCCTGAGCAATAATAGTTACCACAATACCATCGACAAGGTAGAACACTATATTATTTATTATATTTTTCTTTATATACTCAGCCCCAAAAACACATAAACTAATAAAAAAAACAAACATACTTCCTTATTCATGTCCGAATAACAATCAACTTTCGAACTGACAAGTCAGGTTAGACACGTGAACTTCCACAAGGAACGTAAGACCGGGTGCACCGAAAGGATAAGCACCTCTTGTTCAGCTAACTACACCCGCCACGTGTGTTATTAAAATTTTGTGAAAGGAACATGGAACTTTGGGACGTCAAATATATCCAGGGCAATCCTGGACAGAGAGACATCAAACTTATCAACAATACTGTGATGAGGGTGATAAAACTTTTTGAGGGCCTTGATAAGCCTAGGCTTGCAATATTTCTGAGTCAACAATTTATTTGCAAGCAACCTGCTTCGTTGTACAAAGTCCCCATAGTACCTAAATATGCCTGAGCAATAATAGTTACACATTGCCATCGGCAAGGTACATAGATGCCCATTTCACTTCACAAGTAACATTTACCAATAATTATTTTAAAAGTTTCTTTATACACACAGCCCCCGTAACACTGAACTAAAATATTTTCAAATTACTGAAACAAATTAAGACCACACGGTACAAATGTAGACTTAGATTTAGATTTAGATTTAAATGTAGATGCTAAGTCATGGAAACCAAAATTAGTATAATTTTGTACCCAGAGCAAATCTATTGTTGCCGAAAGACCTGGAAATCAATGGGAATGCATTATTTAGATACATGTAATGTAACTTTTTGTGAATCTTGAGATATAAACCACCAGTCAATATAAATGAAGAGGATTCTTCAAATTACATTATCTATAATCTGCTTTAATCTGCAATAAACCACCATTACGTTTTATGTGATTTGCATTGACCCTAGCACCCTTGCACCATATACATCAACCCCCATACGCCCGAGGAATAATCATCAACATCATAGCTTTAGCCATATTTTTCAACCTCGATAACCTCAATCTCTATTGCTTTGGAAATAATCAACATCACCAAAACTTACCAACTCTTATTCACATGAACAAGAGTAGGTTACAACACCGTACCTTCGGCTATATAAATAAACCATACAACCTTCCATTAGTAATATATTCACAGCCCTATAGCTCCTGGTCATATAAATCAACCCCCATACGTCTTGGCATTAATTTCAAACCGCTTATTCTCGGCCGTATACACAATTGCTTATAACTCTTGGCAATATTATATACATCAACCCCTATATATCTCTGGTCAATAATTGATTTCATACTATATAAATATATTAATCAACTTTCATAAACATTCCTCAAAATAATTCTAAATTTCATTACCTTTGGCAATAATAATTATACCCAAAACTATCGATAATACGAACATTTATTCAGCCCTCGAAAATTTACAAATGACTAACAATTGAGACCACATGCCATGGACAATTAACCAACAAATTTTAACGTCTCGCGGTGTGTAAAATTTATGAGTAATAATTTTTTTCTTTTTTTTATTGAAAATAATAATAATAAATTATCACAAACTTAAGTGATTAATTCCTAAAATTTTTGAAAGTTTATTTAATTTGTATAATAACTTTCATATATTCAAAATCTGTGTTTAAACACGTCACGAACAATTTGTTTAAAAACTTTCAATCCATTCTTACATAATGTTTATTGTGACGGGATTTAATGATGTTGTTATTGTTCCCGTTATATACAACTTATGTTTTTAAGATAGAAAAATAAATCAGTTAATGTTTGTAGCGAGATGAAATCTATTGCTATCGAAAAGCCTTGAAATGAACAGAAAGTATTATTTAAATGCATATAATTTAACGATTTTTGCGGATCGTGAGAATTATTCCTCAGGTCATTATAAATCAAGACAATTCTTCAGATTACATCTTAAACAATCTGCTTAATAAACCACTATAAGGTTTTTGTAGTATGTGTCAAACCATAGAAAGCATCAAGGATATTTATCAACCATTTTAAGCCTGGGAAATAATCATCAACATCATATTTTCGGACAAATACATCAAACCCCATAACCGCAATGCCCATTACTTTGGGCAATGATCAGCATCCCCAAACTTCAACAACCGCTTTACATTTTTTTTTCAAAAACTATGGTATTTCCCCTCATGCAAAGTATTTCCTTCGCTTAATTTGGTAATAGATATTTTGGTCTTTTGGATTACATTTCAAATCATCATTCCGTAAACACACCAACCCTTATACGATTTAACAATTATTATATACTCTATGCGTTCGGCTATGTTAATAAATCCCTTTGCCCTCCATTAGTAATATATTCTCAACCCCAATTACCCTCGGCAATATACACATTTTTGTGCATGGTATCTCGAGATGATAGACATGTCATCTTTATGTATAATAAACATACTGCCTGAAGATTTTTGTAGAAATTGAAATTAAAATATTTAATCCTATTCTCTCCCATTTGACAAAAATGGTTAACACAAACTTCAAATTTATAGTTGCTTTTATTCAATAGAGATTTAATTTCGCTATATTCTCTTTTTGACATTAAATTTCGAAATTAAATATTTTCATTGTATAATTAATTAAACCTAGACTTAAATTATCCGTAGAGAAAATTGTTAACACTGGCAACTGCACCGCGGAATTTAATACCCGTGAATAAGTTCCCGAGTCTGAACCGCGAAATTTCTCCCCTCAGACTTAAACAACTACACAGTACCAATGCAATGCGCTGATGGTTATACCATGGTAATTTAAAAATCTATATGAGTACGTGAGATGTTCCGGTGGTTTTTTTTAAATTTAGGACAGAACTAAGACATGTTTGTGAATCGCAATAGTTTGAACTTATGCGTTTTCTAACTCCCTCCTCAGTTCAAACTTAGAAATGGACTGTAGAACTGAATTAGGAACCTACGTGACAAGGACTGTGCCCTGTAATGTGGGTTTATACAATTATGACAGATATGAAGCTAAATTTGTATGTTAATATAACTTTTATCACACTAAAGGTACCAATTTTATCAGCATTATGCCAATATAACTAGCATAATTGTAACACCAGTTTGCTTTGGGTTAAAACAAAAATGAATAGTAAAAATATTCAAAAGTAATCACACGAATACTGCTTTTTTGATACAGAATTAATATAGATGGCGTAGCGTGCAATCACATTTTTAAAAGAAATGTTTCGACTGCTAAAGGCTTTTCTTTTGACATATATCATGACACACGATCTGCACGACTCGCAAGCTAATTATACATGTAATTAGGAGACCAATGATTACTGTCTAGGCGGTCATAATGCCCTTGTCTGGTTTATTCAATAGCATATTGTATACTTAAGTGGATTACCTTTTTTCAGATAGGAGCTAAAAACGAACAACCGCCGGACACGAAATATTTAATTGTATTCCAACGCATTGCAACAACATATATACGGGAATTTGGTGATGATTTAAAGAAATAGTACGAACAAATGAATCGTAGGGATTTGGGGATGACTAACTTAGTAACAGTATCGAAATGTATTATGACAATATTAGTACTCTAGATTTTTTAAAATTATTTTTAAACACAATTTACAAACATCATTAGTACACCATTTACACACTCATGCATTCACAAAATACGCAGGTACATGTACAAACTCTTAAACCATGTTTTGACTCTAATAAAAAAATTAAAAACTTAATGCTAAATTTTAAGAAAACATATTACGCATTAAACATCTTTTTGTAATGTCTCCATATTTTTTTCAAAAATAACTAAATAATTGTACCCTATATTTATTGAAATAGCTCCTATTTATCTCAGAGTGAAATATAATTTTATCCTCCATGATATATTTTCTAAGATAAAGTTGTTATGTAATTTGTGTTCGATGGATAAGATTTTTTATAGATAAATGTATTTATTGATACTATTTTATGAAATAAGCAGTGTTATTGATACCGTTTGAGATATTTTACTTTATGGTTTCATCACATATTTCCACAGGATTAAATCATTACTTATAAAACATTTTTGTTATCATATTGCTATATTGTTATATTATAAAAAAAGTCTTTGGCTTGGTCCTTAAAAGCCTGTCTCTGTAGCAAATCCTATCCTTTTGAAACCCAAATTTGATATTAATGAAGAATAGGCGATAAATTCCATTACCCCTCTTCTGTTTGTTAAGAACTAGATGCCGCTCTAAACTCTAAAATGATTTTACTTGGTTGAACATTATACAGGTATGTTAGACAAATGACGCTGACATTGTTAAAGTGTTGATATAAATTGATATAAAAAATAAAGAAATTGAACGCTGGTCTTTGCTGAATACGATGTTCTCTTAGTGTTTATGGTGTGCATAATTAACATGTTTAATCAAACAGAAACATACCCATGTCAAAAACACAATCAAAAAGTTAAGGAAAGAGAGACAAGGTGCTTCGGAAAAGTGACTCAAATATCAGAGTAAATCATGATACCGAGTGCATGGTCCAGAATTGTACATGTCAAAATGCCACCGAATTGATAAAATCACACTAACAGATATTGTTTGATACAAAAGTTATCATATTTAAAAATCAATAATATGTAAAATCTCACTGATACAACATCTCTTCATGTTTAGACCTCTTTATATAACAGAGTTACCTTGGTTCAGAGGTCTTGAAATAGAAAAAACATGTTTCAATATCACCTGAAATGCCAGTCACCACCTAAAGCATAGTCCATTATACAGAATAATGTATGTTAGGGTAAATGCCACTGAAATGTCGGGTCACCCTGATACTGTCTGTCAAAACCCGTTTAAACCCGACCAAAATAAATATCGAATTTTACAACGATTTTATGACATCAAAAAAAATAAGTATGATGTCTCTGTAACCATGATTATCATGGATATAAGTTCCATGTTTTTCTTTCAAGCTCAATTTCAATTACACGCGTGGCGGGTTCAGCTAATTAAGAGACGTTTTTCCATCTAGAGCACCCGGTCGCATTTCATGTTCAGCGATGGCAGTTAGTGAGGCTAATTAAATGGTTGTTTCAAATTTTGTTTACTTTGCTTTGACATTGTGATTTGGACATGGATTAAAATGTTTGTTTTTGATAGAAATATATTTATTTATTTTATACCACACTCAAACTAACTTCCGTGTGGAAGTTCACGTATTTAACCTAATTTGCCAGTGTCAAAAGTTTTACTGTGTTTTAAGATTGTGATTTGACTAATCAGTTTGATAATGTAAATTTCAAAATTACGCAATTGCAATTGTTGATGTGACGAATGTAGAGATAAAACTCTAAGACATTATTGGTGTGTGTAATTTTGTCCCATGTATTGAATAATAAAAAGAAAAACGTTTAACAGATTTTGTTTAGATGGTCTCTTTTACAAATAACACAGAACTACCATACAAATGGCGTGATCCCTTACTAAACCGAAGGCTCGATCATCCTAAGGACACAAACATGTCCGTAGTCTTCACTGCAAAAAGGTTATTTTCTAAATCGAAGAAATATGGAACTTATCGGATAAATAAATTTTGATAAATATTTGTTAGAAGAGAACCGTAGTGTATAAACTAAGCCGTTTAACTTTCCATCTCCGGTTTCATTTGCCATGGTAGAGAATACTAATTAATAGCAATAAGTACTTGAAATTACCGGTTTGATTTGAGATGTTCATCTTAATTTCAATATACTTCAGCATATAATATTTTTTGGCAGACGACGTACTTACAAGTTACGCAGTGATACAAGAAATAATAAAACAAAAGTGTATTGATTGATGAACACCAGCAGGATCTGGCTCTATATAACAACAAACTATCCAAAACGCAGTTTCAGTGCACACTTACTGCATATTATCACGCCTGAAATCGCAATTTGCTTTTTTCTTTTAAATCACCATCATGTTCTATAAATCTTTATGTCTTTAGAAACTTGTTTTAATAATCATCTGTCGGCTCTGGTTCTACCTACCAAACAACAATTTCACACAGATTCGTTGCACGCTTTTTGTATATTATCACGCTTGGAATCTTATTTTATTGGCATTTCCTTTCAACTGAATCACCATTTAAATGTTCTATAAATATCTGTATCTTTATAAATTTGTCTTAAAATCAGCTTGACAGTTCCATTCACGTCCTTGTAGTTATATTTATACTTTATAATGTTAACGAAAATGCATATAACATATTGATAAAAAGTTCGTTTAAGTCTCATGGGAGTTATATTTTGTCCGTGGAATTTATGGAAAAGCTAGGTAAATTGCCTTATGTCTAGCAATTACATATAATATTAATCCAGTGATATATGAATAAGGACAATTATACTGTTTAGACTCGGACTTTAAATTCTCTTAGGGAGTGCACAACCTACTTGTAGACAAATTACGTTGCGTAATAAAGTTTGATTGTACAAATCACACACATTGATTCGAAATAAAGTGTCAAACTGAATTGAAAATTTCATTTCATAAAAAAATGCATGTTAGATAAAAATGGAAATGAGAACATATAAAATAGTTTTTTGTAAGCTCACATTTTATTGAAATGTTGGGGAAATATCCCAAACATTACATAATATGGATTTTTTTCTTAATTTCAAATTCGCCAAAATTTGGTAAAAAAAAATACAGATAAAAATGTTTGAGTTTAAAGACAGTTTCATTTCCTTTAATTGTTTCAATAGCGTGAGTAGTTTTGCAAAATTATGTCCTAAAGCACACTTGGTGAAAACTATCTTATTTGATTGCAGGAATATTGTGACTCGGGGCTTGGTTGTGTGTATCTAATTTAGACGTAGCTTTTTTAAAACAACAAATTTTGAATGAAGTAGTAGATTATCTCTCTAACAGTTGTCTCTCAAACCAATGCATCAATTTTAATATAAATTATATCATACCTGCGGAAGATTCCATTCATACCACTAAAATATTTGATAACCGTAAAATTAGGTATATTCTTATTATGACAATTACGTTTTGAAACATAAATAAACAAACGAACAATAAAAAATAAAACATAGAATTGACCGAATCAATGTTGTAGAGTCAAGATTTATCGTATTATTGAACGTTAGACTAGTCTGTATTGTAGGTACACATATTTTTAAAACGAAAACAATAGTGCATGCGAAAATTAACTCTCATCCGACTAAAACATTTGAAACCTAAATCAATACACAGTTTTTCAACTTTCAATAAAAATTTAAACACTACAATGGTGCTTCTCAATAGCGTGTATCTACGTCGCTTTGAAAAAATTAAAATTTAATTACATCGATGATCCCCAGATAACATCAACAATGTGCCAAAGTAATTAATATAAAGTGAAAATTGTGAAATCTCTACAGAGTATTCACACTTTTAATTCAAGTTGATGTAAATTAAATTGATTGTCAACAGAATTGCTTTGTCTAGATGATTAAAATATCAAAGTTTATACAACAATGCGACTTACAAGTGGTTCCCTATTCAGCCGTTAGCCATAAAAAATCAAAATAATATTTTTTGTAATACTATTTTACGGCATAATCCGCGATATTTATTTTACCGGCAGAGTTATTTCACATTTTCAGTGGTTTGAACAGACACTTATCCAAATACAAATCCAGAAGCAAAGTAAAAACTTTAAAACTGGTAAATAAGGTTAAAAACGTGAACTTCCACCAGGGAAGTAAGGCTGAACACTCAACTCCGGAAAGGTGAGCATCTATTGTTTAGCTAGCTACACCCGCCAATTGTGTAAGCAAAATTGGGTGAAAGAAACATGGAATTTTGGGACGATATATAAAAAGATATATGTTGAATTTTTATTTACAAAACATGTCAACTTAATTTCAAATTCTTATTTTGTAATTATAATGACTAAGGGGTCTTAAATTCATGCTTTTTGGCAGACTTTACATCAGCACATAGTATCCCCGCAAACCGAATTTCCATATCACTAATATAATCTAGAATGGAGCATAAACTTAATTACTCTATTTTTATGTAATGAACCAACTACTGCTTTAAACCAAACATTTTGTTTGAAAAGTAAGAATGACATGTTTAAAGTGGTGAAATGAATCAATATCGTCTAAATATGTAAAGCAATTTATGTCATGCTTTTTCTGAATACGATACTCTTGTATTGTGATGACGTACTATTCCATTTTTGGTGTGCCTTACAAATATGTGAATTGAAAGCAATCATCCTGATACAAAATGCATGTCACTAAATTGATCGCAAGACACTAATAGAGATTGTTTGAAATAAAATTATGCATATTTAAAAGTCATTGCAATATAAGGTCTTCCCGATACAAAATCATAGATAAAAAGTATGCATATTTAAATTCCACTGATACAACATAGTCACCTTGACACAGAGTGTTTTAAAACGGAAAAATGTGACTGAGATGCCAGTCTACCTATACATTATACACTGTACTGAAGTATGCATGTAAAATTAATGCCACTGAAATGTCGGGGTAACCCTGATACCGTTTGGTAGATACAAAAATATGTTTAAATGTCAATACATCACCCTGGGTTGTGTGCATTTAAACAGATAAAACTGAAAAACTCATTAAGAAAAAATAATGGTATTTCAATACAAGCAATGATAGTTCCGAATATATATTTTTGTTATTAAGTCTTTTTCTTGAAAAGAGGTAAAACGCAGTTTTATGTAGATTACGTTATGACATTATGACACAAGTTCGATGGATCAGTAATTGTGTTACATTAATGTCACAGACAACATTCAGATAAAAGTTAAAACTATGCCCATCAACATAAAAATCGAACATTACAATGATTTTATGACATCAAAAATTAATACATTAATTGTGAGATATTCCCTCAAATTTATCATCATTAAACTTAGTATGATGAAGTAAATATCAATGTCTGTCCGACTGTTTATTCATCTGTCCGTCTAGCTGGCTCTCCTCGTAAAACTGTGTCCGCTCCATTACTTGCCTGGCCCGCAATATCCGTGTAAACCCTTGTTCGAACCATAACTTAGTGGCCAAGCAAATTAAATGTTGAGGGTGTACAGGAATAAACATGTATCTCTATCTGTGCAACTGTCAGTCTATTTTTTAGTCTGTCTGACTGTTCCTGTAAACCGTTTCCGCTCCATAACTGCTATATATATGGGTGGATTTTTTATTTATTGATGTAATATGGTGCAAATAGATACAAACACGAGGCCATGTTTCTCATACCATATTTAGATTTGTTGAAGTAGGCCAGGAGGTCAAATAAAACAGAAACATACCGATACATGTACAAAGCGCAATCTCACACGCAAAAACAATGATAAATAATGAACATACATACTTCCACCTCCTGTCTATCTAGCTACATTCTTTGTCACACTGATTCATTTCTGTTGCAATGTTGATAGTCAGTGTTTCAGTAATAAAGTTGAACATGACTTCTCTGAGTGTTTCTCCGACCTTATTCAGGTACAAGACAAGAGGTGTTGGTAATCGTTTCCACAGTGTCTACAAGATAACAATTCGGTTTGTTAAGATACCATGAATATATATTTTCACAAACGCTGTAGAGTTTTGGGCCATGTCAAATTTTCTACAACAGTTAAATTATGTTTGGTGTTTTTTTACCGCTCCAAATAATTATCGGGTATTGCACGTTCGAATTACCATATTATTTGCTGTGATTCAATTGTGCTTTTAATTAAGTGTTTCTAGATGGATGGAGATAAATAAGGACCAGTTTTTAAATAAGATTTTAAAGTACTAGTGTATGAAAACATTTTTAATAAACGTTTTATATCTGTTATGAATCTGAAAAAGTCTTTTGTTTTTTTGCGGTAAAGTCTTCGATATTTCTAATAAAAATCATGTAACTGTGGTATCGTCTTCAAAATGTCAAGATTTGTTGAAGAGTATCTGTGTGTGTTTTTCAATTTCTGATGTAATCCTAGATAAACCAAGCATGCTGTCTATGATTCGTTTACGGATAAGAAATCGTTGCGTGCTTACGGCTAGAATTGCATTTATCGGCATTTCTCTCCATTTTTTTCACATACTAAAATTTCAGTAATTGAATAATAAAAAAAATCTCTAGATCTTTAGAAACTTACTTGTCTAATTTCATATCTTAAAAGTTCTATTCAACCCTTAGAAGTAAAATTTATACTATATGATATTAACGGAAACGCATACGAAAATATTGATAAAACGTCCTTTTAAATCAAATGGGATTTTAGTTTGTTCATAAAATGCATACAAAACCTATGTAAATTCCCTAATGTGCAACAATTACATATAATTGTATATCAGTGATATAAGAATATTTATAGACATTCTGTTCAAACTCAGACATTCAATTCTCTCCGGGTTTGACCAATGTACCTTTAGACAAACCAAAATTGTGTAATAACGCTTGATTGTTATAGTCGTAAAGTGATTTAAATACAGAGTAAACTTATATTGCAAATTTCATTTCCGGAAAAAGTGTCTTTTTCTTAAAAAATGGAAATTAGAACTTATAATTTGTTTTTCTTTAATGCAAATTTGTTTTTGTTTTTTGGTTGGTACTTTATTGCAATGTTTTGAAAATATACTAAAAATTACATAATATGGATATTTTTTCTTTCTGTTTAAGCTGTTAAAATTTCACACAAAATATTACAAATGTAAAACTTCTAAAAGTTAAAAACAATCGCATTACATTTAACTGTTATAAGCGCATGAGTAATTTTGCAAATTCATGTCCTAAAGTTACACCTAGAATAATATTTTCATGCAACTGCTACTTTATGTTTACATCTAATTCCGAAAAGAGGATATAAATTGATCTCCTGGTCCTTCAAATCTAAATTTATGTCTTTTCATCGTGAAGTTATAGCTTACTATAAAACAACGTAAAGACACTTTGAAACCGTTTATTATTTAAGTTAATTGTATGAAAAAATGCATATCATATGCAAAGATTAACCTTGCATGTTCTGCTAAAACTACATGCCCGTAAACAAGTTCTCAATAAATATTAGACGATTCGTGTCAGGCTCCGAACAGCGGACAAAATTAATTTATTTTGGTTTTATACGGGACTAGAAGGAGGACATTTTCCCCGAACTTTCTGTGTAATCACCTAAACTGAAGATTGCTAAAACAACTATTTTAGAATTAACAAGTGATTTGCGTATCACGCACTCCGATAGAACCGAAAGAGTCTCAATGTCGAGAAATCAAGGAGATTGACGGCAAACCAAACATTTGATTGATTAATTACATAAATTTGAGTTAATGCTTATTATGACATTTTAAAACATGTTTTAACAAACAAAATACGAATAGGAAACAGGATTGACCTAATAATTGCTGTACAATTAAGGGGTGTCAGCAAATATATTATAGTATCAACGATTGCAAATTTTTGGAGATTGACAAAATGTATTTTGCAGTTTGGTTTCATTTAGGGGTTGCTTATGATCACAACCCTAAAACAAAGTGACAAAGCATGTTAAACACGTATACTAGTACTTTCATCGGGGCAGAGAGACACGACGATCGAGGAGGGTAAGCATCTTTTGTGTAGCTAGCTACACTCATCATGTGTGATATAAAATTGAAAATGTAAGGAACCTGCACCTATGGGATATCAAATATTTACAGCGTAATCCTGGAAACATTATACTTATCAACAATATTGCAATGACAGTCTTTTATTTTTAAAGACTCAAATAAGCCTAGACTTGCAATATCCCTGCGTTTATCTTTTGCGCACATAGAAATAACTCTTATTATGGTTGTTGACTTGTAAAAAATCTCGTTTATGCAGTTTTAATACATTTTAAAGGAATTAAATTATGCCTTTTATTGAAAGACATGCAACAGTCAGACACCAACATCATTTACCCACAGATGAAGGAAGACATATTTTAAAATGAAACAATCGTTCATGATAAAATGCATTTACACATGTTCGCAGCTGACAGTTAACAGATAGCTTTACGTATTCTTTAATTGAATACACGTATTGCATACATGCTAAAATGCAGTTACACTCGGTTATAGGCAAACAACATCCACCTGTCCGTTTGACCTTTTAA
Source organism: Anadara kagoshimensis (assembly GCA_021292105.1). Taxonomy (NCBI): domain Eukaryota; kingdom Metazoa; phylum Mollusca; class Bivalvia; order Arcoida; family Arcidae; genus Anadara; species Anadara kagoshimensis. The sequence goes on along the minus strand of CM037861.1, from coordinate 41,156,987 downwards.
TTCAAATGTTTATTATGGACAAGTACATTTACGTATAGGATACACATTTTTATTTCGTTTACATAATGGAGAAATGAATTACGTATTTACTGCGAATCACACCTCCTATACGCGTGTAATGGTATTATTAAGAATATTAATAAAATGTCAAGCTAATGTTAAGTTAATGTTATTTGCCTGTAACAAAAATTAAAATTAAAATTATTTCATTTTAACTTTCACAAAAGATTGTTTTACACGATACAATCCAGTTGGCGTATGTATCTGTTGGTTTGAAAAATTTAATTAAATCTACAATCCTCTTAAGATAACACCTATAATGTGCCAAAACCATTTTCAAATTAAATACATTCTATAGATTTTGCACCTTGAACTCAAGTTGATGCAAATTAAATTGCTTGTCATCAACATTGTTTTGTGTAGCTGATTTAAATATCAAAGTACGGTGACGATTTGATAAGTAACCAGCCTATCCCATTTCCAATTTTCCAACACAGTAATGCTTATCGTGTTTTGCATCAATACATGTTTCATACCTGAATACTAAATTATAAGCGCAATGAATCATCCTGTGGTAAGATAATGATGCAAAGGCATGCTTTTCATCTGAAGTCGTGTTGTAATTCGGTATTTGTATTTAAAAGGTAAAACAAGCAAGAAAATACTAGACGAGTTAACCTATGTTCATCTTATTTTCATGTTAAATTTTGGGTAGAAGAATTAAATGGCGGTAGAACGTCTTTGAAAGATCTGATCTGTGCGCCCACTGGGTGCCATTGACGAACACGTGTGTAACAAAAGTCAAGAGCTGTATACTGTAATAGGCGTGTTCAGGTTGAAAAAATAGCACAGGCTATTATTCATTTCACATTGATACGTTTTAGTAATCATAAATGGTCGTTGTTATAAGTTAGGTTCCCAAATATCTTATTGATGGACAAATGACATCAGTATGAAGCGCCTTAGTGAAGCGTTTAGGTCCAAAGACAGTTTTCTGTTGCGTCTGTTGACTGTAGATGAGATTTCATTACAATAAGCAGAAAAAGCTCAAAAGTGTCAGTGGACAGAATCTGGGAACTAACCAATTTCTGGCAAAGTGTTAGCCACAATATTTTAGGTCGCAAAAGGTGTTATTATGGTAGACCATCTGAGAACCGCCTAGCTGATTTAAATAATACGGGTTTACCTATGGGCTTCTGGATTCTGCTTTATTTTGGACAAAATCAGTATGTATAACATTCACACAATAGCAATTATTTTCCCACAACTAAAAGCAAACAATTTTTTAAAACGAAAGCAAGTGTTTATGATAAAATACATCTTAAGCCATTAAATTACAACTGTTATTGGGGAATATGCAACTGACACTTGACAGATAGCTATACATATTCATATATAAATCAAAACAACAGTTCATGCAAAAATGCAGTACATCTGACTGAAAATCAAACATAACCTGTGTCAATAGAAGTTTATTTTCACTTACATAAACGAAATGTTTTCACACAATACAATGGTGTTTTTCAATGCAATGTATTTGTATTGATTTGAAAAATTAAAATGGAATTACATCAACGATCCCAACATAACACTATAATGTGTAAAAATCATTATTGTAAGGTTCAAATTGCATAATCTCCATAGGGTATTCGCGTCTTACATTTCAGTTGATGCAAATTGAATTGCTTGTCAACAACATTGCTTGGACTATCCGATTTAAATATCAAAGTTAAAACAAGGATGGGGCTTAAAATCAGTTCCATTTTAAAAAATTCGCCTTCACGCCTTGTCGGTTTTAATAACAAGTTTCTTAATGCGACTGGTTGTGACGTAAGGGTTTGTAAAAGTGGTCACTCCTTATGTTAGGATGGAGAAAATCCACATAGAAAAATCGACAGGAACGGCATGATAGACGCAGTCCGTGGGTTTATTTTATTTATAATTGCCACGGATCAGTATTATTTCGCTTGATAAAATTAATATGCTGTATTTGAAATCTGTATTCCTCCAGAATATATATATGAACAAATTAAAATCAGAACTTAATACATGTTATATGTTTAGAATAATTTCGTTGTAACAAAAAGACGAGTATTCTACTTCAACTGGTGAATGCTTTCTTATCTTAATTGCATGACCCCGACAGATTGTACTACTTGTGTTCTGGTCACAATAAATAGGTTCCAAATAAAAAGGAGAAAAAAGCTATTTGTTTCTAAAACATAACCATATAGTACAGACGTGTCAAACATTTAACATTTAATGAAAGGAGTCGAAGCTTGGCTGCTTGCTAAGTGGTGGAGATTTGGATAGCTAGTGGTTTAAAAGTGTACGATACTGGCGATCCAATGTTGTCATAATTTAACGGTCAAGAAGGATTGAATGATCAAGATACAAATGTATCAAATAAAAAGTGAAAAAGGTAGAACTGCTTAAGCATGACTGTACCGTACTGACATGTCGAAAATCTAACATTGATGAAAAGGAGTTGAATCTTGAAGCTAGGTAGCCGAGATGTAAAAAAAATCGAAGCTCGACTTCCAATTAGCCTATTTATTATAAGTTATACAGGATTGTGGCAGGTTACACGGTCCCATGTACCCTGTCAACGATGAATGTATAGATCTCTGACAAGATGTATGGGACCGTGTAGCCTGCCAAAAGCCTGTATACGTTTTTGTCACTCTCAAAGCGGTACTCATTTGATCATATGAACTTCCGTTTCGTATTATGTGTAACTTGCGTACGTTGTCGCCATGTTTGTTTGCCGTAACAAGACGTTAACAATGTATGAGTTACTTCATTTTTACCGTGAAAGTCGCGTGCGTTTATGTACCTCGGCAGATTTTCGAACATAGTTCTATGTACCCCGGCAAGTATACTAATCGCTATGCAAGACATTTCTTTGAAGGTTGACAAGAATACATGTAGGTAATGGCTGTAAAGCTGTATAGAGATCAAGATAGATAATAGCTGTCCGGAACAGGAATGAGCTGCCGATTCGCTACTTTTTCAGTAGCTTAGTGTTAAACTTTCGACTGAGCTGTACAATATAGTAAATACAACGTAAAGCACGTATTGACATAATGTATGAAATCAAAAAGCAATATGTATAAATTTTTGCACTTCAGATAGAAAACTCTATAGTTTTCATATTCATCATGGGCTCTTGAAGACTTATTTTTATATAATCCTTTTGAAATATTTTAATGATGAAAATTAAATTATACTGTCACATGCATATTTTTTTCTTATTTTTGTTACAAAGAATAACATCTGCATGTGACAAATAGTTTTAAATAGTTTTCTTTGTAAAAATTCAAGATTGCATATGACATTATAATTGCATGCAAAAAAAGTCAAGGACATACATATATATAAGACTCTCTTAGGGCAGGCAACTTGTCGTCAAGTTTATGTCAATTGAATAGGCAAACGAAACCAATGTTAATCTGGTCATGTGTAACTTAAAAGTTAAAGGTAAGAGTTTAATTGTATCTAAAGCAAACATACCAATCCATGTTAAAGTCACAACCCAAAAGCAAAATAAAAACTCTGGAGCTGACAAATAAGAATAACCAGGTGACTTACCACCAGAAAAGTGAGATAGGGTGCTTCGGAAGCGTTAGCATCAGAATACATTTTTGTCTACAAACTCGATGTCGACAGAGAATAGATCAAATCATCAGCAATGCTTTCTGTTTACAGTTTCTTAATTTTTTTTTCTTAAGACGCGGACTGTGTACATATACAGTCATATACAATATTGCGCAGAAGGTATTATTATTACTAGATATAGCTTTTGTGAGGAAACAATGATCAACAGAAATTATTTTTAACGATACTAAATTGTGGCCATATATTTCATTAAAACTAATAACAAACATAGGTGTATTAGAGCTCTCAAAAAGTTTTATGGTCGTCATCAAAGTATTGTTGATAGGTATGGTGTCTCTGTGTCCAGGATTGTCCTGGCTATATTTGACGTCCAAATAGTTAAACATTCTTAATTTTAATTACCCACGTGGCGGATGTAGCTAGCTAAACAGGAGGTGCTTACCTTTCCGACGCACCACGCCTCACTCCCATTGTTTAACCTAATTTGTCAGTTTCAAACCTTTACTTTGCTATGGGATTGTAATTTGACCTAAGTTTAGTATTTCTGTTACATGTATTTATCAACTAATGAAATCCGGAAATAAATGCATTTCAATGGATCAAGTTGCAAGTTAATCATCCTTTTGAAAAAAAATTCTGCAAAATGGTTATAACATCTCACTTTTTGCTGACATGTGTTTGCTTTTTCTTGCCTTTGTCTGTTTCTATCATTACCTTGCATTGTGTCTTGTTTTTGGTTGCACTGTCAAGTAAAATGTTGTTAAAATATTGATAACGCATTGATATACGCAATGGAAATTATTGAAAACTTAGAAGTCTGCTTATTATGAAATGCACAAAGTTGATTTTAGAACAGACATATTGAAAATGGTCTACTAGTGCAGACCTGTTGAAAGTATTCATACTAACTAGCAGCTAATCTCGAAACCTCGTTAACTTTATTTTTATATTTTCACGACACCTGCCGTCTTTCTGTTGTTTTTCAGGCATTAGCTATCCATATAACGGCCATTCAGCAGCGGAGCTTTAAAACCTTTTCCTTATCTTAGTTTAAAACTTTCGAAAAGTCTGAACTGTATTCTTTTTATCTGAATGTTTTATTTGCGTAGTTTAAAATGCAACTGAAGCAATCAGTTTTCACGAACCAGTGAAATATTAGCCAATTTATAAATGCCTGTAGCAAACGTTATGTTCAGTTAATTTATTCATCTAAAAGCAAATTTCTGTTATACAAAATGAATTATTTCATATCCCTAGAGCAAACATAGTAAAGCAGCAAAATAAAACGAAATACTGAGTCCGTTATATATTCATAGATATATATAGATCAACGCTAAATTTTGTTTAAGGAAACTGTTTGCATTGACATTACTTTGAAATGAAATGTAATATAACGGAATGAGAATATAAGGGATAAAAATGAAATATATGCCTTTTTCATTTTTGTACAAAATATATGTTATTATCGTTAGAACAAACGTCCAAAAAGTCAAACGTCTCAAACGAAGTTTAAGAAAAGAGGCCGAAGCTCGGCTGTAGAGTGACCAAGATATAAATAGCTAGTACAAAAAACTGCAGAGCGATATAAAGTATTTACCAGGAGCCGAGATGAGCTGTCGATTTGGTAATAATTAACCGAACACCAATGTAAAACCTTCGCTGCGAAAGAAAAAAAATCTAGTATTGATAAAACGATGGTCATTCTGTTAAGGAAAAACGTGCGTGTGATATTTGTGTTTAAAAGGTGGGAACTGTTTCCAAACAATGAGAATAAAACACAAGACCATTAAAATGCATCAGATGACATTCAAAGCAACTTTATGGAGAACTCTCATTATTTCACATGTTGTAGTTTAGATCTATTTTTCTCAATTTTTATGCCTAGACGACATGCTGATTTTTTCCAACAGCTCCCACTTAACTCCGTTCGTCTTTTTAGTAAATTTCCTTTTATCTTATGTAATGACTGAGAATAAATGCCGTAAATTTACATAATGACACATTCTGTATCCGTTCAAGCTGCGTATATATTAGAAATAATTGATAGCTAAGGGAGCATTGTCAAACACATAGAATCGCTAATAGGTACAAGTAAAGATGTTTGAAATGATGAAAAAAACTTCTAAAATGTTTGTTGCAAAAAACCTCGCTATAAATATATTATCGAAATAACCTATTTTTATCTAACAGCTTATCACAAAATCTTCAATCGTTTTATTCAGTGAATTTCAGAAAAGAAAATTCGAGAATGAATCGCACATAGAATTGGTTGAATGATAAACTAGTTTGTAATTGAAGACGGGACATTTGTCTTATATTATCCAATTTTTAAAAAGATAATTTACCTCAATAATCCGTTTGAGAGTGACAGGGGCGAGTTGTCAAAACACTGATCATTTATTTTGCCACAGATGCTTTGTTGGGTCCAGGCTATCAAAATCATATATATTCATTATCAACATTTCGAGACAGAAATTCAAAATATTTGGGAGGACGGAGGGTAACAGAGAAGGCAGGAATGGGCAATTCTATGCACTTATTTTACCTGACTGAAATACTCTACCTTAAGGAATATTTCTATTTGTTTGCGAATGTTAGATTAGAATGATACTAAATTAAACTCCATGGGTTATTTGTAAACATCTCTTGTTTAAGTAATTCAAAACATCTCGTAACCTGTTAATATCTTCTATATCAAAAGATCTTTATTTTTGTTCTTGTTGGGAGTCGGATGGGAGGACATGTAAAACTTATCAAGGAGGTCTTCCTCCTAACTATTGAATGGCACAGAGAACACCTAAAAGTAATTTCGGGGTCACTCTCAAACCTCTCAAATTCTTGAACACGTATATAAAACACTTTCCCTAAAATAAATTCAAATCCATTCTTTAAGATAAGGATTACAGTGTTATCACGATTTTGATATCATTATAACATCTACTGCACGCAAACGATCAGTTTAACCCTTAGTCATTTGCTTATTACATGTTATTATATGGGTTGTGTACAAATTGTTAAGAGAATATCAAGTCATCGAATAGACATTAGCTTACTAGCTATTATGTTAATATTGTGAAAATCATCATTAAACCTACAAGTCAATGTTAGAACCAAAAAAAATATCAAAAACAAAAACACAAAAAACCCCATAACAAAGTAAAACCTTTGAAGCTGGAAAATTAGGCAAAATACGTGTACTTCCACCAGGAAAGTTAGTCTGGGTGCTCAGGAAGTTTAAGCACTTCCCGCAACCACTACTGTTCTAGTCGTAAATCGTGTTATTGTTTAAAAGTTGTTTTACTGCAATTTCATAAAATTTTCATTTTTTGATTCCTAAAACGCTCTTACGACCTATCTTTTTGGATTATCATGTTTTTATCCGTAAGCAAGACATTACAAGAAGCGTCAATTTAGCTTAAACAGATATCTCAGCATTTTGTTTTGAAATTTAAAACTCGGTATAACACAATTTATGGCCTCGATTTGCCGCGTTTCGTGTAAAATCCGTCTGATATCGGCCTAGTTTTTATTATAAACAAAAGTGCAGCGAACTATATACATTTGTACATTCCTTATCTTATGACATGACAAGTTTGTCTGACCTAGAATAGGCACCTGCAGGTTTCATATTTCAAAAACATATGACAAAAACAATTATTTATCTAATAGAAATCATTATCGAAACAGTACTGACCTGTCGAAAGGTTAACACATAGCTAAAAAATTAGTGCTTAGTCAAACGGCAACTCACCTTGGCCTAATGTTAGGTATATTGTCACAGCTTTTCTGCAGGTGATTTCTACATTTCAGCAGGATTTCGTCCACTAGCTATCCATATCTCTGACACTCGCTGTCGATTTTCGACTACTTTTTCGATCGCCCAACGTTAAACAGTCGACGGGTCTGTGTTATCTAAGAATAAATATCTAAAGACGCAATTCAAAGATTATCGTTAATGTAGTGACAAAATCGTGAGTAGAATAAACGCTAGGTGGTGCGGGGGATACTCTAATGAACGTCTCATTGAATTTTTCATTTGAATGCCATTTGAACGGAAAAAATTAAAAATAAATAATAATAAAAATTGTCTAGAATGTGAACTTGGGGAGAAACCAAATGTACTAATTGTCTTTTGTGTATTACAATCCAAAGTAAACATAGAAATCCGTGTCCGAATCACAATCAAGAAGAAAAGTAAAAGCTTTGGAACTGCCAAGTTAGGTTAGACACGTAAACTTCGACCAGGGAAGTGAGTGCTTCGAAAGGGTAAGGCATCTCTTATATAGCTAGCTACACCCTTCATGTGTGTAATTAAAATCGTGTGAAAGGAACATGGAACTATAGGACAAATATATCTGGTGCAATCCTTGACACAGAAAAATCAAAACATAGAAATGGTATTATTTAGTGATCTTCGTGTACCCCTTTAGTGTCTTTGATTAAACATGTTCTATTTGGCCATATATATTGTATGCAATATTAATATTTCAAACTTAAAGTTGATTTGTTCTTGCTGTCCTCCTTCCATTTTCTAAATAATTTTGAAGCAGGGAGATATATTACTCTACCTATTAACGTCCTTGATTTTATTAAACTAAAGGAGTTCTTGCATTTAGAAAATTTTCTCATTAAATACTACGACAAAAATGTTTTTGTCTTAATCCCTAATTTTCTTTGAAGATTAATTACCTTTGTAATATTTTATGGTAAAATGTAATTAAAAATTGACATTAAATGAGAATTTTTATGCCAAAGATAAGAGTGAATTTAGAAACAAAAAATCCAACGACATCATTACAAAATCTTACATAATATTGAATGCAATATGCATAATCTAAAATGAGCAATAAATTTCACTTGATTAAAGCTCTCTGTTTGGTCAGGTTAGCTAGATGACTTTGATTATCAGAAAGGATAATAAATCATGTTATATTGGTAAAAGCTTCTTTAGTAAAAACTCAAGAGTTGATGGCATTACTAATTAAAATGGCAATAATGTTAATAAAAATACAAAAAAGACAAATGTGGATATTTTCTTTTACGACATTTTACAGTTAAATCAAACATGATAATTATAAGACTCATTTGTTAAATCTGTAGAAGAGAATTAAATCTTGAAAGCAATGCAACTTTAAAGGGAGTATCTATCCTAACGAGATACGACAAATGAATACCGGGAATTAGAAATTCCTTTTAAATCGTATTATCTGAAAGTATGCATTCGGCAATGGCGAAAGAAAGAAAAATAATAAAGGCGATTTCATCAAATAAGAAAAATCACAAAACTGAAAGCACGCCAAGACTCTTGTGGTGCTCTGAAAGGACCTTGAAATTGTACTATTACAACCTGACCAGACATTTGCACCAGTGTCCGTCAAGATGGTCATGTTGTTGTTGCGTGTATTATTTAAAATACATTTGCATTTATAACCAGTGGTTTTTGATATGTGTTTATCTTTTATTTTCTTGCCATGTTTGAATTATTCCTCCTTTGTTTCCAGATTTTTGATTGGTCAGATCTTTTTTCTGTTAAACTTGGAAGAATGGATTAGCTCTTAGTGACGTTGTCTTTTTATTTGCGAAGCACAGAGAACTTGAATTTGAATTCCTACATCATAGCGATATTTTTTCTTGTTGTTACGGCAATATTGTTGTTTACATTTTTGGTTTGTTGTTGAAAATTTTCTATTAATTGAATTATAAAGAATTATTCTGTGTGCAAAATTTTCGAATATTTCATACTTCAATAGAAAAAGAAAAAAATAATTTCATTCTATAATCTTTTATAATTTTTTTTGTACTGTATTGTTTGTGTTGGCTATTGAATGTTTCAATTGCAAAGTTCTTTAGTTTTCTAAGTTCTATTTTATACAGTCACTTTTTGAAAGCTCATAGTTTTTTAAGGTTGTTAATTGTCCTCTAATTATTTTACCTAAAATGCAAGATTCGATGCTGTGCATAGGAATGTTAAAGCTTCAACACACATCCGTAACGAAAAGAGTCGAATCTAGACTCTCGATCGGCCTAAAAATGGATAGCTAGTGATGTGAGATAGGGAGCAGGTACTGAAAAACTGTGGAGACAAAGCGCACTAGGGGAGATTAGTTGCCGATCAGTCTCTCATTCGTTATCCTAGAGTTTATTTTCGACAATTGCATATAGAAAACTATAATAGTGTCCTTCATCATTACAAATAAAGATATATAATACTGGATGGTATAATAATGTAACCGGTAAATTTTTTAATAATCGAATGTAGTAATCCAATACATGGACATATTCAACAGAACATACAGAAAACCAACATCAATTGTGGGGGTATAATTAAATTCAGAAATTTCGAAAAGGTATCTAAATGGTGTGAGTTAAGTTTAAATGTCTATTTTAGTTTGCCAAAACTGGTTATATTGGACCTAGTAGATTGTTCATCTTAAATAAAGAATGAAAGTTGATTTAAGACATTACATATTTATATTGGAATTAGTGGCAGTACTTGTGTACCAAATAAACTTAAGAATGCCGAACGTTAACCTTTTGAAATTATCTTTACTAATGAAATAACAATGATTTTAACGGCATTTCAGGATTAAATGATCGATTGTATCAATACGATTTACTGAATTACTTCAATGTTGTGCAAAATAACACACTGATTTGACAATTGCTCTTAACCGAAATTGATATAAAAATACACTAAAATCGTTGTTTTTCCCCGTATTTCATTGTGTTTACAAATGTCAGCCGAGTGTACGATCATTGCGGTAACTCAGTTGGTAGAGTACTCGCTCCGTAAGTGGGACATCGTATGTTCTAATCCAGACCGGTTCTGACCCAGGACTTGAAAGTGGGTAGTGACTGTTTTTTCGATAATCACTTGGCATTACGGAATGAAAGTTACGTTTCTTTCGTATGGAAACTTAAGATGAACGATGTCTTGTGTCACGGTAGGATTAGCACAATAAAAACCCTGTTGTATAATGCCATCAGCGCAACACACAGGCGAAATTTCTACACCTTCGCATATTGCTGGCGATGTCTCGATATAAGTGAAATATTCTTGACTTGGACTTTAAACACGATTACTCTCTCTCTCTCTCTCTCTCTCTCTCTCTCTCTCTCTCTCTCTCGCTCTCTCTCTCTCTCTCTCTCTCTCTCGTTGACCCGATTTTACGCATTATGCCTTGTTTTATATCTTTTTCAAAATGTTGAATGTTGTAATTAATGTTGTTACAATTCAGTGTTCTGTTTTTTGGAAGATTTTAAAGTTCTTGTATTTGCTCCACAAAAGAAAATGTTTCCCGAAAGCTCTTGATTTACTTTAGTTTGTTTGCTTCCTCAAGAATATTAATTAACTTTTATTATTACGTTGAATAAAATTGTCTTAATAAGAAGAAAACAAACAGACGTATAAATTCAAACATTTGTTTTTTTCATTTCTGAAGACATTCATCCCGGATTAATTAAATTTCCTTCAGGAAAACAATTTGTTTTTAAAAGAGATTAAACCTTCAGTTCCTTGCTGATTATTTGTAAGGCTTTTAATTTCTCACATTATCAATGACGAAGTTTTGTAATTGAATGAAGAAGCCATGTTATTGGATTTCAAACGAGCTCAATTTTTTGTATTTGTTATATAATGTCATTATACTGCAGATACACGTGTATTTATTTCATGATCTTGATCTAACAATTACACATAATGATTAAATGTCATTAAAAGCAACCATTTCCTTAGGTTTCCAATTGTAAACACTACACTCCTTCATGCAATTATGACCTTCATTCTATGGTATCAACTATTATAAGTTTGTACTTTTCGCTCATGCTTGTTTTATTGTTGAAATGTTCATATTTCTAAATAGAAATCGGGTTAAAGCACTATTTCCTGATCTTGATCTTACAATTACAAATAATGATGGAGTGTCATTGAAAGGAACAATTTTCTTAAGGTTTCCCATTCTGAACGGTCCTTTATCCAATGCATATTGCCCTAGATCTGCTTGCTTTGGAATTTGTACAATTTCCTTACGAATGTTCTAATGTCACCAAGATTCTCTTTTTCTAAATAAAAATATTTTAACCTATTACAAATACGAGTACATATGCTTAATTTTTTATCTTTTGCAGGTTTCCAGTTGTGATAGGTCATTCATACATATATCTCTATGGTAACAGCATATCTGATTTTGTACCACTTATGTTCTAATATTTACAAGTTTCTTTCTTCTAAATAGAAATCGGTTCAAGGACACTGATATCGCAAATGCACATGCATTCATTTCTTGATTTTGCAAATTACAAATACTGTTCAAATGTCAATTAAAGTAACATTTTTTTCATGCAATGATAATTGTCCTAGATTTGCTATGGATTCAAGTTTTTCTTAATTTGATATGCAATTTGTATTTTTCGCTTGTGCATGTTCTTCTGTTTGAATTTTTTTCTTCAATATGGTAATCGGAATGCAAACTTTAACAATTTTTCTAATGAAAGAAAAACCATATCAATGCCTTCTGTTAAATTTCAATGCGATTTCTTTTTATCAGTGCATCAAACATGTGTTCTGGTTCTCAAACGTCGCAAAATTTTATATCACTGCATTTTGCATGCTTCCTGTAGAAACATAAAAAATTGTTTATGAGAATCACAATAAAAACATTAAAAAGACAGTTTCCTTTGTCACTACACACCAACAGATAACGATTTTAGAATCAATAGAGGATCATTCAAATGTTCTAATGAGCTGATCAATATACTGGTTTTAAATTGCAAATTATACTAGTGTTACTTTGACAGAACTGGACGGTCGTATTGTAAAAAAATCATCAATAGTGCTCAAACCAATATTGTGAAACAATTTTTTTCAAAGGGTTGAAAAGAACTAAATTTGGCTAAGGAAATACATTGCTTGAGGGAGTATATATATCCAACAACATGAGCAGGTGTAAATCACTAGACAAGCGTAGTCGATCATTCCGATTAACGTCTTTACGTCTTTTCACTTCCCTGAGTTGTACTTAATTCGCAAGTTTTCATCGTTTTACTTTGGTTTTATAATTGTCATGCAGACATAAAATGGTATCTTTTATGATTGCAGATCAGAATCAAAAGCGGTACAATCTTATTGATCCAATAACCTTATTAACATGTCAAAAATATACAGTTCTGGTCCTTGGTTCACTGTCTTAAATATTTTATTTATTTATTTATTTATGCTATTTTTTCTTTTTATTACTTATTCCTTTTGTCTTGATTGCATTGATAAATTTTAGTTTATATTCCATTAACTTTGACTAACTTCATCGCAAAAGTTGCATATAAACTCAGGAAAACAATAAAACACAATGCATTTCCAAATGAAAATTGCACAAAAAATTGATGAATTGAAGTAAACAATGACGCTCTTTTTAGACGTCTGGTAACTAAGAATTCAGATAGAAATTCAATTTTGCCTGCATTTTAACGATGTTGTCAAAAAATGACAGGCTTATTCCAAGTAATGTTTTAAAGTGTGTTTTATTACAGATTTTAAACACCGATTCCTTCTCGAATGACAAGTTTATTAGACTAGCCCATACCAAATACAAAATGTTGATTTTATTTTCGGATTAAGGGTAATGCTGTTGAAAACGTCAATAAATTTTCAAATTAATGTAACAAATCAAAGAAATGGCTTCTTGAACATTCAAATGCGATTTCCTCTTATCAGTATATGAAACAGATGAATGCGCTTTTCCAACTTGTAAATAACGACATTCTACATGCTTCCTGAATAAAACATAAAAATTGGATATAAGAATAATATTAAAATGCGTAAAAATCTCTTTTCCTGCACACTTCCTGATGACGATCGTTGAATTAGTGAGGTAATCAATATGAAAGTATATATATATACCACAGCAAGTGGTGGATGTAGATCACTAACTTTATAGACAGATGGTTCCTATCATTCCGACCCTTGTCGTCACACTTTCCTGTTGGAAGCGTAAGTGTTATATTTTATTTGCTAGTTTTCAAAGTTTTATCTTGTGATTTAAACAAGTATGGTATGATGGTATGATGATTGCAGACCGGAATTATCGACAGTATCATCTTGATGAACGTATCGATATAATAGACTTGCTTATTAAATTAAACTCTTCTGGTTCTTGGTTTACTTATGGGAATTCAGTATCTTAATTTTTATTTACTTTATTATTTACTCACTCACTTACTTACTTATGACTTTATATTATTTTTGTTTTGTTTTCTGTGTTCTTTATCCCTTTTGTTAGGTTTCTCTTCACCTTGCTTGGGATGTCAATTGACTAACACATTTTAGTACCTATATACCTTTTAGTATTTATATATATTCCACAATACCTAACGTTTGTAGGTCACTGGCTACATTCACAGAAGGTTCCTATCACCCCATCAATTGTTTTCTCACTTCCTGTTGAAAGCTTACGTGATTTATTTTATTCAACAGTTTTCAAAGTTTAAGATTTTTGGATTATGAGTTAAACATAAACTACTATAATGATTACAGATAAGAATTAACGGCCATACCATCTTTATGACCGAATGAGCTTATCGATTAAAAAAATCTTTTTCCCTAATTCCTCCCCCTCTCTCTCTCTCCCTCTCTCTCTCTCTCTCTCTCTCATTCTATTTTCATTACATTGCCAATTGACTGACATATATTGGTGTCTATTTCATTAACAGAAACGTTTAAGTTGCACATAACCTGAGGAAAACAATAAGACACAATGCATCTTCAAATACAAACGGCGCAAAAACTTGACAAATTTAAATAATCATCGGCGCTCTTTTCTGAAATCTGACAATTAAGCATTTAATTTGAAATTCAAAATTGTCTCTATTTTGACACAAGAAGTTGATGAATTGAAGTTAACATTGATTAGCTATATAATCTGACAATTAAGAAATAAATTTGAAATTCAAATGCATTTAATGATATTGTCTTGTCAGATAATAGCTATTCTATCGATATTACCGATATTATATCTCCAAAGAGAGATTTATTAGACTAGTTAATACCAAATGTAAAATCTAGACTTTATTTCCAATAATAGTAACGTGATCTAGAATGTTATAAATATGTATATGTGAGAATATAATGAAAAAGTACTTAGGATTTATTGTCAAATTGTAATACACGCATGTGATTTAGTACAACTGTACCCTTTCAGTCAATCTACGTGTAAACAAATCAGAATGGCCACAGGAATTATTGTAAAGTGATACACGCATGCCATTGAATACAACTCTACCTTTTTAATCACTCTACACGTGGACAAATCAGACTGGCTACAGGAATTATTGTCAAATTGTGATACACGCATGCAATTTAGTAAATTTGTAACTTTTAGTCAATCTACACGTAAACAAATTACAATGGCCACAGAAATTATTGTCAAATTGTGATACACGCATGTGATTTAGTACAACTGTGCCCTTTCAGTCAATCTACGTGTAAATAAATCCGAATGGCTACAGAAATTGTTGTCAGATAGTGATACACGCATGTAATTAAGTAAAGCTGTACCTTTTAGTCAATCTACACGTAAACAAATCCGAATGGCTACAGGAATTATTGTCAAATTGTGATTCTAATTTAGTCATTCTATACGTAAACATATCAAAATTGTCACAGGAATTATTAAAAATCTCAAAACGAACGGCAAGGCCAACAACAGCAATCAAAAATATAAAGTTAAA
Source organism: Anadara kagoshimensis (assembly GCA_021292105.1). Lineage (NCBI taxonomy): Eukaryota > Metazoa > Mollusca > Bivalvia > Arcoida > Arcidae > Anadara > Anadara kagoshimensis. Next base: position 41,141,648 of record CM037861.1, on the reverse strand, counting down.
AAATCATTAATGTTGTCATACACGCACAAAATGTAGTAAACCTTTTAATAAGAATTACGCATTAAAAATGACCGCCTTAATTAAAGATGGCAAAGAAAAGAACAACAAAAACAATCAAGTAGATAAACCTTTTAAATTGTGATACGGGTATAGAATTTAGTATACACGTCACGTAAGTTTTTTTATTGAAACACATAAAATCTTGGAAATTCGAAACGATTGCCATTAATCAAGACGTAACAACGATGTGAGATATAGAGCAGGTATCGAAAAACTGTAGAGACAAAGCGCACTATGGGAGATGAGTTGCCGATCAGTCTCTCATTGGTTATCCTAGAGTTTATTTTCGACAAGTGCATATAAAAAACTATTATAGTGTCCTTTATCATTACAAATAAAGCTATATAATACTGAATGGTATAATAATGTAACCGGTAAATTTTATTTAGTAATCGAATGTAGTAATTCAATACATGGACAAATTGAACAGAACATACAGAAAACCAACATCAATTGTGGGGGTATAATTGAATTTATAAATTTAAAAAAGGTATCCATCTGGATGATGTGAGTAAAGTTTAAATGTCAATTTTAAGAAGTAGCTCGCTAAAACCGGTTATATTAGACCGAATTAGTGGAATGTTTATCTTAATTAAAGCATTCAAGTTGATTTAGGACATTACATATTTATATTTGGAATTAGTGACAGTACTTGTGTACCAAATAAACTTAAGAATGCCGAACGTTAACCTTTTGAAATGATCTTTACTAATGAAATAACAATGATTTTAATGGCATTTGAGGATTAAATGATCGGTTGTATAAATACATTTTACTGAATTACTTCGATGTTGTGCTAAATAACACAGATTTGACAATTGCTCTTAACCGAAATTGATATAAAAATACACTAAAATCGTCGTTTTTCCCCATATTTCATTGTGTTTACAAATGTAATGGCGATTCTACGATCATTGCGGTAACTCAGTTTGTGGAGTACTCGCTCCGTAAGTCGGACATCGCAGGTTCTAATCTAGACCGGTTCTGACGACCCAGAACTTTAAAGTGGGTAGTGACTGTTCTTTCGATAATCATTTGGCATAGGGAAATGAAAGTTACGGTTCTTTCAGATGGAAACTTAAGATAAACGATGTCTTGTGTCACGGTAGGCCTAACACGATAAAAACAATGTTGTATAATGCCATCAGCGCAACGCACAGGCAAAAGTTCTACACCCTCGCATATCGCTGGCGATGTCTCGATATAAGTGAAATATTCTTGACTTGGACTATAAACACCATCTCTCTCTCTCTCTCTCTCTCTCTCTCTCTCTCACTCTCTCTTCCCCGAGTGTACGCATTATGCCTTGTTTTATATCTTTTTACAATGTTGAATGTTGTAATTAATGTTGTTCCAATCCAATGTAATATTGTTGGGGAGATTTTAAAAGTTTTTTTTGCTCTACAAAAGAAAATGTTCTCCGAAAGCTCTTGATTTACTATAGTGTGTTTGCCGCCTTATGAATATTAATTAACTTTTATTATTACGTTGAATAAAATTGTCTTAATAAGAAGAAAACAAACAGACGTATAAATTCAAACATTTTTAGCTCACCTGACCGAAGGTCATGTGAGCTTATGACATAGCGCAGCGTGTGTATGTGCGTGTGTGCGTGTGTGCGTCGTTAACACCTATTTTCGACTTCTCCTCTGAAACTACTGGACAGTTTTTAATGAAACTTTGTCAGAAGTATATATGGGCTGGTGCAATTCAGATTTGTTCGTGGCGTTGCTATGGCTACCATAACTAGGTCAAGGTGACCTAGGGGTGCAAAAATCTTAAAAAATCTTCTTCTCCGAAAGTACTGATTGGAGAAAAAATCTGATGTGATATTTGGTTCTCTCTAGGGACTTAAGCCTATAGTTTGTTCATTTTGTGAAATTCGGATAAAAAAGGTTACGCGTTTTTGCGTTTAATTTTGAAAAAATCGTAAAATAGCTTCAAATTGTTATAACTTGACTATTTGACCAGATAATGACATGGGGTTTTCAGTTTTGACATCTTCTTGTTAATATCTTCAAAATGAGGTCAAGGTCGATTGTGAAGGTCGTGACCTAATTTTTTGTACCTCTGATTATAATTATTATCTCGAAAACTATAAACTTTTTGTATAGGCATGTATATTAGAATGTTGTAGGTATCGATACAACGATCATTTTGATGTATAGAAAAAGGTCATGGGTTCAAAGGTCAAGGTCACAGATGCGAAACAATACCGAAATGGTTAATTATCTCGAAAACTATAAACATTTTGTATAGGCATGTATATTAGAATGTTGTAGGTATTGATACAACGATCATTTTGATGTATAGAAAAAGGTCATGGGTTCAAAGGTCAAGGTCACAGATGCGAAACAATACCGAAATGGTTAATTATCTCGAAAACTATAAACATTTTGTATAGGCATGTATATTAGAATGTTGTAGGTATTGATACAACGATCATTTTGATGTATAGAAAAAGGTCATAGGTTCAAAGGTCAAGGTCACAGATGTGAAACAATACTGAAATGGTTAATTATCTCGAAAAGTATAAACTTTTTGTATAGGCTTGTATATTAGAATGTTGTAGGTATTGATACAACGATCATTTTGATGTATAGAAAAAGGTCATAGGTTCAAAGGTCAAGGTCACAGATGTGAAACAATACTGAAATGGTTAATTATCTCGAAAACTATAAACTTTTTGTATAGGCATGTATATTAGAATGTTGTAGGTATTGATACAACGATCATTTTGATGTATAGAAAAAGGTCATGGGTTCAAAGGTCAAGGTCACAGATGTGAAACAATACTGAAATGGTTAATTATCTCGAAAACTATAAATATTTTGTATAGGCATATATATTAGAATGTTGTAGGTATCGATACAACGATCATTTTGATGTATAGAAAAAGGTCATGGGTTCAAAGGCCAAGGTCACAGATGCGAAACAATACCGAAATGGTTAATTATCTCGAAAACTATAAACATTTTGTATAGGCATGTATATTAGAATGTTGTAGGTATTGATACAACGATCATTTTGGTGTATAGAAAAAGGTTATGGGTTCAAAGATCAAGGTCACATATGCGAAATAATAAGGAAATGTTTAATTATCTCAAAAACTATAAACTTTTTGTATAGGCATGTATATTAGAATGTTGTAGGTATCGATACAACGATCATGTTGATGTATAGAAAAAGGACATGAATTCAAAGGTCAAGGTCACAGATGTGAAACAATACCAAAATGGTTAATTATTTCGAAAACTATAAACTTTTTGTATAGGCATGTATATTAGAATGTTGTAGGTATTGATACAACGATCATTTTGATGTATAGAAAAAGGTCATGGTTCAAAGGTCAAGGTCACAGATGCAAAACAATACCAAAAGGGTTAATTATCTTTTTGTATAGGCATGTATATTAGAATGTTGTAGGTATTGATACAATGGTTATCATGATGTAAAGAAAAAAGTCATTGGGGTTTAGTTTTTATGTGTTCTTTAAATCTATCAGCTAGCCATTAGTTATCAGGTGAGCGTATCAGGCCCATGGGCCTCTTGTTTTTTTTTATTTCTGAAGACATTCATCCCGGATTAATCCAATTTCCTTCAGGAAAACAATTTGTTTTTAAAAGAGATTAAACCTTCAGTTCCTTGCTGATTATTTGTAAGGCTTTTAATTTCTCACATTATCAATGACGAAGTTTTGTAATTGAATGAAGAAGCCTTTATATTGGATTTCAAACGAGCTCAATTTTTTGTATTTGTTATATAATGTCATTACAAGGCAGATACACGTGTATTTATTTCATGATCTTGATCTAACAATTACACATAATGATTAAATGTTATTAAAAGTAACCATTTCCTAAGGTTTCCAATTGTAAACACTCCTTCATGCAATAATGACTTTCATGCTATGGTATCAACTTTTCTAAATTTGTACTTTTCCCTAATGCTTGTTTTGTTGTCGAAATGTTCATATTTCTAAATAGAAATCGGGTTAAAGCACTATTTCCTGATCTTGATCTTACAATTACAAATAATGATGAAGTGTCATTGAAAGGAACAATTTTCTTAAGGTTTCCCATTCTGAACGGTCTTTTATCCAATGCATATTGCCCTAGATCTGCTTGCTTTGGAATTTGTACAATTTCCTTACGAATGTTCTAATGTCACCAAGATTCTCTTTTTCTAAATAAAAATATTTTAACCTATTACAAATACGAGTACATATGCTTAATTTTTTATCTTTTGCAGGTTTCCAGTTGTGATAGGTCATTCATACATATATCTCTATGGTAACAGCATATCTGATTTTGTACCACTTATGTTCTAATATTTACAAGTTTCTTTCTTCTAAATAGAAATCGGTTCAAGGACACTGATATCGCAAATGCACATGCATTCATTTCTTGATTTTGCAAATTACAAATACTGTTCAAATGTCAATTAAAGTAACATTTTTTTCATGCAATGATAATTGTCCTAGATTTGCTATGGATTCAAGTTTTCTTAATTTGATATGTAATTTGTATTTTTCGCGTGCATGTTCTTCTGTTTGAATTTTTTTCTTCAATATGGTAATCGGAATGCAAACTTTACTTTAACAATTTTTCTAATGAAAGAAAAACCATATCAATGCCTTCTGTTAAATTTCAATGCGATTTCTTTTTATCAGTGCATCAAACATGTGTTCTGGTTCTCAAACGTCGCAAAATTTTTATATCACTGCATTTTGCATGCTTCCTGTAGAAACATAAAAAATTGTTTATGAGAATCACAATAAAAACATTAAAAAGACAGTTTCCTTTGTCACTACACACCAACAGATAACGATTTTAGAATCAATAGAGGATTCAAATGTTCTAATGAGCTGATCAATATACTGGTTTTAAATTGCAAATTATACTAGTGTTACTTTGACAGAACTGGACGGTCGTATTGTAAAAAAATCATCAATAGTGCTCAAACCAATATTGTGAAACAATTTTTTTCAAAGGGTTGAAAAGAACTAAATTTGGCTAAGGAAATACATTGCTTGAGGGAGTATATATATCCAACAACATGAGCAGGTGTAAATCACTAGACAAGCGTAGTCGATCATTCCGATTAACGTCTTTACGTCTTTTCACTTCCCTGAGTTGTACTTAATTCGCAAGTTTTCATCGTTTTACTTTGGTTTTATAATTGTCATGCAGACATAAAATGGTATCTTTTATGATTGCAGATCAGAATCAAAAGCGGTACAATCTTATTGATCCAATAACCTTATTAACATGTCAAAAATATACAGTTCTGGTCCTTGGTTCACTGTCTTAAATATTTTATTTATTTATTTATTTATGCTATTTTTTCTTTTTATTACTTATTCCTTTTGTCTTGATTGCATTGATAAATTTTAGTTCATATTCCATTAACTTTGACTAACTTCATCGCAAAAGTTGCATATAAACTCAGGAAAACAATAAAACACAATGCATTTCCAAATGAAAATTGCACAAAAAATTGATGAATTGAAGTAAACAATGACGCTCTTTTTAGACGTCTGGTAACTAAGAATTCAGATAGAAATTCAATTTTGCCTGCATTTTAACGATGTTGTCAGAAAATGACAGGCTTATTCCAAGTAATGTTTTAAAGTGTGTTTTATTACAGATTTTAAACACCGATTCCTTCTCGAATGACAAGTTTATTAGACTAGCCCATACCAAATACAAAATGTTGATTTTATTTTCGGATTAAGGGTAATGCTGTTGAAAACGTCAATAAATTTTCAAATTAATGTAACAAATCAAAGAAATGGCTTCTTGAACATTCAAATGCGATTTCCTCTTATCAGTATATGAAACAGATGAATGCGCTTTTCCAACTTGTAAATAACGACATTCTACATGCTTCCTGAATGAAACATAAAAATTGGATATAAGAATAATATTAAAATGCGTAAAAATCTCTTTTCCTGCACACTTCCTGATGACGATCGTTGAATTAGTGAGGTAATCAATATGAAAGTATATTATATATATCTATATATATATAATATATATATATATATATATATATATATAATATATATATATATATATATTCACAGCCAGTGGTGGATGCAGATCACAACTTTATAGACAGGTGGTTCCTATCATTCCGACCCTTCTCGTCACACTTCCTGTTGGAATCGAACGTTTATATTTTATTTGCTAGTTTTCAAAATTTTTTCTTGCTTTTGTTATTGTGATTTAAACATGTATGGTATGATGGTATGATGATTGCAGACCAGAATTATCGACAGTACCATCTTGATGAGCTTATCGATAAACAGACATGCTTATTAAAAAAACTCTTCCGGTTCTTGGTTTACTTATGAGAATTCGTATCTTAATTTTATTTACTTTATATTTACTCACTTACTTATTAATTTATATTTTTGTTTTGTTTTCTATGTTCTTTATCCCTTTTATTTGGTTTCTCTTGACGTTGCTTGGAATGTCAATTGACTAACACATTTTAGTACCTATATACCTTTTAGTATTTATATATATTCCACAATACTTAGCATTTGTAAGTCACTGGCTACATTGACAGAAGGTTCCTATCACCCCATCAATTGTTTTCTCATTCCTGTTGAAAGCTTACGTGATTTATGTTATTCACCAGTTTTGAAAGTTTAAAATTTTTGGATTGTGAGTTAAACATAAACTACTATAATGATTACAGATAAGAATTAACGGCCATACCATCTTAATGACCGAATGAGCTTAGCGATTTAAAAATTTTTTTCCCTTATTCCTCCCCCTCTCTCTCTCTCTCATTCTATTTTGATTACATTGCCAATTGACTGACATATATTGGTGTCTATTTCATTAACAGAAACGTTTAAGTTACACATAACTTGAGGAAAACAATAAGACACAATGTATCTTCAAATACAAATGGCGCAAAAACTTGACAAATTTAAATAAACATCGGCGCTCTTTTCTGAATTCTGACAATTAAGCATTAATTTGAAATTCAAAATTGTCTCTATTTTGACACAAGAAGTTGATCAATTGAAGTTAACATTGATTAACTATATAATCTGACAATTAAGAAATGTAGTTGAAATTCAAATGCATTTAATGATATTGTCTGTCAGATAATAGCTATTCTATCGATATAACCGATATTTTATCTCCAAAGAGAGATTTATAAGACTAGTTAATACCAAATGTAAAATCTAGACTTTATTTCCAATAATAGTAACGTGATCTAGAATGTTATAAATATGTATATGTAAGAGTATAATGAAAAGGTACTTGACAACAGTAGAGAAAAATCGGTCATATTGTGATACATGTAACTTAGTACAATTGTACCCTTTCAGTCAATCTACACGTAAACAAATCAAAATGGCCACAGGAATGATTGTCAAATTGTGATACACACATGTATACCCATTAAGTCAATCTACACGTAAACAAATCAGAATGGCTACAGGAATGATTGTCAAATTGCGATACACGCATGCTCTTCAGTACAACTGTACCCTTTCAGTCAATCTACACGTTAACAAATCAAAATGGCCACAGGAATAATTGTCAAACTGTGATACCACATGTGTACCCATTAAGTCAATCTACACGTAAACAAATCAGAATGGCTACAGGAATGATTGTCAAATTGTGATACACGCATGTTCTTTGAATAAATGTACCTTTTCAGTTAATCTACACGTAAACAAATCAGAATGGCCACAGGAATTATTGTCAAATTGTGATACACGCATGTGATTTAGTACAACTGTACCCTTTAAGTCAATCTACGTAAACAAATCCGAATGGCTACAGGAATTATTGTCAAATTGTGATACACGCATGTGATTTAGTACAACTGTGCCCTTTCAGTCAATCTACACGTAAACAAATAGAATGGCTACATGAATTATTGTCAAATGTGATACACGCATGCCATTGAATAAACTGTACCTTTTTAATCACTCTACACGTGGACAAATCAGACTGGCTACAGGAATTATTGTCAAATTGTGATACACGCATGCAATTTAGTAAATTTGTAACTTTTAGTCAATATACACGTAAACAAATCACAATGGCCACAGAAATTATTGTCAAATTGTGATACACGCATGTGATTAGTAACTGTGCCCTTTCAGTCAATCTACGTGTAAAAAAATCCGAATGGCTACAGAAATTGTTGTCAGATAGTGATACACGCATGTAATTAAGTAAAGCTGTACCTTTAGTCAATCTACACGTAAACAAATCAGATGGCTACAGGAATTATTGTCAAATTGTGATACAAGCATGTGATTTAGTACAACTGTACCCTTTCAGTCAATCTACGTGTAAACAAATCCGAATGACTACAGAAATTGTTGTCAGATAGTGATACACGCATGTAATTAAGTAAAGCTGTACATTTTAGTCAATCTACATGTAAACAAATCAGAATGGCTACAGGAATTATTGTCAGATAGTGATACACGCATGTAATTTAGTAAAGCTGTTCATTTTAGTCAATCTACACGTAAACAAATCAGAATGGCTACAGAAATTATTGTCAGATAGTGATACACGCATGTGATTTAGTACAGCTGTGCCCTTTCAGTCAATCTACGTGTAAACAAATCAGAATGGCTACAGAAATTATTGTCAGATTGTGATACACGCATGCAATTTAGTAAAGCTGTACATTTTAGTCAATCTACACGTAAACAAATCAGAATGGCTACATGAATTATTGTCAATTTGTGATACACGCATGTTTTTAGTACAATTGTACCTTTTAATTAATCTACACGTAAACAAATCAGAATGGCTACAGAAATTGTTGTCAGATAGTGATACATGCATGTAATTAAGTACAACTGTGCCCTTTCAGTCAATCTACGTGTAAACAAATCCGAATGGCTACAGAAATTGTTGTCAGATAGTGATACACGCATGTAATTTAGTAAAGCTGTACCTTTTAGTCAATCTACACGTTAACAAATCCGAATGGCTACAGGAATTATTGTCAAATTGTGATTCTAATTTAGTCATTCTATACGTAAACATATCAAAATTGTCACAGGAATTATTAAAAATATCAAAACGAACGGCAAGGCCAACAACAGTAATCAAAAATATAAAGTTAAAAAATCATTAATGTTGTCATACACGAACAAAATGTAGTAAACCTTTTGATAAGAATTACGCATTAAACATGACCGCCTTAATTAAAGATGGCAAAGAAAAGAACAACAAAAACAATCAAGAATAAGAAGTAGATAAACCTTTTAAATTGTGATACGGGTATAAATTTAGTATACACGTCACGTAAGTTTTTTTATTGAAACACATAAAATCTTGCAAATTCGAAACGATTGCCATTAATTAAGACGTAACAACGACAAATACATGACGAACAAAAGAAGCAAATAAACCATTCATATTAGAGATCTCTGCTCATTGAATTTAGTACAAATCTACTATTTTGTCATTCTGCAAGCAAAAATAATAATGACAATTGTAATAAATCATGGCGCAATGGCATACACAAGAACAACACAAGCAATCAAGAATAGAAGTTATTCAGAGGATATAAATTAAGCATAATGTCACATACATGTATTTGTTATATATACAGCAATGGCCTTTCGAAAGTTTAACATAAATTGTTGCTGATTCGGATGCTCGTGTCTGTCCCTTGTGGCCTTGATCTTGGCAGCTTTTCGGCAGCTTCCATACATCAATCTGTAGTTTTGGACCACTGCCTATCTATATTTCAGCTACAAGACCGGAAATGTATCAGACTGAAATACATCTTTCAATATAAATATTTCGCAAATAGTTGATGTATTGAAGTAAATATTTACTCAATTTGAAATTCAAATGTGTCTGTATTTTAATGATACTGTCTTGTCAGATAATAGCAAGCTTATTTTAAGCAATGTTTTTAAGTGTGTTTTGTTACAGATCTGTAATATTAACCTCATCTCCAAGGACAGGTTTATTAGACAAGTTTATACCAAATGTATAATCTAGACTTTATTCTAAATAAAACAACCTGAACTAGATAGTATAAATGTTTATATACATGTAAGAATATACTAAAAAGGATGAGATCGTGATACTCGCATGAAATTAAGTGGAAATGTTATTTTAAGTCATTCGACACGCCAAAAAAAAAATAAAAAAATAGAATAATAAAAGATGGCACAATGATTTATAAAAGAAGAACTAAAGCAACCATGAATATAAGACAATCTCATTATTCGGCGGGCTTAATCAAATACAAAAATACTCCATAGTCCATGTCCAATTGGGATGGAATTAATTCGAATTCAAATGTGTCTGTATTTCAATGTTATTGTCTTGTAAGTGAAGACTTGACAACAGTTGAGACAAATATGTCAAACTGTGATATGTATGAAATTAAGTATCATGGTACCTTTTCAGTCACTCTACTCGGAAACAAATCAGAATGATTGCAGAAATAATTAAAAATGTCACAACGGCAAACACAAGAACATCAACAGCAATTAAAAGTATAAATTAGATAGTATACCAGTTTTACCAGCGTTAGAAAAATAGACAACTTTTCAAAATGTTATAAATGAATACACAAATGATATGTGTAATTTAAAACGATACGCAAACAAATTTAATTTAAAAATGGCAATATAATAAATTATGGCACATCGACGCAAGAAAAATTTGAAGCAACCAAAGAGTTGTCCAAACTTTGATATACGCATACAATTTATAACAGATGTACCTTTTAGTAATTTAACGCGCAAAAAATAAGAATGACGGCAGTAATATGAAAAACACAAAAACAAAAAGCAACAAATAGTATGAAGCAAACGAAGTTATTCAGAGGATATAAATTAAGCATGTTTTACAGATATGTGTTTGCACACTAAATATATTTCAAAAATACAGCTAAAAATGCCGAATTGGAGGCTCATGTCAGTTTCTCGGTACCTGTATCTCAGCAGCTTGGTCAACTTTTCTACAAATGCCATCTACCTGTCAGTAACTTGTCTGGCATGTCTAACCAAATTTTAGCAACTTGACAGGAAATCAATCAGACACAAGTGTATCTTTAAATAAAAATGGCACAAACAGTTAATGCATTGAAGTAAACATGAATGAAGAAATGAAATGAATTTGAAATACAACTGTGTCTGCATTTCAATGACATTGTCTTGTCACATTATAGCAATCCTATTTCAAGTAATGTTTTAAAGTGTCTTTTATTACAGATCTTGAATATCAATCTCATCTCCAAGGACAGGTTTATTAGGCTAGTTCATACCAAATGTATAATCTAGACTTTTTTTCAATAACATTAAATGGAAGAAAATTGGTATAAATCTTTAAAATGTTAGACAGATAAAACGTGTACTTGTCGACAAATCGGTCAAACTGTGATACATGCATCAAGTTTAGTACACATGTACCTTTTTTACTCAATGTGCACGCAGAAACCTTGAAAAATCAGAATAACCATGATACTTGAAAACGAATCGACTGTTAGGGCAAGATCAAGAGAGGGCAACCAATAATATTAAGTAGACAACCATTCAAATTGAGATAGACGCATGGAATGTGGTACAAATGTACCTTTTCATATGTAAATGCAAATAAATTCAGAATGACTGTTATTATTTATAATTGACACAACAAAAAACGCAAGAACAAAAAGCAACCAAGAGTATGAAGCAACAAAGTTTTTCAGGTGATATTCATTAAACATGATTTACAGACATGCATTTGTATATCATGGGCCTGACAAACGTTAAACGCTTAGCTAAGGATGGGGAATCGAAAGCTCATGTCAGTCTTCGGTACCTGTATCTCAACAGGTTAGCCAGGTTTCGGCAACTTTCATCTACCTGTCAGTAGCTTGTCTGGCACGTCTATCCATTTTTTCGGCCACTTGACAGGAAATCAATAAGAAACAGTGCATCTTTGAATAAAAAATAGCAAAAAATTTTATGCATTGAAGTAAAAATTGACGTTTTTGTGGACGTCTGGTAATGAAGAAGTGAATTTGAAATTCAACTGTGTCTGCATTTAAATGATATTGTCTTGTCACAAAATAGCAATCCTATTTCAAGTAATGTTTTATAGTGTATTTTATTACAGATCTTGAATATCAATCTCATCTCCAAGGACAGGTCTGTTAGGCTAGTCAATAAAAAATGTAAAATCAATGACAATAAGAAGAAGAAGATTAGTATAAATATTTAAAAAACGTGTTCTTGCAGACATATAGGTCAAACTGTGATAAATGCATCAAGTTTAGTAGAAATGTACTATTTTAGTCAATGTGAACGCAGAAACATTGGAAATTCAGAATGACCACAATAATTTAAAATGGCACAACTGCAAAGGCAAGATCTACAATTCTATATAAGCAACCGATCAAATGAAGTAGGCAACCGTTCAAATTATGAATAACGCATGAAATGTGGTACAAATGTACCTTTTTAGCAAATCTACAGGCAAAAAATGATCGCCATATTTCACTTATATTTCTAAATATCGAGTGTTTGGTGAAAGAACAGTCACTTCCTGTTTTAAAGTCTTGGTCAAAACCTGGTTAGGGTTTAAACCTACGACGTCTAACATACGGAGCAAACATTCTATCAATTGAGCTACCGCATTGGTAGATGGCAACAACTACATATATACGCCATACCAAATTTCAACAAAACCAACAAAGAAAATAGACAAACTGTTCAAACTATAATACAAGCATGAATTTTTTTTTAAAATATACTTTTTTATCTTTACGTTAACATCAGAATGGTCGCCATCATTCAAGATTGCTCAACGGCAAATGCTAGATAAACAACAGATACCAATAATATGAAGCAATAAAAGTTATTTCTGAAATGAAAAAAACATGAAATAACACATTTGTATATACTTCACTCGACCACACTTAAAAACGAGATACAAAGTACTTACGATATATCTCCGAAGACAGTTTTATGATACATTGGAATTGTAAACGACATTTCCCTAATATCAAAGCAGTTACATTGCGAATAGCCTCATATAGATTCGATATTAAGAACGGTTTGCATATTGGATTACTTGGGCCTCTAGAAATGATATCGTTTGTAAACATTTGTACCAGTTATTGTGTAAATTTATCTTATTTTTTTCGATATTGAACACACAAGTATCAATCTCCGTGTCGTAATATATACGTTTCATATACTGGGATGGAATATGGAAAGTGGTCTTAGTCCCAAGCCTGTTAAGATTTAAAAGCTATTAAGTATGCAGTGGAGTTTAAATGTTGGCAGAACACTATATTCTGCAATACGTTACATAAAACGACTTTACCTACTAAGACCACTGTTAGGTCAGTTGGTAGAGTGCTTGTTCCGTATGTGGGAGGTCGTGGGTTCGAACACCGGTCGAGTCTGACCAAGACTTGAAAATAGCTGGTGACTGTTTTTCGCCAAGAATTAAGAAATGAAATCCGAGAGTTCCTTCAGAAGAGACCTTAAAACACCCTCCCACCCACCCACCCCCCGTGTCACGACAAGTAAGGCACGTTAAAACACCTCCCTCCGTCACACAAGCAAGGCCGTTAAAACACCCCTCCGTGTCACGACAAGCAAGGCACGTTAAACATCCCCCTCTGTGTCACGACAAGCAAGGCACGTTAAAACACCCCCTCCGTGTCACGACAAGCAAGGCACGTTAAAACACCCCCCTCCGTGTCACGACAAGCAATGCACGTTAAAACACTCCCTTCACATGCCTGACCCAATGCAAAGTTCTAAACTGCCACTCCATCTATTGCTGAAAACGTCTCGATATATAAGTGAAATATTCTTGGAACGTAAAACCCCAAGGAACCTATTTAGATAACGCAACAAATCCATACTTTAAACAATATATTTGTCACAATATACTTGTGTGATTCTCAGAGGAATTCCAAGTAAATGTCTATAAAGCAATAAAGGACATTAAATGTTAAGTTTATTTGAGAAATACTATAATATTCCCCATAAAAGAAGGATTAGGAAGAAGTCTAAGAATAAAAAGGCAATGACCGAGTTATCTGTTTGGTAAAAAACATTTTGATTCGTCTGCATTCTCATTTCAGCATTTAGGGAATATTTGATTTCCCAAAATTTTGGTACGAGCACTGCTGGTCCGGAAATTTATTCCTAAACCAACAACTCAAATTAAACAATGTATCGAAATAAGTAGACAAACACTATTTGTCTGTGAAAATATAGATTGGGTCTATTTAAGTAAATAAAAAGCACGGGTATATTTACAGAATGTACCAACTTTAACTAGTATGTGCTCCGATGTGGTCTAGTGGTTAGGATTCCTGGTTTTCACCCAGGCGGCCCGGGTTCGATTCCCGGCATCGGAACTAATTTTTTTTAAATGGAATTACATTTTATAAAAATGTATATTCGTTAGGCTTGTTTGATTATGGATATTCTTGTATTATAATTTTTTTTAAAAATTAAACAAAATTATTGTGCTAATCGGCATCTATATTCAAGTACAATTAAAAATTTTTTTTTAATGTTTCAACTGATTATATTCTGTTTCAGTCAACTACGTATTTTAACAGTGGATGCTTTAGTTTGTATTCCCGAATTTTAAAGTTTAAAGGAAGTTTTAATTTTAAAAAATACATGTGTGCTGAATGACATTGTTAACTACTCCAAAAACAGAAATCATGATCTCTAGCAATAGATTATCTACATGTAATGTATGTCGTGAGTAAACAAATAAAATGTTTGGATGTAAAAAGTTTAAAACAAGTTCAATTATAAAGAAAATAAATGTGCTGAATGACGTCGTTATTTTTAAAATCAGAAATGTTGGAATTTTTCTAGCAGCAGATATCTACATGTAATAGTCGGAAACATAGAAAATGTTCAATTTAAAATTTTAATAGATGTTTTAAAATTACGTAACATACATTTATTTTCTTATTCATTTTTAAATTAAAAGAAAAGAAATGTACTTAACGACATCTGTATTAAAGTATCATTACATTTACAGAAATGTTGAATTTCTTCTAGTAACAGATTATCTACATTAGCCAGTCATTTCCGTAACAGCCATATAAAATTCCTGAATTAAAATCTTTAAGGAAGTTTAAAATGTAAAGAAAATAAATGTACTGAGTAACATCGTTATTCAAGAAGCATTACAAAAACAATTTGTTCAAACAGAAAATGTTGAATTTTCATATGATCTACATACAATACAGACCTGTCGAAAATTTAACATTTAAGGCTGACGGATCGGTGCCGAATCGAAAGCTACAATACAGACCTGTCGAAAGTTTAACATTTAAGGCTGACGGATCGGTGCCGAATCGAAAGCTACAATACAGACCTGTCGAAAGTTTAACATTTAAGGCTGACGAATCGGTGCCGAATCGAAAGCTACATTACAGACCTGTCGAAAGTTTAAGATTTAAGGCTGACGAATCAATGCCGAATCGAAAGCTACATTACAGACCTGTCGAAAGTTTAACATTAAAGGCTGACGAATCGATGCCGAATCAAAAGCTACAATACAGACCTGTCGAAAATTTAACATTAAAGGCTGACGAATCGATGCCGAATCAAAAGCTACAATACAGACCTGTCGAAAGTTTAACATTAAAGGTTGACGAATCAGTGCCGAATCGAAAGCTACAATACAGACCTGTCGAAAGTTTAACATTAAAGGCTGACGAATCGGTGCCGAATCAAAAGCTACAATAAACCTGTCGAAAGTTTAACATTAAAGGCTGACGAATCAATGCCGAATCAAAAGCTACAAACAGACTGTCGAAAAGTAACATTAAAGGCTGACGAATAATGCCGAATCGAAAGCTACAATACAGACCTGTCGAAAGTTTAACATTAAAGGCTGACGAATCGGTGCCGAATCGACAGCTACAGTTCAGACCTGTCGAAATTTTAACATTTAAGGCTGACGAATCGGTGCCGAATCGAAAGCTACAATACAGACCTGTCGAAAGTTTAACATTAAAGCTGACGAATCGGTGCCAAATCGAAAGCTACAGTACAGACCTGTCGAAAGTTTAACATTAAAGGCTGACGAATCGGTGCCAAATCGAAAGCTACAGTACAGACCTGTCGAAAGTTTAACATTAAAGGCTGACGAATCGGTGCCGAATCGAAAGCTACAGTACAGACCTGTCGAAAGTTTAACATTAAAGGCTGACGAATCGGTGCCGAATCGAAAGCTACAGTACAGACCTGTCGAAAGTTTAACACTAAGATAACGAATTAGTGCCGAATATGCAGCTTATCTCGGTCCCTCGTAAGCTATATCTCGACTTGTGCTATATAACTCTCGGTAGTTTTTCTGTCACTGGTTATCTATATCTCGGTCGCTCGGCCACAGAGCTTCGACCAATTTCCGTTAACTCAGCGTTAAACTTTCGACAGGTCTGTACTGTATGTTATATGCTACTTTTAATTTTTTATGTAATAATACTTTCAAACATGTGCTACTTTTGAATGTATTATTTCATTAAAATTCAAAATTGGCATATCAGCGGAATGCTAATTTCGGCCTGATCATGATACATCATTAATGATTTACAGTCCAACCTGCCTTAAAGGCCACCTCTATATAAGGGACACCTGCTTATAAAGACCAGTAGAATTATTTAGCAGTTGTTCTTTATTCAATTTATTGGAACCTGTATATAAAGGCCAAATGCCCATAAAGGACACTTTTACTGGTTCCCTTTGGTGGTCTTTATAGACAGGTTTGACTGTATTTAAATTGAAATGAATCGGCATGTTATTGATTAGGCATACCTTACATCATACGTTTAACTTCAGAATTTTGATCCGCATATATACTGTAGTGATAGAATACCAGATTATTAAGTGTCATATTCTAAAAGTTTATTTTTTACATTTAAATACGAGTCCGTTAACTTTGCCTGGCCGTCGTTCTGAATTATTAAATGTACGTATCAAGCTAAATCCATGATTAATGAACAAACACTTGTTGAAGGTTTAATGGTGGGTGACATGCTGTATCGTATTTTTCATATTGATAAAAAAGGAGTTAACGTAAGATTCTTGTTTTTTTTCAAAATGCAATAGAGCTTTAAAAATGCTTCAATAGAATTGAAAACTATATTAATCAATTAGTTACTGCATGTATGCCTTCCGATGTGGTCTAGTGGTTAGGATTCCTGGTTTTCACCCAGGCGGCCCGGGTTCGATTCCCGGCATCGGAATTCCAATTTTTTTTTTTGTATGGCAAAACATACAACATTACAACATATCTATATAGACATATGCTTGAGCTAATTTATGGAAGTTAAAAATGTTAAAAAAGCAATATTCACGTAGAATTGCAAAAATTATTGATAACAAAATGTTGATTTTTTTTCTAGCAATGATTTTCTACCTTTGTGTGTCAATGCCGTACTTCATAGCAATATACGTTTTGGATTCAACTGACGCTAATTTTGGGAAACTCGTGTATTATGAGAATTATGAGAATGAATTTTGTTCAAAACGATTTTTAAACCGAGGCCAGGAACATTTTTTTCAGTCATTCACGTTGCAAGTGTTAATAAACTGATTTCCTCGCAAATTTTGAATTGCAATTCAAAATAAATTGACAACAGTCAAGGGATCATTGTGAAACTGGGGCTAAGATTTAATCCATTCAATAATTATCTCCACAGTACACACGATAATTAGGTAAGTTAAAGATCAAAGACTATTTATGTCCTTTACGATACTCTTGTCTGGGTAAGATGACAAGCTGACAGACCTGTCGAAAGTTTAACTAGGAGCTAACGAAAAGAAGTCCAGTGAGGTCGAAATATAGGTAGCTAGTGATCGAAAAAGCTGCTGAGATAAATAGTCAGGAACTACTGAAAAGCTGCTTAGAGATAGCTAACAAAGAGCAGAGATAAAACGCCAATTTGGCGCTAATTTGTTACCCGGTTGTTAAACTTTAGAAATGTCTGTATTGTATTTAGATTTTTTTTGTTCTCAAAGTGTGTTCAAATAACTTTATTGTATATATCTCAAAACTCAACGTTCAGTTCGATGTGGTCAAAATGAAGGTGGTGGTTATGACCTCTCTATTTTGCTTAACTTTTTAGGTTTTCATTACTAATACCAAAAGCAAATTCCTTACTTGTGAGTGTGTTTTTTGTAACACAGTAACTTTCTCCGACATATACTGACCATATACGTTATCAGATAATATCTGTACTCCGCTCATATTGGGAGGGTTGGCATGTATGGCATACATTTTTTTACTTGCAACTAGCATCGCCTTCTTCGCGGATAAGATTATTTTTTCTCATTTTTATTTGATATAATTAATCAAACTTGCGTTTGACCTACAGAAGAATTAAGTGGCAAGATACAGAGGCACAACTCTGCCAAGTTATTGCATATCTTTTTTGCCATTAAAGAACCCTACTGTGAAAGTTACACCTGAATATAAACCATATATAATTAATCATGAATTGGTTTTTAATTTGAATTTTGAATGCTAAATTTTAATTAAAAAAATAATGCATTCAAGAGCCCATAACTAAAGCTAAAATTATATGAATATTTATAAAAGTAATGTATTATAAAAAACCAAAACATTATGATATTTATGATAATATAATTCTAAAATATAAAAAAAATATTTAAAGGGAGATAATTCTAAAAAAGTTGGCACAGTATTTAATTGTTCAGCAAGATTTCCTTACAATTTAAATATTTATTTCGATCGCAAACGATATGTTTCTTCCATGTCACAATTTTCAACTAACTATATATGATATAAATAGGGTGATCTTCACGTATACATACTTTCCTATTTTATACGATTGCACCAAATATTAATTCGTGATTACAATGTGTTCAGCTGAAGCTTTATAATATTAATCATTATTCAACCAGCCAACAATAAATATATGCCCTGATGAGCAACACATTATGAAAGTAAATTTTTTTAGTTTTTTTTTAAAATACATATATAATAATTTAAGCTGTATCTTGTCACAACCGACATATATTTCGTTGATAAACAGAGTTAAGAACTTGTAATATATAATAAAAATCCCATTGAAATGAAGCGACTGATCATTTGATTACCAATGAAGTATCTAAGTCAATGTTTATTTTTATTTATTTATTTATTTATTTATTTATTATTTTATTTATTTATCTATTTTTATATTTTATTTATTTATTATTTATTTATTTATTTGATTTATTCATTCATTTACCATGTTATGTATTTATTTATTTTCCAATTTATTTATTTATTTATTTATTTACGTATTTTTTATTTATTTATTTATTTATTTATTTATTTATTTATTATTATTTATTTATTTATTTACGTATTTTTTCTTTGTATTTATTTATTTATTTATTTATTTCCTTTTTTATATAATTATTTATTTATTTTCCCGAGAACAAATAGAAACAATTGTAGCATCAATATGATGTACATGTCTGTGGTCAGGTAATGCTACATGCAATTTGATCGGTGTGTATTTTATCCACTAACAGTCGTTACACAATCTACATCACGGTTTAGCGATTGTTTTTATTTTTGTTGTTGTTGTTGTTGTTGTTGTTGTAACGTTCCTTAATTCTCATCTCTCATTGGTTTTTGTCTATTCGCGACATTAATCTATGCGTGAGATGTACAAATATGGTCTATCTACTGTATTTCACAAATTCAGTGCACATGGAACATGCACGAATAAAGTCGTATTTTCCAACAAACTCGCAAAAATTTGTCAAAACTTATAAAAAAATATACTGACCTAATAGGAAAAAATATTTTTCATTCATGGAAAAGTGAATTCTGTATATAGAGCAATTTTTAAAATTTTTTAATAAAACAATAAATATGACTATGTTAAAATTACCCCTTCTGTGCATTCTTACTTAAAACAACTATAAACGTTATGTCATAATTGGTATATTCATGATGACCACACCTGAAAAAAAACCCTAAACAATGACTAACCTGTCCAAATGCCCTGATGTAACTTTGAATGAGGCCCAATTGGTGTATAAACTTGATCAAATTTCCAAAATTTTCGCAAAATTTCTCTATTTACAGGTGAACTGAACAATATTTTTTAATTAAAAATATAATTTGGTTAGGCCAGTGCATTTTAAATGCATTTTATTGATAGTTTAATGGAAACATTTTCAATTGAAAAAAATAAATAATAAAAACCACGTGCACTCAATTTATGGAAATACAGTAGATCTTGTACTTTTCATTAAATTTATTACTAGCACGAACTTAGGGCGATTTTATAGTGCTAGCTCATATAGAGTCAGTGCACCTCAAACAAGTATACATACCGGTCATTTTGTACTGACACTAGACGAGCTAGTCGATACATGATCCTATCATTACCGAGCGCCAGGCGCCGGGGAGAAGCTTGATATCTCAGCGTTTTATGCACGATCCAGCAGGAGTTCCATCCCTATATTTCCCGCTCTCGAGACGGACGCTCTACCACCGAGTCACACAGTCCCGTTTTGCTAAATAGTACCGAAGCACAAAGAATACGCATTAGAAAAACACACTAGATGCTTAAGCAGATCTTGAGGAGAGAAAGTTATCAATTCGCCTGAAGGTCTATGGTTTTCTCCTGAAAGATCTCCACAATGTCTGAACTGGCCTAATGTTAGTGAAAAATCTTGACTAGGGCTTAAAACATCATAACTCCACTTTTAATGATGCAGTGTTCCTAAAATCAGTAATAATAACATGCAGATATTTTTTTATTTAAATGCAAAAAATTTTGTTCCAGAATTAGTCTTAATAATTTGCCAGAAGATTTACAACAAAAAATCAGTAAAGACGAAAGTGGTTTGTTGGTTTGTGTAAAACCATACTAACGTATGATTTCTTTATGTTTCGTTATGTCATTATTGTGCTTACGGCTTTTGTGTCTAGGTACGGTACAGGTCCCGAAACTCGGTGACTTATTGCCCGAGATGTGGATAACCAAGGAACAAAAACTAGCAACAGATACGTAGCACGCACAGTTGCCGAAAGGTAACCGACGCGACCGAGACGAGCTGCGAATTCATCACCAATTTGTTAGACTCATGTGAAACTTTCATTTATTCTGTACCTCAAATAATTTACTTACATTGGATATGTCATTCAATTCTGCAATCGAACTTGGCCCAGGCCACTGGCAGTATAAGTTTTAAGGTAGGAAACTGCTGAGTAACTTCTTTCATCTTTACTCCCAAGTTTCAATCCCAGCGCATCACTCTCCATCAACAGAAATTTTAAAAAAAAACAGAGGATAAAGTGAATATTGTCAAGTTTTTGTAGTCAAAATATCCTTCATGAAGAGAAATGAGCTCTATGCATGTAGTAATTGATAGACAAAGGTTCGTTTTACAGACAAGATATATAAATTTATATGTAAAAGCAGAATTACACAAGTATTACAGAACTAGTATTTCCATATATTGCACCATCAGCAATTACAAGTCGTTACATGATCGGGTCAATCCCTACCAATATTAAACAAGTAATGCGATGGAAGTGAAATTAATCATAAATAAAGACATTTTTGTCTGAAAACGTTAAATTCTATACTGAATGATGTTCACAATGAATTATTTTATATAAATCTGTTTAACTCAGTATGTGGTAGACATAGCTGTTTGCATAAAGCTTGTATTTAAATAGAAATATACCGACAACAATATTCTGAATTGTGTGCTTACACATAATTCCATGTATGTTAAATCAAAGCTTTTACGGTAACATTCCTAATTCATTTCATTTTGATACTTTCATTTTGTTTTACAAGTATGGATATTATTGTAACAATTTTCGAATTTCGAATCTAATATATACATGTATGTGGATGACTCAGCTTATTAAAGAAGTTCGTCAGTGTACCACATTCCACTGGATACTGAATTTCTTCAGATGACATTTTGTCTATACAAACATTATCATCCTAGGGAAATGCAACGTTAATGTTTTTCAAAGCCTTCTGGGATTTTTTGTATATATGTATATTTAAAAAATCGATCTCGATGTCCTATAGGCACATATTCAGGTTTCGTTGCATCGGAATATACATGTAGTTTAAAATGCAGGCTGAATTGTTTTGCATGTGAAACGTCTTAGCATGGTGAGATATTAAATTTCATGCAGATTCTGTAGAGAAGGAAATAAATTTAAAACAATTAAACGTTTTGTTATATTTCTATTTATATTTCTATTGACTGAATTTTTTAACTTTGTACCGGCATGTAGAAAATTGATCACAAAGCTAACGAATAAGTTTCGAATCCGGCAGCTCAATTCCGCATATCGTTACTTAAATATTTCGACAGATGCGGTCTTCCTCTTGACAGCTTAATTTTTGGCCACCAGCTATCCATATCCCGGCCACTTGGCAACCCAGCTTCCATTGGTTCTACTCCTGTTTACGTTCGTTATGGCAGTTTTTAACTTTCGACAGGTCTGTACTGTAGAGCCTATTGACTAATTCTTGGAGAAATAATCACCTCCAGTATGCAATCCTTTGGCGGTTACATAACATTTCAATCGTTTCTTGTCGTATTTGCAATTAAACCCGACATAAACGATAAATCCGTATTCACACCTGTCAAATTAAATGTCGAAGCTCTATGATGACAAATTATGCACAATGGAAACAGATAGAATAAATCTATAGAATATTTGTCTGTGAAAACCTTAATCTTTTGAATCTGATGCAGCATATATCAATGTTTCATTTATTTCCGATGTTGCTATAATCTTGTCAACAACAATCTGTTATATTTTTTGTGAAAACCTTAACCTTTTGGACTTCCATGGAGCTAATGGCGATGTTTCATTTATTTCTGATGTTGTTGTAATCTGTTTAACATTCTGTAAAGACATTGACCTTTTTGACTTCCATAGAGATAATGGTGATGTGTCATTAATTTCAAATGTTATCGTAATTTGTTTAAGTAGATCAAAGTACCACAAATATCTTTACATCTACTTCGATCGATACAATTTCATCCTCAGTTATTTAGATCAAAAATAACTACCGGTCCATTTTCAGAACACAACCACAAGAGCAAAGTCAAAAACTTAATATGTGACCTTTCAACAGGGTATTTAGACTGGATGCTCTGGAAGGATTAGCACCTCCTATCTAGGTATTTAGTTAGCCGCACCCGTCACGTGTAAAAATTGCTTGTATGTATTTATTCAAGCATTTGTTTTTATATAAAGAAAACTTTTTAATGCAATAAAATCGATTTATTTCTGACCAATTTTGTTCGAATGTTGTCAGATATGAAAATAAATACCTGGTCCCAAGTGTTGTGAGTATTCCATAACCAATTGGTTTTTTTTATTATGCTCTTTTAAAAGACAACTAAGCATGATTTTACCAAGTACGGTGGCGTTGCGGGGCCAAAAAAAACAATGACCAAACGAATTAACTAATTCAAGCAAAGTCGAAGAATAAAGAATAGAAGTTAACAATTGCAAAGTCAATATATAATTGGCATTATGGCGTAATATTAAGCTTTTAAATACAGCAGAGACCTGTCAAAATTCTAACACTAAGGCCAAGATTTTGTTTAACAAAAGTATATGAACGCAGCTCATCGTTGCCTTTGGCGCTACATGTACATTCTATATCTCGTACCCATTTCGACAACTGATTTATACATGTTCCTCGTGGTTACCTTTCTATCACTAGCTATCAATTTTCCAGCTAATCGCCACCAATGTTTCCAAACTTGTCTCAGTAGCTCAAATTAAATCTTTCGACAGGTTTGTACCGTATCTGTTCTGTGTCATATGTATTTGATTTTAATTAGCTCAAGATAAGTATTAGACAAAAAAACTAGATCATTTTGACATTGTGTTTTAATTCCTATATACAATAAGCATTATTAGGGATAAATTTCCTTCTTATATTTGCTGCTTGTGAGACGACATATTGATCTTTATTTGTAGTAACAATTGTAGTAAAGTTGGAGTAATAGATCGAAAAGAAATTAGGTTGAACTAGTCCAATATAATTATGCATGGGTGGTTAAGGAGGTTGGGTTGCCCTAGTAGCGGCAACCTCTTCTACAAAACATTTGATTTTTAACTCATAATACATATATTCGCAATTCAGCTATGGTAATTGAAGAATTTTTATATCACCGTGAAGGTGTTCTTGAGACATGCTTACACGACCTTTTGATTATGAACATGTAAGTAACCTGTTCGCTAAGACATGAATGAATTCAAACGACAAACCTGTAGAACGACCATTTTCGGTAAAAACGTTTTAAGATAATCCATGATGATGAGATATAAAAAGTTTCTTGTATTAATATACTGCATTGTTTTGTAATATTAAAATGTAAACTCTTATAATTTTACAGGATAAAATAAGTACATCTAATAATATATCAGTATCAAAATATAAGTTCCGATGCCGGGAATCGAACCAGCGCCGCCTGGGTGAAAACCAGGAATCCTAACCACTAGACCACATTGGAATACATAGTGAGTAATGCTAAGTAATGCATTAGTTAGGGACCATTGTAAAATTTGAAATAGAAATCTAAAACCTGAAAAATTATAAAAAGAGTACAAATCGTCAGTGGTTATACTCCGTTTGGAACTAAATAAATTATTAAATTGGTGCGCACTATCCATTGGAATAATTCCGCTGACGGAATGAATACTACATATATACATCTATGTTACCGCACTACCATGCATTACATAGAGTTCATTCTGTTGGATGGCATTCTTTTGTATAAAAAAGACATTACACTTAGAAATTGTAACGTAATTGTTTTCTATTATCTTGCGGTATTTTTGTAGATATTGTTTATTTTGAAAATCGATGCACAAAGTATTCTTTCGTTATGTCAAAATTTGGCATGTGAACCATTTAAGCATGGTGCAACATTAAATTTCATGCAGATTCTGTATAGACGGAAATAAATGTAAGACAATTAAACGTTTTTTTTTGTAGAATCTATTGACGAGAGATTTTATCTTTGTACCGACATGTCGAAAGTTGCTCACAAAGCTAACAAATAAGTGTCCAATCCGGCAGTTCAATTCTGCATCTGGTTACTTAAATATTTTGACAGATGCTGTCTTCCTCTCAGCAGCTTAATTTTTTACCACCATGTATTGATATCCCTGGCACTTGGCAACCCAGCTTCCACTGGTTCTACTCCTTTTTACGTTCGTTATCGCATTTTTTAACTTTCGACAGGTCTATACTGTCGAGCCTATTGACTAATTCTTGGAGAAATAATCACCTCCAGTATGCAATCCTATGACGGTTACATAACATTTCAATCGTTTCTTGTCGTATTTGCAATTAAACCCGACATAAACGATAAATCCGTATTCACACCTGTCAAATTAAATGTCGAAGCTCTGTAATGAAAAATTATGCACAATGGAAACAGATAGAATGAATCTATAGAATATTTGTCTGTGAAAACCTTAATCTTTTGAATCTGATGCAGCTTATATCGATGTTTCATTTATTTCCGATGTTGCTATAATCTTGTCAACAACAATCTGTTATATTTTTTGTGAAAACCTTAACCTTTTGGACTTCCATGGAGCTAATGGCGATGTTTCATTTATTTCTGTTGTTGTTGTAATCTGTTTAACATTCTGTGAAGACATTGACCTTTTTGAGTTCCATAGAGATAATGGTGATGTGTCATTAATTTCAAATGTAATCGTAATTTGTTTAAGTAGATCAAAGTACTACAAATATGTTTACATCTACTTCGATCGATACACTTTCATCCTCAGTTATTTAGATCAAAAATAACTACCGGTCCATTTTCAAAACACAACCGCAAGAGCAAAGTCAAAAACTTAATATGTGACCTTTCACCAGGGTATTTAGACTGGATGCTCTGGAAGAATAAGCACCTCCTATCTAGGTATTTAGCTAGCCGCATCTTTCACGTGTAAAAATTGATTGTATGTATTTATTCAAGCATTTGTTTTTATATAAAGAAAACTTTTTAATGCAATAAAATCGATTTATTTCTGACCAATTTTGTTCGAATGTTGTCAGATATGAAAATAAATACCTGGTCCTAAGTGTTGTGAGTATTCCATAACCAATTGTTTTTTTTTTTTTTTTTTTTTTTTTTTTTTTTTTTGTTTATGCTCTTTTAAAAATACAACTAAGCATTATTTTACCAATTAAGGTGGTGTTGCGGGACCAAAAAAAATTGACCAAACGAATTAACTAATTCAAGCAAAGTCGAAGAATAAAGAATAGAAGTTAACAATTGCAAAGTCAATATATAATTGGCATTATGGCGTAATATTGAGCTTTTAAATACAGCAGAGACCTGTCAAAATTCTAACACCAAGGCCAAGTTTCTGTTGAACACATGTGCATGAACGCAGCTCATCGTTGCCCTTTGGCGCTACATGTACATTCTATATCTCGTACCCATTTCGACAACTGATTTCTACATGTTCCTCGTGGTTACCTTTCTATCACTAGCTATCAATTTTCCAGCTAATCGCCACCAATGTTTCCAATCTTGCTTCATTAGCTCAATGTAAAACTTTTTTAAAAGACAGGTTTGTACCGTTTCTGTTCGGTATGATATGTACTTAATTTTAATTAGCCCGAGATAAGTATTAGACAAAAAACAGATCATTTAGACGTTGTGTTCTAATTCGTATATACACTAAGCATTATAAGAGATAAATTTCCTTCTCATATTAATGTTTTGATGTTTGTGAAACGACATATTGATCTTTATTTGTAGTAACAATTACAGACAATAAGATAGACAAAATGTGAGTAATAGGTCGAAAAGAAATTAGGTTAAATTAGTCCAATGTAATTATGCGTGGGTGGTTAAGGAGGTTGGGTTGCATTCGTTCTGGAAACCCCTTCTACAGAACATTTGATGAGATATAAAAAGTGTCTTGTATTAATATGCTGCATTGTTGTGTAATATTAAAATGTAAACTCTTATAATTTCACAGGATAAAATAAGTACGTGCAATAATATATCAGCATAAAAATATAAATTCCGATGCCGGGAATCCAACCCGGGCCGCCTGGGTGAAAACCAGGAATCCTAACCACTAGACCACATCGGAATACATAGCGAGTAATGCTAAGAAATGCATCATCGTTATATTATTGATCTGCAATAAAGCATCGTCGTTTTATGATGTATATACATATAAATAATACAGTGTTTTGAGGCAGACTAAACGAACTGCATGTCCTCGGAAATCTTATAATTACTGCAATATACTCATCAAAAAAGTTGTAAAATTTGAAATAGAAATCAAAAACTGAAAAATTGTAAAAAGAGTACAAATCGCTAGTGGTTATACTCCGTTTGAAATTAAATAAATTACTAAATTGGTGCGAACTATTCTTTGGAACGAAACCGCTGACGGAATGAATACTACATATGCATGTTACCGCACTACAATGAACTACATAAAGTTCATAGGATTATTTAAATTTTATAAATTCTTGTCTTTTCATTTTTATTTTCATTTCATACGAGTGTGTTGTAGCTAGCGCTTCAGGGATTGTTTAATATATATAATACTTTCGGAGCAGCCGGTCTCACTTCATGGTTAAAGTTCACGCATTTTAAACATTTTGTCAGTTTTTAAAGTTTTATTCCCAATTTGATTACACAGCTAGCTAGCTAGATGAAACAGGATATGATTACCCTTCCGGAGCACTCGGTTTTACTTCCCCTGATGGAAATTCATGTATTTAAACTATTTTGTCGGTTTTAAAGCTTGTTTTTCGAATTGTGCACATTGCGGGCATGGCTTGCTAAACATAAGATGCTTAGCCTTCTGTAGCACCCGGTTTTACTTCCCTGATAGAATTTCACGTGTTTAATCTATTTTGATTTCGGGATTATGATCTGAACATTGACTGGTTTTAGTTACTTTGTACAAAATCTTATTGAATCGTTTCTTTCATGTAAACGGTCGTTTCTCATGAGTTTCAATTACCGTTCGTCTTTTGATATATTGATTAATAAAGTATAATGAGTATACAATTTGTTTAAAATCGACTGAATAAGAGCTGTTTCCTTTGAAGACATGAAGGTATGCATAAAATAAATTTGCCCGACTGCCACTTACATCCCCTCAAATTATCATGGCGATTTAAGTTAAATTCTGAATTTTTACTTGCCATAACATATCTACATATTAAAAGTTATAGAGGCAGAAAGTATAAAAATAAAGAGTCAAATGTCCTTTCCATGGAATAGTAGGATAATGCTCAACATGAAGCTTTTGAAAAATAAACATAAAATGGTGCATAAGAGGTATTTTAGCACAACGTTTGCTTTATATTTCAATCACTATGTACAGCAGTTCTTTTTATCGAAAGATAGTTGATCGCTATAATCATTACATATTTCATCCCACTTCTGCAATCGGGACTCCAGTGCCTCGGTTTGCCAATAGCCGGTACAGTGTACATATATTTTCTTCATTATTCAAATTTTTGAATTGATTTACGTGACAGATGTGATAGACAAGGTGTGAATGTGTGCATACCCTTCTAGAGCAACTGCCTCACTTCCCTATTGAAAGTTCTAGTGTTTGGCTCAATTTATCAGTTGTACTTTGCCTTTGAAATTGTGGTTAGGGTATGGACCTGCATGTTTGTGTTTGATTTTCTCCGTTAACATTTCATATTGCTATTTTGTTTACAAATAATTTATCTTTCACGGTTTTTTCTATTGCATTACAGGGGCCGATATATAATTATTTACCATAACATAGCTAACTTAAACCAGTTAATACTCATAATTAAAGAGAACATGTACAAATTATAGACAAGTGTTGTTGTAAAACGTTTGAATTTATTATACAGTCGCCGAAACTCGTGCATCCAGACATATTACTTACAGGACAATGAACATATTGTTGAACTCTTGATTGTTTTGGGGAGGGGTTGATTTGGTTTTTTTTTTTTTTTTTTTTTTTACAAAGAATTGTTATCGTTTAATAAACTGGAAACAGCTCAGATAAAACGTGTAATATATATATATATATATATATATATATATATATATATATATATATATATATATATATATATATATAAACATGAATTTTACAGAGAAAGAAAGAGAAAACAACTAGTATGCAATCCCATGACCGTTACATAACATTTTAATCGTTTCTTGTCGTATTTGCAATTAAACCCGACATGGGCGATAAATCCTTATTCATAACTGTTAAATTAAATGTCGAAGCTCTCTGATGACAAATTATGTACAGATAGACTGAATCTATTGAAAGTGTGTCTGTAAAAACCTTTACCTTTTTGAATCCGATGTAGCTTATATCGATGTTTCATTAATTTTAAATGCTGCTATAATCTTGTCCAAAATCTGTTATACTTTTTGTGAAAACCTTAACCTTTTGGACTTCTATGGAGCTAATGGCGATGTTTCATTTATTTCTGATGTTGCTGTAATCTGTTTAGCATTCTGTGACGATATTGACCTTTTTGACTTCCATGGAGCTTATGTTGACGTGTCATTAATTTCAAATGTTGTCGTAATTTGTTTAAGTAGATCAAAGTACCACAAATATGTTTACATCTACTTCGATCGATACAATTTCATCTGCAGCTATTTAGATCAAACACAAACTACCGGTCCATTTTCAAAACAAACGACAAGTGCGCTAGCAGAGTTAAAAATTTAAAAGTAGCAATTTAATATGTGACCTTTCACCAGAGTATTTAGACTGGATGCTCTGGAAGGTAGGTATATCGTATCTATGTATTTAGCTAGCCACACCCGCCACGTGTAGAATTGATTTTATGTATATATCATTCATGCAACTGTTTTTATATAAAAAAAAACACCTTTTAATGCAATAAAATCGAACTATTTCTGACCCATTTTGTTCGAATGTTGTCGGATATGAAAATAAATACCTGGTCCCAAGTGTTGTGTGTATTTCATAACCAATTGTCCCTTGATTATGCCCTTTAAAAATACAACTAAGCTTTCTTTCATCAATTACGGTGGCGTTGCAGAGCCAAATAAAACACAATGACCAAACGAATTAGCAAATTCAAGCAACAAAGTAATAATAAAAGTCAAAGAATAGAAGAAAAGTTAACAATTGCAAACTCATTATACTGTTGGCATTATGACGTAGTATTGAGCTTTTAAAATACAGCAGAGACCTGTCAAAATTCTAACAACACGCGTCAAGTTGTTACTGTTGAATACATGTGCATGAACGCAGCTCATCGTTGCCTTTTGGCGCTACATGTACATTCTATATCTCGTCCCAATTTCGACAGCTGATTTCTACATGTTCCTCGTGGTTGTCTTTCTATCACTAGCTATCCATGTTTCAGCTAATCGCCACCAATGTTTCAAATCTTGTCTCATTAGTTCAATGTTAAACTTTCGACCGTATCTGTTCTGTATCATAGGTATTTGATTTTAATTAGCTCGAGATAAGTATTAGACAAAAAAACCCAGATCATTTAGACGTTATGTTCTAATTCCTATATTCAGTAAGCGTTATTAGGGATAAATTTCCTTCTCATATTAATATGTTGCTGCTTGTGAGACGACATATTGATCTTTATTTGTAGTAACAATTACAGACAATAAGATAGACAAAATTGGAGTAATAGGTCGAAAAGAAATTTGGTTGAACTAGTCCAATATAATTATGCGTGGGTGGATAAGGAGGTTGGGTTGCCATTGTAGTGGCAACCCTTTCTACAAAACATTTGATTTTTAACTCATAATACATGTATGAGCAATTTAGCTATGGTCATTGAAGAATTTTTATATCGCCGTGAAGGTGTTTTGGGGAGGGGGTTGATTTTTTTTTTTTTTTTTTTTTTTTTTTAAAGAATTGTTATCGTTTAATAAACTGGAAACAGCACAGATAAAACGTGTAATATATATATATATTAAAACATGAATGTTACAGATAAAGAAAGAGAAAACAACTAGTATGCAATCCCATGACCGTTACATAACATTTTAATCGTTTCTTGTCGTATTTGCAATTAAACCCGACATGGGCGATAAATCCTTATTCATAACTGTTAAATTAAATGTCGAAGCTCTCTGATGACAAATTATGTACAGATAGACTGAATCTATTGAAAGTGTTTCTGTAAAAACCTTTACCTTTTTGAATCCGATGTAGCTTATATCGATGTTTCATTAATTTTAAATGTTGCTATAATCTTGTCAAAAATCTGTTATACTTTTTGTGAAAACCTTAACCTTTTGGAATTCTATGAAGCTAATGGCGATGTTTCATTTATTTCTGATGTTGCTGTAATCTGTTTAACATTCTGTGAAGACATTGACCTTTTTGACTTCCATGGAGCTTATGTTGACGTGTCATTAATTTCAAATGTTGTCGTAATTTGTTTAAGTAGATCAAAGTACCACAAATATGTTTACATCTACTTCGATCGATACAATTTCATCTGCAGTTATTTAGATCAAACACAAACTACCGGTCCATTTTCAGAACAAACGACAAGAGCGCTAGCAAAGTTAAAAATTTAAAAGTAGCAATTTAATATGTGACCTTTCAGCAGAGTATTTAGACTGGATGCTCTGGAAGGTAGGTACCCCCTATCTATGTATTTAGCTAGCCACACCCGCCACGTGTAGAATTGATTTTATGTATATATCATTCATGCAACATGTTTGTTTTATATAAAGGAAACTTTTTAATGCAATAAAATCGAACTATTTCTGACCCATTTTGTTCGCATGTTGTCAGATATGAAAATAAATACCTGGTCCCAAGTGTTGTGAGTATTTCATAACCAATTGTCCCTTGATTATGCCCTTTAAAAATACAACTAAGACTTTTAATTACGGTGGCGTTGCAGAGCCAAATAAGAAACAATGGCCAAACGAATTTGCAAATTCAAGCAACAAATTTATAATAAACGTCGAAGAATAAAGAATAGAAATTAACATTTGCACAGTCAATATACTGATGTCATTGTGACGTTATATTGAACTGTTAAATACAGCAGAGACCTGTCACAATTCTAACATTAAGCGTCAAGTTACTGTTAAACACATGTGCATGAACGCAGCTCATCGTTGCCTCGTTGGCGCTGCATGTACATTCTATATCTCGTACCCATTTCGACAGCTGATTTCTACATGTTTCTCGTGGTTGCCTTTCTATCACTAGCTATCCATTTCCAGCTAATCGCCACCATTGTTTCCAATCATGTCTCATTAGCTCAATATAAAACTTTCGACAGGTTTGTACCGTATCTGTTCTGTATCATATGTACTTGATTTTAATAATTAATAATTTTCGAGATAAGTATTAGACAAAGCAACAGATCATTTAGACGTTGAGTTCTAATCCCTATATACAGTAATCATTATTATGTTATATTAATATCTTGCTGATTGTGAGACGATATATTGATCTTTATTTGTAGTAACAATTACAGACAATAAGATAGACAAAATTGGAATAATAGGTCGAAAAGAAATTAGGTTGAATTAGTCCAATATAAATATGCGTGGGTGGTTAAGGATGTTGGGTTGCCCTCGTTCTGGCACCCTCTTCTACAAAACATTTGATTTTAACCCCTAATATGCGCCATTTAGCTATGGTCATTGAAGAATTAATTCACCGCCGTTAAGGTGTTCTTGAGACATGCTTACACGGCCTTTTGATTATGAACATGTAAGTAACCAGTTCGCCAAGACATGAATGAATTCATACGACAAACCCGTGGAACGACCAATTTCGTTAAACAAGTTTTAAGATGATCCATGATGATGAGATATAAAAGATTCTTGTATTTATATGCTGCATTGTTGTCTAATATTAAAATGCATACTCTCTTAATTTCACAGGATAAAATAAGTACATGCAATATTATATCAGTATAAAAATAGAAGTTCTGATGCCGGGAATCGAACCCGGGCCGCCTGGGTGAAAACCAGGAATCCTAACCACTAGACCACATCGGAATACATAGCGAGTAATGCTAAGAAATGCATCAGTTCGTTATATTATTGATCTGCAATAAAGCATCGTCGTTTTATGATGTATATACATATAAATAATACAATGTTTTGAGGCAGACTAAACTAACTGCCTGGCCTCGGAAATCTTATAATTACTGCAATATACTCAACAACAAAAGTTAGGGATCATTTTAAAAATAGAAATAGAAATCTAAAAACTGAAAAATAGTTAAAAGAGTATAAATCGCTAGTGGTTACACCCCGTTTGGAACTAAATAAATCACTAAATTGGTGCAAACTATTCATTGGAATACTTTCGCTGACGGAATGACTACTACATATGTACATGTATGTTACCGCACTACAATGAACAACATAGAGTTCATAGGATTATTTCAATTTTATAAATTCTTCTCTTTTCATTTTTATTTTCTTTTCATACGAGGCTGTTGTGGCTAGCTCGTCAGAAAGTGCATAATATATATTATACTTCCGGAGCAACCGGTCTCACTTCATGGTGAAAGATTTTAGACATTTTGTAAGTTTCCTTCCCAATATGATTATACAGCTAGCTAGCCAGATGAAACAGGATATAATTACCCTTCTGGAGCACTCGCCTTTACTCCCCCTGGTGAAAATTCATGTATTTAACCTATTTTGTCGGTTTTTAAAGTCTTATTTTTAGGAATGTGCACATTGCGGGTATGCCTAGCTAAACAATAGATGCTTACCCTTCTGTAGCACCCGGTTTTACTTCCCTAGTGGAATTTCACCAGTTTAATCTTTTTTGCAAGTTTTACTTTGCTTTTCGGATTATGATCTGAACATTGACTGGTTTTAGTTACTTTGTACAAAATCCTATTGAATCGTTTCCGTCATGTAAACGGTCGTTTCTAATGAGTTTCAATTACCGTTCGTCTTCTGATATATTGAACAATTAAGTATGATGAGCATACAATTGGTTTTAAATCGACTGAATGAGAGCTGATTTCTTTGAAGACATGAAGGTATGCATCAAATAAATTTGTCCGACTGCCCCTTTCATTTCCTCAATAAAATCATAGCGATTGAAGTTGATTTATGAATTATTACTTGTCATAACATATCTAGATATTGAAAGTTATAGAGGCAGAAAGTATAAACAAATAAATAGTGAAATGTCCTTTCAATCTTGGGAGTAGTAGGATAATGCTCAATATGAGGCTTTTGAAAAATAAACATGGTGAATAAGGGGTATTTTAGTACAAGGTTTTCTACATATTTCAATCACTTTGCAGATCTTTTTATCGTAATATAGTTGATCGTTGTCATTATTACATATTTCATACAACTTCTGCAACCAGGATTCCAGTGCCTCGGTTTGCCAATAGCCGGTACTGTACAAATATGTTTTCTCCATTATTCAAAGTTTTGAATTGATTTACGTGACAGATGTAATAAACAAGGTGTGAATGTGTGCATACTTTTCTAGAGCAACGGCCTCACTTCCCTGTTGAAAACTTTAGTGTTTGGCTTAATTTATCAGTTGTACTTTGCATTTGTATTATGGTTAGGGTATGGACCTGCATGTTTGTGTTTGATTTTGTCCGTTAACACTTCATTTGGTTATTTTGTTTACAAATAATTTATTTTTCACGGTTTTTTCTATTGCATTACAAGGGCAAATATTTATTTAATTTCCATAACATAACTAACTTATAGCAGTTAATACTCATATATACAGAGAACATAGACCAATTATAGACAAGTGTTGTTGTAAAACGTTTGAATTTATTATATAGACGTTGAAACTCGTGCATCTAGACATATTACTTACAGGACAATGAACATATTGAACTCTTGGTTGTTTGGGGGGGGTTTTGCTTTGTTTTTTTTTTTTTTACAAAGAATTGTTATCGTTTATAAACTAGAAACAGATCAGAGAAAACGTGTAATATATATTTAAATACATGAATTTTACAGATAAAGAAAGAGAAAACAAATAGTATGCAATCCCATGACCGTTACATAACATTTCAATCGTTTCTTGTCGCATTTGCAATTAAACCCGACATAAACGATAAATCCGTATTCACACCTGTCAAATTAAATGTCGAAGCTCTCTGATGACAAATTATGTACAGATAAACTGAATCTATTGAAAGAGTTTCTATAAAAACCTTTATCTTTTTGAATCCGATGTAGCTTATATCGATGTTTCATTAATTTTAATTGTTGCTATAATCTTGTCAAAAATCTGTTATACTTTTTGTGAAAACCTTAACCTTTTGGAATTCTATGGAGCTAATGGCGATGTTTCATTTATTTCTGTAATCTGTTTAACATTCTGTGAAGACATTGACCATTGAACATTTCAATCGTTTCTTGTCGTATTTGCAATTAAACCCGACATAAATGATAAATCCGTATTCACACCTGTCAAATTAAATGTCGAAGCTCTGTGATGACAAATTATGCACAATGGAAACAGATAGAATGAATCTATAGAATATTTGTCTGTGAAAACCTTAATCTTTTGAATATGATGCAGCTTATATCGATTTTTCATTTATTTCCGATGTTGCTATAATCTTGTCAACAACAATCTGTTATATTTTTTGTGAAAACCTTAACCTTTTGGACTTCCATGGAGCTAATGGCGATGTTTCAGTTATTTCTGTTGTTGTTGTAATCTGTTTAACATTCTGTGAAGACATTGACCTTTTTGACTTCCATAGAGATAATGGTGATGTGTCATTAATTTCAAATGTAATCGTAATTTGTTTAAGTAGATCAAAGTACCACAAATATGTTTAGATCGATACACTTTCATCCTCAGTTATTTAGATCAAAAATAACTACCTGTTCATTTTCAAAACACAACCACAAGAGCAAAGTCTAAAACTTAATATGTGACCTTTCACCAAGGTATTTAGACTGGATGCTCTGGAAGGATAAGCACCTCCTAGCTAGGTATTTAGCTAGCCGCACCCGTCACGTGTAAAAATTTATTGTATGTATTTATTCAAGCATTTGTTTTTATATAAAGAAAACTTTTTAATGCAATAAAATCGATTTATTTCTGACCAATTTTGTTCGAATGTTGTCAGATATGAAAATAAATACCTGGTCCTAAGTGTTGTGAGTATTCCATAACCAATTGTTTTTTTTTTTATTATGCTCTTTTAAAAATACAACTAAGCATTATTTTACCAATTACGGTGCCGTTGCAGGGCCAAAAAACAATGACCAAACGAATTAACTAATTCAAGCAAAGTCGAAGAATAAAGAATAGAAGTTAACAATTGCAAAGTCAATATATAATTGGCATTATGGCGTAATATTGAGCTTTTAAATACAGCAGAGACCTGTCAAAATTCTAACACCAAGGCCAAGTTTCTGTTGAACACATGTGCATGAACGCAGCTCATCGTTGCCTTTTGGCGCTACATGTACATTCTATATCTCGTACCCATTTCGACAACTGATTTCTACATGTTCCTCGTGGTTACCTTTCTATCACTAGCTATCAATTTTCCAGCTAATCGCCACCAATGTTTCCAATCTTGTTTCATTAGCTCAATGTAAAACTTTTTTTAAAGACAGGTTTGTACCGTATCTGTTCGGTATTATATGTACTTAATTTTAATTAGCCCGAGATAAGTATTAGACAAAAAACAGATCATTTAGACGTTGTGTTCTTATTCGTATATACAGTAAGCATTATTAGAGATAAATTTCCTTCTCATATTAATGTTTTGATGCTTGTGAGACGACATATTGATCTTAATTTGTAGTAACAATTACAGACAATAAGATAGACAAAACTGGAATAATAGGTCGAAAAGAAATTAGGTTGAATTAGTCCAATGTAATTATGCGTGGGTGGTTAAGGAGGTTGGGTTGCATTCGTTCTGGAAACCCCTTCTACAGAACATTTGATGAGATATAAAAAGTGTCTTGTATTAATATGCTGCATTGTTGTGTAATATTAAAATGTAAACTCTCATAATTTCACAGGAAAAAATAAGTCATGCAATAATATATCAGTATAAAAATATAAGTTCCGATGCCGGGAATCGAACCCGGGCCGCCTGGGTGAAAACCAGGAATCCTAACCACTAGACCACATCGGAATACATAGCGAGTAATGCTAAGAAATGCATCGGTTCGTTATATTATTGATCTGCAATAAAGCATCGTCGTTTTATGATGTATATACATATAAATAATACAATGTTTTGAGGCAGACTAAACGAACTGCATGGCCTCGGAAATCTTATAATTATTGAAATACATGTATACTCAACAAAAAATTTAGGAACCATTTAAAAATATTTGAAATATAAATCTAGAAACTGAAAAATTGTAAAAAAGAGTACAAATCGCTAGTGGTTATACTCCGTTTGGAACTAAATAAATCACTAAATTGGTGCGAACTATCCAATAGAATAATTTCGCTGAAGGAATGAATACTACATATGTATATGTATATTACAGCACTGCAATGAACTACATAGAGTTCATAGGATTATTTCAATTTTTACAATTTCATGCTGTTGTTTTTTCATTTTTATTTTGTTTTCACTCGAGGATGTTGTAGCTAGCTCCTTATAGAGTGCCTAATATATATAATACTTCCAGAGC
Source organism: Anadara kagoshimensis (assembly GCA_021292105.1). Lineage (NCBI taxonomy): Eukaryota > Metazoa > Mollusca > Bivalvia > Arcoida > Arcidae > Anadara > Anadara kagoshimensis. Next base: position 41,103,913 of record CM037861.1, on the reverse strand, counting down.
AGCCGGTCTCAATTCATTCTTAATTTGATTACACGGCTAGATAGCTAGATGAAACAGGATATGGTTGCCCTTCCAAAGCACTCGGTTTTACTTCCCCCGGTGAAAATTCATGTATTTAACCTATTGTGTCGGTTTTTAAAGTCTTATTTTTAGGATTGTGTACATTGCGGGTATGGCTTGCTAAACAAACGATGCTTAGCCTTCTGTAGCACCCGATTTTACTTCCCTGGTGGAATTTAACGCGTTTATTTTATTTTGATTTCGGGATTATGATCTGAACATTGACTGGTTTTAGTTACTTTGTACAAAATCTTATTAAATCGTTTCTTTCATGTAAATGGTCGTTTCTCATGAGTTTCAATTACCGTTCGTCTTCTGATATATTGAACAATTAAGTATGATGAGCATTCAATTGGTTTTAAATCGACTGAATGAGAGCTGATTCTTTTAAAGACATGAAGGTATGCGTAAAATATATTTGCCCCGACTGCCCCTCATATCCCCTCAAATAATCATGGCGATTGAAGTTGATTTCTGAATTATTACTTGCCATAACAAGTCTAGATATTAAAAGTTATAGAGGCAGAAAGTATAAACAAATAAAAGACAAATGTCCTTTGGGAGTAGTAAGATTATGCTCAAAATGAGGCTTTTGAAAAATAAACATCAAATGGTGCATAAGGGGTATTTAAGTACAACGTTTGCTTGATATTACAATCACTATGAAGCTCTTTTTTGGAATATAGTTGATCATTTTCATTATTACATATTTCATTCCACTTCTGCAACCAGGATTTCAGTGCCTCGGTTTGTCAATAGCAGGTACTGTACATATATATTTTCTCCATTATTCAAAGTTTTGAATCGATTTACGTAACAGATGTTATAAACAAGGTTTGAATGTGTGCATACCTTTCTAGAGCAACAGCCTCACTTCCCTGTTGACAACTTAAGTGTTTGACTTAATTTATGAGTTGCACTTTGCCTTTGAAATTGTAGTAAGAGCATAGACCTGCATGTTTGTGTTTGATTTTCTCCGTTAACATTTCATTTAGTTATTTTGTTTACAAATAATTTATCTTTCACGGTTTTTTCCATTGCATTACAGGGGTAAATATATATTATTTTCCATAACATGATTAACGTATACCAGTTAATACTCATATATACAGAGAACATAGACCAATTATAGACAAGTGTTGTTGTAAAACGTTTGAATTTATTATACAGTCGCCGAAACTCGTGCATCTAGACATATTACTTACAGGACGATGAACATTTTGAGGTTTTTTTTAATTGTACAAAGAATTTTAATCGTTAAATGAATTGGAGACAGCTCAGAGAAAACGTGTAATATATATATAAATGCATGACTTGTACAGATAAAGAAAGAGAAATCAAATAATAGAAACGGCTCATAGAAAATATGGATAAATATGAGAAACTGCTTAGCAACTCCTTTTATCTATGTTAATATATTCCAATGTCAGCGCAATGCAATTATCAAAAAAAAGAAGATAAGATACACATTGTCAAGTTATTGTAGTCAAAATATCCTTCTTAAAGATGGATGAGCTTTTTTGTGTGTAATAACTGATAGGCATAGGTTTTTGTACAAACCAAATTACAAAATTATAACAGAATTATTATTTTCGTATAGCGCACCATCAGCATTACAAGTCGTTACGTGATCGGGTCAATCCCTACCAATGTTATACGAAGTGAAATTAATCATAAGTAATGATATCATTGTCTGAAAACGTTAAAATCTGTACTGAATGATGTTCAATAATAATTCTTTATCAATCTGTTAAACTCAGTATGTGACAGACAATCACTGTTTGCATGAAAAAGTATTTGTATGGAGGTATATATACCAACATCAATATGTTGAATCGTGTGCGTGCACATAATGTAATGTTCAATCAAAATTCGCATTTCATTTCATTTTGATACTATCATATGTTTTTTACCAGTATGAATATGACAAGACTATCACCAAATCATTCCACTTCATATACAGACTGATGTAATTATATATGACGTTCTGTCTCCTAAAAATCCTAAACTATATGAAAGTCATCTATCTCAGTGAGCTTTAAGTAAAAGATACGTCTAATTCCCTAGGATCTGCTTTATATTTAGACTTGCTGCATTTGAAACTGTACGCCAAATTTTTAAACGCATTGACTACATTTTTTTCATTGTCAACTTTGCTTTTCTATGCTACAATATACCTACTTCTCCTGTTTATTATGTATTTTTTACAATTACTATGCTATGGTAGAGCCTGTTCCTACTATGGGCAATTTATACAACGAAGCAAGCTGCTTACAAATAAATTGGTGACTCAGAAATATTGCAAGCCTAGGCTAATCAAGGCTCTCAAAACGTTTTATGGCCGTCATCGCAGTATTGTTGATAGGTTTGATGTCTCTGTGTTCAAGATTGTCCTGGATATATTTGACGTCTCATAGTTCCATGCTCCTTTCACACAATTTTGATTACACACGTGGCGGCTGTAGCTAGCCAAACAAGAGGTGTTTACCCCTCCGGAGCACCTGGCATCACTTCTCTGATTTAAGTTTATGTATTTAGCCTACTTTGTCAGTTTCAAAGTTTTTATTTTGCTTCTGGATTGTGATTCGGACATGGATTAGTGTGTTTGTTTTTCATTATAAATTTTTTTTTGAATATCCTGAATTATAATTAAGAAGCCAGGGCTTATTTATGGAGTTCTTCAATGCGCTACATTTCGATGAATGGCATTCTCTTGTAAAAAAAAACCACCAAAAAACAAACAAACCGATATTATACTAGGGAAATATAATATCTTGCGGTATTTTTGTATATATTGTTTATTTTTTTGTTTATGTCTTTTACGCACAAAATATTGTTTCGTTATGTCAAATGTTTGCCTTGAAACCATAATAGAATAATGCAACATTAAATTTCATGCAGATTCTGTAAACATTTAAACGTTTTGTTATATTTGTAGAAGCTATCGACTAAAGTTTTTAACTTTGTACCGGCATGTCGAACGTTCAACACAAAGCTAACGAATAAGTGTCGAATCCAGCAACTCAATTCCGCATCTCGTTACTTAAATATTTCGACAGATGCTGTCTTCCTCTTGACAGCTTAATTTTTGGTCACCAGTTATCCATATCCCGGCCACTTTGCAACCCAGCTTCCATTGGTTCTACTCCTTTTTACTTTCGTTATCGCAGGTTTTAACTTTGAACAGGTCTGTTCTGTCGAGCCTATTGACTAATTCTTGGAGAAATAATCACCTCCAGTATGCAATCCTATGACGGTTACATAACATTTCAATCGTTTCTTGTCGTATTTGCAATTAAACCCGACATAAACGATAAATCCGTATTCACACCTGTCAACTTAAATGTCGAAGCTCTATGATGACAAATTATGCACAATGGAAACAGATAGAATGAATCTAAAGAATATTTGTCTGTAAAAACCTTAATCTTTTGAATCTGATGCAGCTTATATCGATGTTTCATTTATTTCCGATGTTGCTATAATCTTGTCAACAACAATCTGTTATATTTTTTGTGAAAACCTTAACCTTTTGGACTTCCATGGAGCTAATGGCGATGTTTCATTTATTTCTGATGTTGTTGTAATCTGTTCTGTGAAGACATTGACCTTTTTTATTTCCATAGAGATAATGGTGATGTGTCATTAATTTCAAATGTAATCGTAATTTGTTTAAGTAGATCAAAGTACCACAAATATGTTTACATCTACTTCGATCGATACACTTTCACCCTCAGTTATTTAGATCAAAAATAACTACCGGTCCATTTTCAAAACACAACCGCAAGAGCAAACTCAAAACCTTAATATGTGACCTTTCACCAGGGTATTTAGACTGGATGCTCTGGAAGGATAAGCACCTCCTATCTAGGTATTTAGCTGGCCGCACCCGTCACGTGTAAAAATTGATTGTATGTATTTATTCAAGCATTTGTTTTTATATAAAGAAAACTTTTTAATGCAATAAAATCGATCTATTTCTGACCAATTTTGTTCGAATGTTGTCAGATATGAAAATAAATACCTGGTCCCAAGTGTTGTGAGTATTCCATAACCAATTTTTTTTATTATGCTCTTTTAAAAATACAACTAAGCATTATTTCACCAATTACGGTGGCGTTGCAGGGCCAAAAAACAATGACCAAACGAATTAACTAATTCAAGCAAAGTCGAAGAATAAAGAATAGAAGTTAACAATTGCAAAGTCAATATATAATGGTGTTTAAGCCTCAACTTAAACACCGTTAACGTATTATCACAATTCATGTATAGTTATTTCCCCTGCGTCGACAATGGGATCTTTAAGACACCAAGGTCACGACTCATTCCAACTTGATGCACTGGCTAGTGAAGACGTTTCACCAATGTATATGAAAGAAAAGACTTCTACTTCAGAGTACGGTAACACTTATTTGAACTTATAATTTTATTTCGATTATTAGTATTCTTCTTATTATTTATTATTTTATACATTTATTATCAATTTTCACACACACACACACACACACTTCATTTGCCTAACTTCTTTTTCGTTATTTGCGCATAAGATTTCATTCCAAATATATTCATTTTAAATAATTATTTAATTGACAATTTCTATTTTCTTGTTCTTAGTATTTCATATTGTTATTTAAAAATAATTTTACGCCCCGCCCATACCGGCCACAGTTATCATATCCATAAGTCTGCCTTACACAATAGACACCAGCAGTACCCGGCCATTTGTTTGCTTTACCAGGTTTTTGACCTAAATACGACATGTAAACAGTACCATTACCGTTAGGAGTTACACGACATCTTATTGTGAATATCAAGGTCATGAGTTCATTAGCCGTTCATCCTTTATGCCCCGAATGTCAACCTGACATCCTATTTCAATGTCCATTCATTGCGTATATTTCACAGGTGACCCTGGTTTTTTTTAACGTGATTTCTTGTAAACATTATTTCTCTGGTGTGCGGCCTACATTCCTTTGGGTTTGTTTTGCTGTTTTATTTTATCTTGCAACTTGCCACTTTTGTTTACAAATGCATACTTCTACAACAAATTACAGCATTAATTAGTCTTGCTATAGTTAATTACAGCATAATAGTCATAATAAGCATAGTCCCGATAATATATTCCTTTTTCATTAATAAAGCCTGCTCCCCTTACGAAGCTTACATTGAATTATGTCTCGCTTTTTTCTCTCATCACGGCAATATCGGCCACTTGGTATATGGCCCCTTTCGTTTTTATTTAGCCAAGAACACACGGTCGTTTAGCGACATTAGTTCGGGAGCTTTTGGTCAAAGGTCACTCATCTAATTTACTGCTGTTTTAGACACTGTTCGAACATTCTCAAACTTCAAAAAAAAAAAAAAATGAAACAGCTTAAGATAGACCGACTGTCCTTACAACACTGATTCTATTTTCTTCCCTCGCGTTTTAACTAGTAATTGGTTCCAGAATTGATGGAGGTTGTCGCCTCATCATCCACATGTCGCAAAGTTTGACAACCTGAATGAATCCTTCGACTTTACCTTATTCCTTTACGACTTTTGTCGTTTTCATATACAGTTTGACAATACATTCTATCTTAATTGTTGCTGAATGGAACCAATGTTAAGCCTTCCTTGTTTCAGAATATTCAACGTTTTCCTGTAATTTAAGAATCGGGCATATCTTCTTACAATCTTTGTATATTGGCAGATCCTGCACATTCTCCTATTTGTAAGGGACAGGGTTAACCGTATTCTTGTTGTCCAGCAATAGACGTCCATTATTTCATTACTGCTCTTTGTTGTTCTTTGATATTGCTATCATATTGCTTACAAATCAATTACTTTGCCATTTTCCATACATACAATGTATATAGCTATTTCAAAATCTTTATGATGGAACCTCTCGACCAAAACTCCCACACACTCTCAGCCAGTACACATGTAACACGCTGCTTCATTTGTGCATGTTCTATTGTTAGTATTAATTCAACAACTCGGGTTTGATTTCACACCATGTTATTCAACTTCTTACGGACAGCGCAAGTAATGGTTCGATAAGTTAAGGGTCTTATTTTGACTGGACATGGCTTCAGTCCCGATGCCCTATACATTGATTTCGTGTTCGTACATTAGACACACCTATGCCGGTCCCGTTCACCATCACAAGGCGAGGTACCTCCTATTAAATTTTACCGGGGCAGTGAGTCGGGTGCTCTTACAGGGTAGGCATATTTTGTTTCTCTGGTCACATGTGTAATGTGTAATAAACATTGACAATGTAAGGACCATGGACCTATGGGACATCTTACTTTGTGGCGTCGTTGACTGAATGGCGTGATTCTCCCACCAATCAGTCAATTTGGCCATTTTGCTACACAGAATATATATATTGAGAGATATTTACATTGGACCACTGTAACCCAGGGTTCATTAATTTTTAAGTATGACCTCTGTTTCCCAGGGTCTAGTCCACTGATATATACAATTTTCAAAAACTCGGTCGCCATACGGCATATTATTGATGCGGCGGCCATTTTATTCGGTTTAAATGATTTATCTATTTATCTATTGATTTATCTAGTTATTTATTGATTTATCTAGTTATCTATTGATTTATCTAGTTATATATATTGATTTATCTAGTTATTTACATTGATATATTTATTGAATTATCTAGTTATCTATTGATTTATCCAGTTATATATATTGATTTATCTAGTTATTTACATTGATATATTTATTGAATTATCTAGTTATATATATGATGATTTATCCAGTTATATATATTGAATTATCTAGTTATCTACATATTGAATTATCTAGTTATCTACATATTGAATTATCTAGTTATATATATTGATTTATCTAGTTATATATATATTGATTTATCTAGTTATATATATATATTGATTTATCTAGTTATATATATATATTGATTTATCTAGTTATATATTGCATTAGTAATGATTATTATTAAAACTGTGGCCAAGTACATCCAACATATTGTCTTGTAATTATTGTGTAATATAAGTTAATGGTGTTTAAGCCTCAACTTAAACACCGTTAACGTATTATCACAATTCATGTATAGTTATTTCCCCTGCGTCGACAATGGGATCTTTAAGACACCAAGGTCACGACTCATTCCAACTTGATGCACTGGCTAGTGAAGACGTTTCACCAATGTATATGAAAGAAAAGACCCTCCCTCCCTCACCAGTTAAATTGTCCACGGATACTGCTTTTTGTTTCGTTTATTTTTCAGGTTTTACCCTTTGATGTCGGAGAGTTTTGCACCTGCTTGATTGCCTTTTTGAAGTCATTGTGCCATCAGACCTTTAAGTGCTGTTATATGGACATCTTCCGATTTTTTTCCACGGACTGCTTTATTCTGTTGCTGCACGGATTCTCTATTGACAGTTCCCCCTGGACCTTTGATTTTGGCGTTTTGCTACAAAGACTATTTTTGCAGTCATTTACACAGAATCACCATAACTCGGGGCGTATTACATTTCCAGGTGGACCTCTGTTTCCCAGGGCCCACTGGAATACAATTACTCGAGAACAACCTTCTGATTTAGTTCCACCGACTGCCTCATCCTGCTGCTGCACGGATTATCTATTGACAGTTCTACATGGACCGTTGATTTTGGCGCTTTGCTACAAAGACTATGTTTTCGTAGCCATTTACACAGAATCACCAAAACTCGGGGCATATTACATTTCCAGGTGGACCTCTGTTTCCCAGGGCCCACTGTAATTCAATTACTCAAGAACATTTTGCTTTGTGTACATATGGCCATTTTGCTACACAGAATATATATATTGAGAGATATTTACATTGGACCACTGTAACCCAGGGTTCATTAACTTTTAAGTATGACCTCTGTTTCCCAGGGTCTAGTCCACTGATATATACAATTTTCAAAAACTCGGTCGCCATACGGCATATTATTGATGCGGCGGCCATTTTATTCGGTTTAAATGATTTATCTATTTATCTATTGATTTATCTAGTTATTTATTGATTTATCTAGTTATCTATCGATTTATCTAGTTATATATATTGATTTATCTTAAGTATGACCTCTGTTTCCCAGGGTCTAGTCCACTGATATATACAATTTTCAAAAACTCGGTCGCCATACGGCATATTATTGATGCGGCGGCCATTTTATTCGGTTTAAATGATTTATCTATTTATCTATTGATTTATCTAGTTATTTATTGATTTATCTAGTTATCTATTGATTTATCTAGTTATATATATTGATTTATCTAGTTATTTACATTGATATATTTATTGAATTATCTAGTTATCTATTGATTTATCCAGTTATATATATTGATTTATCTAGTTATTTACATTGATATATTTATTGAAATATCTAGTTATATATATGATGATTTATCTAGTTATATATTGAATTATCTAGTTCTCTACATATTGAATTATCTAGTTATCTACATATTGAATTATCTAGTTATATATATTGATTTATCTAGTTATATATATTGATTTATCTAGTTATATATATATTGATTTATCTAGTTATATATATATTGATTTATCTATTTATATATTGCATTAGTATTGATTATTATTAAAACTGTGGCCAAGTACATCCAACATATTGTCTTGTAGTTATTGTGTAATATAAGTTAATTGGCATTATGGCGTAATATTGAGCTTTTAAATACAGCAGAGACCTGTCAAAATTCTAACACCAAGGCCAAGTTTCTGTTGAACACATGTGCATGAACGCAGCTCATCGTTGCCCTTTGGCGCTACATGTACATTCTATATCTCGTACCCATTTCGACAACTGATTTCTACATGTTCCTCGTGGTTTCCTTTCTATCACTAGCTATCAATTTTCCAGCTAATCGCCACCAATGTTTCCAATCTTGCTTCATTAGCTCAATGTAAAACTTTTTTTAAAGACAGGTTTGTACCGTATCGGTTCGGTATGATATGTACTTAATTTTAATTAGCCCGAGATAAGTATTAGACAAAAAACAGATCATTTAGACGTTGTGTTCTAATTCCTATATACAGTAAGCATTATTAGAGATAAATTTCCTTCTCATATTAATGTTTTGATGCTTGTGTGACGACATATTGATCTTTATTTGTAGTAACAATTACAGACAATAAGATAGACAAAATGTGAGTAATAGGTCGAAAAGAAATTAGGTTAAATTAGTCCAATATAAATATGCGTGGGTGGTTAAGGATGTTGGGTTGCCCTCGTTCTGGCATCCTCTTCTACAAAACATTTGATTTTAACCCCTAATATGCGCCATTCAGCTATGGTCATTGAAGAATTAATATACCGCAGTGAAGGTGTTCTTGAGACATGCTTACACGACCTTTAGATTATGAACATGTAAGTAACCTGTTCGCCAAGACATGAATGAATTCAAACGACAAACCCATGGAACGACCATTTTCGGTAAAAAGGTTTTAAGATGATCCATGATGATGAGATATAAAAAGTTTCTTGTATTATTATGCTGCACTGTTGTGTAATATTAAAATGTATATTCTCATAATTTTACAGGATAAAATAAGTATATGCAATAATATATCAGTATGAAAATATAAGTTCCGATGCCGGTCATCGAACCCGGGCCGCCTGGATGAAAACGAGGAATCCTAACTACTAGACCACATCGGAGTAAGTAATGCTAAGTAATGCATCAGTTCGTTATATTATTATTCTGCAATAAAGCATCGTCGTTTTATAATGTATATGCATATAAATATTACAGGGTTTTAACGCAGACTAAACGAACTGCATGGCCTCGTAAATCTTATATTTACTGTAAATAAAAAAGTTAGGGACCATTGTAAAATTTGAAATTGAAATCTAAAAACTGAAAAAATGTAAAAAGAGTGCATATCGCTAGTGGTTATACTTATTTTATTTCCAATTTAATTACAGAGCTACCTAGCTAGTTAAAACAGGAAATGATTACCCTTCCGGAGCACTCAGTTTTACTTCCCTTGATGGCAATTCATGTATATAATCTATTTTGTCGGGTAAAGTCTTCTTTTTAGGATTGTGCACATTTCGGGTATGGCTAGCTAAACAAAAGATGCTCACCCTTCTGTAGCACCCGGTTTTACGTCTCTGGTGGATTTCATGTTTAATCTCTTTTGCAAGTTTTACTTTGCTGTCGGTATTATGATCTGAAAAGTGACTGATTTTAGTTACTTTGTATAAAATCTTATTGAATAGTTTCCGTGATGTAAACGGTCGTTTATCATGAGTTTCAATTACCGTCCGGCTTCTGATATATTGAACAATTAAGTATGATGAGCATATAATTTGTTTTAAATCGACTGAATGAGAGCTGATTACTTTGAAGACATGAAGGTATGCGTAATTTGAATTTGACCGACTGCCCCTTAAAACCCCCTTAAATTATCATGGCGTTTAAAATTCATTTCTGAATTATTACTTGACATATCATATCTAGATATTAAAAGTTATAGAGGCAGAAAGTAAAAAAAAATAAAGAGTCAAATGTCCTTTCCATCTTGGGAGTAGTGGGATAATGCTCGACATGAGGCTTTTGAAAAATAAACATCAAATGGTGCATAAAGGGTATTTTAGTACAACGTTTGCTAGATATTTCAATCACTATGCAGATCTTTTTATCGGAATATAGTTGATCGGTGTCATTATTACATATTTCATCCCCTTCTAGAGAAACAGCCTCACTTCCCTGTTGAAAGTTTTCTAGCGTTTGGCTTAATTTATAACTTGTACGTTGCCTTTGAAATTTTAGTTTAGGCATGAATCTGAATGTTTGTCTTTGCTTTCGTCCGTTAACATTTTATTTAGTTATTTTGTTTACAAATAATTTTTCTTTCACAGCTATTGCATTACAGGGGCAAATATATATTTATTTACCATAACATAACTAACTTGTACCATATTCAGAGAACATAAACCAATCGTAGACAAGTGTTTTTGTAAAGTTTCGGTCGCAGAAAATCGTGCATCTAGACATGTTACTTACAAGACAATGGACATATTGAACTCTTAAGTTTTTTAGTGGAGGGTTTGTTTTGTTATTTACAAAGAATTGTAACCGTTTAAAAAACTGGAAACAGCTCAGAGAAAAATCCATGACTTGTACAGATAAAGAAAGAGAAAACAAATAATAGAAACGGCCCATAGAAAATATGCATGAAAATGCAAAACTGCGTAGCAACTCCTTTTATCTATGTTCCAAAATTTCAATTCGGCGCAATAATAGAAAATAATTCAAAATACACATTGTCAAGTTTTTGTAGTCAAAATATCCTTCATATAGAGGGATGAGCTTTTTTCTCTACAATGAAGCAAGCTGCTTATAAATAAATTGTTGACTCAGAAATATCGCAAGTCTAGGCTAATCAACGCTTTCAAAACGCTTTATGGCCATCATAGCATTATCGTTGATAGGTTTGATGTCTCTGTGTCTAGGATTACCACAAGACCAACTCCCTCCTTTAAGGGTCTTTAAGGAATCCTTAAAGATCCTTAAAGATGTCCTTAAAGATCCTTAAAGCCTCCTTAAAGACCCCTTTAAGGACCACCATCTTCTTTAAGGATCTTTAAGGCTTCCTTACAGATCCTTAATGGAACTGAAATTTTAAGGATCTTTAATGCGGCTTTAAGGATCTTTAAGGATCACCCTGACATACACATGTATTTAAATGATATAATGGTGTTTTTTCAACCACCCTGAATTGGCTAAGGATGCACCATTATTTATTTATTTATTTATTTATTTATTTATTTATTTATTTATTTGGTATATATTACACAAAAATAATTGGAGAAAAACGCGATTAAAAATAAATGTCCGGTGATAAAATTTCATGATTGTTTTCAAAGTAATTAATTAATTATTATTATTTATTTATTTATTTATTTATTTATTTATTTATTTATTTATTTATTATTTTTTATTTTTATTATAATCTATACTGCTCCAATTATTATGTACCAGCTCTAAATTGATTCAATGTACAACTTCTTATTTATTTATTTATTTATTTATTTATTAAACTAAAAAAAGTGTAGTTTTGACTATTTATCATTATGGATTTATGCCCATAGGTAATAAACAGATCATGGTTCCTAATTGATGATCATCAACATTTCCCCGGTATCTCATCAACAACTTACCTAACTAATTGATAACAGAAGCAAATTCAAACTCATTTTAACCAGACGATAGTATATTCTACCTGAAAAATTTACCGTATGTTGTTAATCTCTTTAATTACCTAGATGGATTTGAATTTTAATGGAATCTGATGATTAATCTACATGAGTAGTAATGTTAGGGATACTTTAGATACTTTTTACCAATTGTTATTTGTGTGTAAATAAATAAATAAATAAATAAATAAATAAATAAATAAATAAATAAATATTTTTAAAAACTTTAATAAGTATATGAAATATGAGAGAGAGAGAGAGAGAGAGATAGAGGGCAGAGCGAAGACTTGTACATCATCAGTTTTTAAACTACCATTATTTGATATTTCTTATTTCATGACCTTGAAATGTGCATTCATAAATAAATAATAAATAAATAAATAAATAAATAAATAAATAAATAAATAAATAAATAATCAAATAAATAAATAATAAATTATCATAAAATTAATAAATAAATAATCAAATAAATATATAAATAATATATAAATAAATAAATAATCAAATAAATAAATAAACATCATACAAATAAATAAATAAATAAATAAATAAATAAATAAAATAAACCACAATTTCATAGACAAAACTGGTAGATTCATTTGCACTATCTTCTTCATGTAATAATTTCTCGATCGATCCAGTAAAATAACTTGTATTCTCTGATCAAGTTGTTTATGGAGAGAGAGAGAGAGAGAGAGAGAGAGACTCGGAGCTGAGAGTTGTCTATCGGAACTTTTTCCCACAAGCGAAAACTATAAGCATGATTTTCTAATCATAGAATAGGTCCGCAATCCAAGTTAACGAATTTCGGGCTAATAAAGTTGTGATTTATAATGAAACAATTAAAAAAAAAAACATTTATATCATCGGCATTATCGTTTTAATTTGTTTTCTTGCCGAAAATGGGGTTCTCTGTGTGTTTCCGTTTCATTAATAATCCTAGAACTGACAGCCTCAATATAACTAGCAAAATCTTGATCTCACTGTCTTGGTTCACATCTTTAGGGAAAATCTAGTGTGAGAAAACTCGCTTGTCGAATATTGGTTCTAATCTCAATGCACTTCGATTTCTTTCACTATCCTTGAACTTAAAGTCTCTACACAAGACTATACAATTTTGTTACAAACTGACAAAATATTAAACTGGGACAGGCCATAATCTCAGAAAATTTGTCAGTTCGCTCAGGTTTTACATTCTTGGCCATTCTAGAATTCTTATTCATTGAATCAAATAATGATATAAGTGAAATAATCTTGACACAGGAATGAAACTCTATACTCTGCTATCCCGTTATCCTGATTATGTTGAGAAAAAAGTAAAAAAGTTTTCTCCAGAAATAAATCAAATGGTGTTGTTCAAACACAAAAAGATATTAGCAGTCTGCAGCTGACGTTGGAATATTGTCATATCTAGGATAGAGAGAGAGAGAGAGAGAGAGAGAGAGAGAGAATTTGGATTTGCAGTGTCGTGTACTTTTTTCGTTCTGTTTAAAAATAATTCAAAAATGGTAAATCATGCAGTGTCAGATCCAGCGGGATGGAGGTAGGTGGGCGGGGAGGGGGGCACCCCAACATTTGCCCCTGCTTTCCGACTTTTTTCCCTCTCGCTTACCGCAAATTGTCAAGCAACCAGTGGATGGACCAGTTAATTAGTGGTACTGATTAATTAATTCGTGTACAGGTAGGTAATTGCAATCAGAGGATGATGTAATGTACCAGTTCGCTGAGGTATGAAAGAATTCAGGTAGTGCTGACCAGTCTTAGGTGATAATGTTATTTACCTGATCACTTAGGCATGAAAGAACCCAGTTAGTATTAGTAAATGACGTTAATTAGTAATACTAATTAAGACACTTCTGTCTTGTCAGAAAGCATGAATTTTAAACTGGGCTGTTATCAGTACTTCAAAAATAATTCTTATTCAAGGACAGATTCCATAAAGAGTGATTCCATTAATCATAAATGAATATTGGGACCAAGGGTCAGGGCCGAGAGAGAGAGAGAAAGAGAGAGAGAGAGAGAGAGAGCTAATTAGAATGGTACATTTTTAGCACATAAGATTATCTTTTTGTATATTTTTATAGCGCAAAGTCCTATTTTCATATAAAAGTCCCAATTTTTGTACATTTTTTGTACATTTTTTTTTTAATTTTTAATTGGTTTTAATAGATAAATTCCATCTCATTTGACTTTTTATTCTATCCGTCCGTTATTGGCTTTAGGGAACAAATCTAAAATGATAAGTGCTATTTTCTGGTAAAAAGGATTCTTGTGTGTTGCAATTATACTGATTATTTAGTATAATAATGTAATAATTTAATTAATATAATAAAATTAACTTGAATGTTCAGATGGATGTCATATAGATAATTTTAAACAAGTGTGGAAAAAAGGGGAGGAAGGAGACCTTCCACTTCGGTAGCAGCCAGCTCGGTAGAGTGTCGACTGTCCGCTCCAGAAGTGGAAGGTCGCGGGTTTGGTCTCTGGCCGGGTCTGATCCAAAACTTGAAAAAGGGTAGTGACTATTCACTCGGATCCGCTTTTGAGTATGACAATGGTAATATTTTTTTTACCAGATTTATAACAGTAGGAAATGTCGCTAGTTCTACTGTTTCAATTTGTAAAGAGTACTATTATTATAATGTTTAACACATGTGCACCCCCTCTCTCTCTCTCTCTCTCTCTCTCTCTCTCTCACCGTGAATTGAATTAATTTCTGAAATTATTTTATTTAACATTCTCACTGTTTCCCTCATAAAACAGTCATTTAAGTTAAATGCGAGATTTTGAAGGATAGATTAAGATTATAACAAATTATCATTAAAACTCGTCCTTCCATTTTGTACAGATTATTAAATGTCGCTGGTACAATATTATAGTTGTTTATCAAACAAGGAAATAAGTATTGGTATTACAACAAAAATGTAACTAAATTATAAAAGACAATTTTAAATAAAATTTACTTAAAATTATTGTTTTAATTTCAAGAATTATTGAAATATTTTAATAAAAAAGCAGTAGTATGATTAAGATTATACAAATAGGAATGGATATCTGATCGATAATTGATCTTTATAAAAGTGATGTTTGCCAGTCAGATAAATAAGTGTATTACAGGTAAAGGTTTGATATGCCCGTCTTCCTTTGATCAGAAATCTTAAGTCAGTTAAATTAACCTAAAAATTATTCCTCTCAAGAATGAAAGAGCAAACTATAATAATAATAATAATAATAATAATAAAATATTTTTAAATAAGAGTAAAACATTTTATTTATATATTTTATTATTAAATCTGAAAGATTTAGAGCTAGTCACGTGATCCTTAGGCTACCGGGTACTATATAGTTTAAAAATATAATGCATATTCATGTCTTCCGTGGCCTAATGGATAAGGATGTAGAGTCAGGAAAGGATGTAATCTGGGGAACTAAGGGTAGTGAGTTCAAGTCCCGCTGCGAGCGAAATTAGATAAGTAAATTTGTAATAAATGATGTTAAATAATGTGTTCTTCTTTATTTGTGATTTCAGGACTACTTGCAAAACAACCAAAATTAGTATAAATTGATAAAGAAAAATGATTAAATAAATAAGTTTATTTTTTATAAATTTACAAATTTTATAAATAAATAAAAAAAAATAAAAAAAATAAATAATTTTTTTTAAATAAAACAATAAAATAAAATAAAAACAGTGTAAGAGTATAATAAGTTAAATAATTATATTTAACATCACATTTATATAAATTTAAAATTTAAAAAAATGTAAAGAAATTTGTTTTCTGTGTTTATTAAACGAATCCTTAAAGATCCTTAAAGCCGCCTTAAAGATCCTTAAAATTTCAGTTCCATTAAGGATCTTTAAGGATGTCCTTAAAGAGACCTTAAAGACACATTTAAGGTCCTTAAAGACCCCTTAAAGATCCTTAAAGTCCCATTTAATGAGTCTTTAAGGGGGCTTTAAGGATCCTTAAAGGTGACTTTTCTTCTTGTGTACCCTGGATATATTGACGTCCCATAGCTGAAAATTCCTCTCACTCAAGTTTGATTTGGTGTAGCTAGCTAAAGTATTTACTCTTTCGGAGCAACCGGCATCATTTCCCTAATGGAAGTTAATGTATTTATTCTAACATGTCAGTTTCAATTTTTTTTACTTTACTTCTGGATTGTGATTCGGACATGTATAAGTGTGTTTTTCATTGTAATAATTTTTAATATTCTAAATTATAAGGAAGAAGCTGTGGCTTATTTATAGAGTCCGTTAATGCGCCACGTTCCGTTGGATGGCATTTGTTGTAAAAAAAAAAAAAAAAAAAAAAAAAAAAACGATATTATACTAAGAAAATGTAACGTAATTATGTTCTAATATCTTGCGGTATCTTCGTATATAATGTTTATTTTGAGAATCGATTCTATGTCTTTTAAGCACAAATTATTGCTTTGTTATATCCAATTTTTGCCTGTGAACCATTTTAGCATGATGCAACATTAAATTTCATGCAGATTCTGTAGAGACGGGAATAAGTTAAAAACAGTAAACATTTTGTTATTTTTGTAGAAGGTATTGACTAAATTTGTTTAATTGTGTACCAGCATGTCGAAAGTTGAGCACAAAGCTAACGAATAAATGTCCAATCCGGCAGATCAATTCGGCATCTCGTTACTTAAATATTTCGACAGATGCTATATTTTGGTCACTTGACAACCGAGCTTCCATTTCTTTTCGTTAGATCAAGTTTAAACTATCGACATCTCTGTACTGTACAAGCTACTGACTAATTCATGAAGACATAATCACACTCGGTATGCAATCCCATGACGGTTACATAACATGTAAATTGTTTCATGTCATATTTGCAATTAAACTTGACATGCACGATAAATCCGTATTCACACTTGTCAAATTAAATGCCGACGCACTCTGATGACAAATTATGTACAATAGAAACAGAAAGAATGAATCTATAGAATAGAAACCTTAACCTTTTTGAATCTGATGCGGCTTATATCGATGTTTCATTTATTTCAAAAGTTGCTATAATCTTGTCAACAATCTGTTATGTTTTTTGTGAAAACCTTAACCTTTTGAACTTCCATGGAGCTAATGGCAATGTTTCATTAATTTTAGATGTTGCTGTAATCTGTTTAACATTCTGTGAAGACATTGACCCTTTTGATTTCCATGGAGCTAATGGTGATGTTTCATTAATTTCAAATCTTATCGTAATTTGTTTAAGTAGATCAAAGAACCACAAATATGTTTACATCTACTTCGATCGATACAATTTCATCCACAGTTATTTAGATTAATCACAAATTACCGGTCCATTTTGAAAACACAACCACCAGAGCAAAGTCATAACATTTAAAACTAGCAATTTTTTGGTAAATATGTGACCTTTCACCAGGGTATTTAGACTGGATGCTCTGGAAGGATAGGCACCTCCCATCTAGGTATTTAGCTAGCCGCACCCGTCACGTGTAAAATTTGATTGTATATATTTATTCAAGCATTTGTTTTTATATAAAGAAAACTTTTTAATGCAATAAAATCGATTTATTTCTGACCAATTTTGTTCGAATGTTGTCAGATATGAAAATAAATACCTGGCCCCAAGTGTTGTGAGTATTTTTTTTGATTATGCTCTTTTAAAAATACAACGAAGCATTATTTTACCAACTAAGGTGGCGTTGCGGGGCAAAAAAAAAAAAAAAAAAATATGACCAAACGAATTAACCAATTCAAGCAACAAAGTAATAATAAAAGTCGAAGAATAGAAGTTAACAATTACAAAGTCAATATATAATTGGCATTATGGCGTAATATTGAGCTTTTAAATACAGCAGAGACCTGTCAAAATTCTAACACTAAGCGCCAAGTTTCTGTTGAACACATGTGCATGAACGCAGCTCATGGTTGCTCTTTGGTGCTACATGTATATTTTATATCTCGTACCCATTTCGACAGCTGATTTCTACATGTTCCTCGTGGTTACCTTTCTATCACTAGCTATCAATTTTCCAGCTAATCGTCACCAACGTTTCCAATCTTGTTTCGTAAGCTCAATGTAAAACTTTTTTAAAGACAGGTTTGTACCTTATCTGTTCGGTATGATATGTACTTGATTTTAATTAGCTCGAGATAAGTTTTAGACAAAAAACAGATCATTTAGACGTTGTGTTCTGATTCGTAAGCATTATTAGAGATAAATTTTCCTTCTTATATTAATGTCTTACTTCTTGTGAGACGACATATTGATCTTTATTTGTAGTAACAATTACAGACAATAAGATAAGTTTGTTGTCTCTGTGTCCAGGATTGCCCTAAATATATTTGACGTCTCATAGTTCCATGTGCCTTTCACACAATTTTGATTACACACGTGGTGGGTGTAGCTAGCTAAACAGGAGGTGCTTACCCTTCCGGGGCACCCGACCTACCTTCCCTGGTGGAAGTTCATGTGTCTAACCTAACTTGTCTGTTCCAAAGTTTTTACTTTGCTTCTAGATTGTGATTCGGACATAGATAAGAATGTTTGTTTTTGATAGACAAAATTGGAGTAATAGGTCGAAAAGAAATTATGTCGAACTATTCCAATATAATTATGCGTGGGTGGTTAAGGAAGTTGGAATGCCATCATTCTGGCAACCCCTTCTACAAAACACGTGATTTGAACCCCTAATATGTGCCATTCAGGTATGGTCATTGAAGAATCAATATACCGTCGTGAAGGTGTTTTTGAGACATGCTTACATGACCTTTTGATTATGAACATGTAAGTAACCTGTTCGCCAAGACATGGATGAATTCAAACGACAAATCCGTGGAACGACCATTTTGGGTAAAACAAATTAAAAGATGATCTATAATGATGAGATATTAATAGAATCTTACACCAGTAACAGGATAAGACAGAGATGAATATTTTCCTTTCCAGAACGAGCTTTAGCGAATTTTTTTATCATATGTCCATGCCTACTGAAAATGACGTAGTCAATTTTTGTTGACGTTCTCACGTAAAATGATTATGATGTCATCAATTAAGTGTATGTAAGTGATTGTGACGTTAAGAAATTGTTGGTTGACGGTTGACTTCGGAACTTTGCTCAACTTATTAAGTCCTCAACAATAAATCTAGAGCAGGTATAACTACGCGGGAAATTCAGCGTGTAGCCTGTCTCAACCCTAGGGTGAGACAAGTTAATCCCATATGGGTAAGAAAACAAAAGATTTTTAAGTCACCGGTGTGAGAAAAAAGTTTCTTGTATTAATATGCTGCATTGTTGTCTAATATTAAAATTATACTTATATAAAAATATTAGTTCCGATGCCGGGAATCGAACCCGGGCCGCCTGGGTGAAAACCAGGAATCCTAACCACTAGACCACATCGGAATACATAGTGAGTAATGCTAAGTAATGCATCAGTTCGTTATATTATTGGTCTGCAATTAAGCATCGTCGTTTTATAATGTATATACATATAAATAATACAGGGTTTTGAGACAGACTAAAGGAACTGCATGGCCTCGGAAATCTTATAATTACTGCAATATACTCAACAAAAAAGTTGTAAAATTTGAAATAGAAATCAAAAACTGAAAAAATGTAAAAAGAGTACAAATCGCTAGTGGTTATACTTCGTTTGAATCTAAATAAATCACTTAATTGGTGCGAACTATTCTTTGGAACGAAATCGCTGACGGAATGAATACTGCATATGCATGTTACCGCACTACAATGAACTACATAAAGTTCAAAGGATTATTTAAATTTTATAAATTCTTGTCTTTTCATTTTTATTTTCATTTCATACGAGTGTGTTGTAGCTAGCGCTTCAGGGATTGTTTAATATATATAATACTTTCGGAGCAGCCGGTCTCACTTCATGGTTAAAGTTCACGCATTTTAAACATTTTGTCAATTTTTAAAGTTTCATTCCCAATTTGATTACACAACTAGCTAGCCAGATGAAACAGGATATGATTACCCTTCCGGAGCACTCGGTTTTACTTCCCCTGGTGGAAATTCATGTATTTAAACTATTTTGTCGGTTTTAAAGCTTGTTTTTTGGATTGTGCACATTGCGGGTATGGCTTGCTAAACATAAGATGCTTAGCCTTCTGTAGCACCAGGTTTTACTTCCCTGGTGCAATTTCACGTGTTTAATCTATTTTGATTTCGGGATTATGATCTGAACATTGACTGGTTTTAGCTACTTTGTACAAAATCTTATTGAATCGTTTCTTTCATGTAAATAGTCGTTTCTCATGAGTTTCAATTACCGTTCGTCTTCTGATATATTGAACAATTAAGTATAATGAGCATACAATTGGTTTTAAATCGACTGAATGAGAGCTGATTCTTTTGAAGACATGAATAAATGCGTAAAATAAAATTGCCCGACTGCCCCTCACATCCCCTCAAATAATCGTGGCGATTGAAGTTGATTTCTGAATTATTACTTGCCATAATATATCTAGATATTAAAAGTTATAGAGGCAGAAAGTATAAACAAATAAAAAGTCAAATGTTCTTTGGGAGTAGTAAGATTATGCTCAAAATGAGGCTTTTGAAAAATAAACATCAAATGGTGCATCAGGGGTATTTAAGTACAACATTTGCTTGATATTTCAATCACTATGAAGCTCTTTTTCGGAATATAGTTGATCATTTTCATTATTACATATTTCATTCCACTTCTGCAACCAGGATTTCAGTGCCTCGGTTTGCCAATAGCCGGTACTGTACACATATATTTTCTCCATTATTCAAAATTTTGAATCGATTTACGTAACAGATAAACAAGGTTTGAATGTGTGCATACCTTTCTAGAGCAACGGCCTTACTCCCCTGTTGACAACTTAAGTGTTTGGCTTAATTTATGAGTTGTACTTTGCCTTTGAAATTGTGGTAAGAGCATAGACCTGCATGTTTGTGTTTGATTTTCTCCGTTACAATTTCATTTAGTTATTTTGTTTAGAAATAATTTATCTTTCACGGTTTTTTCCATTGCATTACAGGGGTAAATATATATTATTTACCATAACATAACTAACTTATACCAGTTAATACTCATATATACAGAGAACATAGACCAATTATAGACAAGTGTTGTTGTAAAACGATTGAATTTATTATACAGTCGCCGAAACGCGTGCATCTAGACATATTACTTACAGGACGATGAACATTTTGAACTTTTTTTTTTAAGTTTTTTTTAATTGTACAAAGAATTGTAATCGTTTAATAAATTGGAAACAGCTCAGAGAAAACGTGTAATATATATATAAATGCATGACTTGTACAGATAAAGAAAAAGAAATCAAATAATAGAAACGGCTCATAGAAAATATGGATAAATATGAGAAACTGCTTAGCAAATCCTTTCATCTATGTTAATATATTCCAATGTCAGCGCAATGCACTTATCAAAAAATAGAAGATAAGATACACATTGTCAAGTTTTTGTAGTCAAAATATCCTTCTTAAAGATGGATGAGTTTTTTTGTGTGTAATAACTGATAGGCATAGGTTTTTGTACAAACCGATTTACAAAAGTATAACAGAAGTATTATTTTCGTATAGCGCACCATCAGCATTACAAGTCGTTACGTGATCGGGTCAATCCCTACCAATGTTATACGAAGTAAAATTAATCATAAGTAATGATATCATTGTCTGAAAACGTTAAAATCTGTACTGAATGATGTTCAAAATTAATTTTTTATCAATCTGTTAAACTCAGTATATGACAGACAATCACTGTTTGCATGAAAAAGTATTTGTATGGAGGTATATATACCAACATCAATATGTTGAATCGTGTGCGTGCACATAATGTAATGTTCAATCAAAATTCGCATTTCATTTCATTTTGATACTATCATTTGTGTTTTACCAGTATGAATATGACAAGACTATCACCAAATCATTCCACTTCATATACATACTGATGTAATTATATATGACGTTCTGTCTCCTAAAAATCCTAAATTATGTGAAAGTCATCTATCTCAGTGAGCTTTAAGTAAAAGATACGTCTAATTCCCTAGGATCTGCTTCATATTTAGACTTGCTGCATTTGAAACTGTACGCCAAATTTTTAAACGCATTGACTACAATTTTTACATTGTCAACTTTACTTTTTTATGCTACAATATACCTACTTCTTCTGTTTATTGTGTATTTTTTACAATTACTATGCTATGGTAGAGCCTGTTCCTAATATGGGCAATTTATACAACGAAGCAAGCTGCTTACAAATAAATTGGTGACTCAGAAATATTGCAAGCCTAGGCTAATCAAGGCTCTCAAAACGTTTTATGGCCGTCATCGCAGTATTGTTGATAGGTTTGATGTCTCTGTGTCCAAGATTGCCCTGGATATATTTGACGTCTCATAGTTCCATGTTCCTTTCACACAATTTTGATTACACACGTGGCGGCTGTAACTAGCTAAACATGAGGTGTTTATCCTTCCGGAGCACCTGGCATCACTTCTCTGATTTAAATTTATGTATTTAGCCTACATTGTCAGTTTCAAAGTTTTTATTTTGCTTCTGGATTGTGATTCGGACACATATTTTTTTTTTTTGAACATCCTGAATTATAATTAGGAAGCCAGGGCTTATTTATGGAGTTCTTCAATGCGCTACATTTCGATGAATGGCATTCTCTTGTAAAAAAAACACCAAAAACAAACAAACCGATATTATACTAGGGAAATATAATATCTTGCGGCATTTTTGTATATATTGTTTATTTTTTTGTTTATGTCTTTTACGCACAAAATATTGTTTCGTTATGTCAAAAGTTTGCCTGTGAACCATAATAGAATAATACAACATTAAATTTCATGCAGATTCTGTATAGACGGAAATAAATTAAAAACAATTAAACGTTTTGCTATATTTGTAGAAGCTATCGACTAAAGTTTTTAACTTTGTACCGGCATGTCGAACGTTCAACACAAAGCTAACGAATAAGTGTCGAATCCGGCAGCTCAATTCCGCATCTCGTTACTTAAATATTTCGACAGATGCTGTCTTCCTCTTGACAGCTTAATTTTTGGCCACCAGCTATCCATATCCCGGCTACTTGGCAACCCAGCTTCCATTGGTTCTACTCCTTTTTACGTTCGTTATCGCAGTTTTAAACTTTAGACAGGTCTGTTCTGTCGACCCTATTGACTTATTATTGGAGAAATAATCACCTCCAGTTTGCAATCCTATGACGGTTACATAACATTTCAATCGTTTCTTGTCGTATTTGCAATTAAACCCGACATAAACGATAAATCCGTATTCACACCTGTCAAATTAAATGTCGAAGCTCTGTGATGACAAATTATGCACAATGGAAACAGATAGAATGAATCTATAGAATATTTGTCTGTGAAAACCTTAATCTTTTGAATCTGATGCAGCTTATATCGATGTTTCATTTATTTCCGATGTTGTTATTATCTTGTCAACAACAATCTGTTATATTTTTTGTGAAAACCTTAACCTTTTGGACTTCCATGGAGCTAATGGCGATGTTTTATTTATTTCTGATGTTGTTGTAATCTGTTTAACATTCTGTGAAGACATTGACCTTTTTGACTTCCATAGAGATAATGGTGATGTGTCATTAATTTCAAATGTAATCGTAATTTGTTTAAGTAGATCAAATTACCACAAATATGTTTACATCTACTTCAATCGATACACTTTCATCCTGAGTTATTTAAATCAAAAATAACTACCGGTCCATTTTCAAAACACAACCGCAAGAGCAAAGTCAAAAACTTAATATGTGACCTTTCACCAAGGGTATTTAGACTGAATGCTCTGGAAGGATAAGCACCTCCTATCTAGGTATTTAGCTAGCCGCACCCGTCACGTGTGAAAAATGATTGTATGTATTTATTCAAGCATATATAAAGACATCTTTTTAATGCAATATTTATTTCTGACCAATTTTGTTCGAATGGTGTCAGATATGAAAATAAATACCTGGTCCCAAGTGTTGTGAGTATTCCATAACCAATTGTTTTTTTTTTTTTTTTTTTTTTTTTTTTTTATGCTCTTTTAAAAATACAAATAAGCATTTTTTTTACCAATTACGGTGGCGTTGCGGGGCCAAAAAAAAACAATGACCAAACGAATTAACTAATTCAAGCAAAGTCGAAGAATAAAGAATAGAAGTTAACAATTGCAAAGTCAATATATAATTGGCATTATGGCATAATATTGAGCTTTTAAATACAGCAGAGACCTGTCAAAATTCTAACACCAAGGCCAAGTTTCTGTTAAACACATGTGCATGAACGCAGCTTATCATTGCCCTTTGGCGCTACATGTACATTCTATATCTCGTACCCATTTCGACAACTGATTTCTACATGTTCCTCGTGGTTACCTTTCTATCACTAGCTATCAATTTTCCAGCTAATCGCCACCAATGTTTCCAATCTTGTTTCATTAGCTCAATGTAAAACTTTTTTTAAAGACAGGTTTGTACCGTATCTGTTCGGTATGATATGTACTTAATTTTAATTAGCCCGAGATAAGTATTAGACAAAAAAACAGATCATTTAGACGTTGTGTTCTAATTCGTATATACAGTAAGCATTATTAGAGATAAATTTCCTTATCATATTAATGTTTTGATGCTTGTGAGACGACATATTGATCTTTATTTGTAGTAACATTTACAGACAATAAGATAGACAAAATTGGAATAATAGGTCAAACAGAAATTAGGTTGAATTAGTCCAATGTAATTCTGCGTGGGTGGTTAAGGAGGTTGGGTTGCACTCGTTCTGGAAACCCCTTCTACAGAACATTTGATGAGATATACAGTTTCTTGTATTAATATGCTGCATTGTTGTGTAATATTAAAATGTAAACTCTCATAATTTCGCAGGATAAAATAAGTACATGCAATAATATATCAGTATAAAAATATAAGTTCCGATGCCGGGAATCGAACCCGGGCCGCCTGGGTGAAAACCAGGAATCCTAACCACTAGACCACATCGGAATACATAGCGAGTAATGCTTAGAAATGCATCGGTTCGTTATATTATTGATCTGCAATAAAGCATCGTCGTTTAATGATGTATATACATATAGATAATACAGGGTTTTGAGGCAGACTAAACGAACTGCATGGCCTCGAAAATCTTATAATTACTGCAATATACTCAACAAAAAAGTTGTAAAATTTGAAATAGAAATAGAAAAACTGAAAAATTGTAAAAAGAGTACAAACTAAGAGTACAAAGAGTTTGAAACTAAATAAATCAGTAAATTGGTGCGAACTATTCTTTGGAACGAAATCGCTGACGGAATGAATACTGCATATGCATGTTACCGCACTACAATGAACTACATAAAGTTATTATTAAATTTAAATTTTATAAATTCTTGTCTTTTCATTTTTATTTTCATTTCATACGAGTGTGTTGTAGCTAGCGCTTCAGGGATTGTTTAATATATATAATACTTTCGGAGCAGCCGGTCTCACGTCATGGTTAAAGTTCAAGCATTTTAAACATTTTGTCAGTTTTTAAAGTTTCATTTCCAATTTGAATACACAGCTAGCTAGCCAGATGAAACAGGATATGATTACCCTTCCGGAGCACTCGGTTTTACTTCCCCTGGTGGAAATTCATGTATTTAAACTATTTTGTCGGTTTTAAAGCTTGTTTTTTGGATTGTGCACATTGCAAGTATGGCTTGCTAAACATAAGATGCTTAGCCTTCTGTAGCACCCGGTTTTACTTCCCTGGTGGAATTTCACGTGTTTAATCTATTTTGATTTCGGGATTATGATCTAAACATTGACTGGTTTTAGTTACTTTGTACAAAATCTCATTGAATCGTTTCTTTCATGTAAATGGTCGTTTCTCATGAGTTTCAATTACCGTTCGTCTTTTGATATATTGATTAATAAAGTATAATGAGTATACAATTTGTTTAAAATCGACTGAATAAGAGCTGTTTGCTTTGAAGACATGAAGGTATGCATAAAATAAATTTGCCCGACTGCCACTTACATCCCCTCAAATTATCATGGCGATTTAAGTTGATTTCTGAATTTTTACTTGCCATAACATATCTACATATTAAAAGTTATAGAGGCAGAAAGTATAGAAATAAAGAGTCAAATGTCCTTTTCATGGGAGTAGTAGGATAATGCTCAACATGAGGCTTTTGAAAAATAAACATAAAATGGTGCATAAGAGGTATTTTAGCACAACGTTTGCTTTATATTTCAATCACTATGTACAGCAGTTCTTTTTATCGGAATATAGTTGATCGCTATCATCATTATATATTTCATCCCACTTCTGCAATCGGGACTCCAGTGCCTCAGTTTGCCAATAGCCGGTACAGTGTACATATATTTTCTTTATTATTCAAAGTTTTGAATTGATTTTCGTGACAGATGTGATAAACAAGGTGTGAATGTGTGCATGCCCTTCTAGAGCAACTGCCTCACTTCCCTATTGAAAGTTCTAGTGTTTGGCTCAATTTATCAGTTGTACTTTACCTTTGAAATGGTGGTTAGGGTATGAACCTGCATGTTTGTGTTTGATTTTCTCCGTTAACATTTCATTTAGTTATTTTGTTTACAAATAAGTTATCTTTCGCGGTTTTTTCTATTGCATTACAGGGGCAAATATATATTTATTTACCATAAGATAACTAACTTACCAGTTAATACTCATATATACAGAGAACATAGACCGCTTGTAGACAAATGTTGTTATAAAACTTTCGGATTTATTATACAGTTGCTGAAAACCGTGCATCTAGACATATTACTTACAGGACAATGAAAGAATTATAATTGTTAAATAAACTCGAAACAGCTCAGAGAAAACGTGTAATATATATATATATATATATATATATATATATATATATATATATATATAAATACATGACTTGTACAGATAAAGAAGAGAAAACAAATATAGAAACGGCCCATAGAAAATATGGATAAATATGAGAAAATGCTTAGCAACTCATTTCGTCTATGTTCCAAAAGTTCTATGTCGGCTCAATGCAATTATCAAAAACAGAAGATAATTTTATATACACATTGTCAAGTTTTTGTAGTCAAAATATCCTTTAAGAGGAGTGAGCGTTTTGTGTGTAATTATTGATAGGCATATGTTTTTGTACAAACAGAATAACAAAATTATTACAGAATTATTATTTTCGTATAGCGCACCATCAGCATTACAAGTCGTTACGCGATCGGGTCAATCCCTACATGCCTTGTACAGATAAAGAAAGAGAAACGGCTCATAGAAAATATGGATAAATATGAGAATCTGCTTAGCAAATCCTTTTATCTATGTTCCAAAATCTCAATGTCGGCGTAATGCAATTATCAAAAACAGAAGATAATTTAAAATATACATTGTCAAGTTAAGTTTTTGTATTCAAAATATCCTTCATAAAGAGGGATGGACTTTTTGGGTGTAATAATTGATAGGCATAGGTTTTTGTACAAACAAAATTACAAAAGTATTACAGAATTATCACTTTCGTATAGCACACCACCAGGATTACAAGTCTTTACGTGATCGGGTCAATCCCTACCAATTTTATACGAAGTGAAATTAATCATAAGTAATGATATGTTTGTCTGAAAGCGTTAAAATCTGTACTGAATGATATTCAAAAATAATTCTTTATCAATCTGTTTAACTCGGTATGTGACAGACAATTACTGTTTGCATAATAATGTATTTGTATATACATGTCCGTCCAGAAAGTTTGGAGCCCCCAATAACAGTGGTTCATAGCTAGACATTAGTTTGTTTGCTTTGAAAGATTTTGACACGTTTTATCAATTATTTGTTCAATAGTTATTTACATGTGACATACCACTAGATTAAATCCATGTAAATTTGATGAAATAAAATTGTAAAAGACACAGTATCTCCCTTTATATATATCAGACTTAAAAACAGTTGTCCTTTGGCAAAAATGATTTCAGACACTGGGGACAAAGCGTATGTTCAAAAAACATCAATAAAATGGTTTTTTTTTTACCTCAAATGCTACTATGAAACATCTTTTTGCAATAGGACGTTATACGAAAAATAAATAATCGGTAAACACAGTCACCAAAAATTCAATTTTCCCCTTTTTCTACAAATTTTAGTATGTTCAATACAGAATATATTGTAACTGATAAAAGTGCATGTTTACTTTCGAAAGTACTCGGTAATCACAGAAAACTACGTTATTATAGAACGTTTAAGTACTTTCCATTATTTTAGTACATATTTGAAAAAAATTGGGTTTTTTCCGAAATCATTTCAAATCTTTTGTCACCCGCAGTTCACTTTAACTAAAATTGAACCTTTTATCAATTTGCCATTTGAAAAACGTTCTATGTAGTATATAAAAACTAGTACCTCGACAAATATAAGTTAACAAAACATAAAGTACTAACACCGTCAAAACTGCTGTTTTACAAAGGTTATATAAGGGGCGCAAAACTTTCTGGACGGACCTGTATACCAACAGCAATATTTCTAATCATGTGCGTGCACATAATGTAATGTTAAATTAATAATCGCATTTCATTTCATTTTAATACTATCATTTTTTTACCAGTATGAACATGACAAGACTATCACCAAATCATTCAACTCTGCATACAGATGTAATTATATATGACGTTCTGTCTCCTAACAATCCTAAATTTGAAAACTATGTAAATGTCATCTATCCCAGTGAGATTGAAGTAAAAGATACGTCTAATTCCCTAGGATCTGCTTCATATTTAGACTTATACCCATGATATGGACTTTCCTTTTCTATGCAACAATATACCTACGAGGGCCGTTCAAAAAGTCTTGTCCTTCATAATAAAAACACAAATTAAGACATTTTATTTATGATATTATATTTTCATTCCTTCAAAATAATCACTTTTAACGGATACACACTTTTTAAGACGCTGGATCCATTTTCTAAATACATTTGCATATTCTTTTTTGGATATACCATTGAGAAACTGATGAATTGCTGAACCTAGCGATGAACGAGATCTGTATCGACGACCAGAAAGGTATTTCTTAAGTTTAGGAAAGAGATAAAAGTCACACGGTGAATGATCAGGTGAATAAGGTGAATGAGGTAAAACAACAACACGTTCCTTGTACAAACATTCAGTCACCAACTTAAATTTGTGAGCAGGAGCATTGTCATGGAGTAACCGAATACCACGAATTCCTGACTTTGGTCTTTTCTTTTCATAATTTTTTTTTTCATTTTCTTAAGAATTTTATTTTTATAAATGTTTTCCGTGATACCCTGGCCTTTAAGGATAGGAATTTGGGCAACTATGTCGTTACTATTGAAAAATATAGCATAAAGAACTTTCTTTGTGCGTTGAGTGCGCCTTGCAATTTCAGGTCGTTTTCCTTTTCTGGTTATCCATATTTTATTATTTATCTTTCTATGTGGCTAAAAGTAATATACCCATGTTTCGTCACCTGTAACTATATCAGCCAGACGCCTGCTGTTACAATTACCATATATTTTCAGCAGATTTTAGCCATTTTGACCCGTGTGAGCTTTTGCTCTTTTGGCAAAAAATGAGGGATCCATCTAGCACAAATCTTTCTCATGACTAGTTTTTTTTCTGAGATTGAAATGTACGGCCCCCATTGATAAACCAACGACTTCAGCTATCTGTTTAACAGTCAACCTTCCATCCCTATTGACCAGTTTTTGAATTTCTGTAATGTTTTCTTTGGTGCATGCTGATTTTCATCCTCCAGAACACGCCTTATCAGAAATGTCGTTAACACCATTTTTAAATTTACGTATCTAGCGTGAGATGGATCTATATGACAGCTTTCGCTCACCAAAAAACATCTTGCATTTCAATGAATGTTTGTTTGGGCGATTAAACGAGTTTTGCACAGGCTTTCATGAAGCTTCTCATTTCAATAATGTTTTTACCTGTCATGTCCGTCATTTTCCCAGCAGTGTAACGAGTGTTATGATGAAAATATGGCAAGAAAAAACTAATTCTTTTGCATATATAATCTAAATATGTTCCACGTGTTTGGGAATGAACTCAGTCACCCGTGACAAGTGACAATATAATACATTACGGTGTTTTATTTACGGGACAAGACTTTTTGAACGACCCTCGTACTTTTCCTGTTTATGGTGTATTTTTTTACAATTAATATGCTATGGTAGAGCTTGTTCCTACTATGGGAACTTTCTACAATGAAGCAAGCTGCTTACAAATACATTGTTGACTCAGAAATATTGCAAGCCTAGGCTAATCAAGGTCCTCAAAACGCTTTATGGCCACCATCGCAGTATTGTTGATAGGTTTGATGTCCAGGATTACCCTGGATATATTTGCCGTCCCATTTGTATCCTTTCGTAGCAACTGGCATCATTTCCCTGATGGAAGTATTTATTTTAACATGTCAGTTTCAATTTTTTTACTTTACCTCTGGATTGTGATTCGGACATGGATTAGTGTGTTTGTTTTTGATTGTAATTATTTTTTAATATTCTAAATTATAAGTAAGAAGCTTTGGCTTCTTTATGGAGTCCGTCAATGCGCCACGTTCCTTTGTATGGCATTCTTTTGTAAATAAAAAAAAAACAAAAACAAAAAACGATATTATACTGAGAAAATGTTACGTAATTATGTTCTAATATCTTTCGGTATCTTTGTATATAATGTTTATTTTGAAAATCGATCCTATGTCTTTTAGGCACAAATTATTGCTTCGTTATATCCAAATTTTGCCTGTGAACCATTTTAGCATGATGCAACATTCTGTATAGACCGAAATATATTAAAATCAGAAAAGCATTTTGTTATAATTGTAGAAGCTATTTACTAAGACATATACCGGCATGTCGAACGTTCAACACAAAGCTAACGAATAAGTGTCGAATCCGGCAGTTCAATTCCACATCTCGTTACATAAATATTTCGACAGATACTGTCTTCCTCATAATAGCTTAATTTTTGGCCACCAGCTATCTATATTCCTGCCACTTGGCAACCCAGCTTCCGCTGGTTCTACTCCTTTTTACGTTCGTTATCGCAGTTTTAAACTTTAGACAGGTCTGTTCTGTCGAGCTATTGACTAATTCTTGGAGAAATAATCACCTCCAGTATGCAATCCTATGACGGTTACATAACAGTTCAATCGTTTCTTGTCGTATTTGCAATTAAACCCGACATAAACGATAAATCCGTATTCACACCTGTCAAATTAAATGTCGAAGCTCTGTGATGACAAATTATGCACAATGGAAACAGATAGAATGAATCTATAGAATATTTGTCTGTGAAAACCTTAATCTTTTGAATCTGATGCAGCTTATATCGATGTTTCATTTATTTCCGATGTTGTTATAATCTTGTCAACAACAATCTGTTATATTTTTTGTGAAAACCTTAACCTTTTGGACTTCCATGGAGCTAATGGCGATGTTTTATTTATTTCTTATGTTGTTGTAATCTGTTTAACATTCTGTGAAAACATTGACCTTTTTGACTTTCATAGAGATAATGGTGATGTGTCATTAATTTCAAATGTAATCGTAATTTGTTTAAGTAGATCAAAGTACCACAAATATGTTTACATCTACTTCAATCGATACACTTTCATCCTCAGTTATTTAGATCAAAAATAACTACCGGTCCATTTTCAAAACACAACCGCAAGAGCAAAGTCAAAAACTTAATATGTGACTTTTCACCAAGGGTATTTAGACTGAATGCTCTGGAAGGATAAGCACCTCCTATGTAAGTATTTAGCTAGCCGCACCCGTCACGTGTAAAAATTGATTGTATGTATTTATTCAAGCATATATAAAGACATCTTTTTAATGCAATATTTATTTCTGACCAATTTTGTTGGAATGTTGTCAGATATGAAAATAAATACCTGGTCCCAAGTGTGAGTATTTCATAACCAATTGGGTTTTTTTTTTTTTTTTTTTTTTTTTTTTTGATTATGCTCTTTTAAAAATACAACTAAGCATTATTTTACCAATTACGGTGGCGTTGCGGGGCCAAAAAACAATGACCAAGCGAATTAACTAATTCAAGCAAAGTCGAAGAATAAAGAATAGAAGTTAACAATTGCAAAGTCAATATATAATTGGCATTATGGCATAATATTGAGCTGCTAAATACAGCACAGACCTGTCAAAATTCTAACACCAAGGCCAAGTTTCTGTTAAACACATGTGCATGAACGCAGCTTATCATTGCCCTTTGGCGCTGAAAGTACATTCTATATCTCGTACCCATTTCGACAACTAATTTCTACATGTTCCTCGTGGTTACCTTTCTATCACTAGCTATCAATTTTCCAGCTAATCGCCACCAATGTTTCCAATCTTGTTTCATTAGCTCAATGTAAAACTTTTTTTAAAGACAGGTTTGTACCGTATTTGTTCGGTATGATATGTACTTAATTTTAATTAGCCCGTGATAAGTATTAAACAAAAAAAACAGATCATTTAGACGTTGTGTTCTAACTCGTATATACAGTAAGCATTATTAGAGATAAATTTCCTTCTCATATTAATGTTTTGATGCTTGTGAGACGACATATTGATCTTTATTTGAAGTAACAATTACAGACAAAAGATAGACAAAATTGGAATAATAGGTCGAAAAGAAATTAGGTTGAATTAGTCCAATGTAATTATGCGTGGGTGGTTAAGGAAGTTGGGTTGCACTCGTTCTGGAAACCCCTTCTACAGAACATTTGATGAGATATAAAAAGTTTCTTGTATTAATATGCTGCATTGTTGTGTATTATTAAAATGTAAACTCTCATAATTTCATAGGATAAAATAAGTACATGCAATAATATATCAGTATAAAAATATAAGTTCCGATGCCGGGAATCGAACCCGGGCCGCCTGGGTGAAAACCAGGAATCCTAACCACTAGACCACATCGGAATACATAGCGAGTAATGCTTAGAAATGCATCAGTTTGTTATATTATTGATCTGCAATAAAGCATCGTCGTTTTATGATGTATATACATATAAATAATACAGTGTTTTGAGGCAGACTATACGAACTGCATGGCCTCGGAAATCTTATAATTACTGAAATACATGTATACTCAACAAAAAAGTTAGGAACCATTTAAAAATATGAAATATAAATCTAGAAACTGAAAAATTGTAAAAAAGAGTACAAATCGCTAGTGGTTATACTCCGTTTGGAACTAAATAAATCACTAAATTGGTGCAAACTATCCAATAGAATAATTTCGCTGAAGGAATGAATACTACATATGTATATGTATATTACCGCACTACATTGAACTGCATAGAGTTCATAGGATTATTTCAATTTTACAATTTCATGCTGTTGTTTTTTCATTTTTATTTTGTTTTCACACGAGGATGTTGTGGCTAGCTCCTCATAGAGTGCCTATAATACTTCCAGAGCAGTCGGTCTCAATTCATTCTTAATTTGATTACACGGCTAGCTAGCCATATGAAACAGGATATAATTACCCTTCTGGAGCACCCGTCTTTACTCCCCCTGGTGGAAATTCATGTATTTAACCTATTTTGTCGGTTTTTAAACTCTTATTTTTAGGATTGTGCTCATTGCGGATATGGTTACCTAAACATAAGATGCTTACCCTTCTGTAGCACCAGGTTTTACTTCCCTGGTGGAATTTCACGTGTTTAATCTATTTTGATTTCGGGATTATGATCTGAACATTGACTGGTTTTAGTTACTTTGTACAAAATCTTATTGAATCGTTTCCGTCATGTAAACGGTCGTTTCTCATGAGTTTCAATTACCGTTCGTCTTTTGATATATTGATTAATAAAGTATAATGAGTATACAATTTGTTTAAAATCGACTGAATGAGAGCTGATTCCTTTGAAGACATGAAGGTATGCATAAAATAAATTTGCCCGACTGACACTTTCATCCCCTCAAATTATCATGACGATTTAAGTTGATTTCTGAATTATTACTTGCCATAACATATCTACATATTAAAAGTTATAGAGGCAGAAATTATAAAAATAAAGAGTCAAATGTCCTTTCCATGGGAGTAGTAGGATAATGCTCAACATGAGGCTTTTGAAAAATAAACATAAAATGGTGTATAAGGGGTATTTTAGCACAACGTTTGCTTTATATTACAATCACTATGTACAGCAGGTCTTTTTATCGGAATATAGTTGATCGCTATCATCATTACATATTTCATCCCACTTCTGCAATCGGGACTCCAGTGCCTCGGTTTGCCAATAGCCGGTACAGTGTACATATATTTTCTTCATTATTCAAAGTTTTGAATTGATTTACGTGACAGATGTGATAGACAAGGTGTGAATATGTGCATACCCTTCTAGAGCAATGCCTCACTTCCCTATTGAAAGTTCTATTGTTTGGCTCAATTTATCAGTTGTACTTTATCTTTGAAATTGTGGTTAGGGTATGGACCTGCATATTTGTGTTTGATTTTTTCCGTTAACATTTCATTTAGTTATTTTGTTTACAAATAAGTTATCTTTCGCGGTTTTTTCTATTGCATTACAGGGGCAAATATATATTTTTTACCATAACATAACTAACTTAAACCAGTTAATACTCATATTTAAAGAGAACATGTACCAATTGTAGACAAGTATTGTTGTTAAACTTTCGGATTGATTATACTGTGGGAATAAATCGTGCATCTAGACATATTACTTACAGGACAATGAACATATTGAACTCTTGGTTGTTTGGGGGGTTTTGATTTGTTTTTTTACAAAGAATTGTTATCGTTTAATAAACTGGAAACAGCTCAGAGAAAACGTGTAATATATATATAAATACATGAATTTTACAGATAAAGAAAGAGAAAACAAATAGTATGCAATCCCGTGACCGTTACATAACATTTCAATCGTTTCTTGTCGTATTTGCAATTAAACCCGACATGCACGATAAATCCGTATTCACACCTGTCAAATTAAATGTCGAAGCTCTCTGATGACAAATTATTTACAGATAGAATTAATCTATTGGATTTTTTTTCTGTAATAACCTTAACCTTTTTTAATCCGATGTAGCTTTTATCGATGTTTCATTAATTTCAAATGCTGCTATAATCTTGTCAATAATCTGTTATATTTTTTGTGAAAACCTTAACATTTTGGACTTTCATGGAGCTTATGGCGATGTTTCTTTTATTTCTGATGTTGCTGTAATCTGTTTGACAATCTGTTATATTTTTAAGAAAACCTTAACCTTTTAATTTCGATGGAACTGATGGCGATGTTTCATTTATTTCTGATGTTGTTGTAATCTGTTTAACATTCTGTGAAGACACTGAACTTTTTGACTTCCATAGAGCTTATGGTAATGTGTCATTAATTTCAAATGTTGTCGTAATTTGTTTAAGTAGATCAAAGTACCACAAATATGTTTACATCTACTTCGATCGATACAATTTCATCCACAATTATTCAGATTAATCACAAACTACCGGTCCATTTTCAAAACACAACAACCAGAGCAAAGTCATAACATTTAAAAGTGGCAATTAATTGGTAAATATGTGACCTTTCACCAGGGTATTTGGGTTGGATGCTCTGGGAGGATACGAACCTCCTATCCAGCTATTTAGCTAGCTGCACCCGTCACGTGTAAAAATTGATTTTATGTATCTATTCAAGTAACTGTTTATATAGAGAAAACTTTTAAAATGCAATAAAATCGAATTATTTGCCTCTTTGGTGCTACATGTACATTCTATATATCGTATCCATTTCGACAGCTGATTTCTACATGTTCCTCGTGGTTGCTCTTCTACCACTAGCTATCGATTTTCCAGCTAATCGCCACCACTGTTTCTAATCCTGTCTTATTAGCTCAATGTTAAACTTTCGACTGGTTTGTACCGCATCTGTTCTGTATCATATGTACTTGATTTTAATAAGCTCGAGATAAGTATTAGACAAAGAAACATATCATTTAGACGTTGTGTTCTAATTCCTATATACAGTAAGCATTATTAGAGATTAATTTCCTTCTCATATTAATGTCTTCATGGTTGTGAGACGACATATTGATCTTTATTTGTAGTAACAATTACAGACATTAAGATATACAAAATTGGAATAATAGGTCGAAAAGAAATTAGGTTGAATTAGTCCAATATAAATATGCGTGGGAGGTTAAGGATGTTGGGTTGCCCTCGTTCTGGTATCCTCTTCCACAAAACATTTGATTTTAACCCCTAATATGCGCCATTTAGCTATGGTCATTGAAGAATTAATTCACCGCCGTGAAGGTGTTCTTGAGACATGCTTACACGGCCTTT
The DNA here is from genome assembly GCA_021292105.1 of Anadara kagoshimensis. Classification (NCBI taxonomy): domain Eukaryota; kingdom Metazoa; phylum Mollusca; class Bivalvia; order Arcoida; family Arcidae; genus Anadara; species Anadara kagoshimensis. The sequence goes on along the minus strand of CM037861.1, from coordinate 41,067,276 downwards.
TGATTATGAACATGTAAGTAACCAGTTCGCCAAGACATGAATGAATTCATACGACAAACCCGTGGAACGACCAATTTCGTTAAAAAAGTTAAGATGATCCATGATGATGAGATATAAAGATCCTTGTATTAATATGCTGCATTGTTGTCTTATATTAAAATGCATACTCTCATAGTTTCACAGGATAAAATAAGTACATGCAATAATATATCAGTATAAAAATAGAAGTTCCGATGCCGGGAATCGAACCCGGGCCGCCTGGGTGAAAACCAGGAATCCTAACCACTAGACCACATCGGAATACATATTAATGCTAAGTAATGCATCAGTTCGTTATATTATTGGTCTGCATCGTCGTTTTATGATGTATATACATATAAATAATACAGGGTATTGAGGCAGACTAAACGAACTGCCTGGCCTCGGAAATCTTATAATTACTTAATATTCTCAACAACAAAAGTTAGGGATCATTTTAAAAATAGAAATAGAAATCTAAAAACTGAAAAATAGTTAAAAGAGTATAAATCGCTAATGGTGACACTCCGTTTGGAACTAAATAAATCACTAAATTGGTGCGAACTATTCATTGGAATACTTTCGCTGACGGAATGACTACTACATATGTACATGTATGTTACCGCACTACAATGAACAACAAAGAGTTCATAGGATTATTTCAATTTTATAAATTCTTCTCTTTTCATTTTTATTTTCTTTTCATACGAGGTTGTTGTGGCTAGCTCCTCAGAGAGTGCGTAATATATATTATACTTCCGGAGCAACCGGTCTCACTTCATGGTGAAAGATTTCGCATTTTAGACATTTTGTCAGTTTTTAAAGTTTCATTCCCAATTTGATTATACAGCTAGCTAGCCATATGAAACAGGATATAATTACCCTTCTGGAGCACCCGTCTTTACTCCCCCTGGTGGAAATTCATGTATTTAACATATTTTGTCGGTTTTTAAAGTCTTATTTTTAGGAATGTGCAGATTGCGGGTATGCCTAGCTAAACAATAGATGCTTACCCTTCTGTAGCACCCGGTTTTATTTCCCTAGTGGAATTTCACCAGTTTAATCTATTTTGCAAGTTTTACTTTGCTTTTGGGATTACGATCTGAACATTAACTGGTTTTAGTTACTTTGTACAAAATCCTATTGAATCGTTTCCGTCATGTAAACGGTCGTTTCTAATGAGTTTCAATTACCGTCCGTCTTCTGATATATTGAGCAATTAAGTACAATTGGTTTTAAATCGACTGAATGAGAGCTGATTCCTTTGAAGACATGAAGGTATGCGTAAAATAAATTTGCCCGACTGCCCCTTTCATCTAGATATTGAAAGTTATAGAGGCAGAAAGTATAAACAAATAAAGAGTGAAATGTCCTTTCCATCTTGGGAGTAGTAGGATAATGCTCAATATGAGGCTTTTGAAAAATAAACATGGTGAATCAGGGGTATTTTAGTACAAGGTTTTCTAAATATTTCAATCACTTTGCAGATCTTTTTATCGTAATATGATTGATCCTTGTCATTATTACATATTTCATACAACTTCTGAAACCAGGATTCCAGTGCCTTGGTTTGCCAATAGCCGGTACTGTACACATATGTTTTCTCCATTATTCAAAGTTTTGAATCGATTTACGTGACAGATATAATAAACAAGGTGTGAATGTGTGCATACTTTTCTAGAGCAACGGCCTCACTTCCCTGTTGACAACTTAAGTGTTTGGCTTATTAATTTATGAGTTGTACTTTGCCTTTGAAATTGTTGTAAGAGCATAAACCTGCATGTTTGTGTTTGATTTTCTCCGTTAACATTTCATTTAGGTATTTTGTTTACAAATAATTTATCTTTCACAGTTTTTTACATTGCATTACAGGGGTAAACATATATTATTTACCATAACATAACTAACTTATACCAGTTAATACTCATATATACAGAGAACATAGACCAATTATAGACAAGTGTTGTTGTAAAACGTTTGAATTTATTATACAGTCGCCGAAACTCGTGCATCTAGACATATTATTTACAGGACGATGATCATTTTGAACTTTTTTTGAGGTTTTTTTTAATTGTACAAAGAATTGTAATCGTTAAATAAATTGGAAACAGCTCAGAGAAAATGTGTAATATATATATATATATAAATGCATGACTTGTACAAATAAAGAAAGAGAAATCAAATAATAGAAACGGCTCATAGAAAATATGGATAAATATGAGAAACTACTTAGCAACTCCTTTCATCTATGTTGATATATTCCAATGTCAGCGCAATGCAATTATCAAAAAATAGAAGATAAGATACACATTGTCAAGTTTTTGTAGTCAAAATATCCTTCTTAAAGACGGGTGAGCTTTTTTGTGTGTAATAACTGATAGGCATAGGTTTTTGTACAAACCGAATTACAACAGTATAACAGAATTATTATTTTCGTATAGCGCACCATCAGCATTGCAAGTCGTTACGTGATCGGGTCAATCCCTACCAATGTTATACGAAGTGAAATTAATCATCAGTAATGATATCATTGTCTGAAAACGTTAAAATCTGTACTGAATGATGTTCAATAATAATTCTTTATCAATATGTTAAACTCAGTATGTTACAGACAATCACTGTTTGCATGAAAAAGTATTTGTATGGAGGTATATATACCAACATCAATATGTTGAATCGTGTGCGTGCACATAATGTAATGTTCAATCAAAATTCGCATTTCATTTCATTTTGATACTATCATTTGTTTTTTACCAGTATGAATATGACAAGACTATCACCAAATCATTCCACTTCATATACAGACTGATGTAATTATATATGACGTTCTGTCTCCTAAAAATCCTAAACTATGTGAAAGTCATCTATCTCAGTGAGCTTTAAGTAAAAGATACGTCTAATTCCCTAGGATCTGCTTCATATTTAGACTTGCTGCATTTGAAACTGTACGCCAAATTTTTAAACGCATTGACTACAATTTATTCATTGTCAACTCTACTTTTCTATGCTTCTCCTGTTTATTGTGTATTTTTTACAATTACTATGCTATGGTAGAGCCTGTTCCTACTATGGGCAATTTATACAACGAAGCAAGCTGCTTACAAATAAATTGGTGACTCAGAAATATTGCAAGCCTAGGCTAATCAAGGCTCTCAAAACGTTTTATGGCCGTCATAGCAGTATTGTTGATAGGTTTGATGTGTCTGTGTCCAAGATTGCCCTGGATATATTTGACGTCTCATGTTCTTTTCACACAATTTTGATTACACACATGGCGGCTGTAGCTAGCTAAACAGGAGGTGTTTACCCTTCCGGAGCACCTGGCATCACTTCTCTGATTTAAGTTTATGTATTTAGCCTACATTGTCAGTTTCAAAGTTTTTATTTTGCTTCTGGATTGTGATTCGGACATGGATTAGTGTGTTTGTTTTTTATTATAACTTTTTTTTGAATATCCTGAATTATAATTAAGAAGCCAGGGCTTATTTATGGAGTTCTTCAATGCGCTACATTTCGTTGAATGGCATTCTCTTGTAAAAAAAAACCACCAAAAAACAAACGAACCGATATTATACTAGGGAAATATAATATCTTGCAGTATTTTTGTATATATTGTTTATTTTTTGTTTATGTCTTTTACGCACAAAATATTGTTTCGTTATGTCAAAAGTGTGCCTGTGAACCATAATATAATAATGCAACATTAAATTTCATGCAGATTCTGTACAGACGGAAATCAATTAAAAACAATTAAACGTTTTGTTATATTTGTAGAAGCTATCGACTAAAGTTTTTAACTTTGTACCGGCATGTCGAACGTTCAAAACAAAGCTAACGAATAAGTGTCGAATCCGGCAGTTCAATTCCACATCTCGTTACATAAATATTTCGACAGATGCTGTCTTCCTCATAATAGCTTAATTTTTGGCCACCAGCTATCTATATTCCTGCCACTTGGCAACCCAGCTTCCGCTGGTTCTACTCCTTTTTACGTTCGTTATCGCAGTTTTAAACTTTAGACAGGTCTGTTCTGTCGAGCTATTGACTAATTCTTCGACAAAATAATCACCTCCAGTATGCAATCCTATGACGGTTACATAACATTTCAATCGTTTCTTGTCGTATTTGCAATTAAACCCGACATAAACGATAAATCCGTATTCATACCTGTCAAATTAAATGTCGAAGCTCTGTGATGACAAATTATGCACAATGGAAACAGATAGAATGAATCTATAGAATATTTGTCTGTGAAAACCTTAATCTTTTGAATCTGATGCAGCTTATATCGATGTTTCATTTATTTCCGATGTTGTTATAATCTTGTCAACAACAATCTGTTATATTTTTTGTGAAAACCTTAACCTTTTGGACTTCCATGGAGCTAATGGCGATGTTTCATTTATTTCTGATGTTGTTGTAATCTGTTTAACATTCTGTGAAGACATTGACCTTTTTGACTTCCATAGAGATAATGGTGATGTGTCATTAATTTCAAATGTAATCGTAATTTGTTTAAGTAGATCAAATTACCACAAATATGTTTACATCTACGTCAATCGATTCACTTTCATCCTCAGTTATTTAGATAAAAAATAACTACTGGTCCATTTTCAAAACACAACCGCAAGAGCAAAGTCAAAAACTTAATATGTGACCTTTCACCAAGGGTATTTAGACTGAATGCTCTGGAAGGATAAGCACCTCCTATCTAGGTATTTAGCTAGCCGCACCCGTCACGTGTAAAAATTGATTGTATGTATTTATTCAAGCATTTGTTTTTATATAAAGAAAACTTTTTAATGCAATAAAATCGATTTATTTCTGACCAATTTTGTTCGAATGTTGTCAGATATAAAAATAAATACCTGGTCCCAAGTGTTGTGAGTATTCCATAACCAATTTTTTTTTATTATGCTCTTTTAAAAATACAACTAAGCATTATTTTACCAATAACGGTGGCGTTGCGGGGCCAAAAAAAAAACAATGACCAAACGAATTAACTAATTCAAGCAAAGTCGAAGAATAAAGAATAAAAGTTAACAATTGCAAAGTCAATATATAATTGGCATTATGGCGTGATATTTAGCTTTTAAATACAGCAGAGACCTGTCAAAATTCTAACACAAAGGCCAAGTTTCTGTTGAACACATGTGCATGAACGCAGCTCATCGTTGCCCTTTGGCGCTACATGTACATTCTATATCTCGTACCCATTTCGACAACTGATTTCTACATGTTCCTCGTGGTTACCTTTCTATCACTAGCTATCAATTTTTCAGCTAATCGCCACCAATGTTTCCAATCTTGTTTCATTAGCTCAATGTAAAACTTTTTTAAAGACAGGTTTGTACCGAATCTGTTCGGTATGATATGTACTTAATTTTAATTAGCCCGAGATAAGTATTAGACAACAAAACAGATCATTTAGACGTTGTGTTCTAATTCGTATATACAGTAAGCATTATTAGAGATAAATTTTCTTCTCATATTAATGTTTGGATGCTTGTGGGACGACATATTGATCTTTATTTGTAGTAACAATTACAGACAACAAGATAGACAAAATTGGAATAATAGATCGAAAAGAAATTAGGTTGAATTAGTCCAATGTAATTATGCGTGGGTGGTAAAGGAGGTTGGGTTGCACTCATTCTGAAGACCCCTTCTACAGAACATTTGATGAGATATAAAAAGTTTCTTGTATTAATATGCTGCATTGTTGTGTAATATTGAAATGTAAACTCTCATAATTTCACAGGATAAAATAAGTACATGCAATAATATATCAGTATAAAAATATAAGTTCCGATGCCGGGAATCGAACCCGGGCCGCCTGGGTGAAAACCAGGAATCCTAACCACTAGACCACATCGGAATACATAGCAAGTAATGCTAAGAAATGCATCAGTTTGTTATATTATTGATCTGCAATAAAGCATCGTCGTTTTATGATGTATATACATATAAATAATACAGTGTTTTGAGGCAGACTAAACGAACTGCATGGCCTCGGAAATCTTATAATTACTGAAATACATGTATACTGAACAAAAAAGTTAGGAACATTTAAAAATTTGAAATATAAATCTAGAAACTGAAAAATTGTAAAAAAGAGTACAAATCGCTAGTGGTTATACTCCGTTTGGAACTAAATAAACCACTAAATTGGTGCGAACTATCCAATAGAATTATTTCGCTGAAGGAATGAATACTACATATGTATATGTATATTACCGCACTACAATGAACTACATAGAGTTCATAGGATTATTTCAATTTTACAATTTCATGCTGTTGTTTTTTCATTTTTATTTTGTTTTCACACGAGGATATTGTGGCTAGCTCCTCATAGAGTGCCTAATATATATAATACTTCCAGAGCAGCCGGTCTCAATTCATTCTTAATTTAATTACACGGCTAGATAGCTAGATGAAACAGGATATGGTTACCCTTCCAAAGCACTCGGTTTTACTTCCCCCGGTGGAAATTCATGTATTTAAGCTATTGTGTCGGTTTTTAAAGTCTTTTTTAGGATTGTGCACATTGCGGGTATGGTTACCTAAACATAAGATGCTTACCCTTCTGTAGCACCAGGTTTTACTTTCCTGGTGGAATTTCACGTGTTTAATCTATTTTTCAAGTTTAACTTTGTTTTCGGGATTATAATCTGAACATTGACTGGTTTTAGTTACTTTGTACAAAATCTTATTGAATCGTTTCCGTCATATAAACGGTCGTTTCTCATGAGTTTCAATTACCGTTCGTCTTTTGATATATTGATTAATAAAGTATAATGAGTATACAATTTGTTTAAAATCGACTGAATGAGAGCTGATTCCTTTGAAGACATGAAGGTATGCGTAAAATAAATCTGCCCGACTGCCCCTCACATCCCCTCAAATAATCATGGCGATTGAAGTTAATTTCTGAATTAGTACTTGCCATAACATATCTAGATAATAAAAGTTATAGAGGCAGAAAGTATTAACAAATAAAAAGTCAAATGTCCTTTGGGAGTTGTAAGATTATGCTCAAAATGAGGCTTTTGAAAAATAAACATCAAATGGTGCATAAGGGGTATTTAAGTACAACGTTTGCTTGATATTTCAATCACTATGAAGCTCTTTTTCGGAATATAGTTGATCATTTTCATTATTACATATTTCATTCTACTTCTGCAACCAGGATTTCAGTGCTTCGGTTTGCCAATAGCCGGTACTGTACACATATATTTTCTCCATTATTCAAAGTTTTGAATCGATTTACGTAACAGATGTTATAAACAAGGTGTGAATGTGTGCATACCTTTCTAGAACAACGGCCTCACTTCCCTGTTGACAACTTAAGTGTTTGGCTTAATTTAGGAATTGTACTTTGCCTTTGAAATTGTGGTAAGAGCATAGACCTGCATGTTTGTGTTTGATTTTCTCCGTTAACATTTCATTTATTTATTTTGTTTACAAATAATTTATCTTTCACGGTTTTTTCCATTGCATTACAGGGGTAAATATATATTATTTACCATAACATAATTAACTTATACCAGTTAATACTCATATATACAGAGAACATAGACCAATTATAGACAAGTGTTGTTGTAAAACGTTTGAATTTATTATACATTCGCCGAAACTCGTGCATCTAGACATATTACTTACAGGACGATGAACATTTGAACTTTTTTTGGAGTTTTTTTTAATTGTACAAAGAATTGAAATTGTTAAATAAATTGGAAACAGCTCAGAGAAAACGTGTAATATATATATATATAAATGTATGACTTGTACAGATAAAGAAAGAGAAATCAAATAATAGAAACGGCTCATAGAAAATATGGATAAATATGAGAAACTGCTTAGCAACTCCTTTCATCTATGTAATATATTCCAATGTCAGCGCAATGTAATTATAAAAAAATAGAAGATAAGATACACATTGTCAAGTTTTTGTAGTCAAAATATCCTTCTTAAAGATGGATGAGCTTTTTTGTGTGTAATAACTGATAGGCATAGGTTTTTGTACAAACCGAATTACAAAAGTATAACAGAATTATTATTTTCGTATAGCGCACCATCAGCATTACAAGTCGTTACGTGATCGGGTCAATCCCTACCAATGTTATACGAAGTGAAATTAATCATAAGTAATGATATCATTGTCTGAAAACGTTAAAATATGTACTGAATGATGTTCAATAATAATTCTTTATCAATCTGTTAAACTCAGTATGTGACAGACAATCACTGTTTGCATGAAAAAGTATTTGTATGGAGGTATATATACCAACATCAATATGTTGAATCGTGTGCGTGCACATAATGTAATGTTCAATCAAAATTCGCATTTCATTTCATTTTGATACTATCATTTGTTTTTTACCAGTATGAATATGACAAGACTATCACCAAATCATTCCACTTCATATACAAACTGATGTAATTATATATGACGTTCTGTCTCCTAAAATCCTAAACTATGTGAAAGTCATCTATCTCAGTAAAAGATACGTCTAATTCCCTAGGATCTGTTTCATATTTAGACTTGCTGCATTTAAAACTGTACGCCAAATTTTTAAACGCATTGATTACAATTTTTTCATTGTCAACTTTACTTTTCTATGCTACAATATACCTACTTCTCCTGTTTATTGTGTATTTTTTACAATTACTATGCTATGGTAGAGCCTGTTCCTACTATGGGCAATTTATACAACGAAGCAAGCTGCTTACAAATAAATTGGTCACTCAGAAATATTGCAAGCCTAGGCTAATCAAGGCTCTCAAAACGTTTTATGGCCGTCATCGCAGTATTGTTGATAGGTGTGATGTCTCTGTGTCCAAGATTGCCCTGGATATATTTGACGTCTCATAGTTCCATGTTCCTTTCACACAATTTTGATTACACACGTGGCGGCTGTAGCTAGCTAAACAGGAGGTGTTTACCCTTCCGGAGCACCTGGCATCACTTCTCTGATTTAAGTTTATGTATTTAGCCTACATTGTCAGTTTCAAAGTTTTTATTTTGCTTCTGGATTGTGATTCGGACATGGGTTAGTGTGTTTGTTTTTTATTATAATTTTTTTTTAATATCCTGAATTATAATTAGGAAGCCAGGACTTATTTATGGAGTTTTTCAATGCGCTACATTTCGTTGAATGGCATTCTCTTGTAAAAAACACCAAAAAAACAAACAAACCGATATTAAACTAGGGAAATATAATATCTTGCGGTATTTTTGTATATATTGTTTATTTTTTTGTTTATGTCTTTTACGCACAAAATATTGTTTCGTTATGTCAAAAGTTTGCCATTGAACCATAGTAGAATAATGCAACATTAAATTTCATTCAGATTCTGTATAGACGGAAATAAATTAAAAACAATTAAACGTTTTGTTATATTTGTAGAAGCTATCGACTAAAGTTTTTAACTTTGTACCGGCATGTCGAACGTTCAACACAAAGCTAACGAAGAAGTGTCGAATCCGGCAGCTCAATTCCGCATCTCGTTACTTAAATATTTCGACAGATGCTGTCTTCCTCTTGACAGCTTAATTTTTGGCCACCAGCTATCTATATTCCTGCCACTTGGCAATCTAGCTTCCATTGGTTCTACTCCTTTTTACGTTCGTTATCGCAGTTTTTAACTTTAGACAGGTCTGTTCTGTCGAGCCTATTGACTAATTCTTGGAGAAATAATCACCTTCAGTATGCAATCCTATGACAATTACATAACATTTCAACCGTTTCTTGTCGTATTTGCAATTAAACCCGACATAAACGATAAATCCGTATTCACACCTGTCAAATTAAATGTCGAAGCTCTGTGATGACAAATTATGCACAATGGAAACAGATAGAATGAATCTATAGAATATTTGTCTGTGAAAACCTTAATCTTTTGAATCTGATGCAGCTTATATCGATGCTTCATTTATTTCCGATGTTGCTATAATCTTGTCAACAACAATCTGTTATATTTTTTGTGAAAACCTTAACCTTTTGGACTTCCATGGAGCTAATGGCGATGTTTCATTTATTTCTGATGTTGTTGTAATCTGTTTAACATTCTGTAAAGACATTGACCTTTTTGACTTCCATAATGATAATAGTGATGTCATTAATTTCAAATGTAATCGTAATTTGTTTAAGTAGATCAAAGTACTGCAAATATGTTTACATCTACTTCGATCGATACACTTTCATCCTCAGTTATTTAGATCAAAAAGAACTACCGGTCCATTTTCAAAACACAACCACAAGAGCAAAGTAAAAAACTTAATATGTAACCTTTCATCAGGGTATTTTGACTGGATTCTCTGGAAGAATAAGCACCTCCTATCTAGGTATTTAGCTAACCGCACCCGTGACGTGTAAAAATTGATTGCATGTATTTATTCAAGCATTTGTTTTTATATAAAGAAAACTTTTTAATGCAATAAAATTGATTGATTTCTGACCAGTTTTGTTCGAATGTTGTCAGATATGAAAATAAATACCTAAAAATACAACTAAGCATTATTTTACCAATTACGGTGGCGTTGCGGGGCCAAAAAAACAGTGACCAAACGAATTAACTAATTCAAGCAAAGTCAAAGAATAAAGAATAGAAGTTAACAATTGCAAAGTCAATATATAATTGGCATTGTGGCGTAATAATAAGCTTTTAAATACAGCAGAGACCTTTCAAAATTCTAACACCAAGGCCAAGTTTCTGTTGAACACATGTGCATGAACGCAGCTCATCGTTGCCCTTAGGCGCTACATGTACATTCTATATCTCGTACCCATTTCGACAACTGATTTCTACATGTTCCTCGTCGATACCTTTTTATCACTAGCTATCAATTTTCCAGCTAATCGCCACCAATGTTTCCAATCTTGTTTCATTAGCTCAATGTAAAACTTTTTTAAAGACAGGTTTGTACCGTATCTGTTCGGTTTGATATGTACTTAATTTTAATTAGCCCGAGATAAGTATTAGACAAAAAACAGATAATTTAGACGTTGTTTTCTAATTCGTATATACAGTAAGTATTATTAGAGATAAATTTCCTTCTCATATTAATATTTTGATGCTTGTGAGACGACATATTGATCTTTATTTGTAGTAACAATTACAGACAATAAGATAGACAAAATTGGAATAATAGGTCGAAAAGAAATTAGGTTGAATTAGTCCAATGTAATTATGCGTGGGTGGTTAAGGAGGTTGGGTTGCACTCGTTCTGGAAACCCCTTCTACAGAACATTTGATGAGATATAAAAAGTTTCTTGTATTAATATGCTGCATTGTTGTGTAATACTAAAATGTAAACTCTTATAATTTCACAGGATAAAATAAGTACATGGAATGATATATCAGTATTAAAATATAAATTCCGATGCCGGGAATCGAACCCGGGCCGCCTGGGTGAAAACCAGGAATCCTAACCACTTGACCATATCGGAATACATAGCAAGTAATGCTAAGAAATGCATCAGTTCGTTATATTATTGATCTGCAATAAAGCATCGTCGTTTTATGATGTATATACATATAAATAATACAGGGTTTTGAGACAGACTAAACGAACTGCATGGCCTCGGAAATCTTATAATTACTGAAATACATGTATACTCAACAAAAAAGTTAGGAACATTTAAAAATTTGAAATATAAGTCTAGAAACTGAAAAATTGTAAAAAAGAGTACAAATCGCTAGTGGTTATAATCCGTTTGGAACTAAATAAATCACTACATTGGTGCGAACTATCCAATAGAATAATTTCGCTGAAGGAATGAATACTACATATGTATATTACCGCACTACTATGGACTACATAGAGTTCATAGGATTATTTCAATTTTACAATTTCATACTGTTGTTGTTTCATTTTTATTTTGTTTTCACACGAGGATGTTGTGGCTAGCTCCTCATAGAGTGCCTAATATATATAATACTTCCAGAGCAGCCGGTCTCAATTCATTCTTAACTTGATTACACGGCTAGATATCTAGATGAAACAGGATATGTTTACCCTTCCAAAGCACTCGGTTTTACTTCCCCCGGTGGAAATTCATGTATTTAACCTATTGTGTCGGTTTTTAAAGTCTTATTTTTAGGATTGTGCACATTGCGGGTATGGTTACCTAAACATAAGATGCTTACCCTTCTGTAGCACCAGGTTTTACTTCCCTGGTGGAATTTAACATGTTTAATCTATTTTTCAAGTTTTACTTTGTTTTCGGGATTATAATCTGAACATTGATTGGTTTTAGTTACTTTGTACAAAATCTTATTAAATCGTTTCCGTCATGTAAACGGTCGTTTCTCATGAGTTTCAATTACCGTTCGTCTTTTGATATATTGATTAATAAAGTATAATGAGTATACAATTTGTTTAAAATCGACTGAATGAGAGCTGATTCCTTTGAAGACAAGAAGGTATGCATAAAATAAATTTGCCCGACTGCCACTTACATACCCTCAAATTATCATGGGGATTTAAGTTGATTTCTGAATTATTACTTGCCATAACATATCTACATATTAAAAGTTATAGAGGCAGAAAGTATAAAAATAAAGAGTCAAATGTCCTTTCCATGGGAGTAGTAGGATAATGCTCAACATGAGGCTTTTGAAAAATAAACATAAAATGGTGCATAAGGGGTATTTTAGCACAACGTTTGCTTTATATTTCATTCACTATGTACAGCAGTTCTTTTTATCGGAATATAGTTGATCGCTATCATCATTACATATTTCATCCCACTTCTGCAATCGGGACTCCAGTGCCTCGGTTTGCCAATAGCCGGTACAGTGTACATATATTTTCTTCATTATTCAAAGTTTTGAATTGATTTACGTGACAGATGTGATAGACAAGGTGTGAATGTGTGCATACCCTTCCAGAGCAACCGCCTCACTTTCCTGTTGACAGTCCTAGTGTTTGGCTTCATTTGTCAGTCGTACTTTGCCTTTGAAATTGTGGTTAGGGCATGGACCTGCATGTTTGTGTTTGATTTTGTCCGTTAACATTTCATGAATTTATTTTGTTTACAGATAATGTATCTTTCACGGTTTTTTCTATTGCATTACAGGGGCATATATATATATTTATTTACCATAAGATAACTAACTTAAACCAGTTAATACTCATATTTAAAGAGAACATGTACCAATTGTAGACAGGTATTGTTGTAAAACTTTCGGATTGATTATACTGTGGGAAAAATCGCACATCTAGACATATTACTTACAGCACAATGAACATATTGACCTCTTGGTTGTTTGGTTATTTTTTTTTACAAAGAATTGTTATCGTTTAATAAACTGGAAACAGTTCAGAGAAAACGTGTAATATATATATAAATACATGAATTTTACAGATAAAGAAAGAGAAAACAAATAGTATGCAATCCCATGACCGTTACATAACATTTCAATCGTTTCTTTTCGTATTTGCAATTAAACCCAACATGGACGATAAATCCGTATTCACACCTGTCAAATTAAATGTCGAAGCTCTCTGATGACAAATTATTTACAGATAGAATTAATCTATTGGAATTTTTTTTCTGTAATAACCTTAACCTTTTTTAATCCGATGTAGCTTATCTCGAAGTTTCATTAATTTCAAATGCTGCTATAATCTTGTCAACAATCTGTTATTTTTTTTGTGAAAACCTTAACATTTTGGACTTCCATGGAGCTAATGGCGATGTTTCATTTATTTCTGATGTTGCTGTAATCTGTTTGACAATCTGTTATATTTTTAAGAAAACCTTAACCTTTTAATTTCGATGGAGCTGATGGCGATGTTTTATTTATTTCTGATGTTGCTGTAATCTGTTTAACATTCTGTGAAGACTTTGACCATTTTTACTTCCAGGGAGCTTATGGTAATGTGTCATTAATTTTAAATGTTATCGTAATTTGTTTAAGTAGATCAAAGTACTACAAATATATTTACATCTACTTCGATCGATACAATTCAGCTGCAGTTATTTAAATCAAACACAAACTACCGGTCCATTTTCAAAACACAACCACCAGAGCAAAGACATAACGTTCAAAAGCTGCAATTTTATGTAAAAATGTGACCTTTCACCAGGGTATTTAGACTGGACGCTCTGGAAGAATAAGCACCTCCTATCTAGGTATTTAGCTAGCCGCACCCGTCACGTGTAAAATGATTTGATGTATTTATTCAAGAAACTGTTTTTTTTATATAAAGAAAACTTTTTAAATGAAATAACGTCTAATTATTCTTGAATCATATTGTTGAGAATGTTGTCAGAAATGATAAAATAATGAAAATACAAATACGTGTTATTACTTTAATTACGATGACGTGACAGACAGAATAAAAAATGAAGACTAAACAGATTAGCTTATTCAGGCAAGAAAGTAATAATAAAAGTTTACAAGAAGTTAACAGGTGAAAACTCAAAATATTCTTGGCATTATGACGTATTATTGAGTGAGACCTGTCCAAAGTCTAACACTTAGCATCAAGTTACTGTTGAACACATTTAGATGAAGGCAGTTCTTTCATCTTTGCTTCTCTTCGGAACTACATGTACATTCTATATCTCGTATGCATTTTGATATCCGATTTCTACATGTACCGCACAGTTGCTTTTCTACCACTAGCTATCATTTTTTCAGCTAATCGCCACCACTGTTTCCAATTTTGTCTCATTAGCTCAATGTAAACTTTCAACAGGTATGTGCTGTATCTGTTCCGTCATATGTAATAGATTTTAATTTGTTCGAGATAAGTATTAGACAAAAAAACGGATGATTTGCTGTGCTAATCCCTATATACAGTAATCATTATACATTTTCCTTTTAATATTAATATCTTGCTGCTTGTGAGACGACATATTGATCTTTATTTGTAGTAAGAATTACAGACAATACGATAGACAAAATTGGAGTAATAAGTTGAAAAGAAATTAGGTTGAACTAGTCCAATATAATTATGCGTGGGTGGTTAAGGAGGTTGGGTTGCCCTCGTAGTGGCAACCCCTACTACAAAACATTTGGTTTTTAACTCATAATACATATATCCGCAATTCAGCTATGGCAATTGAAGAATTTTTATATCACCGTGAAGGTGTTCTTGAGAATGCTTACACGACCTTTTGATTATGAACATGTAAGTAACCTGTTCGCCAAGACATGAATGAATTCAAACGACAAACCCGTGGAACTACCATTTTCAGTAAAAACGTTTTATGATGATCCGTGATGATGAGATATAAAAAGTGTCTTGTATAAATATGCTGCATTGTTGTGTTATATTAAAATGTAAACTCTCATAATTTCACAAGATAAAATAAGTACATCTAATAATATATCAGTATCAAAATATAAGTTCCGATGCCGGGAATCGAACCCGGGCCGCCTGAGTGAAAACCAGGAATCCTGACCACTAGACCACATTAGAATACATAGTGAGTAATGCTAAGTAATGCATCAGTTAGGGACCATTGTAAAATTTGAAATAGAAATATAAAACCTGAAAAATTATAAAAAGAGTACAAATCGTCAGTGGTTATACTCCGTTTGGAACTAAATTGGTGCGCACTATCCATTTGAATAATTCCGCTGACGGAATGAATACTACATATGTACATCTGTGTTACCGCACTACAATGAACTACATAGAGTTCATTTTGTTGGATGGCATTCTTTTGTATAATAAAGACATTATACTAATAAAATGTAACGTAATGGTTTTCCAATATCTTGTGGTATCTTTGTAGATATTGTTTATTTTGCAAAATTGATGCACAAATTATTGTTTCGTTATGTAAAAATTTTGCATTTGAACTAATTTAGCATGGTGCAACATTAAATTTCATGCAGATTCTGTAGAGACGGAAATCAATTAAAGACAATGTTACGTTTTGTTATATTTGTAGAAGCTATCGACTAAAGTTTTTAACTTTGTACCGGCATGTCCAACGTTCAACACAAAGCTAACGAATAAGTGTCGAATCCGGCAGCTCAATTCCGCATCTCGTTACTTAAATATTTCGACAGATGCTGTCTTCCTCTTGACAGCTTAATTTTTGGCCACCAGCTATCCATATCATCGTCCACTTGGCAACCCAGCTTCCATTGGTTCTACTCCTTTTTACGTTCGTTATCGCAGTTTTTAACTTTAGACAGGTCTGTTCTGTCGAGCCTATTGACTAATTCTTGGAGAAATAATCACCTCCAGTATGCAATCCTATGACGGTTACATAACATTTCAATCGTTTCTTGTCGTATTTGCAATTAAACCCGACATAAACGATAAATCCGTATTCACACCTGTCAAATTAAATGTCGAAACTCTGTGATGACAAATTATGCACAATGGAAACAGATAGAATGAATCTATAGAATATTTGTCTGTGAAAACCATAATCGTTTGAATCTGATGCAGCTTATAACAATGTTTCATTTATTTCCGATGTTGCTATAATCTTGTCAACAACAATCTGTTATATTTTTTGTGAAAACCTTAACCTTTTGGACTTCCATGGAGCTAATGGCGATGTTTCATTTATTTCTGATGTTGTTGTAATCTGTTTAACATTCTGTGAAGACATTGACCTTTTTGACTTCCATAGAGATAATGGTGATGTGTCATTAGTTCCAAATGTAATCGTAATTTGTTTAAGTAGATCAAAGTACCACAAATATGTTTACATCTACTTCGATCGATACACTTTCATCCTCAGTTATTTAGATCAAAAATAGCTACCGGTCCATTTTCAAAACACAACCGCAAGAGCAAAGTCCAAAACTTAATATGTGACCTTTCACCAGGGTATTTAGACTGGATGCTCTGGAAGGATAAGCACCTTCTATCTAGGTATTTAGCTAGCCGCATCCGTCACGTGTAAAAATTGATTGTATGTATTTATTCAAGCATTTGTTTTTATATACTAGTAAAGAAAACTTTTCTGACCAATTTTGTTCGAATGTTGTCAGATATGAAAATAAATACCTGGTCCCAAGTGTTGTGAGTATTCCATAACCAATTGTTTTTTTTTTATTATGCTCTTTTAAAAATACAACTAAGCATTATTTTACCAATTACGGTGGCGTTGCGGGGCCAAAAAAACAATGACCAAACGAATTAACAAATTCAAGCAAAGTCGAAGAATAAAGAATAGAAGTTAACAATTACAAAGTCAATATATAATTGGCATTATGGCGTAATATTGAACTTTTAAATACAGCAGAGACCTGTCAAAATTCTAACACCAAGACCAAGTTTTTGTTGAACACATGTGCATGAACGCAGCTCATCGTTGCCCTTTGGCGCTACATGTACATTCTATATCTCGTACCCATTTTGACAACTGATTTCTACATGTTCCTCGTGGTTACCTTTCTATCACTAGCTATCAATTTTCCAGCTAATCGCCACCAATGATTCCAATCTTGTTTCATTAGCTCAATGTAAAACTTTTTTTAAAGACAGGTTTGTACCGTATCTGTTCGGTATGATATGTGCTTAATTTTAATTAGCCCTAGATAAGTATTAGACAAAAACAAATCATTTAGACGTTGTGTTCTAATTCGTATATACAGTAAGCATTATTAGAGATAAATTTCCTTCTCATATTAATGGTTTGATGCTTGTGAGACGACATATTGATCTTTATTTGTAGTAACAATTACAGACAATAAGATAGACACAATTGGAATAATAGGTCGAAAAGAAATTAGGTTGAATTAGTCCAATGTAATTACGCGTGGGTGGTCAAGGAGGTTGGGTTGCACTCGTTCTGGAACCCCTTCTACAGAACATTTGATGAGATATAAAGTTTCTTGTATTACTATGCTGCATTGTTGTGTAATATTAAAATGTAAACTCTCATAATTTCACAGGATAAAATAAGTACACGCAATAATATATCAGTATAAAAATATAAGTTCCGATGCCGGGAATCGAACCCGGGCCGCCTGGGTGAAAACCAGGAATCCTAACCACTAGACCACATCGGAATACATAGCGAGTATTGCTAAGAAATGCATCAGTTCGTTAAATTATTGATCTGCAATAAAGCATCGTCGTTTTATGATGTATATACATATAAATAGTACAGTGTTTTGAGGCAGGCTAAACGAATTCGAACTGCATGGCTTCGGAAATCTTATAATTACTGAAATACATGTATACTCAACAATAAAAATTTGAAATATAAATCTAGAAACTGAAAAATTGTAAAAAAGAGTACAAATCGCTAGTGGTTATACTCCGTTTGGAACTAAATAAATCACTAAATTGGTGCGAACTATCCAATAGAATAATTTCGCTGAAGGAATGAATACTACATATGTATATTACCGTACTACAATGAACAAAATAGAGTTCATAGGATTATTTTAATTTTACAATTTTATGCTGTTGTTTTTTCATTTTTATTATGTTTTCACACGAGGATGTTGTGGCTAGCTCCTCATAGAGTGCCTAATATATATAATTCTTCCAGAGCAGCCGGTCTCAATTCATTCTTAATTTGATTACACGGCTAGATAGCTAGATGAAACAGGATATGGTTACCCTTCCAAAGCACTCGGTTTTACTTCCCCCGGTGGAAATTCATGTATTTAACCTATTGTGTCGGTTTTTAAAGTCTTATTTTTAGGATTGTGCACATTGCGGGTATGGTTACCTAAACATAAGACGCTTACCCTTCTGTAGCACCAGGTTTACTTCCCTGGTGGAATTTAACGTGTTTAATCTATTTTGATTTCGGGATAATGATCTGAACACTGACTGGTTTTAGTTACTTTGTACAAAATCTTATTGAATCGTTTTTGTCATGTAAACGGTCGTTTCTCATGAGTTTCAATTACCGTTCGTCTTTTGATATATTGATTAATAAAGTATAATGAGTATACAATTTGTTTAAAATCGACTGAATGAGAGCTGATTCCTTTGAAGACATGAAGGTATGCATAAAATAAATTTGCCCGACTGCCACTTACATCCCCTCAAATTATCATGGGGATTTAAGTTAATTTCTGAATTATTACTTGCCATAACATATCTAGCTATATAGATATTAAAAGTTATAGAGGCAGGAGTATAAACAAATAAAGAGTCAAATGTCTTTTCCATCTTGGGAGTAGTGGGATAATGCTCGACATGAGGCTTTTGACAAATAAACATCAAATGGTGCATAAAGGGTATTTTAGTACAACGTTTGCTAAATATTTCAATCACTATGCAGATTTTTTTTGATCGGTGTCATTATTATATATTTCATCCCACTTCTGCAACCGGGACTCCAGTGCCTCGGTTTGTCAAAAGCCGTTACAGTACACATATATTTCTCCATTATTCAAAGTTCTTAATTGATTTACGTGACAGATGTGATAAACAAGGTGTGAATATGTGCATACCCTTCAAGAGAAACGACCTCACTTCCTTGTTGAAAGTTTTCTAGCGGTTGGCTTAATTTATAAGTTGTACGTTGCCTATGAAATTGTGGTTAGGGCATGAATCTGAATGTTTGTCTGTTAACATTTCATTTAGTAATTTTGTTTACAAATAATTTATCTTTCACGGCTATTGCATTACAGGGACAAATATATATTTATTTACCATAACATAACTAACTTGTACCATATTCAGAGAACATAAACCAATCGTAGACAAGTGTTTTTGTAAAACTTTCGGATTTATTATACAGTCGCTGAAAATCGTGCATCTAGACATATTAATTACAAGACAATGGGCATATTGAACTCTTAGGTTTTTTAGTGGGGGTTTGTTTTGTTATTTACAAAGAATTGTAACCGTTTAAAAAACTGGAAACAGCTCAAAGAAAAATGCATGACTTGTACAGATAAAGAAAGGGAAATCAAATAATAGAAACGGCTCATAAAAATATGCATAAATATGCGAAACTGCTTAGCAACTCCTTTTGTCTATGTTTCAAAATTTCAATTTCGGCGCAATGATAGAAAATAATTCAAAATACACAATGTCAAGTTTTTGTAGTCAAAATATCCTTCATATAGAGGGATGACTTTTTTTCTCTACAATGAAGCAAGCTGCTTATAAATAAATTGTTGACTCAGAAATATTGCAAGCCTAGGCTAATCAACGCCTTCAAAACGCTTTATGGCCATCATCGCATTATTGTGATAGGTTTGATGTCTCTGTGTCTAGGATTACCCTGGATATACTTGACGTCCCATAGCTGAAAATTCCTCTCACTCAAGTTTGATTTGGTGTAGCTAGCTAAAGTATTTACTCTTTCAGAGCAACCGGCATCATTTCCCTAATGGAAGTTAATGTATTTATTCTTACATGTCAGTTTCAATTTTTTTTACTTTACCTCTGGATTGTGATTTGGACATGGATAAGTGTGTTTTTCATTGTAATAATTTTTAATATTCTAAATTATAAGGAAGAAGCTGTGGCTTATTTATAGAGTCCGTCAATCCGCCACTATCCGTTGGATGGCATTTGTTGTAAAAAAAAACAAAAAAAAACGATATTATACTAAGAAAATGTAACGTAATTATGTTCTAATATCTTGCGGTATCTTTGTATATAATGTTTATTTTGAAAATCGATCCTATGTCTTTTAAGCACAAATTATTGCTTTGTTATATCCAATTTTTGCCTGTGAACCATTTTAGCAACATTAAATTTCATGCAGATTCTGTAGAGACGGGAATAAGTTAAAAACAGTAAACATTTTGTTATTTTTGTAGAAGGTATTGACTAAATTTGTTTAATTGTGTAGCGGCATGTCGAAAGTTGAACACAAAGCTAACGAATAAATGTCCAATCCGGCAGATCAATTTGGCATCTCGTTACTTAAATATTTCGACAGATGTTATATTTTGGTCACTTGACAACCGAGCTTCCATTTCTTTTCATTAGATCAAATTAAACTTTCGACATCTCTGTACTGTACAACCTACTGACTAATTCATGAAGACATAATCACACTCGGTATGCAATCCCATGACGGTTACATAACATGTAAATTGTTTCATGTCGTATTTGCAATTAAACTTGACATGCACGATAAATCCGTATTCACACCTATAAATTAAATGCCGAAGCACTCTTATGACAAATTATGTACAATAGAAACAGAAAGAATGAATCTATAGAATAGAAACCTTAACCTTTTTTAATCTGATGCGGCTTATATAGATGTTTCATTTATTTCAAAAGTTGCTATAATCTTGTCAACAATCTGTTATATTTTTTGTGAAAACCTTAACCTTTTGGACTTCCATGGAGCTAATGGCAATGTTTCATTAATTTTAGATGTTGCTGTAATCTGTTTAACATTCTGTGAAGACATTGACCTTTTTGATTTCCATGGAGCTATTGGTAATATGTCATTAATTTCAAATGTAATCGTAATTTGTTTAAGAAGAAGGTACCACAAATATGTTTACATCTACTTCGATCGATTCACTTTCATCCACAGTTATTAAGATAAAACACAAATTACCGGTCCATTTTTAAAACAAACGACAAGAGCAAAGGTAAGAAATTTAAAAGTAGCAATTTAATATGTGACCTTTCACCAGGGTATTTAGACTAGATACTCTGGAAGGATAAGCACCTCCGATCTAGGTATTTAGCTAGCCGTGCCCGTCACGTGTAAAATTGATTATAGGTATTTATTCAAGCAATTGTTTTTATATAGAAAAAAAGAATAAAATCGAATTATTCCTGACACATTTTGTCGGAATACATAGTTAGATACAACTGCTAAGTAATGAGGTTATCTTTTCTACAAAACCAATTCAATCTATGTATGTTATCGTACGTTCTAGATACCATGTTGAGATAAGATTTTACATTTGACCGCGTCACCCGAGTGGTTAAAGCGGTGGTCCTTTCCCGGTTGAGAAAAACGTATTCCTTGTCGTATCGATCACTGGTATAATTGACTGGATGCCCATTGGTTTTATCTGCGATCGATATTGCAGGTAGGTGTACATCTCTCGCGGTTAATTCGAAAAATTGACTTGCTGCAATTTTAATAACTAAAAACAATACATGTGTTAGGAAACTGTTACAAATCTTAAAAGGAGGATTAAATAATTCGACAGTTTAAGTACGAACAGTTTAATGCTGCTATACACGTATAAATCTAGTATCTAATTATAAATTTATATAGAAAGAAGATGACGAAATTTGTTTTGTAAATAATGACTTTTGACGTGAAACAAGAATTTCAGTGTTGTATATAAGATTGAAGAGAACAAAGATTTTATGGAATTTGAGTTTGATGCTTTACTGGAAGACCTGCATGATTTCATTGCCGTACATAAATATATTTTACAAAAGTACAACGTAGCGTGTATGAACACGCAAAAATGACATCTTTTTAAAAACGATAATTCAATCTGGATTGAAGTCTATTTGCAGACTGCATTAACATTACCGGTATATTTCCTGCTTTTCTGTAAGTTTGCACGTTTCTTTCTAAGAATCAAAGAATATCGCTCAGACTGAACGAGTTTTCTAGAAATAATGTCTTTGTATGTGTTGTTACAAGTTTATATGTTATTTTTGTAAAATGTTCTTGATCCTATTTTCAACTATTTAGCTGTTCACATATATAAAATTGATACAAACTATCAAAAACCAGAAATTTTAATCCGGATGACAGGAATGAATACAAGAAATCCTTACTACTAGACAACATCACGTGTGGGAACGGAAGTTCAGCCAAACTGTACAGTCGCCGGTAGCTCTGTTTTCTGAAACGACGAATGAAAACAGTTGGGTCAAACCTAAGTAGAATTATTTAAAATCATTGTTGTTATGAAATGTTCAGCTATTTTCGATACAGACATTAATCTCACTAAGTTAATGTAGTTTTGATTTATTTAATTCG
The DNA here is from genome assembly GCA_021292105.1 of Anadara kagoshimensis. Lineage (NCBI taxonomy): Eukaryota > Metazoa > Mollusca > Bivalvia > Arcoida > Arcidae > Anadara > Anadara kagoshimensis. Next base: position 41,044,375 of record CM037861.1, on the reverse strand, counting down.
TTTTTTAAAACCTTAAGCCTTAAAGAATTTTGTCAAAAGTCTTTATTATCGTTCGTCTTCTGGTGTATTTAACAATTCAGTATGATTAGTATAAAATTTGTTTAACATCGACTGAATGAGAGCTAATTCGCATTAAATTGATTGATTAAACGACATATCCTTTGAAGGCATGAAGGGATGCATAAAATGAATTATCATGGCGATTGTAATTGGTTTCTAATTTATTACTTACCAAAACATATTTAGATATTAGAAGTTATAGAGGCAGAAAGTATAAACGAATACACCCTAATGCGCTTTCCTTCTTGGGAGGAGGTTAATGCTCATCGTTAAGGTTTTTAAACATTAAACATCAAATGGTGCATGAGGAATAATTTGGCACAACGTTTTCTAGATATTTCAATCACTATGCAGCTTTATATCGGAATATAGTACATCGTTGTCATTATTACAAATTTCATCTCAACTCCAAATTGAAAATATAAAAATTCTCCTCATTTTTCAGTTTAAAAGTATTTACACATGTCAGGAGTAGGTATGGCTAAGTAGGTAAAGCATGCTTACTCTTCTAGAGCATCAAACTGACTTTGCTGATGGAACTTCAAGTGTTTGACTGAAATTGTCATTTTTACTTTGCATTTTGGATTGTATTTTGAGAATGAACGTTCATCCATGTGTTTGATTTTGTCCGTTTCATTTCGTTTCGTATTGATTTCAAATAATTAATCATTCCCGTTTTTCTATTGTCTTACGGGGAAAATATATAATACTATAACATACATAACTTATATCAGTAATACTGATATATAGAACATATAAAGAACATAAGACCAATTGTATATTATTGCTGTTGTATAACTTCCTCATTTATTATACTGTCGCAGAAAATCGTGCATCTATACATATTACTTACGAGACAATGTCCATATTGATTTCTTTTTTCCTTTTTTACAAAGAACTGTAATCGTTTATTTAACTGGAAACAGCTCAAATGAAAGTGTGTAAAATAAATAAAAATACATGATTTGTAAAATAAAGAAAGAACAAATAATAGAAAGAGCTCAGAGGAATTATGGAAAAAATTACATTGACCCAACTGTCTAAAATAATATATATTTTTACTAAAATTAGATATAAACTTGTTTTATAATACGCGTCCTTTGTTATTCAGTCTGAATAATGTTTTTGATGTCTATATTTAAATCTTAAGCTGTTTAAAACATCCACATATTGTAAATGATGATGCAAACTTGCAGAAAACTAGACATTGAATGTGTATAAAAGTTGTAAGTAGAGTACATGCTCAGTTTGGAACTAAATATATCACTAAATTGGTAAAACTATAAACTATAAACATTGATAATCGGCATAGAGTTTAAATGATTCGTTCAATTTTATAATTTCATGTTCTTTTTTTATTTTGTTTTTGGGATGTTGTGGCTAGCTACTCAAGGAGTGCTTAATATATATTATACTTCCGGAGCAGACGGCTTCACGTACTTCCATGGTGAAAATTCACGTTTTTAAGCATTTTGCTTAGCTTTCAAACTTGCTGTCGTAGCTATCTAAACAGAAGATGCTTATCCTTTCGGAAATCCGGTATCACTTATCTGGTGGAAATTTATGTGTTTAACCTACACATTATTTTGCCAATTTTTATTCTTATTCTACTTTTAAGATTGTGCATGTTGCGGGTGTGGCTAGTTAAACGTGAGATGCTCACCCTTCCGTAGCACCCGGTTTTACTTCCCTTCTGGAATTTTACGTGTTTAACCTATTAAACCAGCTTTAAAAGTCAAATCTTGGGTTTGAGTTATCTTATTGCATTTTTTCTTTCGTGTAACATCGATGGAATTTTGCCACGAGTCTTTTTTACCGTTAGTATAAAATTTGTTTTACATCGATAAATGAGAGCTGATTCGCATTAAATTGATTAATTGAACTACATATCGTTTGAAGACATGAAGGGATGTGTAAAATAAATTTGGAGACTGTCCCTTACATATCCTTACATCCCCTCAAATTATCATGGCTATTGAAGTTAATTTCTGAATTATTACTTGACATAACATATCCAGATATTAAAAGTAATAGAGGCAGAATGTATAAACAAATAGAACTAAATACGCTTTCCATCTTGGAAGAAGGTTAATGCTCACCATGAGGCGTTTGAACATAAAACATCAAATGATGCAAAAGTGGTACTTAAGTGCAACGTTTCCTAGATATTTCCATTAATATGCAGATCTTTTTATAGGAATATAGTACATCATTGTCGTTATTCAAATTTCATCTCAACTCTTAAATAGACTTCAGTGTCTTGGTTTGTTTAATAGCCTCCTCAGTACACATAAATTTCATCCCAAGTTTAATTCAGAATTTTAAAGTTATACACGTGACAAATGTGGCTAGCTACACAAGGTGTCTTTACCATTCTGGAGCACCAGCTTACTTTTGCTGATGGAAGTTGAAGTGTTTGACTGACATTGTCAGTTTTACTTTAGAGTTAGGATTGTGGTTTGGTCATCAATGTGAATTTTTTGTGTTTGCTTTGGTCCGTTAATATTTCCGTTCGTTATTTTGTGTTTACAAACAATCAGTCTTAAATTCCGGGTGCTTGGATAAGAAACAGTGACTTCTTATTTTCAAGTCTTTGTCAGACTCGGTTGTCGTTCAAAACCATGACCTCTTTTATACGACACGAACACTCTATTAATTTAATTACGGCAGTGTAAAAAAAAATGGAACTTTTTTAAACGCCGACACCAATGATGTCACGCGGTTTAGAGCGGAAACCGGTTTGGTAGCGATGAAGACGCTGTGGTATTATCATAGGATGGTAAATGTTATATTTAGGTGAACTGTATAGTATTAAAAACCCCAAAAATATGTTCCTATGTTGGTAATTTAACCCGGGCAGGCTGAGTAAAAAACAAAAACAGGAATCCTAATAACTACACCACATATTTTCATACAGTATATATAGCTAAGTAAAACTTCTGTTATTGAAGTGAAAAATGACGTGAATAATTATGCATGTAGGCCTATATTAGATTTTAATGCACCGGCATTAATTCATTAGATTTGAGATTAATTCTTTCCTCTAAGAACTGCATAATTTAATTACCATACACTTACTGAACTATCTTAGTTATACAAAAATAGCGTATAGACGTAGTTTGCTAACAAACGAATTACACGACACCGTTTCTTAAAAACGATGAAAGTCTGGATTAAAGTCTATTCACAAACTGCATAAATATTCTATTTTCAGGTTTTCTGAAAGGTAACACAATTCCTTTTATTTCTTTACATTTTTACATTATTTGAACAGCTGGATATAGAACTTTGGAAGAACATCACCCAGACATAATCATCGGAGTTTTCTAAAAATAATACAGTGTGTATATGTTCTTACATGCTAAGTTTTAAGATATTTTTTGTAAAATAGATTATTCCCTTATGCAATATTCAAATATTGAGTTGTTCAGAAATATAAAAAATAATTAGCCCAATTGCCACTTATATCTCTTCAAATTATCATGGCGATATAAGTGCGTTTCTGATTTTTTATTTAACTTTTACATAGTTAAGTCATTAAAAGTTACTGATGTCGAAAGCAGAAAGGTATAAAATAACCAAATGCACTTTTTATCTAGTGACGAAGATAATGCTCACCATATGCATGAGGCTTTTGAACATTAAACATCAAATTATGCATAATAAATATTTTAGTACAATGTTTGCAAGATGTTTCAATTATTATGAATCTCTTTTTTTTTGGAATATAGTAGTTTGTTGTCATTATTGCATATTTCATCTCACTTCCCTAACTGGGACCTCAGTGCCTCGGTTTGCTTATTAGCTGCTACTGTATACATAAAATTTCTCCCAATTTTCAGTTTTGAAGTATTTACACATGGCTGGTGTAGCTATAGCCTATAGCTAGCTAGATAAAACGTGCTTACCTTTCCAGAGCATCAAACTCACTTCGCTGATGGGATTTAAAGTGTTTGACTGGAATTGTCAGTTTTAACTTGCATTTTGGATTGCTGTCTGAGCATGGACGTACATGTTTGTGTTTGATTTGGTCCGTCTTATTTTGTTATTTTGTTTACAAAAATGATCTTACACATCTTTTTCTATTTCCTTACAGAGAAATTATATATACCATAACATATATAACTTATACCAGTTAATACTCATAAATACAAAGAACATAGACCAGTTGTGGATAATTGCTGTTATATAACTTCCTGATTTATTATACCTTCTCGTGAATCTAGACATTTTACTTAGAGGACAATGACCATATTGATGTCTTTTTTCCCTTTCTACAAGGAATTGTAATCGTTTAATAAACTGGAAACAGCTTCTCAGAGAAAACGAAAACGTGTAAAATAAATAAAAATAAATGACTTGTACAGAAAAAGAAAAAAGAACAACTGGAAAAAGCTCAGAGGAAATATGGAAAAAGTTAAAACGCACGACTTGCACAAACAAAAACAGTATGCATATAAAGCTTCACGTACTTGCACTTGATTGATTGATACTACTTTGAGTTGTATTGTAGACAGATCCTGAAAATTTATATATTTAGGAGAGCAACATGCACTATAGGAGAGATGAACTATTAGTTCTTAACCAAGAATGGACTGGAGACGACCTGGAGGTACATAAATGTACCTTACGATCGGACAAATTGAAGTCTGTATGGATAAAAAAGGGGAAAAGAACTCGGCACACAAATGAGATTAATAATTATATGTTGTAAGGATGATATTTAAGGATATGAAGAAAATTGAATTGTATACATATATTCATAGATGTTGGATTTTGTCTAACTGTCTTTTTTATTTCAACATTTTCGCCTCGGAAATGCTATTTTGTTATCCTATACCAAGCCAATACATACGATTGATTGACTGTCAGTTTGAATGGGGTTTAAATCGCAGTCAAAATATTTCACTTATATCCAGACGTCACCAGATATAAGTAACATGACATGACTTTTGACATTTGAAGTGCACAAAAGCAATGTGGCGGTTGGGTTCCGACCAACTCGGTACCAGTAATAGAAACCAAGTGAAGTTAATTTTACAGAAAAAATGAATTTCGTTTTTTGTCAAAAGTAGCAATGATAGTCTTCTGTATTTACCTTTGTAATCATACTGTGGTCTCGTAAACATTACCTGCTACAAAGCACTGGTTTGTATCTACGGATCAACGACTAAAATCATCACAAACGATTTCCAACCAAAATCACAATGAATCTACCTTATAATTCCATCATACAGTACAGATTGGACGAAAGTTCGGCGGTAAGCTAAGAAATAGGTACTGAATCGGTAGCAGTTACTCTCGACACCTTAATGTAGCAACCCACTTTGAAAAAATTACGCACTTTGAAAAAAATTTTCAAATCGCGTTAAATTCGGGACAAGCTCAAGTGCGTTAAAAAATTGCTCAGCTCAACGCACTTCGAAAAAATATTTTTTTTATTTCAAACAGCGTTAAAACACCTGTGACAACCCACTTTGAAAAAATTACGCACTTTGAAAAATGTTCTTCTCAACCATAAAACATCTTTTCTTGGAGCTCTTCTTTACGGGAGATCCGATAATAACCAACAGGAATAAACGTGCACCAGGCAGTTTGATAGACAGTACGTTCAAAATGGCAAAGCACACACGAGAGATAGAGAGAGAGAGAGAGAGAGAGAGAGAGAGAGAGAGAGAGAGAGAGAGAGAGATATTATTAAAAGAGGACGAATTGCCAACTTGTCGACCTGTCTACTTGCCTATTTGTCAAGTGTGTGTGTGTGTGTGTGTGTGTGTGTGTGTGTGTGTGCTAGCATATTCTAGAAATATAAACAGGTCTGGAATACAACTATAAACGACATGTGAAGAGTTTAGACCCTTGATAGTGAAGCAGTCAGGACGTCGGAACAATGACAATTATAGCCGATATAACTGCAATTGATGTAGCAGGCAAAATTAATAATGCGCTTTACTACATGAAAAGTGGGAGGTTTGGCGCGTGTGGGACCCCTATATGTAGTAACTACCACAAATGTAGTAACTTTTACAAATCTGGTTCGAACCCCGGCAGGATCTGACCAAGACTTCAAATGATATTGTGAAATGAAAGCCATTGGGGTAATTCGGATAACACCTTACAACCGATGCCCCATGTCGACGCAGATGTTACACGATAAAGTGCACTCCATGGGTCAAACTTTTTGTCACTTCACATATAGCTGGGGAGGTCTTGATATAAGTGAAACATTCATTAAATTACCGGATCGATACTCTCGAAAGTTAAACATGGGATGTACATAAGTGTTTGTTTGTTTATCAAAAGTCTTAAAAACGTATAATCTTTGTACAAATCAAAATGGACAGTTTGTAGTGCAAACATAAAGAGTGATCAGATGAACCTGTGTATGTGTGGTGGGTGGGTGGGTGGATGCGTATAAAACTAGACAATGACAAAATAAGATATTCTGTCTAAATTAGAACCGCAACTAAAAAATCGGAAAATACCAAATATAATATCTTTTTGTTCATCTGGTCGGTCAAATTGCAATCTTCAATAGAAACCGATAAGTGCATTTCGGCAATAGGTAACTGGACACCTAAAGCTATGCAAGTTAATTATATTAACAAATTAAACATTTAGAACATGATAAAACTGTCTTGAGTCGTTTTGAACACTTTTGTATAATAAACTGCGGACAAAAAGAGATAACCTAAACACCTAATTACAGTATGATCTGTTCCTAGCGGATTGGATACGTATTTATGCTATGAGAAACGCCTTTAGACCACTAAATAGCTAGGGTATGATCACAGAGGTTCCATATTACAGACTGAAGACAATAACAAAAAATGTACCTCATTAACGCAGTTTGATTTTTTTTTCAATATTCGCGTTGAACTTGTTCCGGATTTAACACAGTTTAAAAAACAATTCAAAGTGCGTAATTTTTTCAAAGTGGGTCGAATTTTATATGTACCTCATTAACGCACTTTGAAGTATTTTTCAAAGTGCGTTGAGCTGAACCAATTTTTAACGCACTTTGAAAAAACAATTTCAAAGTGCGTTGAGCTTGTCCCGAATTTAACGCGATTTGAAAAAAAATTTCAAAGTGCGTAATTTTTTCAAAGTGGGTTGCTACACCCCAATAACCTATATCTAAGCAACTTTTTGCTGCTCTTTCTCTCTCTCTCTCTCTTTCTCTTTTTTTCTCTCTCTCTCTCTCTCTCTCTCTCTCTCTCTCTCTCTCTCTCTCTCTCATGTAGGCAGTTTTTTTTCACAAGCTTCCAACATCTTGCTCTCGACTTCTTTGCGTTAAATCATTGTTAAATTTCTGACAGGTGTGTAATGTTAATGTAAATTCCTTATATAAATCTTTCAATTTAATCACAAATTAATCAGAGTATTGATGCCTGAATTTTTGTTCTTTTATGAGCTTTGTAACATCAATATGGAGACGAAGTTCAGCATACCACTACAGCGGCAGCTTAATTTTCAAATAGAATTTCTAAGAGGATTAGTTGCAGCATAATAAACTATATTTGAACATTTACATATTGAGTTAACAATTATGAATACATCATTGTACCTGTCATTTCTACAGGTTAATAAAACTCCAAAGAATTAATACAATACATAGATTAAAACGGCACATGAATTGAAGTTTGTTTGTTGGGTTCTTTTAAGATAACCTTTTACTTTTTTAATTTCTTTTAATATTATTGGGTTATAATGTCATTGATGTGATTTGATTGTTTTTATCTTCAACCATCAAAAAGTAGTTTTAGTATATGCTTGTCTTGTGTTATAATGTACACGCATTTTCCTATTTCATAAACATTTATTGTTTTATGTCATTCGTTACATTGGCTTTTTCCAGTTTTATATATTTTTTCGTTATCTTGATGGGATTGTCCGTTGCCAAGTACATGCTTTCTGTTGTTTCGTGAACTTGGTTGTATTTAATGTTATCAATTAAATGCATTTGTACGTTTCTTAAACTTTCTTACATTGCTTGTTGCCAATTATACTTATTTGTCGTTTTATGTCCTTAGTTATATTGGCTATTGCTAAATATATATATTTGTCTATCGTGTTCTTGGTAACAGTGACTGTTGCCAAAAACGTTCTAATATATTCTAAATGCGGAGTGCTTTGTATAAGAAGAGTCACTACCTATTTCAAAGTCCTGTTAGGACGGGGTACACAGCAATATGATTTTGTAATTTTAATCAACCTTTCTGAATAGTCGTTATTCATAACCATATATCTAAATTGAAAAAAGTCAATTTTCATAACTTCTGATGGCATTTCATAAGAATAATATAGACATTTTAGGCGTTACGGTTATGACAAGTTAATGGGTATAAAACAGTCTCTACATTGGACCCAACCAAATCATTTTCAATGGAAAGCAAAACTCCCATCAAAAGAGTAAATCAATCACCGTCTATCAGTCAATTAAATTCCGTTAAATCCTCCTTTCAAAGATTCAAAGAAAAACTCAATAATTTGTATATAATTGATTGTTGCTGGCAAGTACTTAAATATATCAGTAAGCCTAAAGTAAAAGACTTCCTTAAATTACATCATAGGCAGCAGGAAGGATATAATTACAAAGTCCTGAAAAAATATCGCAGCAAAAGAATTAGCTGTAGATAGTAGGTGGTGTCCGTGCGGTAATTGTTGTTGATGATTGATGAACATGAGAAACATTGTGACTTTAAAAAAGTAAAAGTTGCACATAATAATTATTCTCTACACATCTACAGTTCTTTGAATTGGTTATGTAATAAATATTAAATTATTGACTAAAACTAATATTGACGCAACTGAGGTAGCTCAGTTGGTAAAATGTTCGCCTTGTATGTGGGATGTTGAGCTTCGAACACCCTTCCGGGCTTTGACTAAGACTTGAAAATATGTAGTGAATGTTCTTCGCCATGTAATCGACAGTTAGAAATAAAAGTCACGGGTCTTTTGGAAAAACCTTTATCCAGATGCACCTCGTAACACGTTAAAGAACATTCTCTGCATATTGTCTGAGCGCACTGCAAAAAAAATTCTACCACGTCACCTTTTTCACTTTTAAAAGTTGACGTCTTGCTATAAGTTAAATTTTATTTTATTGGAAGTAAATCCCCATTGAATCAATCAACCAATCATACTCTAATTGTTTCTATTAATGTTTTAAAAATGCATGCTACCGTTTTCTCAATAAATACAATGTTTTTATTTAAAGGATATTTATAGGAAAATATGATAAATCAAATGCTCTATTGCGCTGGAAGTGGTTAAAAAAGCATTGTAAATGTAAGATAATTCAGTTCCATAAACATTGTTATAGATAAATTTTAATTCACCTGCTGTTCTGATATCAATGTTCCGAGAAGCAATACAAGATCATAATCAAATAAATACGCTATCGCTTGTAAAATCTTGACAATGCCTCAAAATTATTGGTAAATTTTGTTGTTAACATGTTGTAAACTACTCGTGGTTGCTTTCATCTGAGTTAAGATAACCGCAAGTCCACGTTTTAGCAATTGTAGCTTTTTTAATGGTTTTTGACGATTGGACAACCGTAATCAGATACATGTTCAGTACAGACGTGTCGAAAGTTAAATGCTGAACTAATGATGAGAAGTCGAAGTTAGCTTGTCGAGTGACCAAAATAAAGTTAGATACTGGGAGAAGGATCAACGAGAGCAACAGCCAAAAAGCTTTCAAGCTAACAAGGAGTCTAGATAAGCCACATATTCCGAACTTAATCGTCAGGTAAGTGTTAAACTTTCGACAAGTCTGTACTATACGTATCCTGATTTTCTTGTTACAAACGTTATCACATGACGTATCTAGACGTTTTATCACAAGCAATTCGTAGTTTGTATTTAAAAACATGTACTCGATATATTGTTAGTATGTCGTAGCTGTCATTAATTGGTCGCAAGAGATTTTTTCTTAGAAATGGAGTTTTCACAGTTACGGAAAGCAATTTTTATCAGTTACTGTCTAATAAAAAAGGCTTAAAACTACAATCAAATCCTATAAACCTATCACTAATTACCAAATCTGAATGTTCTAAAAGTTTTCATTGACCAAAACCACAACTTATCAAAACCAAATACACAAGTCAATGTTCAAATCACAATCCATAAAAAAAAGAGTACAAACTTAAAAAATAAATATGTGAAATTTATATAAGAAAGTAAACATCCACCTAGAAAGTAAGACCGGATGTTCCGGAAGGGCAATGCATTGCCACAATATGGTAAAGATCATACGTTATAGAAACTGTTTATCCGCTAAACTCTGTAATAGATTTACGATATCAGCATATAAAATCACAATATTAAATCTAACAGATTGGAAAGGCATTAATCACGATTACATTTGATGAACTTTATATAAAAACCTCAACCATGTACATGGTCTGTTTTAATGTGTCATTAAAATTACGCGTTTAAGGGTCAAATTACATAAATGTGTTGTTACTATATGAGATTTAGAATTTCTGATAGAGTATTTACATTCTGCATTTAATTTGGTCTGTAATAGATCACTATATTTATATACCAAATCACATCATGCAAGATATGCACATACAAAATAACAATTTCAATATAAGATGATAAAAAGGATTCACGATTTATTTTTATAAATCGGACTATGCGTCTTCCCTTGTGTATCTATGCACTCTTTGCACATTTTCCTGAGCGCAAATGTTTGCCATTTCACCTATAGTGACGTTTCGAAAGAAGTAAAATATTCTCGACTTGAACGTAAAACCCCATTAGGTCAATCAATCAATCAAATAATCAATCATTCCATACTTTTATATCAAAGGCATCATTGAGCGGTAAAATGATGGTTGTCCTTCCGTTTTGCAATTACTTTTAAAGATTTGATGACATAGGTTAAATTAAATATTATTCTGTGCTCGAATTGGTTTAAGAAATAACATTGAAAATGTAAGATATTTCAGTTACATAAAATAGATACATTTTATACCACCTTTTTGATAGCAATATTCCATCAAGCAGCTCCGACAATAACAATCATAAAAAATACTCTATCACTATTCCAATCTTGGCAGTTTCTCGTTATTTCTATCGACAAATCTTGTCGGAAACAAGCTGTAATTCCATTGTGGTTGCTTTCATGTAAATTAAGGTTACAAAAAATGCATTGTTTAATTTGCAGCAATTTAGGCCTTTTTAATTTGTTTTTACAGTAAATATTTTTATGAGATACATGTACAGTGCATACATGTGAAAAGTTTAGCAATGAGGCAAGGAGAAGTAAGATATTTCAGTTGCATATAATTGATAAATTTTACACTACCTGTTTTGATAGAAATATTCCATAAGCCACTCCAACAATCATCACTTCTCCAATTTTGGCGGTTTGTTGTAATTTCTATCGACAAATCTTGTCGGAAACAAGCTGTAATCTCCTCGTGATTGCTTTCATGTGCATTGAGATAAACGCAAAATTTTATGCATTTTTTAATTTGCAACAATTGTACCCTTTTTAATGGTTTTATGACGGTAAACATTTTATGAGATACCTGTATAGTACATACATCTGAAAAGTTTAACAATGAGCCAACGAGAAGGAGTCGAAGATCGGCTGCCGAGTGTTCAAGATTTAGACAGCTAATGAACGACAAATTGATGAAGATAGATGACAGCTGCAGAAAAAACTGTCAAGACATACCTATCTAAAATGACCGAGATAAACAGCCCATATGACACTGTTTCTTTGGCTTAGTATTAAACTCTCGACAGGTCTGTACTCTAAGTATACATAATTTCCTAGTCACTAACGTTATCATAAGCCATATCTTGACGTTTTGTTGCAGTCAATCTGTAGTTTCACTTAACAACGTGTAGATATGTTGTAAATTTTTAGTAGATGTCATTTATTGTTCGCAAGGGGAATTTTATTCAAAATGGAGTCTTTCACAGTTACCAAAGGTATTTCTTTTATAAGTAACTGTCTCGCGAAAAGGCGTTAACAAAAATCAAATGCAGTAAACCTATGACAAATTATCTAAACAGAATTTTCTAAAAGTTAGATGTAGCAGCTTCAACTAATCAGTACAAACAAAACAAACCAGTCAGTGTTTAAATCACAATCCAAAAAGCACATAAATTACAAACTTTAAACACTGAATTTGTAAATTTAATTAAACACGTCAACATTATCCAAAAATGGTAGCCGAGCGTTCCCGGAGGAAAAGTATTTGCTGTTGAACTAGCTACGCCCGTTACGTGTAAAATAAATTCTGAATAAAGAGAACATGGATGTATATGGCGTCAAATATATGTATAATGATACAAACTATTATCTTCGAATTGATTGGAGATGTTCGTCTAATTGGGAACTGGGAACTTCCCTGTCAGAATTTCACGTTTTTAACCTACTTTGCTTTTAGGTTATGAACTTAACATTGACCGGCATATTTGGGTTAAAGTTACTATGCATTAAATCTTTGCATTTTTCCGTCGTGTAAACGGTCTATGAAGTCTTGTCAAGAGTCTTTAATTCATTACCTTCTGGTGTATTGAACGATAAAATATGACTAGTATAAATTTTGTTTTAAATAGACTGAATGAAAGCTACATTGCATTAAATTGATTGACTGAACGACATTTCTTTTAAAGGCAAGAACGAATGCGTAAAATGTATTTGCCCAAATGCAACTTACATCCCCTTAAATTATCATGGCGATTAAAGTTGATTTCTGAGTTATTACTTGCCATAACATATCCTGATATTAGAAGTTATAGAGGCAGAAAGGATAAACAAATTAAGTCGAATGCGCTTTCCATCCCGGGAGGAGGTTAATGCTCACCATGAGGCTTTTGAACATTAAGCAACAAATATTGTAAAAGGCGAAAAAGTTTATATATTGATAAATGACGTGAACAAAAAATCTAGCTACCGGGTCACACAGTTTCACTCCCCTGGTTGATTTTTTTTCACGTGTTTCATCTATTTGTCAGTTTTCACTTTTACTTAACTTTGGTGATTTTGATCTGAATATTGACCGGTGGGTTTTAGTTACTTTGTGTAATATCTTAATGAATTGTAGCAGTCATGTAAACAGTCGCGATCGTTTGTCATAAGTTGCAATTACCGTTTGCCTTCTGGTGTATTAAACAAAAAAGTATATGTATACAATTTTACATCGACATAATGAAAGCGAGTTAGTAGAGTGCTCGCTCCGTAAGTGGGAGGTCGTGGGTTCGATCCCAGTCCGGGTCTGACCCAAGACTTGAAAGTAGGTAGTTCTTTCGCCAAGCACTCGGCATTACGAAATGAAAGTCACGATTCTTTCGGATGGGAACTTAAAATAAACGAGGTCCCGTGTCACGGTGGGCTTGGCACGCTAAAGAACCCTGCTGTATAATGCCATCAGCGCAACGCACAGGCAACATTTCTGCACCTTCGCCTATAGCTGGCGACGTCTCGATATAAGTAAAATATTCTTGACTGGGACGTTAAACACCATAATTTACTCAACTCTGAAAGCCGATTCGTATAAACTTCATTGTCTGAACGACATATCCTTTGAAGACATGACGGGATGTGTAAAATAATTTGCCATTCTGTCCCTTTTATCCACTCAAATTATCATGGCGATTTAAGTGTATTTCTGATATTTTATTTAACTTTTACATAGTTATGTCATTAAAAGTTACTTATGTAGAAAGCAGAAAGGAATAAAGAACAAAATGCACTTTTCATCTATGGATACGGATAATGCTCACCATATCCATGAGGCTTTTGAACATTAAACATCAAATGATGCATAATAAATATTTTACTACAATGTTTGCAAGATGTTTCAATCATTATGAATCTTTTTTTATCGGTATATAGTGGCTCGTTGTCGTTATGCAATATTTTATCTTAACTCTATCGTGGATTTTAGTATCTTGGTTTGTTTAACAGCCGCTATGAAAACAAAAATTCTCTTATTTTTCAGTTTTGAAGTACTTACACATGACGGATATCTAGCTAGATAAAGTATGCTTACCCTTCCAGGTCAAAAAGTCACTTCGCTGATGAAAGTTGAAGTGTTTCACTGAAATTGTCAGTTATTTTTGGATTGTGGTTTGGGCATGGACGTCCATGTATGTTTTTAATTTGGTCCGTTTGATTACTTTTTTTTTTTTTATTACAAATAATTTATCTTTCACGTTTTTTTATTGTATTACAGAGGCAACTACTCGTATATATTGCCATAACCAAAATAACTAAAACAAGTTTATACTCATATGTACAAAGAACATAGACCAATTGTAGATAATTGCTGTTGTATAACTTCCTGATTTATTATACCGTCTCAAAAAATCGTACATCTAGACATATTCCTTACAGGACAATGACCATATTGATTTTTTTCTCTTTTTTCCAAAGAATTGTAATCGTTTAATAAACTGGAAATACCTCAGAGAAAACGTGTAAAGTAAATAAAGATACAAAACTTGTAAATATAAAGAAAGAAAGAACAAATGATAGAAAGATCTCAGTGGAAAATGGAAAAATTAAAATTCATGACTTACACAGACAAAAAAGTACATATATAAAGGTTTCGCGTCCTTGCACTTGATTGATTGATTTTAATTTGAGTAGACAGATTCTGAATATTTATATTCTAAGGAGAGGAACATACACTATAGTAGAGATGAACTATAAGTTCTTCACAAAGAATAGACTGGAGACGACCTGGAAGTATATAGATGTACCTTATGATCGGGCAAATTGAAGTCTGGAAGGGAAAAAAAAGGGAAAAAAGAAACTTGGCACACAACTTTGAGTAATAATTTAATGTTGTAAGTTTGATATTTAAGGAGATGAAAACATTGAACTTTACAAATATACATGTATAGATATTGAATATTTCAATATTTTTATCTCGGAAATGCTATTGTTTATCCTATACCAAGCTTATACATACAATTGATTGATTGATTGGTTGATTGATTGATTGATTGATTGATTGATTGGTTGATTGATTGATTGATTGATTGATTGATTGATTGATTGATTGATTGATTGATTGATTGATTGATTGATTGATTGATTGATTGACTGTCAACTTTAATGGGTTTATGTCGCATGCAAAATAATCACTTATATCACGACGTCACCAGATATAAGTAACATGAAAGGACTTTTGGTATTTGAAGTGCCCATAAGCAGTTCTTCAGCAAATTTTAGACCAACTCGCTACTTGTAATAGAAACCAAATGCAGTTAATTTAAGTTAAATTGCATTTTTTCAAAGGTAGCACAGATAACCTGTATTTACTTCTGTAATCATTTCGTGGTCTCGTTAACATTACCTGCTAGAAAACACTAGTTTGTATTCGCGAATCAACAGATTTATCATCACAAACACTTCCCAACCAAAGTCACACTGAATCTACCTTTAATTCCATTACTAAGTAGAGACCAGAAGAAAGCTATACGGGAAGCTAAGAAATACGTATTGAATCGGTAGCAGTTAATCTCGACCCCGTCATTACCTATATCTGAATAAGGTTTTTGCTGCTGTTCTCTCTCTCTCTCTCTCTCTCTCTCTCTCTCTCTCTCTCTCTATCTCTGCTATTTTTCACAAGCTCTCCACATCAAGGTCATTTACGAGCTCGTAGCTCCCAAAATTCAACTTTTCGTTATCATATTGTTGACTTTTCGATGAGTCTGTACTGTAAATGTATGATACTTTGCCATTTAACCGCATTAAAATGTAAATTCATTATATAAATCTTTCAATTTAATCACAAATTAATCAGAGTATTGATGCCTGGATTAAGATGTCTTTTATGAGCTTTGTAGCATCAATATTAAGATGAAGTTCAGCATAGCAGTACAGCGGCAGCTTAAATTTCAAATATAATTTCTAAGACGGTTAGTTACAGCATAATAAACTATATTTAAACATTTGCATATTGAGTTAACAATTTTCAACGCATTATTGTACCTGTCATTTCTACAGAATTATGAAAATCTAAAGGATAAATACAATACATAGATTAAGACGGCACATGAATTGAAGTTTGTTTGTAGGGTCTTTTTAAGATAACCCACCCCCTTTTTTAAATATTATTGGGTAATAATGTCATTAATGTGATTAGTATTGTTTTCAACTTCAACCGTCAAGAAGTAGGTTTAGTATGTGCTAGTCTTGTGTTTTAATGTACACATGTTTTCCTACTTAATAAACATTTATTGTTTTGTGTACTTCGTTTCATTGGCTTTTTCCAGTTGTATATATTTTTCCGTTATCTTGATTGGATTATCCGTTGCTAAGTAAATGCTTTCTGTTGTTTTGTGAACTTGGTTGTATGGTTGTATCTAATTTTATCAATTTAATGCATTTGTACGTTTCGTGAACTTTTTACATTGCTTGTTGCCAATTATACTTATTTGTCGTTTTATATCCTTTGTTATATTGGCTATTGCTAAATACATACATTTGTCGATCTGTTTTCTTGGTTACATTGGCGGTTGCCAATTAAATATATTTGTCATTTCATGTCATTGGTTTCATTGGCTGTTGCCTAAAACTAACTCAAAGTGCTTGGCATAAGAAGATTTACTACCTATTTTAAAGTCTTTGTCATACCCAACGGGGTACAAAGTAATATGATTTTTTTTATTCAACCTTTCCAAATTGTCGTTATTTATAACCATACATGTCATTTTGAAGAATGTATCAATTTTCATAACTTCTAATGGCACACCGTAAGAATGACATGCACATATTAGATGGAAAGGTTAATGGGGATAAAAACAGTCTCTACATTGGACCAAACTAAATCAGTTTCAAGGAAAAGCAAAATTCCCATCAAAAGAGTGAATTAGTCACCGTCTATCAGTCATTGAAGTCCCGTTAAATCCTCCATTCAAAGATTCAAAGAAAAACTCAATAATTTGTGTATAATTGATTGTTGCTGGCAAGTATTTAAAGTTATCAGTAAGCCTAGAGTAAATGCCTTCCTTAAATTACATCATAGGCAGCAGTAAGGGTATAACTTTAATTACAAAGTTTTAAAAAAATCATGCAACAATAGAATTAGCTGTAGATAGTAGAGAGTGTCCATGTGGTAATTGTTGTCGATGATCGATGAACATGACAAACATTATGACTTTTAAAAATTAGACGTTACACATAATAATTATACTCTACACATGTACAGTGTTTTGAGTTTGTTATGTAATAAATATTAAAGTATTCACTTACACTATTGTTGACGTAACTAAGGTAGCTCAGTTGGTAAAATGTTCGCCTTGTATGTTGGATGTTAAGCTTCGAACATCCTTCCAGGCTATGAATAAGACTTTACTTTAATGTCGCCATGTACTCGACAGTTAGAAATGAAAGTCACGGGTTTCTTTGTAAGATATCTTAAAACAGATGCCCCTCGTGACACGTTAAAGAACCATCCCTGAATATTGCCCTGAGTGTACTGCAAAATAAAAAAAATCTACAAAGCCCTCTTTTTCACCTTTTTTTAATTCAAGTTTATGTAATTGGAAGTAAAGCCCCATTGAATCAATTGATCAATCATACTCTAATTGTTTTTATTAATTTTTAAAAAATGCAAGGTATCGTTTTCTCAATAAATGCAATGTTGTTTTCGAAATTTTTAAAGAAAAATGTGATAAATGAAATGCTCTATTGTGCTGGAAGTGGTTTAAGAAAAAGCATTGGACAAGTCAAATATTTCAATTTCATAAAGATTGCTATAGATAAATATTATTTTATCAGGTATTCTGATAGCAAAGTTCAATAAAGCAACACAAAATCTTATAATCACAAAAATATGCTATCGCTTGTAAAATCTTGACAGTGCTTCAAAAATATTGGTAAATTTTGTCGTAAACATGTTGTAAACTTCTCGTGGTTGCTTTCATCTGAGTTAAGATAACAGCAAGTCCACGTTGTAGCAATCGTAGTTTTTTAATGGTTTAATGACTATTGAACAACCTTTATCGGATACATGTACAATACAGACCTGTCGAAAGTTAAATACTGAACTAATGATGAGAAGTCGACGTTAGCTTGTCGAGTGGCCAAAATAAAGTTACATACTGGGAGAAGGATCAACGAGAGCAACTGCCGAAAAGATGTCAAGCTAACAAGGAGCCGAGATAAGACACATAATCGGCACTTATTTTTTCAGCTTAGTGTTAAACTTTTGACATGTCTGTACTATATGTATTCCTGATATCCTTGTCACAAACGTTATCACATGTCGCATCTAGACGTTTTATCACAAGAAATTCGTAGTTTGTATTTAAAAAGCATGTTCCGGATATATTGTCAGTATCTTGTAGCTGTATTTCACGGTTACGAAACCAAATTTTTGTCAGTTAATTACCGTCTAATGAAAAGCCTCTAAAATACAATCAAATCCAACAAACCTATCACTAATTACCAGAACTGAATGTTCTAAAAGCTTTGATTAGCAAAACCAATAACTATAACTAATCAAAACCAAAGTCACCAATCACAATCAATAAAAAAGAGTACAAACTTTAAAAATTGAATATGTGAAATTTATTGAAGCAAGTGAACACCCAACCGGTAAGTAAGACCTGGTGTTCCGGTAGAGCAAGTTCACATTCACGTGTAACATATAAATAGAGAATGAAGGGAACATGGAACTTTGAGAGGTCAAATATAACCAAGATGATTACTACATAAAAAGCTAACTAGTTTTGACTAAATTGGAGATGTTCATGTAGTCGGGAATTATGTCATCTTAATGCAAGCGACTTTTTCCACTTCTTCTTTAGAACTAGTGAACAAAGGATAATGAAACCCAAAATATTAAAGTTGGTGTCAATGGTTGTATTTGACCTTCATTTGCATGCCAAAATGTCTGTCACTACTAAACGGAGACATTTTAAATATGTATTTCAAACCACTTTTAAATGGTGTTATACTTCCTTGTCAAGAGGTTTTCCCTTATGTCAAGGAGATCAGTTCAGGAATAATGAATAATGAAGAGTACCCGAATGTTATGACCTTTGACAAGCGAACAGATAAATTTTCTTACATTAGAATATGATCTGTCTAAAGTGAGATTCGACCAAACGACAACCTGTAAAATCAATGCTTGTCTATATTCTATATTCTATAAAATTCAACTAATATATTACATAATTATACTTTGTTTTGTTGGATATTACTGTATTCTTTAAAATGTAGAGGTAACCTGGCAAGGATCATGCATTGTCAGTGATTTTGTTTGCCTTAAATTACTACCGAATTGCTACATTTTCCAATTTGATCACTTTTAATTCCCAAAACAACAGTAATATATTAGATATTGTCACAATACAACATCTTTGCAGTTAGAACCTTAAGCTATTGCAAGCTTGTTATAATGCATTTTGCTGTATTTCAGAACTTCAAATTTCCCCAATTTACACAATATTAAATCTAACAGATTGGAAAGGCATTAATCACGATTACGTTCGATAAACTTTATATAAAAACCTCAACCATGTACATGGTCTGTTTTAATGTCATTTAAATTACGCGTTTAAGGTCAAATTACATACATGTGTCGTTATTACATGAGATTCAGAATTTCTGATAGAGTATTTACATTCTTCATTTAATTCGGTTTGTAATGAAAAAACTATATCATCTATTTATTTCCCTAATCACACCGCGTAGGATATGCACATACAAAATAGCAATTTCAATATAAGATTGTAAAAAGGATTCACGATTTATTTTTATATATTGGGCTTTTCGTCTTCCCTTGTGTATCAGTGCACTCCTTGCACATTTTCCTGAGCGCAAATGTATACCATGTCACCTATAGTGACGTTTCGAAAGAAGTAAAATAGTCTCGACTTGAACGTAAAACCCCATTAAGTCAATCAATCAATCAACCAATTAATCAATCATTCCATACTTTTATATCAAAGGCATCATTGAGCGGTAAAAAGGTGGATGTCCTTCCGTTTTGCAATTACTTTCAAAGATTTGATGACGAAGTTTAAATTAAATATTATTCTGTGCTGGATTTGGTTTGAGAAATGCCATATATTTGAGTTGCATATAGTAGATAAATTTTATACCATCTGATTTGATAGCAATATTCCATGAAGCACTCCAACAATCATAAAAATTCTCTATTACTTATCCAATCTTGGCAGTTTGTTGTAATTTATATCGACAAATCTTGTCGAAAACAAGCTGTAATTTCCTCATGGTTGCTTTCATGTTAATTAAGATAACAGCAAATGCATTTTTAATTTGCAGCAATTGTAGCATTTTAATAGTTTTATGACGGTAAGCATTCTTTTATGATATACTTTTTAGCAATGAGCCAACGAGAAGTAAGATATTTCAGTTGCATATAATTGATAAATTTTATGCCAGCTGTTTTGATAGCAATATTCCATGAAGCACTCCAACAATCATCACTTCTCCAATTTTGGCAGTTTGTTGTAATTTCTATCGACAATTCTTGTCCGAAACAAGCTGTAATCTCCTCGTGATTGCTTTCATGTAAATTGAGATAAACGCAAAATTATATGCATTTTTTTAATTTGCAACAATTATAGCCTTTTTAATGGTTTTATGACGGTAAACATTCTTTTATGAGATACATGTACAGTACAACACTTTAACAATAGCCAACGAGAAGGAGTCGAAGCTTGGATACCGAGTGTTCAAGATTAAGACAGCTAATGATCTACAAATTAATAGATGACAACTGCTGAAGAACTGTCAAAACATACCAAACTGGGGTAGCCGAGATGAGCAATTGATATGGCACTAATTCTTCATTTTTTTTTTTTAACTTTCGACAGGTCTGTACTTAAAATATTCCTAATTTCCTAGTCACAAGCGTTATTACAAGTCATATCTTGAAGTTTTGTTGTAGAAAATTCATAGTTTCATTTTACAACATGTAGATATTGTGTTAATTTTTAGAAGATATCATTAATTGTTCGAAAGGGAATTATTTTCGAAATGGGGTCTTTCACAGTTACGGAAGGCAATTTTTAATAGGTAATCATCTTGCGAAAGAGGTTTAACGGAATTTAAATGCAATAAATCTATGACAAATTATCAAAACTCTACGTTCTATAAGTCAGATGTACCAGCTTCAACTAATAAAAAACAAACAAAACAAAAAGCAGTGAATGTTCAAATTACAATCCAAAAAACACATAAAGTACAAACTTTAAACAAGAACTAGTAAATTTAATTAAACACGTCAACATGTACGCGAAAGGGTAAAAAAGGTAAAAAGGGTAGCCAAATGTTCCGGAAAGGAAAGGATTTGCTATTGAACTACCTACGCCCGTTACGTGTGAAAAATAAATTTAGAATAAAAAAGGAATATAATTATCTTCGATTTGATTGGAGATGTTTATCTAATTGGGAACTGGGAACTTCCCTGCTGGAATTTAACGTTTTTAATCTATTTTGCCAGTTTTCAGTCTTACTTTGCTATGAAGTTTTGTCACGAGCCTTGAATTTATTACCGTTCGCCTTCTGCTTCGTATATTAAACAATAAAGTATGGTAAGTATAAAATTTGTATTAAATGGACCTAATGAGAGCTGATTCGCATTAAATTGATTGATTGAACGACATATCCTTTGAAGACATAAAGGGATGCGTAAAATAAATTTACTACTGCCCCTTACATCCCCTGAAATTAGCATGGCGATTGAAGTTGATTTCTGAAAATATTACTTGCCATAATATATCCAGATTTTAGAAGTTATAGAGGCAAAAAGTATAAACAATTAGAGTCAAATGCACTTTCCATCTTGGGAGGAGGTTAATGCTCACCATGAGGCTTTTGGACATTAAACATTAAATGATTCATAAGGAGTGTCTTGGTACAACGTTTGCTAGATATTTCAATCACTATGCAGCTTTTTTATTGGAAATTAGTGGATCGTTTTCATTATGAAATATTTCATCTTAACTCCAACGTTGACTTTAGTTCCTCCATTTCCTTATTAGCCGCTACTGTATACATAAAATTTTCCCATATTTCAGTTTTTAAGTAGTTACACATGGTGGGTGTAGCTATAGCTAGCTAGGTAATTGCGCCTACCCTTCCAGAGCACCAAACTCACTTAGCTGGTGGAACTTCAAGTGTTTGACTGAAATTGTCATTTTTACTTCGCATTTTGGATTGTTGTCTCAGCATGGACGTCCATGATTGTGTTTGATTTGTTCCGTTTCATTTCGTTATTTTGTTTACGAAAAATTAATCTTTCCCATTTTTTCTATTGTCTTACGGAGACAAATATATATTGTCATAACCAAAATAACTTAAACCAGCTAATACTCATATATACAAAGAATATAGACCAATGAGATACATATGGCGGGAAACAGTATCAGGACCGCTTCGTGTCTGCGGGGCAGTGAATTGCCACAGACTGTTCACATTTCATTGCTGATAACGTCACTGATAACACCAATCAAAAGATGTATCTAGATTTTATAATTTTAATCTTAAATTATAAGATCTAAATACATTTTTACTGTTTACGCATGATTTTTTTTAGAAATATGGTGTTATCAGTGACGTAATCAACATAGAAATGTGAATAGTGTGTGGTAATTTACTGTCCTGCACACACAATGCGGTCCTGATACTGTTTCCCGCCATATGTATCTCATTGTAGATAATTATTGTTGTATAACTTCTTGATTTATTATACCGTCACAGAAAATCGTGCATCTAGACATATTACTTACTGGGCAATGACCATATTGATTTCTTTTTTTTTTCCTTTTTACAAAGAATTGTAATTGTTTAATAAACTAAAAACAGCTCAGAGAAAACCTGTAAAATATATAAAAAATACCTGACTTGTACAGAGAAGGAAAGAAAAAAACTAAAAATATAAACAGCTCAGAGGAAATATAGAAAAAATTAAAATGCATGACTTGCACAGACAAAAAAGTACACATATAAAGGCTTTGCGTACTTGCACTTGATTGATTGATTCTAATTTGAGTAGACATATACTGAATATTTATATCCTTAGGAGAGCAACATACACTATAGGAGAGATGAACTATTAGTTCTTAACCAAGAATGGAGTGGAGACGACCTGGAGGTACATAGATTTACCTTATGATCGGACAAATTGAAGTCTGGATGGGTAAAAAAGGGGGAAAAGAATTCGGCACACAACTTGGAATAATAATTATATGTTGGAAGTGTGATATTTAAGAAGAGGGAGAAAATTGAACTTTATACATATACATGTATAGGTATTGGATGTTTCAATATTTTTATCTCGGAAATGCTATTGTTTATCCTATATCAAGCTTATACAATTTCTTACAATTCATGGATTGATTGATTGATTGATTGATTGATTGATTGATTGACAGACTGTCAGCTTGAATGGGATTTAAGTCGCAAACAAAAAGATCACTTATATCACGACGTCACCAGATATAAGTAACATGAAAGGACTTTTGGTATTTTAAGTGCCCAAAAGCAATGTGGAGGTAGGGTTCTTCAGCAAAGTTTCGACCAACTCGCTACCAGTAATGGAAACCAATTGCAGTTGATTTTACAGAAAAGTTTAATTGCATGTTTTCAAAGGCAGCAAAGATAACCTTCTATATTTTAAATATGTAATCATATTGTGGTCTCGTAAACATTACTTGCTAGAAAGCATTGGTTTGTATCCACGAATCAACGAATTTAATCATCACAAACACTTTCCAACAAAAGACACACTACCTTTTATTCGATTATACTGTACAGACCGGACAAAAGTACTGGATCGGTAACGGTGAATCTCGACTCCCTGATAACCTATATTGAAATAACTTTTTTGCAGTTGTTCTCTCTCTCTCTCTCTCTCTCTCTCTCTCTCTCTCTCTCTCTGTTAACTCATTATTACCTTTTGTACAGTTCAGTTCTGTACTGTTAATGTATAATACTTTGCCATTTAACCAACGAATTATAAATGTAAATAAATCTTTCAATTTAATCACAAATTAATCAGTATTGATGCCTGGATTTTGATGTCTTTTATGAGCTTTGTTGCATAAGTTCAGCATAGCAGCGGTAGCTTAAATTTCAAATAGAATTTCTAATAGGATTAGTTGCAGCATAATAAACTATATTTAAACATTTGCATATTGAATTAACAGTTTTCAACGCATCATTGTACCTATCATTTCTACAGATTAATCAAACTCCAACGGATGAATACAATACATAGACACACGGCACATGAATTGAAGTTTGTTTGTTAGGTTCTTTTAAGATAACCTTTTACTTTTTTATTTTTTTAAATATTATTGGGTAATAATGTCATTGATGTGATTTGATTGTTTTTATCTTCAACCATCAAGAAGTAGTTTTAGTATAAGCTTGTCTTGTGTTATAATGTACACGCATTTTCCTATTTCATATACATTTATTGTTTTGTGTCATTCGTTACATTGGCTTTTTCGTTATCTTGATTGGATTGTCCGTTGCCAAGTACATGCTTTCTGTTGTTTCGTAAACTTGGTTGTATTTAGTGTTATCAATTAAATGCATTTGTACGTTTCTTAAACTTTCTTACATTGCTTGTTGCCAATTATACTTATTTGTCGTTTTATGTCCTTAGTTATATTGACTATTGCTAAATATATATATATATATATATATATATATATATATATATATATTTGTCTATCGTGTTCTTGGTAACATTGACTGTTGCCAAAAAAGTTCTGATATATTCTAAATGCCGAGTACTTGGTATAAGAAGAGTCACTACCTATTTTAAAGTCTTGTTAGGACGGGGTACACAGCAATATGATTTTGTAATTTTAATCAACTTTTCCGAATAGTCTTTATTCATAACCACACATCCAAAAAAGTCAATTTTCATAACGTCTGATGGCATCCATAAGAATAATATGGACATTTTAGACTTTACAGTCACAAAAACGTTAATGAGGGTGAAAACAGTCTCTACATTGCACTCAACCAAATCATTTTCAAGGAAAAGCAAAATTCCCACTTAAAGAGTGAATTAGTCACCGTCTACCTGTCATTAAAAATCTCGTTAAATCCCCCTTTCAAGGATTCAAAGAAAACCCCAATAACGGTGTATAATCGATTGTTGCTGAGTATTTAAAGCTGTAAGTAAGCTTAAAGTAAATGACTTCTTAAAATTACATCATAGGCAGCAGGAAGGGTAACTTTAATTACAAAGTTTTGAGAAAAAAAATGCAACAATAGATTTAGCTGTAGATAGTAGGTGGTATCCGTGTGGTAATTGCTGTCGATGATTGATGAACATGACAAACATTGTGACTTTTAAAAATTAGACGTTACACATAATAATTATACTCTACACTTCTTCAGTGCTTTAAATTGGTTATGTAATAAATATTAAATTATTGACTTAATCTATTGTTGGCGCAAGTAAGGTAGCTCAGTTAGTATAAAGTCGCCTTGTATGTGGGATTAAGACTTGAACATATGTAGTGAATGTTCTCTCGCCATGTAATCGACAGTTTGAAATGAAAGTCACGGGTCTTTTGGAAAATACCTTTATCCACATGCACCTTGTAACACGTTAAAGAACACTCTCTGCATATTGCCTGAGCGCACTGCAAAATAAAAAATTCTACTACGTCACCTTTTTCACTTTTAAAAGGTGACGTCTTGATATAAGTCAAATTTTATTTTATTGGAAGTAAAGCCCATTGAATCAATCAACCAATCATACTCTTATTGTTTGTATTAATGTTTAAAAAATGCATGCTACCGTTTTCTCAATAAATGCAATGTTTTTTCCTATATTTAAGAAAAATATGATAAATTAAAAGCTCTATTGCGCTGGAAGTGGTTTAAAAAAGCATTGGAAATGTAAGATAATTCAGTTCCATAAACATTGCTATAAATAAATTTTAATCTACCAGCTGTTCTGATATCAATGTTCCAAGAAGCAATACAAGATCTTATAATCACACAAATACGTTATCGCTTGCGAAATCTTGACAATGCCTCAAAATTATTGGTAAATTTTGTTGTTAACATGTTGTAAACTACTCGTGGTTGCTTTCGTCTGAGTTAAGATAACAGCAAGTCCACGTTGTAGCAATCGTAGCTTTTTTAATGGTTTTATGACGATTAGACAACCTAAATCAGATACATGCTCAGTACAGACGTGTCGAAAGTTAAATGCTGAACTAATGATTAGAAGTCGAAGTTAGCTTGTCGAGTGACGAAAATAAAGTTGGATACTGGGAGAAGGATCAACGAGAGCAACAGCCAAAAAGCTTTCAAGCTAACAAGGAGCCGAGATAAGCCACATATTCAAACTTAATCGTCAGCTTAGTGTTAAACTTTCGACAAGTCTGTACTATACGTATCCTGATTTTCTTGTTACAAACGTTATCACATGTCGTATCTAGACGTTTTATCACAAGCAATTCGTAGTTTGTATTTAAAAACATGTTCTTGATTTATTGTTAGTATGTCTTAGCTGTCATTAATTGGTCGCAAGAGATTTTTTCTTTGAAATGGAGTTTTCACGGTTACGGAAAGCAATTTGTATCAGTTATCGTCTAATAAAAAAGGCTTAAAACTACAAAGAAATCCAATAAACCTATCACTAATTACCAAATCTGAATGTTCTAAAAGCTTTCATTGACCAAAACCACTACTAATCAAAACCAAATACACCAGTCAATGTTCAAATCACAATCCATAAAAACGAGTACGAACTTTAAAAAATTGAATATGTTAAATTTATTGAAGCAAGTGAACACCCAACCGGTAAGTGAGACCTGGTGTTCCGGTAGAGCAAGTTCACATTCACGCGTTACATATAATTAGAGAATGAAGGGAACATGGAACTTTGAGACGTCAAATATAACCAAGATGATTATTATATAAAAGCTTACTAGTTTTGACTAAATTGGAGATGTTCATGTAGTCGGGAACTATGTCATCCTAATGCAAGCGACTTTTTCCACTTCTTCTTCAGAACCAGTGAACAAAGGATAATGAAACCCAAAATATTAAAGTTGGTGTCAATGGTTGAATTTGACCTTCATTTGCATGCCAAAATGTCCGTTATTACTAAACAGAGACATTTTAAATATGTATTTCAAACCACTCTTAAATGGTGTTATACTTCCCAGTCAAGAGGTTTTCCCTTATGTCAAGGAGATCAGTTCAGGAATAATGAATAATGAAGGGTACCCGAATGTCATGACCTTTGACAAGCGAACAGACAAATTTTCTTACATTAGAATCTGATCTGTCTAAAGTGAGATTCGACCAATCGACAACCTGTAAAATCAATGCTTGTCTGTTTTGTTAGATGTAAATGTATTCTTTAAAATGTAGAGGTAACCTGGCAAGGATCATGCATGTTTGCCTTAAATTACTACCGAATGACTACATTTTCCCAATTTGATCACTTTTAATTCACAAAACAACAGTGATATATTAGATATTGTCACACTATAACATCTTTGCAGTTAGAATCTTAAGCTATTGCAAGCTTGTTATAATGCATTTTGCTGTATTTCAGAAATTAAAATTTCCCTAATTTAAAATATAGAAGGTAGTTTTTAAAACTTTTTTTTAGATTCCTGATTGTAAGCTATTGAACTACATGATATGCCGAATCAGTAAACGCAATATATCACATAATTTAACTCTTGTTTTTGTTCTGTGGAAATGCATTGCCACAACATGGTAAAGAGCATGCGTTATAGAAACTGTGTATCCGCTAAACTCTGAAATCAATTTACGATATCAGCATATAAATCACAATATTAAATCTAACAGATTGGAAAGGCATTAATCACGATTACATTTGATGAACTTTATATAAAAACCTCAACCATGTACATGGTCTGTTTTAATGTATCATTAAAATTACGCGTTTAAGGTCAAATTACATAAATGTGTTGTTATTACATGAGATTTAGTCTTTCTGATAGAGTATTTATATTCTGCATTTAATTCGGTTTGTAATGGAAAAACTATTTCATGTCATATATTTATTTTCCTTATCACACGGGGTAGGATATGCACATACAGAATAGCAATTTCAATATAAGATTGTAAAAAAGAATCAGGATGTATTTGTATGTATCTGACTATTCGTCTTCCCTTGTCTTTAAGTGCACTCCTTGCACATTTTCCTTAGCGCAAATGTATACCATTTCACCTATTATAATGTTTTGAAAGAAGTAAAATAGTCTTGACTTGAAAGAAAAACTCCATTAAGTTAACCAATGAATCAATTAATCAATCGTTCCATACATTTATATCAAAAGCATCATTTAGCGGTGAAAAATGGATGTTCTTCCGTTTTTCAAAGATTTGATGCCGAAGGTTAAATTAAATATTATTCTGTGCTGGAATTGGTTTTAGAAATGTCATATAATTATTTGATCAGTTGCATATAATAGAAAAATGTTATACCATTTGATTTGATAGCAATATTCTATGAAGAACTCCAACAATCATAAAAATTCTTTATTTATTCAATCTTGGCAGTTTGTTGCAATTTCTATTGACAAATCTTGTCGGAAACAAGCTGTAATTTCCTCATGGTTGCTTTCATGTTAATTAAGATAACAGCAAATGCATTTTTAATTTGCAGCAATTGTAGCATTTTAATAGTTTGATGACGGTAAACATTCTTTTATGCGATACATGTACAGTACATACATGTGGAAAGTCTAGCAATGAGCCAACGAGAAGTAAGATATTTCAGTTGCATATAATTGATAAATTTTATACCACCTGTTTTAATAGCAATATTCCATAAAGCACTCCAACAATCATCAATTCTCCAATTTTGGCAGTTTGTTTTAATTTATATCAATAAATCTTGTCGGAAACAAGCTGTAATCTCCTCGTGATTGCTTTCATGTCAATTGAAATAAACGCAAATTTTACGCATTTTTTTAATTTGCAACATTTGTACCCTTTTTAATGGTTTTATTACGGTAAACATTCTTTATGAGATACATGTACAGTACAACACTTTAACAATAGCCAACGAGTCGAAGCTTGGATACCGAGTGTTAAAGATTAAGACAGCTTATGATCTACAAATTGATAGATGACATCTGCTGAAGAACTGTCAAAACATACCAAACTGGGGTAGCCGAGATGAGCAGTTGATATGGCACTAATTCTTCAGATTATTTTTTTTAACTTTCGACAGGTCTTTCCTTAAAATATTTCTAATTTCCTAGTCACAAACGTTATTACAAGTCATATCTTGAAGTTTTGTTGTAGAAAATTCGTAATGTTCATAGTTTCATTTTACAACATGTAGCTATTGTGTTAATTTTTAGAAGATATTATTAACTGTTTGAAAGGAAATTATTTTTTAAATGGAGTCTTTCACAGTTACGGAGAGCAATTTTTCATATGTAACCGTCTCGCGAAAGAGGTTTAACGGAAATTAAATGCAATAAATCTGTGACAAATTATCAAAACTCTACGTTCTATAAGTCAGATGTACCAGCTTCAACTAATCAAAACCAAACAAAAAGAAACAGTCAATGTTCAAATTACAATCCAAAAATCACATAAAGTACAAACTTTAAACATCGAACTAGTAAATCTACGCGAAAAGGTTAAAAAGGTAAAAAGGGTAGCCAAATGTTCCGGAAGGAAAAGTATTTGCTATTGAACTACCTACGCCCGTTACGTGTGAAAAATAAATTCAGAATAAAAAAGGAATACAATTATCTTCGATTTGATTGGAGATGTTTATTTAATTGGGAACTGGGAACTTCCCTGCTGGAATTTAATGTTTTTAATCTATTTTGCCAGTTTTCAGTCTTACTTTGCTATAAGGTTTTGTCACAAGCCTTGAATTTATTACCGTTCGCCTTCTGCTTCGTATATTAAAGAATAAAGTATGGTAGGTATAAAATTTGTATTAAATCGACTTAATGAGAGCTGATTCGCATTAATTTGATTGATTGAACGACATATCCTTTGAAGACATAAGGGAATGCGTAAAATAAATTTGCCCGACTGCCCCTTACATCCCCTGAAATTAGCATGCCGATTGAAGTTGATTTCTGAAATTATAACTTGCCATAATATATCTAGATTTTAGAAGTTATAGGGACAGAAAGTATAAACAGTTAGAGTCAAATGCGCTTTCCATCTTTGGAGGAGGTTAATGTTCACCATGAGCCTTTTGGACATTAAACATCAACTGATGCATAAGAAGTATCTTGCTACAACGTTTGCTAGATATTTCAATCACTATGCAGCTTTTTTATTGGAAATTAGTGGATCGTGTTCATTATAAAATATTTCATCTCATCTCCAACGTGGACTTTAGTTCCTCCGTTTGCTTATTAGCCGCTACTGTATACATAAAATTTTCACATATTTCAGTTTTTAAGTAGTTACACATGGTGGGTGTAGCTATAGCTAGCTAGGTAATTGCGCTTACCCTTCCAGAGCCCCAAACTCACTTAGCTGGTGGAACTTCAAGTGTTTGACTGAAATTGTTATTTTTACTTTGCATTTTGGATTGTTGTCTCAGCATGGACGTCCATGTTTGTGTTTGATTTGGTCCGTTTCATTTCGTTATTTTGTTTACGAAAAATTAAACTTTCCCGTTTTTTTCTATTGTCTTACGGAGACAAATATATATTGCCATAACCAAAATAACTTAAACCAGCTGATACTCATATACAAAGAATATAGACCAATGAGATACATATGGCGGGAAACACTATCAGGACCGCTTCGTGTCTGCGGGGCAGTGAATTGCCACAGACTGTTCACATTGCATTGCTGATTACGTCACTGATAACACCAATCAAAAGATGTACATGTATCTAGATCTTATAATTTTAATCTTAAATTATAAGATCTAAATAAATTTTTACTGTTTACGCATGAATTTTTAAGAAATATGCTTCCCGGAAAACCGAAGACATTGTGACGTAAATGGTGTTATCAGTGACGTAATCAACATAATGCAGTCCTGATATTGTTTCCCGCCATATGTGTCTCATTGTAGATAATTGTTGTTGTATAACTTCTTTATTTATTATACCGTCACAGAAAATCGTGCATCTAGACATATTACTTACAGGACAATGACCATATTGATTTCCTTTTTTTCCTTTTTTACAATAAACTGTAATCGTTTAATAAATTTTAAAAAAATCTGAGAGAAAACACGTAAAATATATAAAAATACACGACTTGTACAGATAAAGAAAGAGAGAATAACTAATAGAAACAGCTCAGTGGAAATAAGGACAAAAATAAAACGCATGACTTGCAATGACAAAAAAGTATGTATATAAAGGCTTCACGTACTTGCACTTGATTGATTGATACTACTTTGAGTTATATTGTAGACAGATCCTGAATATTTATATCCTTAGAAAAGCAACATGTACTATAGGGGAGATGAACTATTAGTTCTTAACCAAGAATGGATTAGAGACGACATGGTGCTACATAGATGCACCTTATGATCGGACAAATTGTAGTCTGGATGGAAAAAGGGGAAAAAGAACTCGGCACAGAACTTAGAGTAATAATTATATGTTGTAAGTGTGATCTTTAAGGAGATTAAGAAAATTGAATTGGATATATACACATGTATAGAATTCATAGATGTTGGATTTTGTCTCTCTTTTTATTGCATGTTTCAACATTTTCGCCTGGAAAAGACTATGTTTTTCCTATTCCAAGCCAATACATACGATTGATTGATTGATTATTTGTCAGCTTGAATGGTGTTTTAGTCGCAGTCAAAATATTTCACTTTCATCCAGACGCCACCAGATATAAATAACATGCCATGACTTTTTACATTTAAAGTACGCAAAAGCAATGTGGAAGTAGGTTTCTTCAGCAAAATTTCGACCAACTCGCTACCTGTACTAGAAATTAATTACAATTTATTTTACAGAAACGTTAAATTGCATGTTTTCAATGGTAGCAAAGATAATTCTCTAATCATAAGTCATTAGATCTCAAAGAACTCCTTGTTAACATTAAAGAGTAAAAATAAAGTATTTTCTAGCCTATATTCAACCAAAAAAAAATTAAAAAGTAAATAAATGGAAGTGCCGAAGTGACCGATCGTAGATGCCTAAGTGAGCTATTGTAGGTACCAAAATTACTTTCTGCCGAATTTACTCGGTTAGAAATGACATTCTACAGGTGCAGAAATGACCTGTACTCATCATATTGTGGTCTCGTAAACATTACCTGCTAGAAAGCATTGGTTTGTATCTACGGATCAACGACTTTAATCATCACAACCAAAGACACACTAAATCTACCTTTAATTCCATTATACAGTACAGACAGGAGGAAAGCATAACGAAAAGCTAAGAAAGAAACGGTAGCAGTGAATCTCGATCCATCCACCCACCCCATTACCTATATCTACACAACTTTTTTGCAACTGTTCTCTCTCTCTCTCTCTCTCACACACACACACACACACACACACACACACACACACACACACACACACACATACATGCACACACACACACAAGCTTCCCAAATCTCGGTATCGACTTCTTAGCGTTACCTTATTGTTAACTTTCTGACAGGTCTGCACTGTTAATGTATGATACTTTGCCATTTAACTGCAATAATGTAAATTCATTATATAAATCTTTCAATTCGATCACAAAATAATCATAGTATTGGTGCCTGGATTTTATTGAGCTTTTATAAGTTTTTATAAGCTTTGTCACATCAATATTGTGATGAAGTTCAGCATAGCAGTACAGCGGCAGCTTAAATTTCAAATATAATTTTTAAGAGGATTAGTTGCAGCAAAATAAACTATATTTAAACATTTGTATATTGAGTTAACGATTTTAAATAGATATTTCACCTGTATTATCTACAGTATCATTTAAAAGATAGAAACATTACAGTCCAACCTATGCTAAAGGCTCTAACTAAGGGTCACCTGTTTATAAAGGTCAGTAGAATTGTATCAAAATTGTTCTTTATCCATATTATTTAACATTGTATATAAAGACCACATTTACTTGTTCCCTTCAGTGGCCTTTATAGATATGTTTAATTGTACATAGATTATGTTTGCAGTTGGATGGAATTTTGTACATCGTCTATTAAAGTCTTTTATGAAAGACCCCGTGACTTTAAGTGACCAATGCTGAGTGCTTGGCAAAAGAAGAGTCGCTACCTATTTTTTAGATCTATTGATCGATGGACTCAAAGTAATATGATGCTGTAGTTTTAATCAACCTTTTCAAATTGTCGTTATTCATAACCACACATCTAATTTTAAAGAATGTGCCAATTTTCACAACTTCTAGTGAAATTCTATAAGAATGATATGGACATATTAGACGTTACAGGTACAAAAAGGTTAATGGGGATGAACAACCCTCTACATTGGAACCAGCCAAACCATTTTCAAGAAATAGCAAAAAACACACCAAAAGAGGAAATAAGTCACCGTCTATCAGTCATAAAAATCCCGCTTTAAACTGCTTTCAAAGAGTTAAAGAAAACTCCAATAACGGCTGTATAATTGATTGTTGCTTGCAAGTATTTAAAGCTGTAAGTAAGCTTAAAGTAAATGACTTCTTAAAATTACATCATAGGCAGCAGGAAGGGAAACTTTAATTACAGAGTTTTGAGAAGAAAATGCAACAATAGAATTAGCTGTAGATAGTAGGTGGTGTCCGTGTGGTAATTGTTGTCGATGATTGATGAACATGACAAACATTGTGACTTTTAAAAATTAGACGTTACACATAATAATTATACTCTTCACATCTTAAGTGTTTTGAATTGGTTATGTAATAAATATTAAATTATTGACTTAAACTATTGCTGACGCAACTTAGGTAGCTTAGTTGGTAGAATGTTCACCTTGTATGTGGGATGTTGAGCTTCGAACACCTTTCCGGGCTATTACTAAGACTTGAAATTATGTAGTGAATGTTCTCTCGCCATGTAATCGACAGTTTGAAATGAAAGTCACGGGTCTTTTGGAAAATACCTTTATCCAGATGCACTTCGTAACACGTTAAAGAACACTCTCTGAATATTGCCCTGAGCGCACTGCAAAATAAAAAATTCTACCACGTCACCTTTTTCACTTTTAAAAGGTGACGTCTTGATATAAGTAAAATTTTATTTTATTGGAAGTAAAGTCCTATTGAATCAATTAATCAATCATACTCTAAATGTTTTTATTAAATTTCTAAAAATTGCATGATACCGTTTCTCAATAAATGCAATATTGTTTTCCAATATTTAAAGAAAAATATGATAAATAAAATGTTCTATTGCGCTGAGGTTTAAGAAAAAGCATTGGAAAAGTCAGATATTTCAGTTTCATAGACATTGCTATAGATCAATTTTATCCCATATGCTATTCTGATAGCAAAGTTCCATAAAGCAACACAACATCCAAAAGTCACACAAATACGTTATCGCTTGTAAAATCTTAACAGTGACCCAAAAGTATTGGTAAATTTTGTCGTAAACATGTTGTAAACTACTCGTGGTTGCTTTCATCTGAGTTAAGATAACAGCAAGTCGACGTTGTAGCAATTGTATCTAATTTTAACAGTTTTATGACGATTGAACACATGTAGAGTACAGACCTGTCGGAAGCTAAATACTGAACTAATGATGAGAAGTTCAAGTTAGCTTGTCGAGTGGCCAAAAAAAGTTAGATACTGGGAGAAGGATCAACAAGAGCAACTGCCGAAAAGCTGTCAAGCTTAGAAGGAGCCAAGATAAGCCACGGAACTTAATCGTCGGAACTTAATCGTCAGATTAGTGTTAAACTTTCGACAAGTCTGTACTATACGTATCCTGACTGTCTTGTCACAAACGTTACCACGTGTAGTATCTAGACGTTTTATCACAGACAACTCGTTGTTTGTATTTAAAAGCATGTTATTGATATATTGTTAGTATCTCGTAGCTGTCATTAATTGGTCGCAAGAGGTTTTTTCTTTGAAATGGAGTTTTCACGGTTACGGAAAGCAATTTTTATCAGTTATCGTCTAATAAAAAAGGCTTAAAACTACAATCAAATCCAATAAACATATCACTAATTATCAAAACTGAATGTTCTAAAAGCTTTGATTAACCAAAACCATAACTAATCTTAATACAAGCGACATTTTCCACTTCTTCTTCAGAACACAGGATAATGAAACCCGAAATATTTAAGTTGGTGTCGATGGTTGTATTTGACCTTCATTTGCATGCCAAAATACCCGTCACTAGTAAAAAGAGACATTTAAAATATGTATTTCAAACTGCTTTTAAATGGGGTTTAATTCCCAGTCAAGAGTTTTTCCCTTATGGCAAGGAGATTAGTTCAGCAATAACTAATAACGAAGGGTACCCGAATGCCATGACCTTTGATAAGCGAACAGACAAATTTTCATATACTAGAATCTGATCTGTCCCAAGTGAGATTCGACCAATCGACAACCTGTAAAATCAATGCTTGTCTGTATTCTGTATTCTGTAAAATTCAACTAATATATTACATAATTATACTTTGTTTTGTTGGATATTACTGTATTCTTTAAAATGTAGAGGCAACATGGGAAGGATCATGCATTGTCAGTGATTTTGTTTGCCTTAAATTACAACCGAATAAAAGTACATTATGTAGTTTTCCCTCAAGAAAATGACTACATTTTCCCAATTTGATCACTTTTAAATCCCAAAACAACAGTGATATATTAGATATTGTCACAAAATAACATCTTTGCAGTTAGGATCCTAAGCTATTGCAAGCATGTTATAATGCAGCTTGTTGTATTTTAGAACTTCAAAATATTTTCAATTTAAAATACAAAAGGTAGTTTGTTTTTGTTTTTCTTAAAGTAACTGAATCACTGGTTGTAAACTATAAAACTGCATGATATGCCGAATCAGTAAACGCAATATTATAGCACATAATTTAACTCTTGTTTTTGTTCTATGGAAATGCATTGCCACAACATGGTAAAGATCATAAGTTATAAAACTGTGTATCCGCTAAACTCTGTAATCGATTTACGATATCAACATATAAATCACAATATTAAATCTAACAGATTGGAAAGGCATTCATCACGATTACATTAAATGAACTTTATACAAAAACCTCAACCATATCATGGTCTATATAATGTGTTATTAAAATTACGTGTTTAAGGTCAAATTACATACATGTGTTGTTGTTACATGATATTTAGATTTTCTGAGTATTTACATTCTGTATTCAATTCTGTCTGTAATGGAAAAACTATATCATGTCATCTATCTTTTTTCCTAATCACACGACGTAGGATATAAACATACAAAATGGCAATTCCAATATAAGATGGTAAAAAGGATTCACGATGTTTTAATTAGGATCGGACTATACGCCTTCCCTTGCGTATCAGTTCACTCCTTGCACATTTTCCTGAGTGCATATGTATCCCACTACACCTGTAGTGACGTTTGGAAAGAAGTAAAATAGTCTCGACTTGGACGTGAAACCCTATCAATCAAACAATCATATCATAACTTTTTTAAATTTATACACCAAAAGCATCATTAAGCGGTTAAAAGGTGTATGCCCTTCCGCTTTGCAATTACTTCAAAGCCCTTTTCAAAGATTTGATGACGGAAGGTAAATTAAATGTTATTCTGTGCAGGAACTGGTTTAAG
The DNA here is from genome assembly GCA_021292105.1 of Anadara kagoshimensis. NCBI lineage: Eukaryota > Metazoa > Mollusca > Bivalvia > Arcoida > Arcidae > Anadara > Anadara kagoshimensis. The sequence goes on along the minus strand of CM037861.1, from coordinate 41,007,607 downwards.
AAATAACATTGCAAATGTCTGCTATTTCAGTTGCATAATATATATATATATTTTATACCATTTGTTTTGGTAGCAATATTCCATGAAGCAGCTTCAATAATCATAAAAAATAATCATTTGTCCAATCTTGGCGCAGGTTGTTGTAATTTCTATCGACAAATCTTGTCGGAAACAAACTGCAATCTCCTCGTGGTTGCTTTCATGTAAATTAAGATAACAGCAAATACTTTTTTCTAATTTGCAGCAATTGTAGCCTTTTTAATGTTTTATGACGGTAATTTTTTAATGAGATACCTGTGATGTACATACATGCAAAAAGTTTAACAATGAGCCAACGAGAAGGAGTTGAAGCTTGACTGCCGAATGTTCAAGATTAAGACAGCTAGTAGTCGACAAATTGACGAGAGATAGATGAAAGCTTCTGGAGAACTGTCAAGACAAACCTAACTGGATTGGCCGTGATGAGCAAACCAAATTAACAAACCAATCAATGTTCAAATTACAATTTAATCAATCACAAATAGTACAAACTTTAAACATCGAACTAGTGAATTAAAAAACCACGCAAACATCAACCTAGAAAATGAGACCGAGTATCCCGAAAGGGCAAGTATTTCTTGTTTAGCTAGCTATACACGTCACGGGTGAAATTCAGAATAAAAGGAACATGAATCTATGTGGCTTCAAATATATGTATTATCGCACAAATTGTTTATATTCGATTTGATTGGAGATGTTTATCTAATTGGGAACTGGAAACTTTGTTATTTTTAAACACACCTAAATGCAAATGACATTTTCATTTCTTCCATAAAACCAGTGAACAAATGATAATGAAACCCAGCAGTTTAGCAACAAATTAGGCAATAGTATATTTATGACAATACAAAAGTACTGCCTACTGAGTTGATGATGCCATTAAATATCCAACAATATTCGTTAAGATGTAAGCAACTTTAAGTGGTGTCATATATGAGTAGATTGAAAACTATCAAATTTTATTCATATTTCAAAACTGACAAGTCTTATATGAACTGGAGTCTTTTAACTTACTAAAGTATAACATAATTTAACTCTATTTTTGTTCTATGGCAATGCATTGACACAATATGGTAGAGACAATACGCCATATAAACTGTGCATCAATTATACTCCGTAATCGATTATAATATCAACAAATAAATCACAAAATTAAATCTAACAGATTGAAAAGGCATTACTCACGATTACATTAGATAAAGTTTATATTAAAACCTCAATCATATCATGGTCTATATTATAATGTGTCATTAAAATTACGCTTTTGAGGTCAAATTACACAATTGTGTTGTTATAACATGGGATTTGGAGTTTCTGAGAGAGCATTTTACATTCTGCATTTACATCGACATAGATACTAGATATCATGCCATCTACATTTAAAGCCCTGTAAAAAGTTGAACATTGGTAAAAACAGTCGAAATCGGCTGTCGAGTAGCCGAAATATCGACAGCTAGTGACCAAAAATTTGTTGAGATATATAAAGCAGCAGTTCAAAAGTTATGGAGATGTAGGTAACGAAGTGTTGACACGAACTACGTTTAATTCGTTAGCTTCGTGTTAAGCTTTTGACAGATCTTTAATGTATTTTCAAATCACACAGCGTAAGATATGCACACAAAAAAGCAATTTTAACATGAGACGACAATAGTCGTTTTCTCAAATCCTCAGAATATATATTTATTTCAGGTACAGTACAGACCAATCGAAAGATTTATGTTAAGCTGAAGAATTCTTGCCAAATTTACACCTTCTATCTATATTTCTGTAGTCTTAGATATCCATATATCGGTAACCGAGTTTCGTTATCATTTTCGGTAGTTTAGTATTAAACTTTCAGCAGGTCAGACCTCTCTGTTTTGTTTTACAATGCAAATATATTTTTCATTATTGACGCAACATTGTAAAGATAAAAAAGCAAAAAAAAACTGCACATCTATTATACTCCGTAATCGATTACGTTATCAACATACAAATCACAATATTAAATCTGACATATTGGAAAGGCATTACTCACGATTGCATTAGATGAACTTTATATAAAAACATCAACCGTATCATAGTCTGAATAATGTGTCATTAAACTTACGATTTTAAGGTCAAATTGCATAAATGTGTTGTTATTATATAGGATTTAGAATTTCTCATACAGCATTTACATTCTGCATTGAATTCGGTCTGTAATAGGAAAAACTATATCATGCCATCTACAGTACAGACCTGTCGAAAGTTTAACACAGAGCTGCTTACAACAACTAGTCAAAACTACCTCTGTCGGGTGGGTGGTTAAAATATGAACAACGAGTGACCGAAAAGCTCCTGAGAGATATATAACAACAGTCAAAAAGCTGTGGAAAATACTAGTAGATAACGAGGAGTAGACACAAACTTTAATAAATTCGTTAGCTTATACTTAGTATTAAACTTTGGACATGTCTGAACTGTGCTGTATTTTCCAAAAAACACAGTATAAGATATGCACATACTAAAGAGCAGTTTTAACATGAGACCACAAAAAGGAATCACTATTTAATTGTTTGTATCAGACTGCAGCTGTATCCTTTCTTATCATCTTGTTTTTAAATGCAGCAAATGAGCTATTATTTTACGACAAGGTTTTCGGCATCAACAACATGCAATAGGTTTGACTAAATATGCATGACGAACACCTGAAATGAAACCGAGTTACAAACACGTTTTCTTTTTATTTTACAACAATGCTTTTGGCATCAAAATATGTAATAGTAAATGTTCATTAATATGCGCGTTCAGCACCTGAAATGATATCGTGTTTGAAACATGGTGGGTTGTTTTTTGGTATTATATTTTTTTACATCTACAAGGGGTGATTTTTATTGCAGGTAGTGTACAGACCCGTTGAAATTTAAAACTAACCTAGCGGATTAATGCAGAATCAGCAGCTGATCTCGGTCCGCGTCAATTATTTCGTCACAGCTTTTCCAGAGCTGCTATACATTCCTCGGCAGTCAAGTTTAGATCTTGCCGCTGGTTCAGTGACAAACTATCGGCATGTCTAGTGTAGCAGCGTTTTTTCAATATAATTTTTATTAATTATTGACACAACAAAGTAAAGGCCATAAGTTATAGAAACTATGCATCAATTATACTCCGTAATCGATTATGATATCAACATATAAATCACAATATTAAATCTAACAGATTTGAAAGGCATTACTCACTATTACATTAGATGAACTTTATATAAAAACCTCAACCATATCATGGTCTGTACAATGTTTTAATAAAAATACGTTTTTGAGGTCAAATTACATAAATGTGTTGTTATTACATGGGATTTAGAATTTCTGATACAGGATTCACATTCTGCATTAAATTCGGTCTGTAAAAAAACTTTATCATGTCATTTACAATACAGACCTGTTGAAAGTTTAACACAGAGCTGCTTACAAAAAAATAGTCTAACTCCTCTGTCGAGTGACCGGAAAGCTGTTGAGAGATAAATAACAACAGTCATAAAGCTGTGGGAATAATGGTAATGAGAGACGAATTGCGATGAATTTGTGAGCTTAGTGTTAAACTTTGGACATGTCTGAACTGCGCTGTATTTTCCAAATCACACAGTATGATATGCACATACACAAATTTTAACATGAGACTATATAAAAGGATTGAAAATTTAATTGTTTGTATCAGACTCAGACTGCAGCTTTGCCCTTTCATTACATCTTGTTATTAAATGCAGCAATTGAGACATTTTACGACAATGCTTTTGGCATCAGAACATGTAATAGCAAGTGTTCATTAATATGCGCGTCCAGCACCTGAAATTGTATCGTTTTAGAAACTTGTTTTTTTTTCAATTATCAATTTTTCCTAGATACAGGGTATCTATTTATTGCAAATACAATACAGACCTGTTGAAAGTTTAACACTAAGCTACATGTACATAATTTGGTGCCAAAACGACAGTTCATCTATGCCCTTCATTAACTCGACAGTTTTTGGGTCTCTCGGTAGCATTTTGACTATTAGCTAGGCATAGCAAGACCAATTAGCCGAACTTTAACCCCTTTTTGTCGGATCAGTGTTAAATTTTCGCTAAGTCTATACTGTAAAAACAAGTTTTCATGTGATTTACACGTCGACAGCGCTTGAAATAAGGGATCAGAAATATGTTGTCATTTCTTGTAAAAAATCTATTATCAAATTTGACATGTACAGGGTATTATATTTATTGCAGTTATATACGTTCCAGGTTGTACATGTGTAGCTTGATTATAATAATGTTTTATTACTAAAGGTCGTTTGGCGATAGTTGGTTAAACGTTTTCGATCACTTACAAGTCGATCGAAGTTGGTGATGATTTACATTTAGAGCCTTGTTTGTTTCAAATCCTACTCAGAGGCGATCCTATCGCCAGAAAGTTAGTCAGAATGATTGTCGAAAGTCGGTGGTTTTCGTTGGTACTCACAACTCTTCATTATTCCATCCATTCCAATATATATTCATATATCACATAACCCTCCTGTTTATTGATGGAATAAAACTGTAATATAATTTTCATATTACACAGGTACCCATGTAATATCACTTAATTGTGACGTAATCAGTTCTCACGCTTCTGATCGCGCCTAATGACATCATTTGAAAACTGTGTCTGTTGTTTATTTTAAGACTTTTAAAGACTTTACGATTCTTTAAAAAAAAATTTGATGCATTCGAAAAAATATAACAAAATTATTACTTATATACTGGTTTTGTCTTTTTTATTTTAGGTGATAATTTACTTTTACTATAACTAAATAGAAATATATTCTTACTTGTGCAGTTAATCTAGAGGTGATTTGTCTGACCTAAATAGAAATCAGCTGTCTCTACAGGCAACAAATAATATGTACATGTCATGTGTCTCGGTATTTTGAGTTATGTGATATATAGAATCTTGGACTCGTGAGGGTTTAATATGAAATTTATTAAACTCGATCAAAAATTAAATATCCCACTCGCCAAGGCTCGAGGCATATTTAATTATTAAACTCGTTTCATAAATTTAATATAAAACCCCCACTCGTCTAAGATCCTCTATATATGATATGCCAAGCAATCGATACAATATTGTGATGCATCTACCTATTGCAGTCTGTCTGGATAAAAATGATAATAATTTGATTGATTTCAGTAGCATTTCAATTATAATTATTATTTTACCAAACAATAAACCAAAGAACTGCATATGATTATGCATTCAATCCTTAAAACCTCATGACAAAATTAAGTCACTGAAACACAATATAGCACTACACTGATAATAAAATGACACATTTTAAATTATATTTTATACAATTTTTAATTATACAGAACTAGACGGCCGTTTCGGAATACAATTCCTGAGTAGTAGTGCTTAAACCAAAATTGTTAGGACCCAACATATACTTTACCAAATTTAGCCAAGGGTATACTTTGCACGAGAGGTATACATTACTTTTTGAAAAAAATCAAATTTCATCTAGCAGCAATATAGACAAAGTGTTTTTCTGACAAAGGATTCAGAATAAAGAGTGACATAGCGTATGGTGTTTCCGGTCACAAAATGGAAGTCAAGGTTTTTATACTATTAAAGACTAAACAACCAACTTCTTATATAACCAGAAGACATAATCACAAATACACACACATTTTTATTAATTTAATTATTTTTCTAGAAAAAGAGTTTAATTATATACCTGTTTTGTTAGTGATTAAGAATTTACATATTATACCAGTGTTATTTTACAGATTGTTTTATTTAAAAGTAAACATTGAACATTTATCTCTTTATAACTTACGTATTTGTTTCCCAATTAATACGCTATGGTAGAGCTTGATCTCACTACGGGAACTTTGTATAACGAGGTAGGCTGCTTGCATATACATTGTTGCAAGCCTAGGCTTATCAAGGCCCTCAAAAAGTTTTATAGCCGTCATCACTGTATTGTTGATATGTTTGATGTCTCCGAGTCCAGGATTGCCCTAGATATATTTGACGTCTCATAGTTCCATGTTCCTTTTACACAATTTTGATTACACACGTGGCGGGTGTAGCTAGCTAAACAGGAGGTGCTTACCCTCCCGGAGCACCCGGCCTCACTAAATTGGTGGAAGTTCACGTGTCTAACCTAACTTGTCAGTTCCAAAGTTTTTACTTTCCTTCTGGATTGTGATTCGGACATGGATTAGTTTTTGATTATTGCAAATATAACATATTTTGATAATAACCAATGCGGCCAAGAACAAACAACAAATAGAAACAATACTATCAAAGCACCTAGACAAAATTAGCACATTTAAGGACTACTGACCCAGTAAAACTTCCTGTCAAAAAATAGGTAGGAATGGTTTCAATGGTCGAGTTGTTATAGCGACAGCTTATAGATCACATTGCCTATCCCTATTCCTGTCTATTCCCACATAGGCGGATTTAAATTTTTCAGTTCCAATGAATGTTTTTTCCCTTTTTAAGATAGTTTTCCTGTATAATCTCTTTACTGATCTGTACAAATGGTTTCAATGGTCGAGTTGCCAAAGCGACAGCTAATAGATCACATTGCCTATCCCTATCCCTATCTATTCCCACATGGGCGAAAATTAATTTTTCAGTTCCAATGAATGCTTTTTCCAGTTTTCCTTTTTTAAGATAGTTTTCCTGTATAATTTCTTAACTGATCGCGGGTAGGAATGGTTTCAATGGTCGAGTTACCAAAGCAACAGCTTATAGATTACATTGCCTATCCCTATCCCTATTTATTCCCACATAAGCGGATATTAATTTTTCAATTCCAATGAATGTTTTTTCCCTTCTTCCTTTTTTAAGATAGTTTTCCTGTATAATCTTTTAACTGATCGCACCAACTTAGGTGGAAGAATTTTAGCCAAAAATGCTATTGCTCAATTCCACTCCTACTAATTTTATCGTATTTTCAATATTACGTAATATGTACTGTATTATTATAAAAGAAAACAATTATGTTTTGTTTTAGTATCATTGTATCAACCCCCATAATTTCTAATTCTTTATTTCCTATATTTATTTCTATTAAAGAAGGAATCTATTATATTTTTGTTGTTTTATTTTGTAATCTTTTATAATGAGACGTTTAATATGATATATGAACATGATATAAAATTGGCTTCCTTGATGAAAATGTAGGATGTATCTTTTAATCAATAAAACATGATGATTTAATATCTCCAAAACTTTTATTTATCTATTTAATTTTAAAATATCAATTGGAAAATATTGACGGAGATTCATCAAATATTCATCGATGCAAGTTGAAAAGGAATTTATTATACCCTACGCAAATAAAGTTAAAGCTCTTTCCGTACTTCTGGTCGTCTGTCTGTGCAATATCAATGATAGATGATTCAAAGTTACCAAAATCTTTATATTTCTAATACATCAAAACCTCAATTCATCGCCCCTATTTGTTTATTCAAACTGTGGCTTGATTAAAGTGTTGAAGATAATTTGAAAGAAATTGAAAAACGTAAAAGAAAAGTTTTCCAATTTCTTTCGGCTTATAGTCAATAAAACAAGGTGGCAAAGTTATCGAGACGCATTATAACCAGGTTGAGATTGAAAAACGTGATGGACACGTTATCCAGTTTCTTTCGACTGATTATCAATAAAGCGAGGTGGCAAAGTTATCGAGACGCATTATAACCAGGTTGTACTGTATATGTTATGGCACTTAACGGGAATTCATCAAATATTCATCGAATCAGGTATATAAACTAACAGTAACGTATTTGGTAAGGACATTAGGTATTCTCACTAGTAGTTCAGTTTACAAGTGGTCGTTTAAGTCATAGTAGTTCTTAGATTGTAGAGGAAACAAGAGAACCCAGAAAAACTCTGATCTTCGGTAAGGTAGTGACCGAACTACTATTGTAAAAAAGAAATCAGGGCTAATGAAGAATTGACGTATCGCCGGCCACGCCCGCAATGTTCCGTCACTGGCCGCCATCACGGTACCAAAGTAATGTCATGGCAACTAATGGCGTACTAGTGTCAGTGACGTCATTAAATGGCGCTATTCAGGCCAAGTTTTCATTCTTTTTGCGTGTAAATCAAGCATCCGGCTATTTGACGGATCATTGTGGGCGTGACCGGCGATACGTCAATTGGAATACCCTGTCAATTCGGCACTTGTTTGTCAGCTTAATGTTATTAAACCTTGGACACGTTTGTACTGTCACCTTTAAATTCCTCCTCCGTGAGATTAGCGTGATGTTATATTGTTTTACGGCACTGTCGAAACTCTTTCACTTATATCGAGCAAAGGAAACCCTTGTTACATACATAAAGAAAAAACACCAACTTCCGGCAAGCGAATTTAATTTTTCTTACACATCAACTGCAATACTGGAATTCTGTCCTAGACGGTAAAAGTACTGGGCTTTCTTAAGCAAGAGTTTTACCACTTGGCCACCAATTGCAAGACTCCTTCTACAGAAGAGTAAAATAAAAAAAATAAGCATTGACATTTCAACGTCTTAATGATTTATTCGCACATTTTACTATTTATCATAATTAAGCTGTTATTCGTCTATTTTTTGATACATCAAGCGACTTGGGAATTCAACAGTTGTTTTTTCTTTCCCACGCAATGGTTTCTTAAATGGCAAATCAATGATAAAGGTAGCACATATGTAGATAATAAATATGTTTCATTCCCTGAACTATTAGAGAGAAAAGACCTTACAAATTTGGCTATACAGGAAAGATATGTCGAAAGTTTGAATGTAAAGGAGTAAAATCTCTTCTGCCGAATCGCAGGATGTGGAAAGTAGATGATCAGGATGTGGTTGTTCAAATCTCCGTTAGTTCATAACAAATTGTCAATGAAAATTATGTTTTTAGTAAATAAACGGCAATTATTCATAACTGACATACAGTCAAACCTGTCTATAAAAGTCACCCAATGGAACCAGTAAAAGTGGCCTTTATTGGCAGGTGACCTTTGTATAAAGATTCAAATAATATGAATAAAGAACAATTGGGATCCAATATTACTGACCTTTAAAAGCAGGTGGCCCTTATAAAGAGGTGGCCTTTAAGGCAGGTTGGACTGTAAAATGTTTGATTAAAACCGCCTCTAACTGATAAAAATAAATTGTAGACCCGCTGATGTTTATCATATGGCTAACGTAAATGAGTTGAAGTTCGACTGCGGGCCGAAACTTGGATAGCTAGTGACCCAAAAAGATGCCTAGACATATATATATATATATATATATATAGAGCAGCTGCCAAAAATCTGTTGAAAGAGAGCTAATCTGGAACCAAAGTAAAGTGTTGGTTGAACAGCATACAAACAAATTTGCGACAGGTCTGTACTGTTTTTATCAGCAATTAAAAAAGTTCATTACCTTCCACGCAAGATAGAATAATTGACTAACAAGTGGTTAGACCAACGGAGCATTTAACAATCGGATCCCAATAGATGGCAGCTGTCGGAAAGCTGCCATGATAAAGCTAACGAGGTGTAGTCATGAGTTGCATTTCGATATTAATTTGTTTTCGTTAGCCTATTGGTAGACAATCGACAGGTCTTTACCCCAGTCAAACCTATGTAACAACGGTGGCTTAAATTGAGCGAATTTCGTACGAATACTTTTTCATATATGCGATTTTTTTCGGCAAATGTTTACAATCCAAATCAAAATTTATCGATCGCAAGGAATTTTTTGTTGCTTCTGTTCGTGCGTCAATTGTGAAAGTTCCCTAAACATGAATGCTTTGTAACGAGCATTGCAGTATAACTTGGTCATTAGTCGGATATTCAATTTGGTAGTTTTAAATTCATAGCGGTTAAATCATAACACAGTTGACTAATCATTTTCTCTATCTGTTGTGATTTTTCGAAGAATACAAAATGCTTTGGCATAAAGTAATCAAAAAACATTTAGTCAGTAACACATGCATTTTCAGAATTTTGCCAATTACAAACAAATGTCAATCTAACAAAATTTGTACTGAAATGTTCGCATGAACACTCTGACATGATATAAAGTCGAATCAAAACATCATTTTTGAAAGCGTTTTAAAACCCACGAGGATTATGCTGGAAGAAATATCGTTTCCGTGTGTAAATAAAAATGGTAATTTTTAAAAGTTTGTCGTGAATATCGTCGTAATCAGTATCAAAACAATATTGTTGTCTCGCTTTTATACGAAATTACTATTCTATGTTTTAAAACAAAAATAAATGTTCAGTACGGTCTCTGTCGAAAATTTTGTACTGAGCGACCGAAAAGGAGGCAAATATCGACTACCGAATTGTCGAGATGTGGATAGCTTGCGATCAAAATCCCAAGAGATCACTATCGATTAGGGACAAATTCCATAACCCTTGTGCTAAACTTTCGAATCTGCACTGTATAATGATATTTTCCACAATGTTAAGCTACAAGATTTTATAGATTTTAATATGCTTGCATTATAAAATAAAACGCCGACAATGCCATGTGGTCACCATTTGTAATATTTCACATAATAATGTGTTAATTAGTTGCATTATTTAAAAAAAACAGATTTGTACTGTGAAGATGTATCTTCTTGTCAAACTAGTTTTGTATAAGGAAGCGATCGATTGCAAGATACTTTTTAGTAAATTAAGCTTTAGGAAATTAACAGTGAATATAAAGTATCGACCAAAAATCAAAATTTAAAACTTTATAAAATATTAGTTTAAACATTTTAAAAAATATTCATTTTGATAAACACATGTATAATAACAACAAAAGAACCAAAATTTATTCCTCAAAAACCACCCAAGAAAACACTCCGAACGATTAGGCATAGGTCAGGTTGTTTTTAGGAATTTTTCAAAATTTATAGATAAATACATGTAATCTTGATTAACAATGAATTAATCCTAAACGAACAAAACTGGAAATCCATGTTTTCCAAACCAGATGGATGGTCAAATTAGGAATAGCCAATGGCTTACCTACATGTACCCAACCAAATGAAGTTTCGTACGGGTCTGCTCATTTTCGAGAATACACATGTATTGTCCGGACAAACGGTTGTTCGAAGCAATAGGGTAAATACTAAACTTTCACAAATATAGCGAAGACCTGAAATGTTAATCGTCAAAGCATTTGATAAATCTGCTTACATCATCAAATAGGTTGCTTCCTAATAAACTATTTATGGCTTCACTAACACGACATTTTGTCATATATGTACGTGCGTGCATGTTTTGAGTTTCTATGTTAAGCTTGTTCCCATCAAGGAAACAACGAATCGAAACAAGCTGCTTAAAAATACATTGTTGACGCCAGGATTTGAAGGCCCAGGCACTTATTAAGGCCTTCAAGACGTTTTATGACTTTAAGCATAATATTGTTGATAAGTATAATGTCTATGTATCTAAAATTTCCCTGATATAAATATTTGATGTCCCATAGTTGATACAAATACATTGTTGACGCCAGGATTTGAAGGCCCAGACACTTATCAAGGCCTTCAAGACGTTTTATGACTTTAAGCATAATATTGTTGATAAGTATAATATCTATGTATCCAAAATTTCCCTGATATAAATATTTGATGTCCCATAGTTGATACAAATACGTTGTTGACGCCAGGTTTTGAAGGCCCAGACACTTATCAAGGCCTTCAAGACGTTTTATGACTTTAAGCATAATACTGTTGGTAAGTATAATGTCTATGTATCCAAAATTTCCCTTATATAAATATTTGATGTCCCATAGTTGATACAAATACATTGTTGACGCCAGGTTTTGAAGGCCCAGACACTCATCAAGGCCTTCAAGACGTTTTATGACTTTAAGCATAATACTGTTGATAAGTATAATGTCTATGCATCCAAAATTTCCCTGATATATTTATGTTTTATTGTTCAACGTTTCTTTCATTCCCAATTTTGATTACATACATGGCGGTTTTAGCTATGGAAACAGAAGATGCATTTTCATCCGGAGCACCCGGCCTCACTACCCTGGTGGAAGTTCAAGTGATTAACCTAATTGACAGCTTCAAAGGTTTTACTTTGCATAGGGATTTTGGTTTTTGATAGAAATTGATAATTCTATACGAAACATTGCCTCAAACCAGGGGTTATCTCCCTTATTAGCTAAGAATGAAGCAACACAAAACTAAATATACCTAGAGCTGTCTCTTAAGAGCCAAATACCCCTGCACCCAATGTTTTAATGTTTTTTCGCGACCTTGACCTTTTCTATATGACCTTGATTCAAGGTCATTACACATTTATGTATCCTGAAGATTATTCTTGTGAAGTTTTATGATAATCGTCTAAAGCATTTATGAGATATGGCCCGAAAACGATTTTACACGAAAAGACGCATAGATAGACATGGCGATTTTTAAACACCCCCTAAAACTAATATACCTGCGGTATAATACTGTCCTGATGCAATAACATCGGTAGATTTTACACATGCAAGGTTGCCTATTATTTAAAGTTTTTAATCAATTTGACAGACCAAAAAAGTTTTGAAATATGTGGAATTTAAAAAAAAATGCCAAAAAAAGCAGGAAAAGTTAATACCAATATACTGTAAATGGGCCTCGGTGTCCGAATATATACATGTATTGTCTCAAACGCGTGCTAACGGATCACAGTGCCGTTATTTAACCACCTAAGTTTGAATCCCATTTGAGACAGTTCCTAGTGCTGTAAGAAAGTCTGTCAGTTCCCATGGCAACGGTAGATGACTTTCTCCAGGTACTCCGGTTTCCAGCAATATTCATGATTTGACCGCTTCGATGAAGTCCTCCATTACCCTTTTTTCTGAAAATAGGATTTCGATTCATCAAAAAGCATTACATATCATGACGAAAAAGTTAGAGGAATCCAACACCAAAACAATTTAATTAAATATCTAATTCTCAATACACGTCTTTGTAATTATATGATACATTTAAATTTCAATATAGTTTTACAACACTTGTAAATAATTTATTGATTTTTAGGCAAACACCGTTTGAACTTTAATCAAATGGACGAGTACATTTATGTATAGGGAAATACAGATGATAATTTCTTTTACATCATGGAAATCATACGGTGGCACAGAGGTTACATGAAATATATTTTTATATTACGTGCGCATGTATTAACCTGTTACGTCCGCACGTAATAGCTACTAAGTGCGTACATATTACTTACTACATGCGCACGTAATATACAAATATATTTCATGTCACCTCTGTACCACCGTATGATTTCCATGCTGTAAAAGAAATTATCATCTGTATTTCATGTCACCTCAGTGCCACCGTAGAACCATACATTGTTTTTGTATTATGTCTGCCCATGTATTGGATGGACCCTTTTATATGAAAGTTCAATAGGACACGTATAGGTCAATGTTGTCCGTCTATACCACAGGCGAACTAGAAACCTGTGTTTATTACTATCCACTTGGACATGAAATACACCTGTTTTAAAAGTACTGATTAATTTTGATAACCTAGTTATCTCTCTGTAAAATCTAATAATGTATTTATGGTCCACATGACAAACATGATATTATTAATATGAAACAGATAACTATTCCTATAACAATGACTATCTACAATTTTAACATTTTAACCAAGGAATGTTTTTATTACGCTAATGGGGTTAGCCGCTGTACCACTTGATAACTACTACTAACCGTTAGTATGGAACGTTTTAGAAAACCTGCGCGTCACACATTCCCAGAATGACGTCGTTTTTTTACGGAACGCGTTATCTTATTCGATTCGATATCCCTTGGAAATAAGTCTTCCGCAAAAACGTTAGAGTGTGTCACGTGGTACAGCGGCGAGACCGATTCTTTCAAATGTCTTATAAATTAAATACATTTCCATGCTACGTGGAACGTTGTTTGCGTCATTCAGTTGGTTATCAAGCTTAAGGTCGCGCAATATCAGTCTTTACCGACATCCAAAAAGTCATTGATTGATTTAACTCTCCTGTACAGGTACGAAATATATATCTGAAAAAATCTTCATGGGATTGATTTATTCAGACTCGGCTATATCGATACGTCAGGGCAGCTAAGGTAAAATACATTTTACCTTTTCAGTGCGCTCAAGGCAATTTTTAAATAGCGCAAAACACAGTATGTTAAGAGTTTGAAAGAGAAAAACAATGATAATAAATTGAGAGGAAGCTGTTTCCAGTCTAGTTACAATTGTTATAAACCAAAACATTTTTGGTCGGCCGAAAGATATTGACGCCACACGGCTTTATACAGGTGTTTTGATTCCCGACCAGTATAGATGTATCACAAACTTACTATTTGCACTTACTTATAAATGAATCCATGTAAAGAAGCAATATCAGCAAAAATGAAATGAAATACATTTTTACACTGGTTTTTCTTCGAGCGGTTTAGTTTTCTTTAACCTTATATTTTTAAACTATAAAACTTTCATGTTTATCTTACATAGCCGAGGTTTTTTGTCACATTAAAAGTATCTATTTCCACTCGGGCATTTAACTACGTGATATGCATCATTTAAACCCATGTACATCACAAAAAACTTGTTTTATTTGATTTTTATACTAGTCTTAATATGGAAAATATTATAAATAATAGTAACACATGTTGTAAAAATAACAGATCTATATGTGACTGTACTGTGTATCATTTTTATTTTTGCGAAAATTCGCGAGTGTAATATGACGCGAAAATTTTTATTATTATTTTTTTTTTTTATATAATTTACTTGCATTTGCAATAACTATTTAAAGGCAGCGAAAAATACAACTTTCAAGACTTTTTATTTTATATAATTTATTAGCATTTGCAATTACCATTATCAGGCAAGGCAAAAATAAATGTGTGCGAATCTCGTGAAATTGCGAATTTCGAGGATTTAACTGACGCGATTATTTCCCAGTTTATAGGTATGTAATATAAGTAACAACTACTAATGAAGTCCAACACACAATGAAATCCAGCGCCTTATGAAGTCCAAAGATTAAAGCTCCATACAAAGAGTCTGGCATTATTACAAAATGACAAAATGAAATTACTCTCAAAATTGAACGACTGCATTTGACTTTCCATCTGGAGCCTGAATTTTTGGACCTCATTTAGGGTCGAAATTTTCAACGCTTAATAAAGTCCAGGTTTTATATGGCGTTGCACTTCATAAGAAGTAGCATCAGAGATAGATATTACACCGGTTTTTCCGGCAAAACCCTCTCTGAGGTGATTATACTACTGTAATACAGTGGACGTGACATTTCGTTCTTTTTCCGCGAGGGCATTTTTTTTCATGTCCAAAAACATTTGATTTTTCACCATTGCTTAATGGTCAGTTATTTTTAAATGCCTCCAGGAATAATACCTATACATTTTGATAAGTGAGCTGGATTATATATATTGTGTTGTAAAAACGTGTTTGTGATACGTTTCGCTAAACAAGCTGGTACACTTTTGCTATGAAATTAAATATTTCTAAATAAAAGTTCAAAAAGTAACAATCATCTTATTCTGAATAACAATAGAACTGACAAATTCTTGGTCAATTTATAAGTTGTTTATATATTGCATAAATCAATAAAGCTTTCAGCTTAAACAATAAATATACTACACATTACCAATCTGTTTTCTTAACCTAGTGGCATAATACAAGTATTTTGCTAAACATAACAAGCTGTTTTAAGTACGAAATGTCATAGGTAGGTGAAAGTTCAAGGGTTCATAAAAAATAATACACGCTGTCATCCAAAAATAACTACATTCAATCCTCTCTATAAAGGTCACCCAAGGGAACCAGTAAAAGTGGTCATTATGGGCAGGTGGCCTTTATATACAGGTTCAAACAACATGAATAAAAAACAATTAGTATACTGTTCTACTGGCTGTTATACGCAGGTGGTCCTTATAAATAGGTGACCTTTAAGGCAGGTTTGACTATATACCCAATGTTACTTTGCACAACATCCTTTGAAAAAACAGTCATATTCGAAACATTAATGAGATATTGTAAAAAAATCCTAGCCAAATAATTTGTAAAAAAAACATATTTAATATTATTAATATTGTCACCATTTAACTTCATATAAAAGTTAACCGCATCGGTGGTCCATTAGTAGAACGTTGGTCCCTCGTAAAATAGAATATCTACACAGATTTTTGGGGGTCAGTATTATCTATCTATCTCCCTGTACCTTTTTGGTCACTAGCTATCCGTATGTCAGTCACTTGGCAACCAAGCTTTGACTCCTTTTCGTTACCTCAGTGTTAAACTTTCAACAGAATTGTACATTATATAAATATATATATTATTTAAACAGTACGGACCTTTCGGAAGCTTAACACTAATTAACTCGCCTCTGTCCATCGACATCTTTTCGACCGCTGTATCTATCTTTATTGCTGTTTTGGTCACTAGCTCTATCCATATATTGGCCACTTGGCTGTGGAGCTTCGATTCCTTTTCGTTTCCTCAGTGTTAAACTTTCGACATGCCTGTACTTTATTTATAAACAGCACAGGCCAAAAAGTTTAAGATTGAGCTAATAAAGTAATAACTTGTCTCTGCCCATTGACAGCTTTTTTACCGCAATATCTATCTTCGTTGTTTTTTGGCTACTAGCTCTATCCATATATCGGCCACTTGGCTGTAGAACTTCGATTCCTTTTCGTTTTCTCAGTGTTATACTTTCTACATGCCTGTTCTTTATTTATAAACAGCACAGGCTAAAAAGTTTAAGATTAGGCTAATAAAGTAATAACTTGTCTCTGCCTATCGGCAGCATTTCGACCGTTATATCTATCTTGATTGCTTTTTAATTTGGCCACTAGTTCTATCAATATATCCGTCACTTGGCAGTGAAACTTCTATTCCATTTCTTTTCTTCAGTGTTTAACTTTCGACATACCTGCACTTTATTTATAAACAGCATAGGCCTTTCGAAAGTTTAAAACTAAGCTAATGAATTAAGAAGTAATCTCGGCTCTTCGACAGGTTTTCAACCGCTAATTTCTACATGTATATATTTTGATTGCTTCTCGACCACAGGCTATATCTTTTTTTCGACCACTGCGGTAGCTCAGTTGGTAGAGTGCTCGTTCCGTAAATGGGAGGTCGGGGGTTCGAGCCCCTATCGGGTCTTACGTATACCAAAGACGTGAAAGTGTGAAGTGGCTATCGCCAAGCACTCGGCATTACGAAATGAAAGTCACGATTTTTTCGGATGGGAATTTAAAATAAACGAGGTCCCGTGTCACGGTGGGCTTGGCACGATAAAGAACCCTTTTGTATAATGCCATCAGCGCAACGTACAGGAAAAATTTCTGCACCTTCGCCTATAGCTGGCGACGTCTCGATATAAATGAAATATTCTTGACTGGGACGTTAAACACCATAACTACTTTTTTCGACATCTTGGCAGCCGAGTTTTGATTCAGTGTTAAACTTTCGACAGGTCTGTAGTGTATATTTTATAAATAGAACGGACCTTTCAAAATCCCTTATTGGTAGTTTATCTCGAGTAAATATCGACAGCTTTTCGGCGCTAAAATCTATCTCGGTAATTTTACGACCATTGTCTGTCGATCACTCAGCAGACGGGATTCGATTTTTAGCCCAGTATTAGACGTTTCGACATGCCTGTTTTGTATATTTTTTCCGCAACATTCATCATTTACGTCGGTAATTCGTTTGAACCTGGCTGGTAGATGTAAGCGATGTTCACAGTTATATGTGTGATAATGATTAATAGTACTCAATACTAGCACCAGATGTTGAACACCGTTGTATGTCGATTTTGTACATCTCTTTAGTATATTTTGTATATCAATAATGATGATACGACTTTAAAAAAAACTAATAAGTTTGATAACCCAAGCAAAAAGGAAAGAGTTCCATTTGTGTCATCCACTTAAACTTTAATTTTGACTTAAAAGCCTAAAATGACGGGATTAAGCAATTTTGAACATTGCTATGAAAAATAATTTTTCAACTTTAATAGGTGGGGGTACCGCAAAAAAACTTAAAAAATTCAAGTTAGTTCTTTACTTGTCTTGAAACGAATCTTTTTGATACACACACACACACACACACACACATACACACACACACACACACCCTCACACACACGCACACGTGTATGACTTAAATACACTATTAATGTGATTTTCTTTGTAACATAACAAATATATAACTCAGCATATCTGTATGTATACAGGTGTTTATTTATACATGTGTCCATCAAAAAATAATCTGGCAACAAAAATACATGCCTTCGAGCAGAGGTACGTTCAGCCATTCATTCATAAGAAAAAAAAGTATTTGGACAGTGTAGCATATACATTATTGATGAATGTCTTCTTTAAGGGAGCAATTTGATTGGTAGATCTTAAATGTATTGATTTTTACGCGATAAATGAATACAAACTATGAGATCTTCCTCAACGCCGAGATACAGCTTGTTAAATGGATAGAGTTGTAATAACATTGGCAGTCATAAATCTAAAGAATTAGTTAGTTCATTCTTTGGAGAAAAAATTGTTCATAAATATATGTATTTTTCAAATTATTTTATTTTAAAATTTAGTTGATTAATTTTGATTAAAATATCCGTAGGTAGAGGAAAACGTTTCTTTTTTGGAAGTGTCGCAACAATTTATCATTTTAAAAACTTAAAGGACTTATTTTTAAAATGTCTACGAATTCAACTTCAAATATGACCTCGGAAGGATTATACGATGTGCACACGGGTATAATAGTTCTTTTGGCGTTTCTGTATGGTTCTATATCTTTAATTGCTGTGCTAGGTAACGGAATTGTCATCTTAGTTATTATCAGGAACAGAAAAATGCAGACAGTTACAAACATTTTCATAGCAAATTTAGCACTATCCGATGTAATTATAGGGATATTTTCCATACCGTTTCAGTTCCAAGCAGCGTTGCTTCAGAGATGGGTTTTGCCAGTTTTCATGTGCTCTCTGGCACCTTTTGTAACCGTTGTCTCCGTAAGTGTAAGCGTGTTCACGTTGACTGTCATTGCCATTGACCGGTACATAGCGGTTTTATACCCCTTAAAAGCCGGCTTTCAAAAGAAAGTTGCTGCCATAGTGTTAGCTTTTATCTGGCTTGTAGGGATCATTTCCAGTCTCCCGGAAGCGTTGTTTTTCCAAGTAAAAATGCAAAAAGATGACGCGGAGAAGGAACAGAAGCCATTTTGTACCACGGAGTATCCCGGGACAGAATTTGGGAAATATTATCGTTGTTACTTGTTTATTGTTCAGTATCTTATCCCATTGGTCATCATTAATTTTTCTTATTTCCGGATTGCGTACCGGATTTGGGGTACCAAGGCTCCAGGACAGGACATAGATAGAAGGGACAATGTCAGGACAAGGAATAAGAAAAAGGTAGGTGAAAGTCAAATTTATTTTTCATAATCAAGGATTCAGAATAGAAGGGGCGCTCAGTATCCCGTGGCTCCTAAAAATAATAACGGGCCCCTAATTTTACAAATTTTAGCTATTCAATTCTACTAGTATTGCAATTTTTTTCAGAAGCGAGCTTATCCCCGCCTCTCAATAGTTAAGTTTTATGCCTGAAGGGATAGACATTACCAAGGGACCAGTAGCATGTGCTTTCTAAGACAAATCTTGACCCTTTTGTTTTTCGAATTTTAACTGTTCATTATTATTATTACAATTTTTCAGAAGTAAGCTGGGCCAAATCTCTAAATAGTTAAGTTTTATCCCCGACGGGGCAGCCCTTTTACTTATAGCTCCTAAAATAAGTCTGGGCCCCTAACTTTTACTTATTGTAGCCATTCATTATTTTTACCATTTCTCAGAAATGAGCTGGAGAATTTACTTCATCTACTTGGCCCAATTATGCTTTTCTTGTTACTGAATAACTTGCTTATATTGACCGTCATTTGCGCAATTAGTTCTACTTGGTCAGATCAGAAACATATTGCATTTAAACATGACTCTTATCGCTTGATCAATACGTAACATGACTTTCATTCTGTGGTAATTTCTTCACGGATCAATCGGTAGTTTACATCCTAATTAAGAAACATACGCGATGAAACTTAGCAGGACATGGTTCCGGATGGATTTTGTCTCGGTTTAAATCTTCATCCGAAAAATGTAAAACTTTAATATTAGCAATAATCAATCTCGTCAGTCCAACGCTGTTATGGATATATTACAAGAAATTTATTCTCCCAAACTTGAATCACCATCCGAATTTAATTTAAATGATAATTTAAAATAAGTTTGGAAAGAAAAGAATCAGACAGCAAGCATTCCCTATATCAATCCTTTCCTTTATATGGAATATAGTGCGTCAAGTTTGACCTGACCGTTTGACCTTTAATTTGAATATTAGATTGGGCTAATAGACTGTGATTTAGGTAAGACAGCATGTTTCGTTGCTATTAACACCCGGTACCCAGAAAAACTATCGTTAAGACTCGTATATCAGCTTGATATAGCCCCTAAATTACATAATGGATATGTCTGTTTGAAATTCAAAATAAAGGTCAAACGACCAGGTCAAACTTGACACACTATACAACATGATGATTTCATATGCTAAAGTCAATCCAATCAAGATATTACAAATAAAATAGAGTATTTGTCTTGATCATTATTTATGATAACAATTATTGTTTTTGATTATGCTTATTGCGTCAATATTTTTTTTCAATTCACTTTTCACGTCAGTTCAGAAATTAACAGCGGAGAAAACCGGAGTTCCGGCATGAGATCAATGACCTTTGGTAAGGGAACTAACAAACTTGCTCACACTATGTTTTGTTCTAAATGGGAATCGAACCTGTGTGTTAAGAGACGCTGTAACCCGTAAGCGGGCGTTAAAACTCGGCCACTGATAGGCTGTTCATGACTATAACAACTCTATTGTTATAAAATTGATCACCTGAAATTAGTTGATATTAATTCAATAATTTACAGTTTGTTGATTTTTATGTTTTTATTTTGATACAACATTTTTCATTAGTTTTACACAGATTTTTATAATAATGACAACTTGATAAAATTGAATAGTTTATATATCTAAATCAGCTGCAATTAGCTTATAATGATTCATTTAGTCGATATTTTGCGGTTTGTTAATTTTGTACTTGCATGCAACTTTGGATTGATTTTCCAGTTGACATATTCAAGCTTAACAACTGGAATGCCTTGATATTTCGTTTATGACACTAAAACTGAGAGACTTCGATGGCCGGATGGTCTACAGGACGCGCTTATGAATTACCGCGCTTCTATCTCACCGCCTCGGTTCCAATACGACTAGGGAAGAATCCTTTTCGACAGTGTGTCAGTTTCTTCCAGTGTTTTTGCCATAGACCGGTGTTTTTCTCCGGGCAGACCAAATACCTCCACCATCCCTTAAATTACTGCTTCGAGGTATACATATAAGTGAAAGAATCTTGACTGTGGTTTGGGCTTAAAATTCCATCTCTCTACTCTATTTTTATTACATTTAAGACTCAGATACATGTATTATTAATTTATTTTTGGATAACACATCAAAACGGCAGATTGCAACAGTGCTACCTTTGTTGGTAAATGAGTTTATGTTTTTTAAATAAGTAATATGTATTTTAAGCTACTGATTTGAAAATAATTACACTTTTGTTTTGGTTTTCCACTATAGATACTGTTTGTGTGTTTCTCGTTATATAACAAGTTGTTACTGTTATTATTTAGAGTACAGATCTGTCGAAAGTTTAACACTTAACTAACTAAAACATTCGAAACACGGCTGCCAGGTGGATAGCTAGAGGTCAAAAAGCTGTCAGGAGATATATAAAAGCTACAAATTAAAACTATCGACATACGTCTATGTACACCTTAAATAAGGAGATGATATAAACTGTCAACTCGACATTGATATATGTACGTTAGCTAAGGTAGGCCGGAATGTAGCATGTTGAAATACGGTACAGACCTATCGAAAGTTTAGCACCTTATCGAACGAATTAGTGCCTAATCGGTATTACACCTGTTAGCAATATATCGGCTGATATTCGACAGCATATACCTATCACTTGGTAGCCTTTTTTATTAACGTTTCAGCCACTCAACCGCCAACGAAAGATTCCCTCGTCATAGTTTAATGTTAAACTTTCGACAATCTTGCAATGTATTACAACACGTGTGTTTTATCAGCTACTTGTGTAACAGTACCTATGTTCTATTACATAAGTTGTCTGTATTGGAACCCGTTGGAAGTTGGATAATAAAGGAGAAGTGCTTTCAAAAACTTCAGTCTTAATTTAAATACCAAAAACATGTCAAGGTTCCGCAATTATTTCATACTTGTATTACACAATTAGTTTGTGTATTCATTGATATATTGGAAGTTGGAAAATTAAAGAGAAATGCCTTCCAAAACCTCAGTCTTAAGTTAAATACCATAAAAAATAATGACCAGGTTTTGCAATTATCTCCTACTTGTATAACATATTTTATTATTACATAAATAAGATTATGTATTCATTGATATATTGGAAGTTGGAAAATTAAAGAGAAATGCTTTCCAAAACTTCAGTCTTATCTTCACTTACAGAAAATAGGCTCCATATTAATTTCGCAACTATTTCTTTATTAACATTTCCGTAACTAAAATCTGAGAAATTTGAAGTCTGGATATTTTTGTTATTTTTCAAGATTAAAATGGATTGAAAGTACCAATTTTGAAAATCATTTTAAGCTTACAACACATATATATATATATACTAAAAAAAATTTGTAGAAATGCTTTACTTAAAGTACTATAATCAAAAACAAACATACTAATCTATGTCCGAATCACAATCCAGAAGCAAAGTAAAAACTTTGGAACTGACAAGTTAAGTTATACACGTGAACTTCCACAAGAAAACCAAGGCCAAGTGCTCCGGAATGGTAATCTCCTCCTTTTTAGCTAGCTTCGCCCGCCACGTGTGTAATCAAAGTTGTGTGAAAGGAACATGGAACTATGGGACGTCAAATATATCCAGGGCAATCCTGGACACAGAGATTTAAAACTTATAGACAATACAACCATAAAACGATAAAAATTAAATCTAGTTAGTTTTGGAGTGATTTTGAAACTGAAGCCTGTAGAATATTTCTTTTGAAGTCAAACTGCAAAATCTGAATATTATATAATACATATGCTTAACATTTGAATGAGTATCCATTGGTGAGATTCTATATTCGATCATTCTTTATTAGGTTTATTTGTAATTGAAAAATGAAGCTAAAATTGCGTTTTGAAGGATAAAAGTGTTTATATTAAATGTTTAGTTACACTATGGATTTTTTATTTGAATTTGAATGAGTTCTCTCTCATTGAAGGTTTGATAATGTTATATTAACCAAAGTGTGTGTGTGTGCGTGTGTGTGTGTGTGTTTAAATTGGTTTATAGGAGTGATATTTTACAGATAAATCAAGATGTTTTCAGCTATCCTAAAGTCAGTTTAGAAATGGTAGAGGAAGCCAGAGTACCCGCTCAAGTATCCACCAAATTTAAAAAATAAATAAAAATTGGGCAAGTCAATAGACAGATTTCTTATTTTTAGAACTGTGCTAACAAAATTTTATACTGAGTGGCAGGGCGGAAAGGCACTGTAATTGATAAGCATAAACTTTCATCTATATGGCAAATTCACTTGACCGAACCCATTATAGATTTTGATTACCAGTCTATGTAACAATACTTTAAACTAATCTATTGTATCACAATGGCGTTCAAAGTTACCTCTACATATCATTATAATATATGTATTTTTCTATAAATCATCGGTTGGTGCCTGATTTAATTTGTATATGATAAATTAACGTTCCTGTTTCAATCTTGCAAAAAATTGTTGACCATGACGTGTTGTTTCCATACTATACAAATCTAAGTAGGCCATCGTCACATGGTAACAGATAGAATACATTAATTATATATTTTTGCAGGTAATTTATATGTTATCATTTTAATCACATTAGTTTGATTTTTTCATGTTCAATATATATTTTTATCACTGGTGATAAATTGTCGACAGCTTGCAGTATATTTGGCTTACGTTTATAAAAAGATACAGAAATAACGATGATATATCAAATTTATAGTAAAATGTCTTGATTGTCATGAGGTTCCATCACTAATAAAAAATATACATACCAGTCTAAATCAAGCATACCAATCCATGTCCATGAACAACCCACAAACCCAAAGCAAAATAAGACTTAAAAGCTGTATAATTAGGTTAGACACGGCTAAATGTACAAGGGAACAGTTCGAAAACTGGCAAATGTAGTTCAACACGTAAGTTTTTTACCAGACAAGTGAGTCATTTTGCTCCGAAAGGGTGAGTTTCTCTTGCATCACCTTATCCAAGCAACAATAATGATGATGCAGCTTTGAACAGCAATTATTCACTTACGCACTCACACACTAACATTTGTTCCACCACATGTGGAAAAAAATTGAGGATGAAATGAACATGAAAGTATGGGACGTCATTGAGTTACATAATCTTTATTAGAATTGAAAGAATTGTTAATTCGATAACATGAACACAGGCATATCGGACAATGTTTATATCACAATAAAATTAGCAACACGTGAACTTTCAACACTGGAGTGAGACCGGGTGCTCCAAAAGAATAAATACCCCTTGTTTCGCCTATGGTCCTTTGGAAGATTAAATGTTTAAGTTATTGGATTGGTGTGTTTGTTTAACTAATTCAATACTTCTGACATACACAAGTTGTCTCTTTTAAAGCTACTGCATGTAATAGATATGGATGGATAGGTTTTGTTTTTGATTATATCTGAAGCTGAAGGCCTGTGAACATCGTTTAGTTTAAATAAGCTGACTGACATGAATTTGAAATAGAAAAAATAGCGATAACATATAGTAATATTCTTTGTGAATAAATGAATATTTTAAGTTAAGGCCAACCTTCAACCCGTTTCTAGTGTAAATTGAAGAAATTTGCCAGAGGCAAATATATTTATATATATGGAATATCAAGATATTTTTGATAAGGTCATGGTTTAAACCATTGGCCTTGGTTTGATTTCGATTCCGATAACTACTACAAAATTAAATCTTGAAATATCTTTAAACGGATATGATGGAGCTTGTATCGGCAACGAAGGATGCTAAACAGGATGTACTTACCCTTCTGAAGCACCTGGTCTCACTTCCCTGGTAGAAGTTCACTTATCAAACCTAGCTTGTCAGTTCCAAAGTTGTTACTTTGCTTCTGGGTTTTGATTCGGGCATGGATTAGTATGTTTGTTTATAATTAATGGTTAACTCAAAGAAATCAAAGCCTAGACATATCAATGCCAGCAAAACGTTTTATTGTCGTCAGCAAAATATTGTTGATAAGTATTTATCTTTTTGTCTCCTTTGAAATTTTCTCCCATGGCGATTGGTTAATCTGCCGGGGTACATGAACGCACGCGACGTTCAGCGGTAAAACGGAAGTAACTCTTGCATCTCTGACGTCTATTTATGGTACACAAATATGGCGACAACGTACGCAAGTCACACAAAATACAAAATGGAAGTTAAAAAAATCCAACTGGTAACGCTTTGAAGAGTGACAAAAACGTTATACAGGGCCTTGGCAGGTTACACGGCCCCATGTACCCCGCCGAAGATGAATATACCCTTTGCCTGCGGCTTCGACGCGTATAGCTAGCTAATCAGGAGGTGTATCCTGTCCACTTCCTTTTAATACACGGACTTTCACAAGGTGAATTAGACCAGGTGCTCCGGAGAGTAAGGGTAATTATTCATGATACAGAAATCACCAATGACAAATGAGTGAAATAAATAAAAAGGAATGATTTAGATGTGGCGAAGTGATAAGTGATAAACCCCTTGTAAGCATCTCATACAAAGATGATCGTCGAAGAAAACAACATTGAAGATTGCGTATTATTACCGTTTCTTCAAGTGTGTACCATTACCACAGAGTAAAACCTGTGTCAAACCAAATCGAACACAAAAATTCCGGTCCATATACAAAGTATAATTCAAAAATCAAAGTTATAAAAAAAGCTTGCAAATAACTTTAAACAGCTTAAAAGTACGAACGTCTAGTAGGGAAGTAAGGCTTGGCGACGTATTACATTATACATTAACTTCTTGCAAATATTGTCTTTGATTAATAATGTAACAGATGTATAAATTTTTAAAACTCGCTAAATCTTGCCAAACCTTGACCTCAGCTCAGTAATTCAGGTCATTATTTATATATTATTTTTAATATCCTTGACTTTTAATATTTACTGTCTGTATTTAAACCCTTTGACATTTATCAATACCCACCCCTTCTCAGTTATGCATGCGAGAGATAGCGTTAAAAATGAATAAATATGAATAATCTGATGTCCTTGAAGCTTCATTTATTGTCAAAGTACACTGGTTAATTTCATGCATATATAAGATTAATACATAAACCGTGCATATTTTTAAGCAACATATTGAATTGGAGACATTTTATATAGATGTATTTCATAGCTCGATATCATTTTACTCATCTGGTAAGATTTTAATACATATTTTTAATCTAGAATAGCATGTGTGTTATATTTCTTATTAGTTTGAAACAAAAAACGCCGTCTTGCAAATTATTATATGGGTCTTTAAATAGAACATATAATTTTATACATGTAGCTGAAAAACATGTTTTGACATTACATATTTAGCAAACTTTCGACTGCTACTAATTAATAATGTTGTAATGTATGGGAAAATGCCTTGGATATTCAGTTTCCAGACGACTATAGGCTATCCATTGGGAACATGATGCAATTAATTATGATGCAATGTCCTTCTGGTTAAATATCTAGCCGTGTTTAGACTACTCCTGGGAAAATAGTAAAATTAAAAATGATTTTCAATGCCTTTCACGCTAAATATTAAGCCGGCTCTAGACTCCCAAAGCCAAGAACATTACATCACCTGACCAAATGCTATTTGAGCTTATGGGCATAGTAAAATCTGTGTATGTGTGTATGTGCGTGCTATTGTGTCAATGCCTGTGTCTTTAAACTTTATATTATGTTGTCAGAAGTATATATGAGTAAGCGGATTATTGCGTAAAGCTGAATCAGCATTATTTTAGCTATTCGCAACTTTAAATTGTAAAAGAAAGAATAAGTTGCATCAACATTATTTTAGCTATTCGCGGCTAGAAAATGAAAAGGAAACAATATTACATAAAAAACTTATGTACAACTAACTTAATTAAATAGAAGATTACTAAACTGAGTTTAGGACTAGTTGTATCACCGAAAAGTAATGAATACAAAAATGGACAATATATGATAAAACAATTATATTTAACCAAACAAGTTTATTTCCCGGAGGAAGGCTACTGATATTTCTAAAAAAAAATCTTGCATTCATAATCTTGAGAAAACAGTTTCCCTTGTGGCCCAAAGTCAACACCATTCAGTAAAATGTGTTCGATACATCGTTGACCTTAACAAGAGATTCATTGGGGAGGTAGTTATCCCATTTAAAAAAAAACAAACGTGTAAAATGGCTTGCCGAGTCTGGAACACCTCAGAATAAGACCGTCTCATCTTTTTGTACTGGGATAAAGATGTAAATTCATGGCAAGGTTCAGTATTACTTATTACCTTCCTTTCAATGGTTTTAAACCAGAATGGGGAATTAACCAAGACGTGATTTTTTAGATAATGCTTCTTTAGTAGCTGAATCGGCTTTTTAAAAGAAAAAATGCTTTAGCCTCAGTTGTAAATTTGGAACTTTAAAGGCGTTTATTGATGTTTCGCCCCAAAAATGACAACCCTAATTACCGGACTCACATTGTGTGATACATCAGAATCAATCGAAATGGTTTCTTTCTAGCCATGGAAGGAATTATAAGACTATATTTATCCTAAATAACGACAAGTCCATGCTGGTAATTAGCGTTTGGCTTGTTTCCGACTCTTTATATAATTTGTGAGATTCAAACTGATTTCTAGTTTTTTAAGAAACCAAGTTGGATCAAGATAAAACGTCATTCCTCCAAATGTGTCAGAAGTATTCATGGGTCGATGCAATTCAGATTTTTTTCGTGCCATTGTCACATCTACTAGAAAAAGTTCACGATGCCTTAAGCGGACAACAATCTTTTCCACAAATAGAGGTGTGAGAAAAAATTCTGATGTGACATTTGGCATCACTAGCATAAAGTCGTTTTCTGAAAAAATGTGTTCTGTAGTCTATTTGAAAATTTGGTTAAAAGATTCATATTGTTGGAAAAGTTTGGGAGATATTGATTGACACGAGGTTTTCAGTTTAGACATTATCTTTAAATGTCAATACAACGGGGTCAAAGAACAAGATTATATCCTAGTTTTAGAATTGATGCCTCTTCTCCACTTTTAACAATAGCGAATGTCAATTTTTAATTGACGTGATTCTTCGAAGCATGCTTAATTTCTGTATTCGAAACTGAGTTCAATGCATGACATGAAATAAGTTAAAAAATTGTTATATCTTGTCTGCATGTTAACATTTTCGTCATGAGTTCCTGTCTCAAGGTCACAGGTCGTAGTGAATACAGTGTTGATGAATTAGCTTTTAATTGCAATTGCAATATCTGGACTATTTTTTGTAGAGTTTGACTGGGGTTTTATTTTTATCTTTTCTTGTTTGTTAAATCGATTGCTTCAATGTTAGAATATTCATTTTTTCCTTGACGACACTTAACTTACATTTTAAAGTTTTAGACGTCATTTTTTACACACATAATACATGTGAAAAAACAAATATACTTTTTAATTTTTTGGTGCCTCCAGCTAAATTTATAAATAAAATAAAAAACATGTAAGGGATTTAAACATATATACAATAAGCGCTGATTGTAATAAAAAATTTCCAGGAACCCTTTGACATTCTTTGAGGTTGCGCACTAACATGTATAACTTAAGGAATCGCTGCTGAAAAAAGAACATAATGATTTAATGTTCTCGGCGCTCAATATTAAACATGCTTTGTATTATCACTTGAAAAACCAAAACGATATTATTCTTAAGATGTTGTAATGTTTTGATGCTAACTATTATGTCAAAACACTAAAATAATTCCTACTTTTAGGATAAAAATGGGGTTATGTCCTTGTTCTAAATATATATATTACTTAGGCCATTTCTCTAGATCTAGTTCACGTTTTCTGTTACAAGAGTAAGTTAATGAATTTTAAGCATATAAAAGATGAACACATAAAATATTTTAATGCCTATGTAACATATTGCATTTGACATGCCATATACATGTAGATGTATTTTATACACGTATGTAAATGGATATCGCGTTTTCTTATTAAGTAAGTTTTAATAAGGTCATATTATAACTGTAGAACATCTTGTGTTTTATATCTCGTATTATATGAATTTTTAAATTAATAACAAATTATTTTAATTTGTTTTGATTCAATTTAAAAAATAAAAAAAGATTCAATTTCAAAAATTTTAAAAATGTAATGTCCCTGACACAAATTGTTTTGCCAAAGTATCAAATAACAAAATTACGGTTGTATTAATATTTCAGTAATGACTTTTGACCCGGAAGTACTAAAGACTTATTGTTTGAAAATAAAACGTATTAGCGAGCCATTTCGAGTCGATGCATATACTGAATGAACACATGTTTCACTTTTTCAAGAGTCTTATTGCATGTAGTTCTTAAAGGGAAGGATTTTTGGTTCATAGTTTCGTAAATTCAGCTGAATTTTGATTGGTCAATATCCATATTCTTCAGACCATTGATAATAAATGATTGACGTCCCTCTTATATCAATCAAAACCAACCATACTAATCCATGTCTGAATCACAATCCAGAAGCAAAGTAAAAACTTTAGAACTGACAAGGTTAGACACGTGAACTTCCACCAGAGAAGTGAGGCCGGGTATTCCGGAAGGGTAAGCACCTCCTGTTTAGCTAGCTACACCCGTTACGTGTGTAATCAAAATAGTGTGAAAGGAACGTGCAACTATGAGACGTCAAATAAATCCAGGGCAATCCTGGACACAGGGACATCAAACTTATCAACAATAATGTGATGACGGCCATAAAACTTTTTGAGGGCCTTGATAAGCCTAGGCTTGCAATATTCTTGAGTCAACAATTTATTTGCAAGCAGCCTACTTCGTTGTACAAAGTCCCCGTAGTGGGAACAAGCTCTACTATAGCGTATTAATTGGGAAACAAATGCACCATAAGCAGGAAAAGCAGGTATATTGCTGCATAAAAAAGGAAATATCATGAGATCACTGGTAATTACTTTAGTCCCGTCCAATGTCTGACATTTTATGACCAGTTGTCAAAAAAGTAGTAGTCTGCTTTTTCTCATTTGCCTGTTTTATTATTAAATTGTATATTTTCATGTTATTCGTTGCGTTGTCCTTAATAAAGTGCATGTTTTTCACTTCTAAATTTAATTTATGTATTTCAATACCTTTTTCTTTGAAAGATGTCGTGTTTTGCATTAATCAAAGACAAACATAACGACCAATGTTCACATTAAAATCTCACAAGCAAAGTGAAAATATGAAAATTTTGCAATTTAAAATAAATACTTTAACGATGATTATGTTTGCTCTATATCTTGAGATATTTTTAAAAACCTAGTTTTGCAATTATGATGAAGGTTTAAAAAGAACTGAGAGATTTATTGCAGGAAAGCATGTCAATAGACAATGTAACCGGGAATTAGCTAGGTTTATATACAAAAACGTGTTTTTCACGTTAACCATAATACAAAACAATGGAACAAATCATGAACAAACATACTAATTCATGTCCGAATCACAATCAAGAAGCAAAGTAAAAACTTTGGAACTGACAATTTAGGTTAGACGCGTGAACGTCCACCAGGGAAGTGAGGTTGGGTGCTCCGGAAGGGTAAGCACCTCCTGTTTAGCTAGCTACAGCCGCCACGTGTGAAATTAAAATTGTATCAGAGGAGCATGGAACAAGAAAATACATCTTACAAGATAAATTCATTTTGATACCACATATTATTAAACTTCCTCCTCTTGACATTCACGAAATAACAAACATATATAAAGATATATCTAGTCGAGTTTTTAAAGACTCTTACCTTAGTATATTAGTTTTTGTTAAAAAAAACTTTTTACGTGGATAATATTTCAGGGTAGCTGTACTTTTGTGGATCTCCCCGGTACAAGTTCATATATTTGATAACCTTGCAAGTTTCAACGTTTCTACTTTGCATTTGGAGATTTTATTTGTACAACGACACGTATGCATTATATGTGTAATTCAACATCACGATATCAAGACAAAAATTGTCATTGATTGAAAATTA
Source organism: Anadara kagoshimensis (assembly GCA_021292105.1). Taxonomy (NCBI): domain Eukaryota; kingdom Metazoa; phylum Mollusca; class Bivalvia; order Arcoida; family Arcidae; genus Anadara; species Anadara kagoshimensis. The sequence continues at coordinate 40,976,198 of CM037861.1, read as the reverse complement.
TCACGCTTCTATGCTTCCATCAATGTACTGACGCTCCTATATATTATTGAGGGAAGTATGTTCATTAAGTTACGTTCTTGTTTTAACATCATTAATTTTTAAATTAAATTCACTATTTATTGTCAGCGTAACACGTATTACACAAAGTATCTTATGAAAGGTAACACATGTGTGAATTAAATTAGAAACTAAAAAGTGTATTTTAAATGTTATATATATATACATACATATATATATATATATATATATATATATATATATATATATCGAAAAGTAAACAAGTTCACACAAGTAGTAAAATATATAGAAAAACAAAAAGTGAAGATTCATCGAAATTTCGTACTATTTATCTACATGTTCTATTGTAAATACACATTCCCAACCGGTTTCATTGAATTTCTTCAGGGGAATGGAACTGTTTTCTTGACGTAACTATAGTTATTATTATGACGTCATAGAACAATTATTGCCGATTACCGCGCCGTCTACCATTATAACATTGGGGTAGGGGCATATAATCTCCATAATGATAATTATGCATATGAATATTGTCTCTGTTACAGTTTACCCCTTTATTACTCCTCCAAGAATGGTATGGCGGGTTAATTGTCTCTTGTTTGTTATCAAGGTTCTTAGTTGCGCGTATGTAGTTCGGATGTTTTGGATACCATGATTTGTTTCTATGCGATTTCATCACATCAGTATTCCCCGAACACTTGTCTACGCTAGATTTTACCACGTCGGCAAATGATTTCATTTTGTCCATGTCGGGACCGTTTTTTATGGCACATAATATCTGCTTCTTTGTGTTTGACTTTGCTGTTCCTTTATCTCTTTTCTCCGGTTTACCGACTTTTCCTGTGTTATGTGAATTTAGAGATTTGAAAAATGGATTTTTACCATGGAATTTATCTTGAAATTCTACCCGGTCTTTTTTCCTTTCTCTTTTCTCTGGTTTTCCTACTTCTCCGGTATTATCGGAAAATAGAGATTTGTTATTTCTCTGTTTGAAAAATGGATTTTTACCATGGAATTTATCTTGAAATTCTACCCGGTATTTTTGCATCCATTTTTCTTTCTTTTTTCAATGTTTTTGAGATATTTTTTCATGTTCCATACATACTTGATTCCACATCATTTTCAGTAAATTGCATACTTTTGGTGTGTTTTGATCCCGAAACATGTTGTGCATATCCATATCTATGTTTTTGTATTCTTCAGTACATTTGGCACTTCTAAGCCTTAAAAGTTCTATCTCCGTATTAAAAGTTTGTAAAGCCAGAGATTCCCGGCATTTGCGTTGTTCATCCGGTTCTGTTTTTATCTCTCTTATTTGGAATTTTCTTGGGATAATGATTGGATTGGAAGACTTCCAGGAATTGTACACAGCATATTTCCGTTCGTTTTTCAGCTTATTCCAGAATTTTGACTTCCTTAATCCAATTTTTTCATTCCACAAGTTGTTGATCTTTTCTTTAAATTCCATGGCTTTAAGTTTTACCGTAATTGCAGTGGATACGTTTTTCTTCTTCAAATCAGCTTTTTCTGCACATGTCCTTCCGAAACATGGTCCAATGAAATCGTTATTTGACAGTGAATTCTCTACGGTATTGTCTCGGGATATTTCGGAATCCTCTTTGTTCTGATTATTGTTTTTATCATCTTGAGGATTTTCGTCCATTAATCCAGTAAGCAAATTATAGATTTCACTGACTTTTCCACTAAGTAAAGTTATATCTTCTTGAATGCACATAATAGTAAACTGTAAATCTTCTTTGGATATTTTCGTAGAATGACGTCATAGAACAATTATTGCCGATTACCGCGCCGTCTACCATTATAACATTGGGGTAGGGGCATATAATCTCCATAATGATAATTATGCATATGAATATTGTCTCTATTACAGTTTACCCCTTTATTACTCCTCCAAGAATGGTATGGCGGGTTAATTGTCTCTTGTTTGTTATCAAGGTTCTTAGTTGCGCGTATGTAGTTCGGATGTTTTGGATACCATGATTTGTTTCTATGCGATTTCATCACATCAGTATTCCCCGAACACTTGTCTACGCTAGATTTTACCACGTCGGCAAATGATTTCATTTTGTCCATGTCGGGACCGTTTTTTATGGCACATAATATCTGCTTCTTTGTGTTTGACTTTGCTGTTCCTTTATCTCTTTTCTCCGGTTTACCGACTTTTCCGGTGTTATGTGAATTTAGAGATTTGAAAAATGGATTTTTACCATGATATATATATATATATATATATATTGTATATATATATATATTAATGTATGAACAACCGTAAAAATAAGATAAATGACCTGAACCAAATATATTTTCAATCAAGCCTTTTAACAATCATTTCAACTTTCATATGTTTCTATTATCAATATTACCCGTGACAGGTGTTGCTAGATAATCCAGGAGTGCTTTCCCTCCCGGAGCACCCGGACTCACTTCACAGGAAGAAGTTCAAGATTTTTACTGAATTAGCAAGTTTTAAAATTTTGCTTTACTTTTAGATTGTGGTTTGGACGTGGATTTTTACTTTTTTTTTAACTGACATACTGTATAAGAAGGAACATTAGCGGTAGGAAACTTTCTCGGTTTTGATCTTTTTATTTTTCGGCAAGAAATTTTCACGGTTCCGCCTGTAGGGAAAGTGTATAAAGGCAGGAATCAAATTTCGAAGGAAAGACATATTCTCGGTACAAGAGCCACAGTTAAAATGGTTAATATTTCTTCACCGCGACTGTTTCTTCTTATACAGTATATAAATGCTTCGTGTCAGTCTTTGGGCTAGTTATTATACAGAGTGGATTTTGTTTAGCTACTACTTTAGGTTCTACGATTTTACAACAACTAATTGAATAAAAGTTACGCACAAATACACATATAGAGCAACAATAGTTAATGTGATAACTTAATGTATGTTTTGGCTGTAAGGCTTCTTGTCCATAACCTAATCAGATTCTATAAGATGATATGAATAGATTTACTCATTTATCTATTGTGACTGAATAACAAAGATAGATTGAATTATCCTATCCATTTTGTCCTAAATGTACCAGTTCTCACTGTTTTCTTTGTACAACATGTATTGTCTTACAAAGAGTACAAACGGAATCTTGGAGAATTTTCTATTTCAATAGACAGTAATTATTCACATGTCATGAACAATGTTAAACCCCATCGGTCAAGAATTCTATTTACTGATCCTAAAATCTTGAATCGTTTGAAATTAGGTTTCAAATGACACTCATTTACAACTTATGTGAAACAGAACCAAGATTAGTCTAGGGAACAACAATAATGAAATACAACAATACCTATGTGTACCGACTGTAATTATTATCTGCAATATTTTCTGCTAAATCAGTATATAACATCTTTTAAGGATAAGACCCAACTGACCCATATTTCTATATACCCTATATATTCTGATAAAACAAAAAGTAAAATACATCATACTAAATACATAACTATAGCAATGTATTATTCATGAGGAATTGTATGTCGAAATGGTCGTCTAGTGCTGAAAAATTAAATCGGTTTAGAAATAACTATATAAATTCTTAAAAACCTTGTAGTAATAACATCATTCTAATTTAGTGTCATTAGGAAGACTGAACTCATACTCCAATCTAAAAGGTTACTGACGTTATTCTAGCGTTGTTACATGACCTCGTGTTTGGCGTGACTTGTTCGCATTATCGATTTTTTAGAATTATACAATAATCTGAAATTTTCATTTCATTTTTGTCTGTATGATATTCAATTCATTAAACCCTTATCAATAAATATTCGTTTAATAAATACGATATTACCTGAAAACAAAATATGCTTTTAATTTTTTAAACATTTATGTAAAATTATCGAGCGGTTACTAAGTGTACATATTTTTACTTGACTTTCCTTCTGGTTGGCATTTTTAAGTACAACCGTGTTCTAAGACACAATTTTCTATAGAGTTAATAATCGTATAATGACCTCTTTCTTTTGATTATCTGGAAGGATTGTTAACAATGTGTGATATTGGATTTGGTATGTCTTGAGGAGTTAATTATAATACTGATATAAAGGAAGCAGTAGGCTACCAAAGATAAGAACGTCAGTGTCAATTTTATTATGAAAACTGAGACAATAAATGACTACAAATCAATTTTTACTTTCCAAACATGTCAATTATACGAGTTGAATTCCGTTTATTTTACGCGAAGTTATATAGTGTCCACAGCGGCTGAGTGACTGGATAATATTGACCATTTATATATTAGATTTGTGGACGGAAAAAGAAAACGAATAACTCTTAAAGCGGAAAGATTAAAACAATACAGACTTCATCTATCAATCTTCTGAGAAACTAATTATTTCAAATAGAAAATAGAGTACAGGCTCTATATTCATCTCTTCGATCTGTTTACATTATGTAGTAGAAGTAGTGTACTTAAGTAACTTTGAAGCTTTGAAATATACAAAGCAGCAAGGAATACGCAACAGAAAATAAAATAAAAGAAGCATCTAAAATTGTAAATCCCTTTACGTATTCACTGAATATAGTAAAAAGATATAAAATGAAGTAAAGCACTGTTGCAGGGTCATTACCAAATTATGTCACAAACAGTTCCTATTTGTTTGTTAGTTATTTAATCATGAAATAAATAAGTGATCGGTACTCGATATCAATACATCGATAAAATGGCTTAACCAAAGGGAAGATATTTTGAGTACTGCTATTCGTATATGAGTGTTTAGACCATTCGATCATCAAAAGTGTCAGATATTGCTATTTCTTATCGTGATGGAAAATCACAATGTTAAATCTCACGAATTTTTTGTCGTAAATGTATTTGGTAACACATATGCGAATACTATGCCATAGAAATAAAATGTTTCAAGTATTTGATGTGTATCGAGAAAATGTGGGTTTTTTTTAATTTTTCAAAATGTTATCTCTATTATTGTTCTTAAGATGATTAAGTATGTGATATAAGAATCGAGATGTTTTATCTGTTAAGTAAATAACGTGATAACGTTATAAAGTGTAAATGGAATTAGTATTATATCATTTGACAAAACATTTTGAGAAATGTCACTTTAGAAAGCACGAAGATATCAGCTGCTAGACATCTATTGGGAAAACGTGTTTTTCAAATGCACTTATCTAGTGTTTCAAAACGAAATCAATTTTATTTTTATTTCTTTGTAGAGAGAAGAGAACTAAATAAACTCTCGATGCTTATTTTCTTAATGTCAACAAAATAGACTGTTAATTCTGATTTAAAAACTATCTAATTCCAAGAACGGTTTCGTGACAGAATCAAAGATTTGCTGACTCGATGAAAATGCGTTTCCACATGAAATATTAAGATGTAGAATATACTTTGGTTTAAGGTTGATTTAGTCTCAAAAATCTGTCTGATATTGCTCCAAAAACGGTTTAATTTTATGAATAATATATAACAGATGAATTTAAAACTTCAGTTTCATGACCACATGTATAAAACTGAAAAAAATCGTATTTCTGTTTGATTAAAGAGTCATGTGGTTTATGAAGTGTGCGTTATTGTCTGACAATATTATATTAATTCATGTTTTATAACCAAAAGAAAAGACTCATTTTGATTTAATGACAAGTATGATTTTTTTTTAATTTCCTTTGTGCCAATTTTACCCCAGATTCTTAATTATATGTCATCTTCCCGATAAATTCACCGATCTACAAACTAAAAGTAATACAGGATTTATATTTTTATTATTTATTTTCTATTTAGCTATTGAAAGATTTGTAATATTACTTAAAGGCTTTATATTACCACGACACCTTTTTCTAATATTTGATCCAATTCCTTCGATCATGAGGATTATCATTGTTTAGTATTCTTCATGCAGCCTGCCCAATTTCTCAAAACAGTATTTTAATATTACATTTCTATTTTTCTGTTTTGTTTTATTGTTATTGTCATTTAAAGTTGATATTTAACATGTATTTATAAAACCGGACTTGAATTTTTTATGTTTTTAACCTTTACATGAACTGCTTGCCTTAAAAGATTTCTAGCTTCGATAAATCTGTGTGTTTTCTATTTCAAATTCAAGTCAACAATATGAAGTCACTACTACCAGGTTAATTAAGTTAATTAATCTCTAATTTCGGTTTTGGAATCCAATTGGTGCTTTTTAACTATGAGTATTGTATTTTACATTAGTTAATGTTAATCGCAAAATGTATCATTTATTGACTTAATACGGAATTTCTAGTTCGGATTTTTATTTATTTTAGGGCGAAAATGACGTTATTACGTAATATTATGTTAGATATGAGGTTCTAGGTCATGGGTTACGGTTCAAAAGAAAAAAAACGATTTTTTGTGCGATTACCGTTTATGGCCGTCAACACAATATTATTGACAAATATGATGTCTTTGTATCTAAGGCTGCCATGGATATATTTGACACCCCGGGGTTACGTTTCCTTCAAAACACGGCAACATTAACAGAAGAATAGAATGGAGATACTTACCCGTCCTATTCTATCTTTGATCTTACAGCAATGATAAGAACATTTATGACTTTTTGCTATGTTCTTAGTGTTTCTTGCTTTGATACCTTCATTTGTCAACGTCTCTAGGCTTTTAGGTTTTTTTCATTGTCGTAACTTCTCGATGCTTTCACATTGTTATCATACGTTAAGCTATACATAATAAGGAATCACTTTTTTGTTATAACAAATACACAGATTTTTTTTCGATTGGGTAAAGCAAATGTTCTTTTAGCAATAAAACAAAAAATATGTATCTTTATTTTTGTAGCACTGTAAATAAAGTGACTAAAACATAAAATATTGAAAAATGAGCATAAACGGAATGTTATAGTAGTGACACTGCTAATGATCCTTGAACAGAAATACTTAATTCAACAAGAGTAAAACTATAATCAGTGAAAGTAAAATGGGGGCAATCTAATAATACTAACACCACGCACATGATACATGCAAATTAACGCATGTGCCTGTAAAATATTGGCGATTCATAATTCAATATATCAAAATCTCCCTGTATGACCATTTATTTGTATACTGTTGCAATGTTAATTGCGGTAGCTATTGTCAGTATCAGTACATAATTTTCATTTATTATCATCAAGAAACAAGCTGAAAAAATGATGATCAAGATAAATTGTAAATAATATAAACTTTATTCTGTCTATATTCTGAAATTTCCAACGCATATACCTACGTCTCCAGTGCAACAGAAAGGTACAAAATAAAATTAATTCAAGATTTCTTTCTCTAGGCATTTTGTCAAAATGGAAGAATTGCCAGGATAAAAGCTGGAATACATTACCAAAATTAGAAAAAAGTAATGTGCTCACATTATTTGTATATGGTCAAGTATAATGTAAAAAACCGTTAGGTTAAACAATATACTAGATTTCTTACTTAAAGAATGATTTAGCGCTGCTCTACTTGAACACTGATTGACCAAACAAATTTAGATAATTAAATAATGACCTTTAACTACCCCTCTGCTTAATGTTCACTTGCTGTATAAATATCCCGCAAAAAAAACAAGACGGATACTGATGTTAAAAGACCGCTATTGATAAAATTAGAAGAATGCATTGGGAGCTTTGTACTAGACTTGACCCAATTGGCTTGGGATCTATTAGGACATTAAATCTACTTAAGTAGCGATTAGTAAGTTTTGTTTATGCATATATGTGTATTATTGGCGTCTGCGTGGGACGTTAGACGGTTAATGACCTGTATAAGCCTTCAATTAGAATTGATTCGTCTGATTATAATTTTATTTGAAAAGGTCAAATTACGCTAAGACAAAGAAGCAGATTGACATGGATACTCAAGTGACTTAATTTTATTGAAAGATATTCGCTCTGTGTTACAGTTTACATAAGTAAAAGGTAATTAGATTGGAATAATAAAGAGATCTGAGCTTCCCAATCCTTGAAAAGATTTCATTTGCACTGATTAATTTTCCATCAGAGAAACGATCAAACTTGACAGTATTTAGTTCATTGTACCCTTTTAACTAATGGCAAAACATTATCTTTTTTATTTTTTCCTGTTATTCAAAGTAGCGATACGTCATTCGTTTCATGTACCGCTCCTACAACATTTTCTTACACTTTGATGATAATGCGATGACTGTCAACTCATCCTGCTATAAGAGTGTTTGCTTTTCATTCACTACGCTATATTAGAGCTTGTTTTGACTACGGTAAAATAAAATTAATGACTCAAGCTGGTAAATAAATTGTTGACAAAGGTATACTGCAGGCGTTTGCTTATCAAGCCCCTCAAAAAGCTTCACAAGATATCTTTGCCCTTTAGGAACACCCAATCTCATTTTTATGTTGGAGCTTGTTTATCCTAATTTGTTAGTTTCACAATCTTTGAAGTTGTAATTTTGACATAATTTGGTATGTTTGTTTTTGATTTTACGAAGAACATAAGGTTAATTGCTGCATTTTGAAAATTCTCGTAATAACCTTAGAACTGATTGTAGGTTGAAATATTCTTTAGAACTACAGAGACATGATGTATAATACAGGATAATAGATTTTTATCAAAATGTTGAGTATTGTAGCACCACTTATTGAATGATATTAATTTAAATTCTATTGGACGAAATTTATGTTACTTGTCATACTCAGGTTCCCGTAAAAATGCATTATCAAAGGTTTTTAATCATAATAAGGGTGGGTTTGAGGCTGCAATAATGTATTTTTAACATGTTCGGTATTCTTAAATATCAAATATTTGAAAGTATGCGAGTAAAAAATAACCTATTGATATACCAAGATGTGTACTCTAAATAGCAACTACAAGAAATCATGATATATAATTGATATACCAAGATTTGTGTTCTTAATAGCAACTACAAGAAAATCATGATATATAATTGATATACCAAGATGTGTACTCTTAATAGCAACTACAAGAAAATCATGATATATAATTGATATACCAAGATGTGTGCTCTTAATAGCAACTACAAGAAAATCATGATATATAATGGTATCAAGATGTGTGCTCTTAATAGCAACTACAAGAAAATCATTGTATATAATGGTACCAAGAAAGTACAGATATAAATTACCTATAAATACTCTGACCTGCATTCTGTGATTTGATTGAAAAATATTTCAAATCACGTTAATATGTTTTTGGCTCCACGATACGTGTAAGTATAACCGTAGATTTTGAAAAAAAGTGATAAATCTATGAAGTAAGAAAGAAAATTTGATATACTCTTGTATTAATCAAGATGGTGCGATCAGGCGTAAAATGACGTATTACATTCCTTGTTTGGTTTGAAGAAAACACGATTAAGCCACTAGAGTTGTAAATTGGAAAAAGTCAGTGCCTGTCAGAGAAATCATAATACATAACTTTACAAACGATTTATTTACATGTATCATAATTAAAGAACTCTGAATTATTGCAGAGGTAACATATAGTAATCAATCTACATTTAGAAAACACATATGTCGACTGTTTGGATAACAAGCCAATGAACTGTTTGAAAAAAACCAACGAAATAAAGCCATACGCTAAATATGAGTATCAATTGTCTAGAAACACAAAATGTCATGTAATACAAGAATTAGAAGCTGAATAAAACGCTAGAAGTAGAAATGAAAGCACAACAACAGGGCTTCAAAACAATAAATTCAGATGACAATTTAGAATATGGATGTTTGGACTGACATAAACCTAATTTAAGTTGCAAAACATATTTTGGCGATAAAAAATTCAATCAAGAACAATATACAATAATTAAAGAAGGAAAAAGAAAAGAACATTAAACAATAAAAAACATTACACTTCAATAATCTCTTATTTGTGCTAGTTGATTCATCAGGTCTGGAATCTTTCCCTCATCTTTTTCAATAAAATATTATTATCTACTGATTCTATTGCAGAACTCTTCTGTGATCTATAAATTGTAGATCAGACCTGGTTTAAGTCAGTTGTAATACGGTTACTGATCTGTACAGGTCTTCAATAAAAAATTAATCAAAATTGATTTCCCTTGTTATAACCGTATTTGTTAAGGTCAAATCAACTAAGAAAAATATCATATTGACATAGATACTCAGGCGAATAATAACTTTAATGAAGGATATCCAGACATAAGTTTATGATATGGTTTACATAGAGAAAAGTAATTAAGCTGGAAAAGCCGGAATTTAAGACTCCGATGCCGAGTTATATATCTGTTTTGGTCGTGATTAATTTCCCATCAGTAAAATATAATAACTGAAAGTATTAGGGTCATTGTGACATTACTAATAAAAAGCATAATCATGGTGCTTTTCTCTTGTTATTAAATGTATAGTTGTAAAAAGCGTTACATTTTGTTATTTTTTTACAAATTGATTATGTGAAAATGTTAATTGTAAATCTCGTTTTAATTAAATTTAACCATTAATTATGTTTTACGAGCTGCGAGCATAGCTAGCTTTAAAAAAGTGCTTACCCATCTAAAGCATCCGACTTTACATTTTGGAGAAAGTAAACTTGTTCAAATTAACTTTCTAGTTTTCGCTTTGCTTGGGATTTAAAATTTGAATTGATCACTGATCGAGGATATTTTATGTATGTTTTGTCTAAGGATACCTTTCTAACATATATTACAATTATTTTTTTTTCGAAATCGTTAGAGGTTTTGATAACGCTTGTCGAATAATAAAAATTTCATTTTTATTTAACGAAAATACAACTCCACCAATTATCATATATGTTTATAAGATGTATAAGCTGTACAATAAATGGTCTTGTTTGCCATTTAGATACTGAATATTAGCCCTTGTACATATGTCGTGCTTTAAAGATTATTCTTTGAATAGTGCTTGGGAGTATGGCCCATTAAGATTGCAATACGTATATAGTAGCGTTGTGTGCTTTAAATTAAAAGTACACATGAATTTTCATGTACCGTTGTATCTATAAAATGTATTTTAATAGCCTGACCTCTATTCTATGGTTTGTTTTCAAATACATTATCAAAACACGTTTATGTGTTTTTGGCTCCAAGATAGGCATTGGTATAATAATCATTTTTCATATAAAGTAATAAAATCCTGGAAAAAGAAAGAAAATCTGATATACTCTTGTATTAATCAAGATCGTGCGATCATGAGTAAAAATGACGTATTACATTCCTTGTTTAGTTTGAAGAAAACACGATTAAGCCACTAGAGTTGTAAATTGGAAAGAGGTCAGTGCCTGGTCAGAGAAATCATAATACATAACTTTACAAACGATTTATTTACATGTATCATAATTAAAGAACTTTGAATTATTGCAGAGGTAACATAGAGTAATCAATCTATATTTAGAAAAGACATATGTCGACTGTTTGGATAACAGGCCAATAAACTGTTTAAAAAAACCAATGAAATAAAGCCATACGCTAAATATGAGCATCAATTGTCTAGACACAAAATGTCATGTAATACAAGAATTAGAAGCTGAATAAAACGCGAGAAGTAGAAATAAAAGCACAACAACAGGGCTTCAAAACAATAAATTGAGATGACAAGTTAGAATATGGAAGTTTGGACTGACATTAACCTAATTTAAGTTGCAAAACATATTTTGGCGATAGATAATTCATTCAAGAACAATATACAATAATTAAAGAAGGAAACAGACAAGAACAATAGACAATCAAAAAACTTTGAACTTCAGATAAACTCTTATTTGTGCGATGTGATTCATCAGGTCTGGAATCTTTCCCTCGTCTTAGCAATGAAATGTTAATAACTGTTGCTTCTATTGCAGAATTCTTCTGTGATCTATAAATTGTAGATCAGACAGTTACTGATTTGTACAGGTCTTTAATAAAAAATTAATCAAAATTGATTTCCCTTGTTATAATCGTATTTGTTAAGGTCAAATCAAACTAAGAAAAATATCTTATTGACATGGATACTCAAGCGAAAAATCACTTTCATGAAAAGTATCCGGACACAAATTTATGATATGGTTTACATAGAGAAAAGTAATTAAGCTGGAAAACCAGGAATTTAAGACTCCAATGCAGAGTTATATGTCTGTTTGGTCGTGATTAATTTCCCATAAGTGAAACATAATAACTGATAGTGTAAAGGTCATTGTGATATTACTCACTAAAAAAAGCATAAATATGGTTCTTTTCTCCTGTTATTTTATGTATAGTTCGTGAAAAGCGTTACATGCTGTCACGCAGAATTTTGTTAATTTTTTTTTACAAATTGATTATGAAAAAATGTTAATTGTTGATCGCATTTCAATTAATATTGAACCATTCAACTATGGTTTTATTAGCTGTGAGCATAGCTAGCTTTACAACGGTGCTTAACCATCGAAAGCATCCGACCTTACAACTTGGTGGGAGGTAACATGTTAAACTTAATTTTCTAGTTTGTATTTTGCTTTGGAATTATTGATTTAAATTGATTAATGATCGATCGAGATATCTTTTTCTTGCACCCCAGATAGAAAAATCCATAAAAAGACAGGTGCAAGATATCTCCATCTTGTACCCCCCTGTGCAAGATAGCCTACATGCCGTTTTTCCCGCAAAATTTTATCAACAAAATCAGAGGTGTATCGAAGGTTGAAATTGATTTTAAATTGAAAAATTGTACTTTTTGATGCAAGAAATAGAATCAATCACTACTTGTAGTGCCAGATAAGAAGATCTCAACCCTCGTTTTAATATATTTTGTCCAGAACTCGGCAAGCCTCGTTCTGGACCAAATATATTAGAACTCGGGTTGAGATTTCCCTATCTGGCACCACAAGTTGTGATAGATTCTATTAATGCATGTTTCATCCAAGGATACCTTCCTTACATATAATGCAATTTAAATAACTGTTTTTCAAAATCGTACGAGGTTTTGGTAACACTTGCTGAATAATGAAACTTTTATTTTTATTTAACCAAAATACAACTCGACCAATTGCCATGTGTAATATAAGATTTAAAAGCTGCATAATGTTCAAAGTGTCTTGTTTGCCCTTCTAAATGTTGGATATTACTCCTTGAACACATGTCGTGCTGTAATGTTTATTAGTTTGAACAGTGCTTAAGTGTATGACATGGCCTACTGAGATTGCAATACGTATATAGTGTTGTATATTTTTAATGGAAAGTACACAGCAATTATTTTGATATCCTGACCTCTATTCTATGGTTTGTTTTCAAAACATCAAAACACGTTTATGTGGTTTTGGCTCCATGATAGGCGTTAGTATAATAATAATTTTGAGATAAAGTAATAAAATCCCTAAATAAGAGAGAAAATCTGATATGCTCTTGTATTAATCACGATGGTTCGATCATGAGTTAAATGACGAATTGCATTCCTTGTTTGATTTGAAGATAACACAATTAAAGCACCAGTGATGTAAATTGGAAAAAAGGTCAGTTTTTGGTCAGAGAATCTAAATACATAACTTTACAAATGATTTTATTACAGGGTGAAATAAAATGGGTCCTTTAATTACTCTAAATTTGAACAAATGTCAATTTAAAGCCTTCATCTTTTATGACGAAAAAACACATTAAATGAAAAAATACGTGGGTTGTTCGGTGTTATAATCAGTACAATGTACTGCTTTCGTAAAAAATTAAGACAACAGTACTATTATCAAAAGAATTGCCATCAGAGACAAAAATGGAACGCCATGACCGGAGCACTTCACCATCAATAACGGCGTTATGGTGTTTTCCGAAGGGGTGGGATATGATGTTTTCAGAGGAATACACATTTTTTTCTCTACCGATCACATGATTTAATGATTCAATGATCCAATCAATTCAATGAGGTATAAATATAAAGCACCCGGTGATCGGACAAAATTAATTGCGATTAATAATTTCATTTGTTTTTAACAAAAATTAGCTATATGAACCAAACTGGAATTTGTAACCTCTGAACACGGAACCATAAGCACAGGTTTACCTGCTTCACATTGCAATAAATTATAGAAGTGAATATTATTGCTTTCAAAACATCATTTTTATTGCACCACAAGTTATGCCATAAAGGGTTTGATCTGTATTCCTTAAAATGTTTGAACTACACTGGGTAAACGTGAAACAATGTTCTCTGATTTAACCGACTAATGAACAGACAATAACTAAATCTAAAAAAATCAAAAAAATGACTGTCTTTACTCGATTTCCAATGGCAGCTGAAATGTCAAGGTTAAGATAATTTCTAATTTTTGGCAATTGATTCATCAGATAATCCATTTTTTCTCTGTTAGTGACTGCTGTCATTGTGACATGTTTCATTCCGTGAGTTAGCTCAGTAGTAAAAGTTTCAAAGTCGAAACTGGCGTAATAAGGTTAATGGCTTGTATAAGTCTTCAGTCGGAAGTAAATAAAATTGATTCTCTCGATCATAATTAAATTTGTTGAGGAGGTCAGACCAGACTAAGACAAAGGATTAAATTGACATAAATACTCAAGTGAGTACTTTCTATAATGAAGAGGATTCAGACATAGGTCTATGTTATGATTTACAAAGATAAAAGGTAATTAACTGTGATGATAACAAGATTTAAACTTCCCGTAGTAAGGTTATATACCTCTGATTAGTAGTAATTATTTCCCCATCAGAGAAACAAAAGAAACATAAAAACTAACAGTGTTGAGGGCATTGTGTCATTACTAACTAATGTAGAAACATTATAACCTTTTTCTTGTTATACAAGGATTAAATACGTCGAAAGTTATTTATTTTTTTATTACGCCATTTTGTTTTAGTTTATGGTCGTCAGCACAATATTGTTTATAAGTATGATGTCTTGGATTACAAAATTACCATAGATATGTTTGCCAACCAGTAGTTCTATTTTTCTTTATTCCCAATTTTGAGTACACATCTGACAGTTGTAGCAAACTTAACAGGAAGGTTCTTACCCTTCTGAAGCACCCGACCTAACTTACCAGGTGGACGTTGACGTGTTTATCTAATTTGCCAGCTTCATAGTTTTTACTTTGCTTTACGATTGTGGTTTGGACATGGATTGGTATATTTGTTTTTTATACAAAGCGTAATTAAGGAAAGTGTTATCAAATGTTATTTGTAATACACTTCGTGCTTCTTATATTAGATAAGAATTGTTCTAGTGATTTTTATATTGTTTTGTACAAATAAGAAGAAGAATTTTCTGCGAAAAAAGGGAAATTTTATATCTTTGACATAGAAACATTAAACAAATATCTTTAATTAAGCCTAAACGTGTCCACATTTAGCAATCTGTACGCCCTTGGTATCCGTAATCAAATTATTTTAAACTTTCCATTTTGTAATAAACCAATTACTATGGAGACCCCTTGTCTTAAAAACAACGGTTAACATAACTTTAAGTAGTTAAAATAGAAAGGATAAATTTCATTTGTTGAAAACAACCAACGCAAACAGGAATACGAAAAAACGTCAATTAATAACAGAAACAGCAACACAAGATAAAATAAGGTAAGACGGACACGATTAAAACAATTAAATTCGTCACCATATTTGCTCATCTTACATGCTTTTTTTAAAATGTTTCAGTACTAGAAAAGATTTTACACAGTTCTTATTAGACATTTCTCACTTCAATATACTGTGCACACTGACGATATACGATATACTGTTGAGGGGTCGTTTCAAAATTGTCAGTCCTTTTTTATCTACACATTCACGCTTTCTCACGCTTTTTTACAAGCATAAATATTTGGAATTACTTCCCAGAACAGTTGAATCGGTGAGACAATTTCATTAATTTTCTTGCAGTATGATCTCTATTTTCCAACGAAACTCATAATAATACTGACGGCTTGATATAAATATATCTTTGACCGATGTATAGCAATATGAATGTGGACGGCATGTTTGATAAGGTATTGGCACAAAATAAACATGCAGCCACAGAGTATACAGTGACCTGTTCTGTCAATTGGACATTTAATGTTAAGGTATACATGTACATTGTCCAGATGGCCCTATTCCTGTCATTTCAAATGTAGAGTACTTGACAAAAAGAGTTTTCTATTTTCTATTCTATTGTTAGTCGGACCAAACCGGGACTTAAGCCTTTAGCGTTCAACAAACACTGCTAGACATTATGCTTTAGTATTTATACGAGATTGCACGAATAAACTTTAATCATAATATGCAATTGCCGTAACACTATAGAAAAAATGCAAATAATGTTTAATATGAAATTAGTCAGTTTCTGCACCTTATGAAAAGCCAAAATGTTTGATAGTGTCGGAATTTTCTAAATGATGAATTTTATCGACACTGTCTTGTCCTCACGTAGATTATCCTTTCGGTAGGTTCGCGTTTTTATTTTATTACATTTTAATGTTTTATTTCTATGTAATTATTTTTAGCTTTTTTTAACTCGAGATTCCATTATATACGACGATTCGGTTCTCTTACTCTACGTATTACTTCTATCATTAGATGCTTTCGACTTGCGTCCTTGTGTTTTTTTGATAAAAGTTTCTCCTCAATATTATATGGATATCTTTTCTTTTTAATATCATCCAAGTTCCAGTGGACAACACTAATCTAATTCCTAATACAGTGTGTGTTTTGTGACAATAAAATCACACACAACAGTATCAACCGGGAGGAACGACGTCGGCATTTTCTTCCTTCTCACTGTAGTATTTTAAGTGACAAAATATATCCTTAAACACAGAAATTGTTATTGGAAAATGGAAAATGTCTCGCTTTTCTAAATAAAGAAAGAAAATTTAGGAGTTCAACCCTGTAGAATGTTCAAGATGGAAATTGAAGTGTACAGAATACTGAACGCTATCTGACGTCACCCGCGTTTAATGATTAAAAGTGTTATGAAATATACCTCTGGTTTAATTTGTAGAAGAACAATGAGAAATATTCAAGCCGTACACCATTTTCGGTGTCAACTAAATAAGTTACATCTTTGGAAATGACCCCCACTCAACTGTATACCGTATATAGTCAGCGTTAGTAGTATATTGAAGTGAGAAATATCTATTATGTTGTAATAATGGGTGATAATGAAGTGTTTCGATAAATTGTGTACTTGACAATCTTAATCATATCGGCAGTCAATATGGGCGGACATGGCCGATTGAGAATCTTAATTATATCGGCAGTCAATATGGGCGGACATGGCCGATTGGTATTGTCACTGGCTTTTGAAGTTAATGGCTCTGTATTCCAACTTGAGACTTGGTTTGGAAATTTTCTGAAATGATTTTCATCTTCTGCTTATACTAGACCTGCAAAATACTATTATGATCTTACGGATCAGACTCAAAACCAAAGTCCCGTGTCTTAGTGCACGTTAAGGACAACTTTGAAGAGTTCGAAAAATAGTAGGCTTTATGTGGCCGCTACAGATGACGCTAACAACCAACAAGCGATTGAAACAGACTGAGCAACGCAAGAGAATATATTAATGAAACCTGGAATTGAGTTATAATCTACGTGGAATGGTGACTAGACCATTGTCTCTCCTAATCTGAAACATGACCATGTGTAAATGTTTCTTGTGCGTTAACATAGATAATATGCTGTGATATACAGATATAATTTTCACTATTATATTATATTGAAATTGAAGCGTTTATTTATCAGATCTTGAAAGTGTAGTTGATCAGATTAATATGCCTTGCAAATGGAAAATCTGCAGGCCAAACAGCTATATGACGACGGTTATGAATTATTAAACTCAGTTGTAATGACGGAAACAGGAAGTTTTGTTTTATGGACTATGCTACTATACAACTTAAATACGTACTTTAGCAGACTCTGTTTTTCTATATCTTTCGTTTTTATTTATTCAATTATTTATTTATTTTTACATTGATTTTTGTAAATTTTTTTAATATTTTATGCAATATTTCGTTTATTAACTTAAGTACAATTACAAATAATAAAAATTATATTAATGACTCGTTGTGCCCTTTACTAAATAAACATTTTTAACGAATAAACAAAGATTTAAAATAAATAAGCAGGCGGTAATTTTTTCAAAAAATAAATGTCAGTATTGTTTTTGTGATGTATATTCAATATCTTTAATACTCAAGTTAGTTATTATCATAGATACACATTGTCGGTTATTTTATTGTGAAAAATTGATGCTTATTTAAAACACAGTTTGCCATTTTGAAGTGGGTTTGCAATTTTCTTAACGAAGATACATTATGTTTTGAAACTTCTTTAATGGATTTTCCTTTTTGCGCAATGATAAATCTTAAATGTTCAACTAAACTGGCGGAGATGAATATCATTTCCACCTATGTTCACGGCTGGAGTCTTTTCGCCTACATTAAAATGTCGACAACGATAAATGTATTTGCATTAAGAGACTTTGTTTTTAATAAAAACTGCAGCGAGTTGTATCACGTAACTTCTAGACTCAGGTCTTTTTTTCCATAGATACTGTTTGTTTACACGAAAAAGAGAAATTATACCGTTTTCAATGTAAATTTAAGATGTTAAATTTGTAATAAATTTATTGATGATTTTAAGTTTCAACTCTATCATTTTGATTTGAAAACAATAATGCAATTTAGTTGAACAAACATGTATGTAATAACATATATTAACCGAATTAAAAATGTGGACGGCAAATAAATCAAGTAGGTAAGTTCTGATTTTAATAGGACTAGATTTAAAGTTAAAGATTTAAAGAATGTAAAGAAATGAATTGCCATCGCAAGATTATTCTGTTTTATTTAAGCAGCATTGTGATAAACACATAGTATTTCAGTAGCATAACAATTTTCTAAAAACTAGTTTTGTATAAATGAACCGATGACAAGAAAGAGATGCTTGCAGCAACACATCGATATGGTACAGATAGAATTGCATAATTCATTTTTGCAATTTTGCATAACTATTTTTAGCATTTCGAGTACAGTTACGTACATGATGATATCGATGATAATATTTGTTTTACGATTTGTTATTTTGTTTATCTACACCACTACAAATCGAATCGGTTTCCATGTTTACAAACGACATTACCGGTGAATCCCGTTTTAAATTCCCGTTTCATTAAAAATCACTCGAGTCATGACCTACATTTCTCATTGAAAACAGTGTTTCGGCATAGATCACTTTTTAACTTTCAAAATGATTATTTGATAACATGTAGCTGTTTATATTTGTCTTTGAGTTTGATTAATAGATTTTACAAATGATTTGTCATTCTAATTAGATTTATTAATCTTTTATAAATTCTCCGTCAGATTTCTCTAGTAATCATTTATTTAAATTCGATTTGTAAACCAGATAGAAGTGTTATAGTCATTGGTAATGCTTATTAAACATTATTAACTCAATTAGTCAAACCTCAACAAATAATGATTACATCTGTTTGATGAGTTAGATAAAGTTTATTGGAACATGATGTGGATGAATAATCTCAGTGTGATTTTATTGCATTCCTACTTAGTTATATGAGATATAATAATAAATATCATTAATAAGACATAAGGTTCAGATTGTAATATGAACGTTTAAATATTTTGACAACTAACCATAAATTTAAAAGCTGAAATCTTAACTGTAATGATTTTATCAACATATCTTTTACAAGTTCTGCCAAATTGTGTAAACGCACTGCACTCTAAAATACTGTTGCCTCAAGAAAAACGTAGCACAAAATATGTTTACTCATACACCTGTCTTTCATTCAACTAAGAGTGAAAATGGCTCCCAATGTGTGACGTACTTGTTTAGGATGCGATTTGTGCCTAAGGTAAGGTATTATGAGCGATCTGATTTGATTCTTGATTCGGGAATTCCACAAGCAGAAAATGTATTAAAATAGCATACAGCTCCATGGGGCAGGCATGACAGACTAATGACGTGTGACAAAACCTTTGCATAAGTTATAATCAAGTTCCAAATCACATTCCTTTCCCCAAAAAAAACTTGAAACTAGCAAATTAGGTTAAAGCAAGTAAGACCTAATTCGTCAGAAGATTAGGCACATTCCGTTTAGCTAACTTCATCCGTCACGTGCCCAAATCAGACTATCATAGGTATTGTAAATGTTTGCCTATTTGTAGTACTAATTGTGTTGAAATTCAATACAAATAATAAATTTATCTTCTTAATGTGATAGTTTTTTATGTTTTTAATCAGTAGCCTAAATGATTACTTCTTGTTTCAATTATTGAAAATCTCATTTGTGTGCGGAAGTAATACACTTCAATAATTGTACATCATCAAAGTATATCAAAGCCAATATATAATGTCATACAAACATCTCAAATCAGCCTCTGACATATATGCCAGTTCCAAGGTTTTTACTTTTCTTTTGGATTGTGATTCGGACATGGATTAGTATGTTTGTTTTTGATTACATTATTATGTTATATTTAAATTCTCATTTGTTAAAAACATTTGGATTGGTCAAATTGTTTTTGTTACGTTTCATAAATGGATTGGCTCTGAGTGACGTTATTCCACTATGTATGGCGTACAGAGGCATTTGATTTTCTACGCCATATCGTTGCTATTTCTTACTTGCTATGGCTATATTGTTGTTTAAATTTGTTGATTTATTGTTCAAAATTGTAAAAATAAGTTATAAGAAATGATTTTTTTTATTTTGTTATGGAAATATGAAAAAAATTGACAATTTGCACACGTAAAATAATTCATATTTCTATACCAAAATAAAAAAAGTAATTTTATACCCATACAAAAAAATACGATACGATATATTAACCATCTTGTAAATCTTATTTTTTATTATGGTTGTTGTATGCCACCACATGATTCAAAGAAGAACATGTAAGGAGACGTATCTAATGAAATGTTTACTATCTGAAATTAAGTTTCCAAAATTGAACATCTTTTATGAGTCAAAGTTTCATACACGTTTTTTACAAAAAGGTTTCTTTTTTATCTTTTGTCCATATACTAATATTATTTGCAGGTTTTTTTAAAATATCACTTTCTTTTCTGATGAAATGTAAAATCTCAAGAGCAAAGTATTGTCTGGTTTCAAGGAAATATTTCAATCTTCTTGTCTTTCGATTCAGTAATAGTACAAGCATACAACGTTATATGTGTTTATTTAAATAAAACCACGTAATGTTAATTTCTCTTCCTACTAACTTTTTAAATGTAGTACAATCCATTAGATTAATCTTCTAAATGTGATAGTTTTTTTCTTTTTTTAAACAGTGAACTAAATTATTACTTTTTGTTTAAAATATTGATTTAAAATCTCATTAATGTGCTGGATTAATACACTTTAATAATTATACATCATTAAAGTGTACAAAAGCTCTAACTTCATGTAAATTATAATGTTCTTTCTTTATAATTGTCTTAAATTTTGAGATACAAATTGCTAACACTAACAAATAACAAAACAACTTAATTACATGGTTTTGTTTTATCACTTTTCAAAGAAATGTCAATTTTCATCAAAATGTTAATTTGATGGAGTAATAAGTTCTTTTCGATCTGTTACAAACTCTCTTTGCAAAACAAATAATATGGGTGAGAGCATATAACATATTATACCAGTGTTAATTTTACAACATTAGACAACTGTTTTGGAATACAAGTCCGCGTAAGCACTGCTTGGACCATGATTGTGAAACCACATTTTTTTCCAAGGGTTGTAAATACCAAAAAGACCAACTGCAAAATATATTTAACCAAATTAAGCTAAAAACTATTTTGCGTGAGAGAGTGCACCTTTGTTTTTAAGGATTTTATACAAGCTAGCAGCTCTTTCAGACAATATTTTATTTCTGACAATAAAAAACTGTCGCCTACTTAAAAACATGAGCGACCAAGATAACAATACTGTTTGATATTATTTGTTATTATAAATAATTATACAAAGCCGAAATTTCATTTTCAGAGTATTTAAATGGTAATTATGTCCCCTGGTTTAAATAACAATGTTTAATATCACAGCCGTTAAATAATTCGGATATTGATTCTACGTCAGTAAAAAAGTGCAAAAAGGCAATTTTACAAAATTATTGTGATGCATCCCAATTTATGTAATTATTTTTGTAAAATGATAGAAACAGATAATTAAAATGGTAAGTCTAATTATGTCTTGTTGTCTAAAGATAGAAGCAATTACCTTTAAAGATGAATAATTTACAATGTGTTCATTGTGTTAGGGCGACTCTGATTAGTCGTATCTCTGTTTTTAGGCAACGGTTTTTAATTATATCGAATGTTTGATTTTTATAACAGTGCTACTATTCTGGATTTGTAATAATTGTTTAACCGATTTGAGGCAAAAGTATTTTTTACTTTTCTTCAATACCAAGGTGCCTTCATATTTTTGTTTCTAGGTCTCAGTTCGCAAACCTACCTGCCAATCTCTTCGTTCCCTGTAGAGCATAATGTCAACACAAAGACTTCGCCACTTTTTCTTGGCTTTGGTCTTTCCCTTTCCTCATGTCGGTTCAAATGTTTCAGTTCTCATTTATATCTATATAAAAACTTATCATTTTATGTTTCATAATTTAAAAAGATGTGTGTGTGTGTGTGTGTGTGTGTGTGTGTGTGTGTATAACTGTAATAAACATGTGTTTAGTATCAGTCAACGCAATTTTAATGACAGAATGAGCTTTTTAAATAAAAACATAATACGTTTTTTCGAATACGCATAATAAAACTCCGATTTTGGACTGACACTGTAGTTAATATTTGGTTAAAAGAGGGCTTAAGAACTTGGTAAGAACATTGATTAGATCCTTCCAAAATCAGGACCAACTCATTATGTACTCAATACGGTAAGCTTGTAAAACGTATTAAGTGTCTATAGTATTAATGGCTAGTAAGTTAAAATTGACAAAATTGACTACTTGTTTGAGATGGTTCCACGCACTTTATCACCTCTATTTATACATTGTAAAAAAAGCATCTATTTATAAATTCAATCTGTTTGCCATATGATCTTTGCTTGTCTTCGAACTCCGAAGCGCACTTTATATAATTATGTATTTTATTTTTGTGCCACTTGAGGTAGTTAAAAGTTTCAAAGTGTACTAGAAACTGGTGATAATATTTGATAACAGGACGATGTTTTAATAAATCATTGGAATTATTAAAAGCGTTTTCATCTCACATCACGATTTTTTATAACATTAAACTGTATGATGTCCCATTAAGATCATGATATCTTCAAAACAAGATTGATTCAACATTTAATGTTTCTTTGTTTTTTGGAACTTACTTTATAAAATAAATAATAACATAAATAGCCAAATAAAAGTAATTAAACAAAACCATTTTGTCATTAAAATAACTATCTGTCTAGTATTTGGCCCTTTATAATCAATTCATGTGTATTCCTTTGTTTCCAAGTTTTTTAAGTTTTTACATTGCTTTTAGAATTTTGATTTTCATATATTGCATCATAATTGTATTTGACTTTTTCAAGAGGTTCAGTATTTTTATATTAATTATCGCATCCATCTTCAGTGTTGTGGTCTTGGTTCTTTTGGGTGTTGAAAAGTTCATGTTTTCAGATATTATTCTGTTCGTTGTTAGGAGTTCATTTAAGGAAATATTGACAAATATAGAAATCAGTATTAACCATAGGTATAATAGGCTGCAACACAAATACTTATCAAATTGTTAAGAGACAGTGATTCTATCCATTCGACTAATACATAAATGAGGTTATAATAGGGACGCATTCATTTCTGTAGTACATTATAGTGAGCTCGTAAAAATTATTTTTGAACACGTAATGGTGTCTAGTCTATAGTAATAATAGTGTGTAAATCAAAATGACATAATGTCTACATATATGTAGATATTAACGAGTACTTGATAACCTTATGTTTTTATATAATAAAAGAACACCCATTTGTTTGCCGTGTGAGATTATTGGTTGTCTTTGTACCTTAAAACGTATTTCAGTATTTTACATATGTATTAAGATGTCACTAAATACAGTTTTGGTTTCAAAAAACACTTTTAAGTAATGATAATGTGTTTGCTGTGTGCGTCATGTCTGGAATATCTGAGTGTATTCTGTTTATGTGACCCTCCACATAGTCTGTCCTTCCAAAGAAATTCAAAACTGATGATAATGTTAAATAACAGTGTCGTGTTAGGTCATCAGCAACTATTTTAAATCACATCATTATACTTCAGAACATTAAACCTCATTAATGCGCAGTTAGGTCCTAAAACATGATAGCTTCAAAGCAAGACTGATTTAAGAGGAAATCGTAATCAAAAACAAACATACTAAACCATGTCCGAATCACAATCCAGAGGCAAAGTAAGAACTTTGGAACTGACAAGTTAGGTTAGACACGTGAACTTTCACCAGAGAAGTGACGCCGGGTGCTCCGGAAGGGTAAGCACCTCCTGTTTAGCTAATGTATTTATTCTGAGACTAGCTTTATAAAAAATGATAAAATAAATGACCCACTAAAACTAAATAATACCATTTTATCATTAGACAGATATCCATCCGTTGTTGAAAGTTTTGTGTTTAGGTGTTCCTTTATTTTCTGTGTTGGCCGTTTTTTAATATAACATTTGCTAAGTACGTTTTTTTCAAATAGAATAGCGTTTGTATTTGAAGGTTCGGAGCAGGAAAACTTACAAATATAGTGTTTAAGATAGGCATAATATACTGCGAAGATGCTTTACACTCAGCAATTTGTTAAGTAAAGGAATTTTGTTTAGATATGTCCAACTAACACAAACATGTTGAGTAATTATGATCCACTTATATCTGTTAAACGTTCCTAAAAACCTTTTTTGAACACTTAATGGTGTCTATAATTATAGTAGTACGGTGGTTTGTAAATCAAAATTGACATAAACGGCTACGTAATTGTAGATATTTACGCGTGTTTTATTACCTTGTATTTGTACATCACAACATAGCATCTATTAATAAATTCGATTTGTCTGCCATGTGATCATTGCCTGTTTTGTAACCTTGGTACGTACTTTATATATGGTATTGATGCCACTTCATGTAGTTTTGATTTCATGGTAAATTTATATCTGATGATAATATGCGTGTCATATAGGATCGTATGGAACGACTAAGCGTATTTTACATATGTATCTAGTGGACACTTGATATAGTCTGGTGATATTGTGTTATAACAAGACGGTGTCGTGTTTTAAAATTACTATCAATGATTTTATATCCCATCGCGATGCTTTAAAACATTAAACATCTTTAATGTCGCATTTAGGTCCTGAAACTTGCTGCCTTCAAAGCAAGACATTTTATAGACAATTTTAGGTGTGTTTACTTGATGTCTAAATGAATGGTTACATAAATTGTCTTATCAAAGTAGAGAACTCAGTTTACACATATCATTACACAAGCAGTCTGACAAATTATGGAAGTTTAATCATTTTAGTTAATTTATGAAATGCATCACAAGTGTAATTATCGTTGTCATTTTTCAGAATTGTCAAAAAACATGTAACTAGATAGTATAAAGTATGTTGTTAGATGTTCGAATCAGGAATAAATGACACATTTAAGAATACATTGTTCAACATAATAAAATATAATAAACCAAAAGAAAATGTCTCGCGATAGAGAATTGTTAAGGAAGATTTTAAATAAGTCTAACAAACCCACATAGGGGAGTGATTATGACCCAATAATTTCTTTAAAGCATTAGAATCAGCTCGCAAAAAGTACATTAACACAGAATTGTATCTTTTATAATGGCGTGAAAACGGCAACCTATTTATATATCAATTCGTGCTTCATAACATTTTAATTCCATATTATAACAAATCATCTATCTATAAAAAACAACCTCTGCCATGTGGGATCATTGCTTCTTTTAAAACCTTAAAGTGTATTTCATATGTTTGTTTATACAGCTTCACAAATAATTTTAGTTTCTAAGAAAATTTAAATTTCATGATGGTGTTTGATAACAGTGTTTTAGGCATTTAAATCTAATTATCAGCAAACATTTCATATTGGTACACGATAAACTTACTTCAACACTTTCATAATGTGGCGTTAAGACCCTGAAATCTTCAAAGCAAGACCTATTTGATTGACCATTTTCATTTTTTTGTTTCCTTTGTGAAATAAATTGTAAAAAAAATTATTCTGAAAAATTCAGAATTCAATTTTGTTTTAGACCACTTATGAGACCAATGTTGTAGTTTTAAAATAAGTTGTTCTTGGATGTTTTGTTTTTTATTTTATTTTATTTTTTAATTTTTTAATGCATCATGATGTTGGCACTAGAGTGTATTTGTAAAAAAATCACTTGACACTTGGAAGAGTTTATTTTCACTGAGGTGGGTTTATTCAAATAAGCAAATCAATAACAAATAAATTATTGACACAAGCAAGCCGAAATTTATCTAGGCCTCAAAAACGTTTTATATTCATTATACAGTTTTGTTGACAACTGTGATGTATCTGTATTCAAAAATGCCATGGGTATATTCGACGCCCAAAAGTGTCATAGACCTTTAATTCTCAATTATGATTTTAAATATTGTTGGTGTAGCTAGCTAAACAGGGATGGTAAACCTTCCGAAGGGAGTGCCCTCAAACAATTTTCTGATTCAAGTTCATGTGTTCAACTTAAGTTACAAAATTTTAATATTTTGGAATTGTGATTTGACATGGATTGGTATGTTGTCTGTTAATGATGACACCACTTTGCATAGGGGTCAATTTAAAACTGGCGAGAATGTGTGATTATTTCTGCAGTTTATTATATATATGTATTTACGTGACACCACATTTAGTCTGCCTTTCGAAATAAAATAAAACTGGTGATATAGTTTGATAACTAGACGGTGTTTTATTTAGTCATTTAAGTTATCAGCAGCTATTTTATATCGCATCACGATACTACTTTAAAACATTAAACCTCTATTACATCGCGTTAAGATATTGGGATCTGATACCTTCAAAGCAATACGTAATCTATAGAACACTTTTTAATGTGTTTTATAGTTGGGCTTGCTTTTGAACACTTTTTTAATTCTTAAACTAATGACTTCATAAAAATAAAGAATTCAAATGTCATAAGGCTATCTCCTTTCCAATGTTTTGAATCCAGCTGTCCCTTGTGATCATCATGTATTTTTAAATAATTTAATGCATATTCACTACAAATGAAGTGTCATGATCTTAATTTATTTCTAAATGGTTTTTTATAGTATAACGTCCGATGTTAGAAGAATTATAAACAGATATAGGGCCCCAGTGTTATAAAGGTATACCATACGGGTACTATAGGTATAATATACTACAAAGGTTCTTTATGCGTTATAAGTTGTTAAGAGATCCATTTTTATTATTATTAATATTATTATTGTATTTGCTAACTTCTTACAATTTAATTCACAACAACATATGTATAAAATATATGTGAATTATTTTTTTTCTAAAAAAGTTGAAAAAAGTTGTTAATAGATATTATTGAAGCAATTCAATTGATTGATTGGGTAAATAATCAAGACCCACCTATTTCTGTAAAAAATTATAGACATAACTAAGGAAGTTCTAAAATGTACATTTAAAAATTGCTGGTAAACTGTAACATTTTTTTAATACCGTTCGGCTAAAATTTATTAAAATTACCAGGTTCCAGTGTATTTATAAAGTTGATGATAAAAAATCAGTGCGTGTGCCTCCCGTAAAAATGAAAAAAGTAACATGCCCTGATATAAAACGGGTTGCTGTCACTATAAATTCTTAAATAACCCTAAATACACTCAATATCAGATGGACCATAGCTATTCAAGTTCGATCAAATAACATAATAAAAATGATAATAATATTTTTAATATATTATGATTTGGCAGACTAAAATCCATGATTAATGATTACTTCATGTGGACTTCGTATGGATTTTTATTTGAAGGTTTTATCATATTTGTTTATTGCAGATAGTCTTTGAAAAATAAAAGTCAAATTAGGAACAATGCAGATACAACTTTATTACCATCATTACAATAAACATGTCTATCACTTGCATAATAACTTAATAAAAACAATATTGCATCAGAGTTTTTAATCTATACATCGTGGATTTATAGATAATAATGTCAAAGTGTCCGTTAAATTGATATTATTTTTTACAGGTTTTTTAAGTTTTCCTTTATATAATTTTGTAATGGATTTTTAAGAATGATGATTAATTTGTCATTGTAGACATTGCTCTTTCCATCAACTTTCCGCTCCTTTAAGTTTTTTTGCTTTAACAATCCTGACAAGTTGTATACCGCGTGTCACATCATATTACTATTCTCTCCAATTTGATGAGGCTTAAGAGCATTGGATGTTACAACAATTGACTGTCATTTTGCTGAAACCATCAATTAATGAACTAATCTTTAAAACTAATCTGATTAGCGTAGTTCATAATAGATATGTTAGTTTTGGTTCTTTATTTTACAGCCCAGAAATAATTGCCACAATTTTTTACTTACAATATCTCCATTCTTTATTCATGAACTAACATGCTTATTCTCATTCCGTAGATTAAAAGGAAATTTCGATGTTTTTAAAAAATATAAATGGAAACTATGACTTTGAAATGTAACAGCTGAAAAGACATAATCATTACCGTCTATTTCCACTTTTCAGTTTCACAGCTGTCTAGAGAAAAACAAAATTAAAAATAAATAATATTTCAAATATTTAATTCTAGCAACATTTAAAAATCGAATTTTCATATCTGCCGCGAGCTGAAAATTTTCAAATAACAAGGTTTTGCATGATAGAAATCAAATTGACTGGCTGGAAAACTATACTTTTATTGCCGTTCTTACGCGGTGTAAATTATTTGTTGCGTTCCAAATCAACGAAAATGATGAAAGTCCACGTCTTTACCTCCATTTGTCAGTTTTCAAACTTTTAGTTTGTTTTTGCGATTGCGTTTTGAAGAGATACTAATATGTTAACTATCTGCAAATATCTTGTACTTGTTTGAAGTGTTCAAATCATTTCTTTAATCAAATGAAAAACAAACATATCAATTTAAATCACAATACCACATTTTAATCTTAAATCTTTAATACCCTCATTCAACCAGTGTTTTAACAATATAAGAAAAAAAGAGGTTTTATTGATGAAAACATCTTTACATCTTCATCTGTGAAGACTAAACAGATAGCTTATTATGTTAGACACCTAAATACATATATGTTTGTTAACACAAAACAAACATAACACAGAAATAACACAGCTATATTACAGATCTAAGCTACAATAAACATATATATGCTATGAATAAACAAGCCTGTATCTTTGATTTTTATCTATGATGTTTTCATATATAGGCAAACAACATTTATCTGTTCGCTTGACCTATGATTTTAATAATTATTATGGGCAATATATTAACTTTAAGGTACACATATTGTATATTGCCTACATCATGGGAGACGTATACTGTTTATATATTAGCTGCACATTAACAACAAAAGTACATCCAATCTTAGAAAAGCCATTAAAATGACTATTTGCACTGGCAAACCGGGAATTTTAAGCTATTTGGTTTAAATTATTGCTTTCGAGTCATATGTTTTTGTTTCTTTAAATATTTTTAAGAAACATTATAATTATTATGAATTTTAGATATATCATACATGTATAACTTAAAGCAATATCGACCAAATTAAACAATTCTGCTTCTTGGATTGTGACTTCAACCTGACTCAGTATGATTATACTTGATTTGATTACGTTACGCACTAATGATTTTTAAATGCACATATATTCAATAAAATACAAAGTACTATTTGATTGGAGAAGTTTATCCATCTAAAGATTTTCAAAATGAAATATTCAGTACCTCATAAATGAAAAGGGAATGCAATGTTTATAAAAAAGAGTTTAGGTTTAGCAGTGCCACAACCTGACACAAACATATATAAACTAAAAACTTCAATGGGAAATTCAAATAAAAGAGATAAAACATTTTTAGTCTTCCTCCTTTATCTTAAAAGTTATCAAATGGTTTTCATATTAGACATATATAGAGCAGACCATTCTGTATTATTACATGATTATAGAGGCTGTTTATTAAATATCAAACACATCTTCATTCATTGGTGAAGGTTGTAAGCCTAGGCTTATCAAAGAGCCCAAAAAGTTGTATGACCGTAATCAAAATAATAAAAAAATTGTTGATGAGTATGGTGTTTCTTTATTCAAAATTTATCCTAAATTAGATATTTTTGGTGTCCCATATCTCCATGTATCTTCCATTTTCAATTTTTATTACACACGTTGCGGATGTATCTAGCTAAACAGGAGGTACATACCCTTTCGGAGCATCCGGTCTCATTTTCCTGGTGAAGAAGTTTTTTCTTTGCTTTAGGATTGTGGTTTGAACTGGATCGGTATGTTGAAAAATTTGTTTTGGATTGTATTGACATTGAATCCATAACACTTGACATTTACTCCAATATACGTTTAAAGTCGTTTATCACCCGTGGATTTAGATGTTTTATCATTTGTAGTTGATTTGGTTATTGTCAGTTGCACGTTTTCAATAACAAATTTCACAGTACTTTTATGTACATTTATGCGTAAACATTATTTTATATCATAACATCTTTGTACAAAACTGGGCGTTGTTTACAAAAACCTATTGATTCTAAATGTCTTTGCACAAAACATTACAGAAATGTTTTTATCTTGGAAAGATCTGGTGTTGCCTTTATTGTGTGTAACATTTATCTCTAACAGAAATATTAAGCTTAGGGTATATAAAATAACTTTGAATTTTTAATGGAATAAATAAAAAGCAATGTGACATTCCTGTACTAAAGAGTAAAAGAAGCACATTTCCAACAAAATAGATTAATAAAAATGTGATGTGGTAGCTTTGTAATACTCGCAGATTATTAGATAAAAACAAATGGAATTTTTAATTTTCTCTGGAATAAAAAAGAAACAATGCGACATTTCTGTACTTAAGGATAAAAGAAACATATTTCTGACAAAGTAGATTAATAAAATTGTGACAGCTTTTAATATCGCAGATGATAAGAATAAAATACATTGGAATTTCTCAGTTTTTGAAATGGAAAAAAACTTAATCGCTACTTCAGAATATTAAAGGTGTATTTGATATAATGATCTGATGCTTTGGATCGCTAACGGATCAGAATACATTTCACAACATAGCTCAGAAGACCATAGTGTTTGGAAATCTGTAACTTGATGATATTTTTGTTTTCTCGGTACATTTTTTATTTCCTCTACCATCCCTAAATCGATTAAAAAAATTATTGAGGCGTAAAACCATTCAACATATGGGAGCGTCAACTCGACAATAATATTCTTCTGCGTATTTTCAGGCCTCAATTTTGTAAACTAAAATGGCCAAATCTACTTGAAAATGTGTATGGCAACCTAAAATTTGTAAATGGCGGCTAGATTGTCCACTTTAAATTTAAAATGTTGTGACCAGAGAACAAATAATATTTCTGAGTTACATTTTTTACGATACTGTTTCTAATTTAGGCAATATAATTGACAATTAACATCATTATTATTATTATTGATAACACTGATGTATGTAAGTGATTGTAAGTCAGTTCTAAAACCCAAAAGATGCCTTAATTTTTTTCTTTCATTTGCAAGAAAGAATTGCATGACGACAAGAAATTACCACTGGCCTTTGAGAGCTGACCATTCCAGAATATTTATATTATTTTATTGATATGTCATCCTAATCAAAAACAAACATACTTATCCATGTCCGAATCACAATCCAGAAGCAAAGTAAAAACTTTGGAACTGACAAGTTAGGTTAGACTGTTAAGTTTTTCAGCAACATTCTGTCAATTTTTTACCTTGTTCAGAGTCGGGGGTCCAATAATCAGTGAAACATGTTTGTGTTGGGCTTTTCATTTTATTATGCACCCATTCTTATTTCTTGTGTTTCGTGTTCTTTCTTGCATTTGGTATGAATATTTTAGTTAAATTTTGTTCCTCCACCTTATCCTGTGCTATTGTCAAAGAGTTTTATTTACTAGGAAGGTTATATCTATTTGCGTAAGTATTGTTTTTATTACCGGATTAACCTTTGAATAGTAAACAAACTAATAAAATCAATTTATTTCACTTGTGGTTGGTAAGTAATAGCCTGACGCTTCTAATGATTCTACTTTCAGTTATTTAATTCATGAGATTTGTTTATCACTGAGAGCAAAGTAGTATCTTATAATGCCTAAAGCTGATTAAGAAACATCAAAGAACTACGGTTATATTTTCCATAGTTTCTTACAATAAACGTGTCTTAACATCATTTCATCGCCAAGGATCTGAAAGTAAATCTTTATTTTTTAAGCATGAATATAAGGTAGTATTTCGGAGTTAAAACCAAATCAGGATAAACTGGATTCAAACAGCTCAAAACCATCGTTTGTAATGTTCCATAAAAATATTATTTATTAGTATTTAATGAAACCTATATATAGCTGTTAGATCTCTTTTTTTTATTCATGTTTATTTTTCAACATGTGAAAATGTATTAGTTCTAATATATGTTGAGATTATCGGGTAATTGGCATATTCTTATCACAATAGCGTATAAAAGAATATTAATTAATTTTTTATTGATAATAAAATAATATTGAAAAAAAACTATTATACTTAAAATATAAATAAAACATATAAATGGGGCGATATCGTTAATTATTAGATATATCACTATAGAGACGATCGACAGTATTCTT
The DNA here is from genome assembly GCA_021292105.1 of Anadara kagoshimensis. NCBI lineage: Eukaryota > Metazoa > Mollusca > Bivalvia > Arcoida > Arcidae > Anadara > Anadara kagoshimensis. The sequence continues at coordinate 40,943,456 of CM037861.1, read as the reverse complement.
TCTTCACCATTTTCATTTATATGGTACTATGGATTATATAATCGGACATAAAGATAAAATTTGATTGCCTCATCAGTTTTTTATCTAGATATCAGATTCAAACAATGCCCACAATAATGATATCTGGTACCGACCTGTCGAAAGTGAAATACAGAACTAAAGAAAAGAACTAAAGCAAAGCTGCTGGATGTCAAATATATGGATATATTGTAACCAAAAAGCTCACAAAAATGATTAGATGCTTCTTAGAATATGTCAACATGTATCGAACGAGATCACCAGCTGTACTGCCTATTCGGCTCTTATGTAATTTGATCGCTTGTAGTGGTAATCTTTCGACAATTCTGAACTATAACTTCATAAAGAATGAAGACAATTATGACATCTTTTATGCCTTGTTTATGTTTTAGCAATAATAATCTAGCCTAGCATTGATAGAGAAAAAACTGCAAATAAATTCAACTGAGAAAATATGAGTATAAAAATTGCATAATAATAAACATAAAAATCTTAATTCAACTGTAAAAACTAACACAAAGTTATCAGTTTCCGAACACAGACTATAAACTAAACATTCCAAGAGACATAAAATGTACATTTAAAATTTTATTATGCAATCATGTTTGTCTGAGAAGAAACGCGTCTCTTAACAAAGTACTCAAACCTGTCAAAAGATCTTTTCATGTCTTTCATGCACAAACTTATTACGAATTTATCTACTGTTATAAGTCCAAGACTGATAACAAAGTCATCGATACCGATTGTAAGTAAACATGATATATTATATTATATTGTATTCTATTGTAAGCCGATTTCTTATATCGTCTGAGATTGATGCAAGGTGTACCAAACGCATATGAATAATAATACATCATTTCTAAACTTTGAAAGTAAACATTATTTATTTTACAATATTAAATTGTTCATATCCTAACTGAAGGTCTCGATCGCCGAGTGGTCTAAGCATAACAATGTCTCTTATTACTTAATAGTAAATAGTTGCTTTTCTCCGAGCATTTTTTTTTCAGTCATCCATGAACTCAACGTCTCTATATAAGTGAGAAAACTATTTATGTGGCGTGAAACTTTATTGCCTCACTTTCCTCGACTTATTTCTAGCTTAGTGTGCAAATGTTTTTCCAATACATACATATTTTATTCACAGTGTGTATGTACAACCCTCCGTATCAGGTCGAGTCCTTTTTTCAGTAGCCGTATCACTACAAGTCGCGCGACGGGTAGTAATACGGCTACGAAAATAAAGACGAGACCTGATATGAAGGGTTGTACATACACACTGTGTATATGGTATTTTTATCTAACATTTCCAACTAGGTTATTTAAAATAATAAAAACAACATTTTTGTGAAAAAATATAGATTGCATCACAGAAAAACACTTAACTTTGTTATGGCATACGTTCTGTAGGAATGATGTCATTATTTACATGTGATAAATCGGAGATTCACCAGTGCCGTCATAATGTGGATTCAAACGTGTACTATACCGCCAACGTTGTATCACCACAGTGTGTGGTGAAACAAGATTCTGTATCATGTGTGTTCGATAAAATTTGTATTTCGCCAATCAGATAGAAAAACCAGCCCCATGTTAGATAAACATTATTACATACTTGTCTGCTTAAAATTAAAAAAAGAATCATCTACTTTAAATTTATTGAAAGGGATACATGTACACCTTACATCTGACGTTGACTCGGATATATCTTTGATAAATCAATATGAAAGATATTGCAACACCTGTTAAATAACATACTATGTTACATCATTGTTGACACTTTTATTAATGATTTTATCTGGTTATAATCATTCTATTTTAATCAGTACATTGACCCCATACCTGTTTTAATTATGTATTAAGATTTATGTTAACTTCATAAATATGCCACATGCATCAAGAATGATTTATTGAATACTGCTCTTTTTTAAGATCCTGTGGTAAATGTGATAAATTACATCATTGAAAGCCAAAAAATCATTATATTATATCTATACGTATTTGATTATCTGCGAATGTTACATTTAAAATGTATTATGACTAATGATGAGCACATATGATAAAATAATATTAATGTTTTTTTAATATATAAAATTAGACAAAATCTCAAAAGTATAGACTCATAAAACTATAAAAAGGGTTTTACTCAAGCTCATGTAGATATAATTTTTTAATCAATGGCCATTGCATTGCATACAATAAGTGAAGGTATTAAACTACTTACTACATGTTACACCGTTGTGTAAAACTTGTTTGAGGCGAAACCTATTGAACTTTTATATATTAAACTAACGAAATGCGACGCGGCGTCATAATTGGTACGATGGAAATGATGTTATTTTAATATTGTAAAACATATCTTTTATTTATACTGTTTAGACATTTCTACATTTTGAACAAGATTATTTTTGTATTGAAGTAAACGACGACTAAGGTTACTGGATTATTAAACATGATTTCCTATATCAACCTTTAGTTAAGTATAATGTATGTTATTTTGCATCTATAGGTATTCAATTATCTCCAAACGTTACTTGTAACACGTGTCATGACTAACGATGAAATATACGATAAAATTATATATAAATTAATTTCAATATACGAAATGTGAATATGACAAGTGCGAAATGTTTAAACCCAACAACAAAATAATTTTTCGTCAATATAATATTTGCTCATAAATAAATGAATATTAAGGTGTAAACCCGATTGAAATATATTTTTAATCTATGGTATCAGTCACTGTAAAGTGGGAAATATTAATGTACTAACTATTAGTTATATCGCTACTTGACTTTTATCTCGTTTAAGTATGCTTTGATACATTTATTGAACTACAAAAATAAGCGAATTGAAAATCGACGCGTCCCTATGTGTACGATGGTGACTGTTTACTCTTATTATCACACATGCCCTGTTTTCATATCCCCAAAACAACTCTAGGCTTTGAACTAGCTTCGAATAAGAATAATTTTTTATTGATGATTACGACTTTAATTACTGAATAATTAAATGATTTATTACTTCAACTTTTATTTAAGTATAATGTATTCAATTTTTCAACTACAGAGTAAGAAATAACTGTATAATATTTATTTCTAGTCATTGGAAGTTATAAATTATTCATTGTTTATTTTATGTATGTATCAATTTGTCTGAGCTCTTATGTATTACATAATAGTATTACATAACTGCACTCGGTGACATATTGCTTTATACAAAGACTAACAAATCAAATGTAGACATTGGCAGCTGAAAAGCATTTATCTGACAATCACCATATCAACAAAACATATAATTTAAAGAAAAATCTCGATTTGATGAAACTATTTTTTTCAGTCGGTATTTAGAGGGAATTTAATATAGCAAATAAAAAGAAAACAGATTTTGTGAAGTGAGTTTATACTGCATTTCTGTTACATGCGACTATAGTGACCAGGAATATGTCGTGTTTTATGTAACCATAGCGACCAGAAATATGTTGTGTTTCTGTTTGATATATGAAAGGGTTCCCTCTTTGTCAGCATTCATATAATAGAGATATTCCTGTCAAGTTTTGATAGAAGGAAAGCATTCTAGAAGTAGCGACTTATATCACACAAATAAGAAAAGTACTTTTTTAAACAATTCTCTTGTCTATTTTTACATACCGTTTTACACATAGCAATATAATGAATATTTGAATTGTATTCTTATCAATTAAAATTAAACATGCTGAAAATATTCAAATCAGGATATAAAACGAAGTAAATGTTTGAAATCTGGCAAATACAGTTAAACACGGGAACTTCCATCGGGAAAGTGAGTTCTGATACTCCGGAAGGGTAAGTACCTCCTCTGTAGCTATCCACAACTGCCAAGTGTGAAATCAAGATTGATAAAAGAAGTATGGAACTTTAGGCAGCCAATTTTATCCAGAATAATTTTGGATTGAAAGGCTTCATTATTGTCAACAATATTGTGATGACAGCCATAAAACTTTCTAAGGACCTTGATAAGTCATAATTGATGTACTACATAGTTATTAATGAACCATCCAAGCCACATCCTGTCCAATTAAGTTGTTGATCTGGTATCGAATACCACGCAAGGATAACTGTTTTATCCGTTGATTTTACGCCGAGAGAATATCAAAATACAGGAGCAAGTGTTGATACAGCTACAAATCCTCATTTAGACGATATTTAATATTTAAAAAATCATTTTATTAAACCTTGCAGCTGCCACATTTTTGCTTATGGGGTACTTATAGATAACATTTATGTTGGTGTATGGGTTTTATAGATGTAACATGTTTTAATTTTGTTTTGTAAACCATGAAATAAATATCATGTAATTTGATATTATACATACATTTCAATACTTGAAATTCTATTTTTTTTAATTTATATGAATGCACAGGTAATAACAGATGTTACTTGAACTGTCTCTTGAGAGTAAACCCCATCCCCAACATTTACTGTTGTAATAAATTTCAAGCGATCTTGACCTTTTTGATATGATATTGGTTGAAAGTCATGTCACGCCTTGGGACCATGAAATTATTTATATGAAGTTTTATGATAGTTGTCCAAAGCAGCTATGAGATATGTCACGTGACACAATTTTACACGGACGGATAGATAGCCAGTCAGATATGGTGATATTCATATATACTCCCTCAAACTAGTTTGCGGGGGTATAAAAAAGTTCTTATCCAAAATTTTCAGTTGGTGTGATGATGCAATGATCTGCCAACGACAAAACGGACCAAATTTGTCTTTTTGTAAACATAAACCTTAAACATAAATAAAAACCGAAATTTAGAACATATCTATTATCATTCTTCTGACAAGCCACTACCTAAACTGTACTTGCAGACCCGATTCATTCACTTGAACATCAAACCATCATGCTTGTTAAAATGTAACACTTTGTCACTAAAATAACAACATTAACTATAAAACTGCATTAAAATAGATTAAGGATTGGTGTTATTCGTTGTTAATTAATGAGTTTTGAAGGATAAAGATTATATTTAGAAAACTTTTGATGTCTGAAGCATAAAAATTGACAACCATTACGAAGATGTACATACAAGTGATTCTTTGAAGTTATATGAATATTTTTCACATTAATCTGACATCTTTGACAATTTTCTATTATGTGTATAAAAGTCATTAATGTTTTCAGTAAACACTTTTGGGCTAATTGTAATGTACCTTTATAGTCTTTATCAATAATGTTTACAAGGTCAAACTTAAAAAAATGTTAGTAACACCATTGAATTAATAGACATGTTTTGATCTACCCACACTTGTCTCAATAAAAGAAATGTATATTTGATGTGTTTAGCTAAAACATAAAGTTAATGAAGACATAATCAAAAACAAACATACAAGTCAGTGCTAAAATAGCAATACACAAACAAGGGAAAATATAAGTGGCACATTTTGGAAACTCGAACCAGGCAATCATAAGCTGACCAGTAAAAAATCATTTAAAAGTATAACAAGCTGACTTAAGACGGTTAATAGAAAGTGAGTTTGTGAAACCATAAATTGGCCATTTAGTTAATGATGTACAATATATGGTATATATATGGTAGTAACCATATATATTTGTAAAACGTAAAAAGACTTACAACTTGTTTCCTGTCTCTGTGTATATAATAAACACTTGTTAATACAGTGTCTTTAGGTAAACTAGTCTTCTTTGACATCAATTTCGATTAAGCTATACGTGAAATCTATGTTTTTCCTTTCAATAACAACTAATAAGTGAAAATTGAATGCAAAAATGTTTAATATAAAAACGGTGTAGAATATAATATTTACAAAAACCAAAAATAAGTTAAATTACATGTATAATACTATTGCTGCACCCGGGTTCGTTATGAAATATAACGGCCATCCAACAAAAAACTAAACAAAATACTGGCAAAACACTGAACGATTGTACTTTCACCTGGGAAATGGGGTCGGATGTTAAAGAATGAAAAAACTGCTGTCTAGCTAGCTAGAGCTAGACACTTAAACAATGAAAAAAAACGAATTAAGTGTATTTGATTCTAAATCGCGTTGTAAAATCGTCCACTTATTGAAAATATTAAACTCTTATGTATTTGAAATTTGAATTCGATTGAGGAAAACGATACCGTGTAAATTGACACAACATTCACGTCAAAGTCTTATCAAGTTACAAATTAATGAGTTTTAATTCTCAAAATAAAGATGTTAAAAATACTTTAATTAGTATTTGTTACTGTTAAGTTTAGCAATTCCCTTGTGTATCCATTGAATAACAAGACAGTTTATTATCATTAAAGTACCTTCACAGTGAAGTGAAGGATGTATATTGTCAGATATGAGGAATTTACCCCTTTCGGAGAACCCGGCCGCGATTCCCTAGTGGGACTCACGTATTCAACTTCATATACATATTTTCATTTTTATTTTTGTATTTTTCTTATTTTTATTTTCTTTCTGTGATCGGTATTTTCGTGCTTGATGAATACAACTTAGATAAAGGCCAATTCATAACAAAATTGCAATAGTGAAAATAAAATGAGTCGAAAATGTAACGTCAAGAACGATTATTGTATGTCTTAATTGCTGAGTAAGGAAAACTAGCATGTTCGTATTTAGGAAAAATTATAATACATGATTCTTCGAAATTTTAATTTGATTGTATGTGGGTATCAAGTTTTGGCATTAATAAAACTTGATAATAATTGATGCAGATGTCATTTTAGTCTTGAGATGCTTAAACAATTGTCGCCGCTCATATTGTAATAAAAATTCTAATATAACAAAATTTAATACTAATTTTTCAGTTAATTAGATTGCCTTTGGAAGATTAAATAAGCTGATTAAGTTACTAATTCAACTGATAAGTCGAACGATTTACTTAATATGACATATCAAAAACAAAAGCACGCCATCCATGTCCGAATCACGATCAAGAAGCAAAGATTAAAACTTTGAAACTGACAAATAAGGTTAAACACGTGATCTTCCACAAGAAACGTATGTAAGAAGTGTAAGCACCCCTTGCTTAGCTAGTTACACTAGCCTTGATTGTAATCAAAATTAAGTAAAAGGAAATGGAACTATTGGACGTCAAAATATATAAATATAGTACGAGTAAGTTAAATGCTTTGTATCTAAAATGTATTGATTTATTGGTTTGAAAATATCTTATGGTTAAAGTATGTTTTAGGTACATCTCTCTCTCTCTCTCTCTCTCTCTCTCTCAATCCAATTTACGGCGTCTTTGTAGAAATTACATAATTGATGCATAGAACTATATACAGTAAACCCGCCTTATAGGTCACGTCTATACAAGGACTTCCTGCTTTTAAAGGCCGGAAAATATATCCCAACTGTTCTGTTTATGTTATTTGAACTTGTTTATAAGGACCACCTGCCATAAAGCCCAAATTTACTGGTTAACGTGAGTGGCCTTTATAGACAAGTTTTACTGTATTACGATTTCGTTTGAAATTCGAAATTTCTAAGAAGTAACATATTTCGAAAAAAAAATTGTATATGTTTTATAATTTCACTTTCACATGATACTAAATCATATATGAAAATATGATTCATATCGATAATATTGACGTTATTTGAAGTGCTTGAACATCTGTCGCCATTATAAATATAATTGAAGTGCAAACAGTGATAATATTGATATGATTGCAGACTTTTCTCATTAAAACTATATTACTTCTAATAGATACATGAGTTCATTCGATACCTAGTCAACTGTTGTGTACTATTACTATTTACAAAGATATACAAATATATTTAAATTTAATGATATTTTCGGTATGCAAGGCCAAATGAAAAAAAATTTACATTTTCTGAATAAGATGGCACAAACGTTATTAAAAATAATTTTTTCAAGTATTTTTTTTACCTTTAGTCGCCAAAACAATGCAATCAAACGATAACTTTAACGGGGATGTGTTTTTTTTTCAAAATAGAAAATCTTCCCTCATTTCCATGTTTTTTAAATCATGCATTAAAGTATTTATGAATTAAATGTTCCCAAAAAGACAATGGTATCATTTAATGATACAAGTTATGGACGAATAACGGCGGTCAATGTTTGTGCGATTGGCATTGTAGTATGATTTCGGCATTGTTCTAGAATCCCTGATATAATCAAACACTTGTTTTTCAACCATCATCAGGTAAACACATGCAGAATATGGTATACGAATTATAAAGGGCTATGGTATTCCTACAAAAGGGATCCTCTTAACCTACTACATTTTCGGAGGAACTTGAAAATCTTAAATAACATTACTATATATTATGTGTTTTGGTACCGTGTATTATGCGTTTTCAAGAACGTATTGCTTCTTGTATATAGCTTGTTCATATGGAATTTACGCATCTATATAGGGCAAAAACAAACAATTCATTACCATTATAAAACAAAAAGTAGAATAATGACGCCTTATCACGGAATGTTATTAAATTAAAAAAAAAAAATCAATAAAACAAATAATCAAATATCTTGGAGTTTAAAGAACCAAGTTCTATTTTCTTTGTTTGATTAAAACAAATATTTGTATTAGCAAATACTCTTGGCTTTGTTGATTTATAATGTGTAATGTTGGTATAATAACAGTTATGTATAATATAGACACAGTAAAATCATAGTTAAAGCGAGTGAAATTCTGTTCTTATGAAATAGGTTGCAGTATGTAACTTATTTTGATCTTTTTCAATTGAAGAACTTGAGCTGTATCCTCGTCTATAACGATCAGTTTTATAGCAAAAACAATAGATGAGGTTAATACATTCGTAAATCATTATAAGATATTTCCATTGCTCCAATAATATGTAATTTTATTTCAGTTGTTTGTTTACACGGTGTTTTGTAACTTAATGTATCGATCGAAAACAAACATACTTATACATGTCAAAATCATAACCACAAAGGAAAGTAAAAACGTTAAAACTGACAAGTTTGGTTAAACATGAAACAACCATAAAGAGATCTATAGGAGCCAAGGAAAAACTCCAATTGGCCGTTGAACCCTTACCGTTATTTATCCAATACAACTATATAATCTTCATAAATGAAGAAATCATGAAGCAATTATGACTGCATAAATTTACTAAATATTGACAAAATCTGTATATTTTGTAAGTGTTCTGGTGTCATTTTGTTACGTTTTTCACATTTAGTAATGACATCTCGATGAAACATTCCAACCTTTGTTGATAAATTAATCAAAATGTTTGACAGTGTGTATCCTTGAAGTATCCTTGAAATATTAAAAACAGCAAATTATACCAACAAATAAACAGAGACAAGAGAGTATATTGTATCAAAAAACAAAAAAAAGTAAAATTGATAGAAAGATAGGTTATAAGAAGTGCTATAAGAAGGAACAACACAAATCATAAATGACATATATCATGGTTTGCAAGAGGTCACGCTTTATTTAAGAAACCATTGCACCAATGTTGACAAAGCAAGAGATTTTGCTTTATTACAGACAGGACCAGTCAAAGGCAGTGTGCCGATGGGTATAAAAGAAACCATGTTTTATTCAACAACATAAATTACAAAAGCTTTAATCTCAGGAGCAACCACAGTATTCAAGAAACACCCGAAAAGATAGATACAAAAGAGGTCATGCTGTTACCGAGAAATTTCTGGACTGAAAATTGATAAGATATATTAAGGCAAGCAAGTAATTCAAACAGATATAATTGCGATATATCGCTTACTTGGGTAAATGAAGACCTTTGAAAACAATATCGATTTGATTTTAACGCAGTTTACAGAAATGCATAAAAAAGATCAACAAGTAAGCACACCAAGGAGTAAAAAAGAACATACGCTTCAGTGTTTTATGAATCTAACTGTGGGAATCGTTTCATTCAGCATATGCCTTTTGGGAAACATTGCAATTTATCAATGGGCCATGTTCTGTTTAAATATCATATCCAATTTTCATCATTATGATCTAAAGCTTTGTTTTATACTGACAGTGACGGTGAATGATAATGAAGTAATACTATTGGGGATTTATTACTTTACTGTAACTGGGGTATGTGAACTTTAAATATGTACAATCAAATAAAACAAAGTAGTTGATATACCTTCATTTAAAGATACTGTTACCATTTATTATCTTAATATTTACAAGCTTTAGATAATTGTATTTGTTGTATGGGAAAGTGTGTATTTGTACATAAAGGTTTATGTTTTCACCTAATGATTCGTGTTTGCTTCTACAAAGTTAATGATCATGACAGATTAACCAGATAGAAGTTTATAAAAATCACACTCTACAGACATTTTTATTTTGCATAATTGCATAGTTTATATGTTTGGAAATTAAGAGGTTTACAATTAAAAGAATTACTAAAATACGTGTATTTAAACATTTGTTTAGATTCTTAACTTAAAACATGATTTACTTCTAATAAAGTAGCAAATTGGGAGTCCAATTTATCGATAAATAAGAACAATTACTGAGTCAATATTATTATGTAATCTAAATAAATTGGCAATGATTGACTAAGTAAATTTCTGTAAACGCCAAACCGTGTACATGTTGTTTATCTTCCGGTTCATGTCACGTTGTTACATTTGTTGAAATAAAAAGGACTGTATACATAGATCAATCACATCAAAGTTGACAAAGCAATCAGATATTACTGTAGGGCACGCTGTATTTAGGAAACGTTTACATCAAAGTTGACAAAACATCCAAGCGAGATTTAGAAGACGTCAAGATTAATAGAAGCAACAACGGTCAAACAGTGACACTGCAGAATACAAGTTAGAAGAGGTCGTTCATTACCCAGCGAACATCCAGACTAAAGTTGACAAAGCAAAATTGTAGAAGTTGTTGTTATAAATTGAGGTAACAACTGGTCAAACGTTGTAACAGAAAACAGGTTGAAAGATGTCTAGCTATACCCAGCAAACACCCAGACTAATGTTGACATAGCAAAATTTAAGCAAAAGACGTTATGATCTATCCAGGTAACAACCAGTTAAACATTGCAACAGAAAAAAGGTTAAAATAGGTCTATCTTTACCCATGGTTTACCCAGATTTGAGGTGACAAATGACAAAATGAAGACGGTACTATATATCCAGGTAGCAACAGGTCAAACGTTGCAAATGAAAACAGGTTAAAAGCGGTCAATCCACACCCAAGGAAGACCCGGATGTAAGGTGTTAGATCAAAATTAAAAAGACGTTACGATATATTCTGGTAACAAACGGTTAAATGTTTAAACAGAAAACAGGTTAAAAAAGGTATTTCCAGGAAATTTTATAAGAATTTACGCTAAATCTTTCAGACAAACAGAAATAAGAAATAAATAGAAATATATTTGGATAGGTCAAGCTGCAAACAATTATTAAAAAAGACAATACAAATCCTGAAAACACATACACCATGATTGTCACAGCAAATGTTTAATATAATGCTCTTTTGAAAATCCCTATCTAACTTTGATCAAGCAACCGATCAAATTTATTCAGACAAACGGAGACAAAGAAAACAAGTATCATAAGAAGTTTCACTGTAACCCTAGACTGAGATGTATAACTGAACATACAGCCATAAAATAAAGTAACATATTATATGAAACTAACAAATTGGATAAGCACCCGGTCTCACTTTCCTGTTGGAAGTTCACGTGTCTGAACTAACTTCAGTTCTAAAGTTTTTACTTTGCTTCTGGATTGTGATTCGGACATGGATTAGAATGTTTGTCTTTTTTATTATATTCTTTATACACGATGGTTAATGTCAAACAGGTGCGTGCTAAATATGACATATATTTCTGAGATCTTGCGTGACTAAGTATTGTTTTTAGCTACTAAGTATTGTTTTTAGCTCTTTAATCGAGTGAAGAATAACCCAGAAGTTGTGACAAACTTTAACATAATAAACTATGATTTAATCTTTTATCAAGAAACATAACTCCAATGGTTACAGATACAATATATCGCGTATGTAACAGGTAAGTCAAAAAAAAACTTCCTAAAACAAAAATTAAAAGCTTCGATTTTATTTGTTCGCGGACATAAATGAACATAAAAGATTATTGAATCAACGTGGAGGTTTATACACTTGGTGTTTTTGCGTATCGAACTGTTAGGATTGATTTCATTTTATATATGACATGGTGTGAATTGATTCGATTAATCAATTGGTCGTGTTGTTTTTAAATACGTGTATCATTTCTATAACTTTATTAAGAAACTGTAGCCAAATCATTCAGCTAAAATTTCATATATGTACAACGAAGTAGGCTGCTTGCAAATAAATTGTTGACTCAGGGATATTGCAAGCCTAGGCTTATCAAGGCCCTCAAAAAGTTTTATGGCCGTCATCACAGTATTGTTGATAAGTTTGATGTCTCTGTGTCCAGGATTGCCTTGGATATATTTGACGTCTCATGGTTCCATGTTCCTTTCACACAGTTTTGATTACACACGTGACGGGTGTAGCTAGCTAAACAGGAGGTGCTTACCCTTCCGGAGCACCCGGCCTCACTTCCCTGGTGGAAGTTCACGTGTCTAACCTAACTTGTCAGTTCCAAAGTTTTTACTTTGCTTCTGGATTGTGATTCGGAAATGGATAAGTATGTTTGTTTTTGATATATATGATTTGGTCGTTCACTGTATGATCTTTTATGATCGTGGTGAATGTGTAATACCATCTATCTTGCTTTTTTATTTAACTTAAGAGTTATTCTAGGTAAAGTGTATTAAAACAAACTTTTGCATTCGGAATTTAAAGGATTGTTTAATTATTGTCCGTTCATCTGATAGAACCCGAATGTTATTTAAAACAACATTATTTTATTTCATCATTGAATCGCAATTTAGTGGTTGATTATGTAAAATAGCAAGTTAATTTAATGCTTCAATAAAGGTACTTGAGCGAACGATCTAGAACCTTTTCAAGATCAGATGACCTTCAGTTTCCGTGCAACTTGTTTGGGAATTACGGTTGCTCTATTACTCTGTAGTGATGTTTAAATGTTTAATTGTTTATTTGCATGTTGTTTTGACATTCAATATACCTAATGCGTTAGGCATTAACAGATATATAAGAACTAATAACGAACTTCAATTGACCGTGAAATTACAGTAATCATTCAACCTATATAACTTTGTAATCTGGGTAAATAAACAAATCAGCACCGACTGATTAATTACATTATTGATATCGACAAAACGTGTATATGTTATTTATCTTCCGGTGTATATGTCGGGTTGTAACATTTATCACATTTAACTACCATGTTGATAAGAAATACAAATACTTTTCCATTCAATATGGAGATCTTCCTTTTCTAAAACAATATATCCTGACATCTATATTTCAAAGCTACCAATTAATTGAGAATTTAAAACATTGGCAATAGACAAAATAAACCAAAATAAACCACATCACAAAAACAAGACATTTATACATTAAGTGAACGAAAATTTACTCAAATAGAATTGAACGTCTTGTATAGAAAAGTAAATGTTTTCCAAATAATATGGTATCGCTTAAATAAGAAATTAGAAGATATATGCATCTTAATGTGTATGTTACATAAAAATCTGTTCACATAGAGATACATTGCAGTTTTCCACTCGTAAAAACTTTAAAAATAAATATGTTTTATATTTAAACATTTTACAATAACGATTTAAGAGCTGAACAGTTAAGTTAGATATCACCTGTTTTTCACTTTGGTACATCAGAACAATTGGAAAATCCAGATTTTAACAATGATACCTATCCTAAAAATATTAAAAGATACTATCTGTTTAACTGATTATGAAAGAGATCAGTACAGATATGATCAGACAAATAAATATTGGATAAAAAATAATTGAATTAATATTATATAATAAAAGTGTAAATCAAGTACCTTTTAAATGTATTAAAGCAAGTCTAAAACCTTAAATAGTAACTATCATGAAAAAAACAAACACCTGCAATGTTCTTTGAACAATGTCAATAAAGATAAAATGTATTAAAAATTTAAATGTCTAAAATCAAAGAAAAATCTGGTCGCACAAACATAATGTTGCACCGTCTTTTAAATATTGAACAGATATTTAATGCACAATGAAATAGGAGCCAATGTCCTCAAGCTTTTCTCTGTAATTTTAACAAAATTTCGTCCATGAAGGTCATAAAAGCTCCCAAAAGATTTGATACGCTGATAATCGTTTAAAATAGGTTATGTCAATATTCTAAAAATATTTGTATATGTGGCATTTTTCCCTTGACATCCTTTTAATGTGATATTTGTTTTATTGTTCTGGGAATTGTCAAAACTATTTAGGTCATTTAAGCATTAAACGAATCTAGAGACATACACTGTGTGATTAATTAATAACACAAAACTGTCCCCTGTTTCACAATGTCGAACTGTTACAACATAACTCTTAATTGATATAAAATTGCTCACTTCTATGTAGTTGTTATTATCCAACTTCACACATCAAGCTGTTACACAGTGATAAGGCAGAATAACCATATCGAATAACAAGTATAATAGAATATACCGATGAAGGAAATTTATTTATATTTAATGGCTCACGCGGGATCGGATTTGATGTGATGCGTCTTGATTTTATTAAACTGCGAGGAGAGTGATTCGATGAATAACAGACTCTTTCATAAGTGTTTTAGGTAAGTGTCGACAACAAGGGAAGTTACTCTGTTTAACACTAGCCAACAGCACATAATAACCGATTAGTCAACATAGTCGTACAAAATATTAACAGTTTCCGTCAAATCTGCAATCGACATGACAATATTTATACATTTAACTAGGTCTATCGACAGTTGTTTTTTAACTCATTCTTTTTTAACATTTTTAAGTCTAGAAACTGTTTCAAATTTATCGTTTAATTTTGTCAACACGTTTGTAATGATGCGACCACGGATTGATTTCAGGGGCCTCATATACACAAAAAGTTGATGATGTTGATAGTTTCAAGAGTTTTTAAGTTGTTTATTAATTTGCATGCATCCCTGACAATAACTTCACAAAAATAATTGATTTTGTGCAAGAATTTAACAAAGATTATGTAGGTATGGTTTACCTCCGACTCCGCCGCTCTGTAGTGGATGTTTAAACAGTTGACAGCAATTGCCCGATGATAGCGACAAAGTTACGATGATTTGGGTATAAGCATATTACAATAAAATTGTTAATTGTCACAAAAGAGTAATTGAACAGCGACATACCAGGAAGAATGTCATGTATCAAGTAATTTTATTTTAAAATCGAAAAACGGTTTAGACACAAGTTCCGGAAAATGCAATTGCATAATCGATGTATTTAGTCATTTCAATGGTATTTTGTTACATACATTTCACCATATTTGCCCATATATTTTAAAATACCATTTAGTAGTATGTTTTTGTTGAAGAATATGTTAGCATAGATTATTTTGACAAATTAAGAATTTTCAATTTGACAATTTTGAGCAAAAAAGGCAATTAAATGTTTTTTACCAACATTTATTTTTTCTGTTTTTAAAAAAAACAAAGAGAGGTATATATAAAGTTTTAAAAGTGTTAGTACTCAAAATATATTTGTCACAGTACCGCTATTCTGTCACTAGTTTCTGTCTGTAGTTTGTAAAAGGTACTTGATGCGTAACGACATAAAAGAAATGCCATGATGCTTTTTCTTGTGGCTTAAGTATAATAAACTGAAGGAAAGTCATAAAATTAAAAGAACAATTGCTACACTGAAAATCTTAAAAACAAAGGCATAACAATTTCCCCTAAATATTCGTATACAAATCATTTTCCTTGACCTCCTTTAATATGTTTTTATTGTTCTTGACATTGTCTACGGCATTTAAGTCGTGTATGCACGAAATTAATCACCAGCATGATTTATTAATAAATCAAAAATAATCAATGTTTCACAATTTTGAGCTATTACAACATAACTCTTAATTGATATAAAATTGCTCATTTCTATAAAGTCGTTCTATTTCCACTTCCCACATCAAGCTGTTACCTAGTGATAAGGCAGAATAACCATATCGAATGGCAAGTATAATAATATATACAGATAAATGTAATTTATTTATATTTAATTGCTCGTCTGGGATCGGTCTTGATGTCATGCGTCTAAATTTAGGTAACTGTAAGCAGAGTGATTCGATGAATAACAGACTCTTTCAAAAGTGTTTTAGGTAAGTGCCGACACTAACGGAAGTAACTCTGTTAAACAACAACGATAACCTAATCAAACAATTTTAAGGTATTTATTTAATAGAGCACATACTCAGGGATACGTGTGTAAATTTAAAAAAATTACCCTATTTTTGGGGATTTTTGCCTCAGGTGCCGGGAACTAGCTTAAGGTGTTTATTTCCAATCTGATCAAAAATGAAAAGTTTTGAGCACATGGCAAAGGTGTCACAGAACCACTATTCTGTCACTAACTGCAGCAATTTCTTAAAATAATATTTGATGCATACCAACATTAGATGCATTTTTTATGGCTTATGTATAATTAACTGCAGAAAAGTGAAAAAAACAGATTCATTGATACTCTGACATTCGTAAAACGAAGGTCATAACAATTTTCCTTAAATATTCGTATACAAGTCATTTTCCTTGACCTCCTTTATTATAATTTCATTGTTCTTGGCATTGTCTACAGTATTCAGGTCGTGTATGCATGAAAGGAATCACAGCATGATTTATTAATAAATTCAAAATATCTAATGTTTCACAATTTCGAGCTGTTACAACATAACACTAAATTGATATAAAATTACTTATTTCTATATAGTCGTTATAATTCTCCTTCCCACATCCAGCTGTTATACAGTGATAAGTCAGAAAACCATATCGAGTAACATACCGATAAAAGGAAATAATTTAAATTGTTTATTTGTTACATTTAATGGCACACATGGGGTAGGATTTGATGTGATGCGTCTCGATTTTAGTTAACAATGATCAGGGAGATGCAATAAAGAACCGACAGGAAGCATCAATTTGAAATACTTTAAAGGTCGTGTCATATCGATCATTAGTTAGGGTGTTTTATTAACAGCTAGCACAATAATTATGATGTTTTGGCCAATAGGCAAAAAGGTGATTGAACTTTTCTGTCAGTAATTGTGGATGTTTGTTATATATGACTGCATAAAAAGGTACTTCAGTCAATCCTGCCTTAAAAGCCACCTCTATATAAGGGTCACCTGCTTATAAAGGCCAGAAATTTTTTATCCCAATCGTCCTTTATTCGTATTATTTGAACCTGTATATAAAGGCCACCTGCCCATCAATACCACTTTTACTGGTTCCCTTGGGTGTCCTTTATTGACAAGTTTGACTGTATATATAAAGTGCATCAAGTTTTTACCTTTTATTTGAATATTCAAACAGACATATTCATTGTGTATTTTAGGAGCTATATAAGTTCATATATAAAGGTAGGTAGTTATTATACTGGTTACCAGGTGTTTATGGTAATAAAACATGCTGTCTGAACTTAAATCACACAGTCTAAATGATCGCTGTAGCTTTTTAGATTGAAATTTGAGAAAGTATTCACTCCGATTGTTCTTTGCGAACTTAAAAAGTTTTAAAAAATTACTTTTCACTTATTTCGTTGAAAGGATAGTGCACAACGAAATGGAATTCAGCTCTTGAATGTAATTTTACTTATTTAACCTAGTGGCGCATGGTCAAATAAAAGTGTTATACGTTTAATTAATACAGATTCTATAGGTACCGACCTGGAAATGAACATCTTAAAAAAAAGAGAGAGAGAGAATATTTGGTCTACAATACCGTCAAATATGTCTATAGAGCTTATCGAATAGAACCAGTAAAAGTGATCTCTATGGGCAGGTTGCCTTTTTATATACAGGTTCAAAAATGAATAAATAACATATGGGATACAATTCTACCAGCCTTTATAAACAGGTGACCCTTATATAAATGTGGCTTTCAAGACTGGTTAAACTGTGTTATTTAGCTATGGTCCCAGTTCATCAATTGCTCGCTCCGTAAGTGGAAGGTCGTGGGTTCGAACCACGTTCAGGTCTGACCCAAGACTTAAAAGTTGGTAGTGACTGTTCTTTCGCAAATCGCTCAGCATTTGAAAATAAAAGTCACAGTTCTTTCGAATGGGAAACGAGGTCCCGTGTTACGGTCGGCTTGGCACGAAAAATAACCCTGCTGTATAATGTCAGCGTAACGCATAGGCAAAATTTCAACACATTTTGTCTATAGCTGGCGAATTCTCGATATTAGTGAAATATTCTTGACTAGGACGTTAAACACCATTACTCAACTCAACTCATCAATTATTAATCAGAACGTTTTGACCTAATTGCATAATTATTAAAATATGTTATAAATGGTTTGTTTCATTATATCCTAAGACCAAATTTCAATTTTATAACAGTACGATGTCCTAAATTAATATCCTTCCAATACCTTTAAGGGGTTCCGTTCTATAGATTGATTAAATTACTCTTTTGGCAGCTCTGACGGATGATAAATGAATTTGTCATTTTCAGCAGTGTAAAATATATATTCACAGTTTTACTTTTTTTGATTATGTGCCATTCATTTTGTAGATGGTCTGTTTTTGTCAATTTAATCAGTTCATTTACTTGACAATACGGCTTCCTTTTATCTTTCTAAACCTTACAAATCCAATCGAAGTTAGTACATCAATGGACATTGATTTACACTAACAACAGATTATTTTATGCTGTATTGTAAAAACTCCGGATGAAAATTGGGAATATATCTCTTATTTATTCATATAATAAACGTTTTATAGCAATAAGGTTAAGCCGCACTAGAAAAGCTCTTACGTAAAGTTTCGGGTTATTTTATAACGCTTTCGTTCCGCACTTAAATCAGCAAGATCAAATCTAATGATAATAATATTATTAATAATTACATATTATACCAGTTTGAATTTTACAACACTAGACGGCCGTTTCGGAATACAATTCCTCATCAGTAGTGCTTGGACCAAAGTTATGAAACCAAAATTATTTTAAAGATGTTGAAAAGCTATCCAAAGGACCAAATATATATTTTACCAAATTAAGCTAAGGAAATACTTTGCATGAGGGAATATACCTTAGTTTTTGAGAAATTTCAAATTTTAACTTGCAGGAAATTTAGACAAATATAGTATATTTCTGACAATAATATAATAATTATTGCCTACTGAGTTTGTGATATCCTCGGGGCACCAGCCACCAAAAGAGATACCGGCTCAAGGGTTTAAATTACATAACATACTAGTTTTAATTTTTCAGCACTAGACAGTCGTTTCGGAATACAATTCCTTTTTAGAAGTACGGGTAAATAAAGGTATATAAAACCAACCGAGAATTTGTCAGATTTATTCGAGCCTTCATTTTACACACTTCATATTAATGCCAATAACATATTCAGCAAGAATTATGTTACATTATTTTGTCCTTTTTTGATTGTCAAAACAAATAAATGATTGCATCCTTGAGATCGCCGATCATTTCATTTCAACACTTATGACATACTCGGCGGCAATATAGATTTGTCATTTATTCGATATTCTTGTTGGTGAAAAACAAATGAATAAAAGCAACAAAAAAACCTTCTAGCCTGCTTGATTATAAATGATTGTTCGTTTTATTTTTATACAAATGACATACACACAAACAAATATGTTTATTTGATCTTCTTGTAATGGTACAAACGAGTAAATGAAACAAAAAATTAATCCACCTTCAAGCCAGCATGACTGGATTTTTTCTGCAACTCGGTGGCAACAAATATTTTTTAATTTATCTGACTTTGTTGATTACCAAAATAAATGTTTTATTAAATTGACTTTAATACTAACAACATACTACAGACGGATATGTGTCGTTTTTTTTGACATAGTTGTTTATGGTTAAAAAATAATGAAAGAAACAATTAAACCGCCCTCAAGCTCTCCTGATTATGAATAAACTAATTTTCTGCTTGGTTAAACGATTTTTCCTTGTTATTTGATTACTTATCTGATTTAGTTCACTTTGTCGTTTATCTGACCTAATACGTGTGTCCAAAGATAACGTAAATACAACTTGATTTTAATTTCTCTCGTAACTTGTTTTGCTTCATTTTGTTGTTAAGTTGACCTAATTTGCGTGTCCAGAGATAACAAAATCAGAACCTGATTTTAATTTTTCCCGCACCTCGTTATTAAGGTTGTTTACTTTGTGGATGAAGATGAATGGTTTTGATAACGGCTTGTTATGTTGTATCCTCCACTTGTAAGAGTAGATTAAGATGTGTTGATATCATTATCGATGTCTTTATTTGTTTTTGTGGTTCAACAGATTAACAAAAAATACTTCAATCACATATTACAATGATAATAAACACTGTTATTACATGCAAAAGCATCTACAAAATGATAATTTTATAGGGAAATGGCACATAATTTTATTTAAGTGCTCGAAATAGATAATTTGTCCTAGGTTGGGATTAATGTCACAAAATATTTAATTTCAAGAGTCATTCACAACTTTTAGTTACACAATTTCAAGTACAAAATGTAGCCGTTTCCATTGCCTTTCAATTTTAAATTGATTGAAATAGCGTTTACTTAACATAGTTTTAGCACCATCTATGTAAATATTGAAGAGTATTTGACTTCACTGTTTTTGCATTTGCCAGGAAGTAAATTTACAAAGAACTCTATGATTAAAATATACAATCTCATTGTAGTTTAGTGTTGTTCTTTGTCGACACAAATAATTGCATTTTAGACAATAAATAAATTACCCTCTAGAAGGGTAAGTTACTCTTGTTTAGCTAGCTAAATCCGCCACGTTTGTATCTTACGATGAATGAAGTTTTACAACATAATTCTTCTGATAAAGGACTACTCTGATGCTGTTCGTTTTTTCAAATGTTGAATCTGATTTCTATGTTGAAACGTTAATAGGTGTCAATTTGGATTTGTGTCTTCAAACATAAACATTTAAAATTCATTTTTTGAAAGGTCCCTGTTGACCTAACTATTTATTGATATGGCATACATTCAGAAATCAGGAAAACTTTGGTGTCCGTTTCATTTTTTTTATTTGGAAAACGGGGAGATTTAAATTCACATTGACAATCATCCCATAACGCGTTAAAATACTATGCGATGAGCTTGATAATTCTCGTTAATTATAAAAGAAAGTGACACATAACTTCCAGATTTACAGTAAGCTTTCTTTGGCGCAAAACACCATCTTTACCCACAACATGTTTATTCAGAGGGAGAGCAATATGATAAACGTATAATGTGAATGATCAGATAATTAATGCTAAGTACTAGATACTTGGCAATTTTTAAAACAAGTTCCTAAATGATATCGATTATGTAAATGAATATTAAAGTACTTACTTCCGACAAGAGAAACACTCACTGATTAGGTGAAAAGTGGTTTTCTTAGGAGACAGAAACTGATTATATTATTGTATGCACTGTCAATCACGAAGATACCTAATTGCTCGCAATGTTAAAAACATACAGCACTTTTGATACTTTGCTTAAATTATTGTTTACAAGCTAAACAAAAGGTGCTTACCCTTCCGGAGCACTCTGTCTCATTTCCCTGCTGAATGTTTACGTGTTTAGCCTAACTTGTGAATTCAAACGTTTAACTTTGATTCTGGATTACGTTTCGGACATGAATAAGTATGGCTTTTTTTTAATTTTATAAGATGCAATAAAAGAATTTGTAGCTGAAAAGTACATAAGTGACAATAAGAATCTTAAAGACATTAAATGTCCAAAAATGTTTCAAAAACTAGATTAATTAAAACTGTACTTTTTTAAAATCAGTGAAAAATTGTAATAAAATCTTCAAAAAATATAAAATGTTCCTTTTATTCTAAATTTTAAATTTACGCGTGAAACGTGTAGATTAACAAACAGGAGGTGCTTACCATTTCCCGAGCAACCATTCTTACTTCACTGAATTAGGTTCTTGTGTTAAACTTAATATTCCTGTTTCAAACGTTTTTACTCTGCTTTTGGGATTGAAATCAATATGCTTCTTAACGATGTTTGAGCAATATGTCGGACAATGGAAGCTTCAGTATCAATCTTCAAGAACAAATGATTGCCACACATGCACAAAAGAGATACATAAGTTAGTCCGACAGATAAATTCGTCGTTAAAGATATATTCTAATATTGATTTTTCAAAGTTGATTTTAATTTTTGGACCATTTTGCAAGAAAAATGATTGCTGTCATTTTGGAACCTTAAATGTTTTGCATAATTGAAGACGCCTTGAAAGATGACATACAGAAGAGGAAAAGCAATCGTTTTTTTATAATATCAAAGAAAAGACCATAAATTGTTCTTTAGTAACAATTAGAATGAATACTTCTCATTAGAAACAATTTTCAATTCTAACGGACTCGAAGTAACTCAAAATATATTTTTGCTATGTAAAGTACAAATTGAATATAAATAATCCATTGTGTTCAAAAACCATAGCAATTACGCCCATTCATCTTCCGATATCGTTTAAGTTAATTACCAACGCGTTTTTTACAGAATGACTAAAGGGTGCGTTTAGAGTAAAATAGTAAATTGGTCAACAATACGAGTAATCAAACAATTCAAAAGTACAAAAAACCGTAATTATGACTATTCAAGAAAACTATTATTTATTGTAATGCTGTATAAGTTTTCTACAATGTTCTCTGAAATAAGTTTGATCACAACCGTGGACCCAAGCATCAACTATGTTTTCACGAAGCTGGATCTAGATGTCGGACATTCGAAGCTTCAGTTTAAATCTACAAGAACCAACGGTTGTTACACATGCACATGAGAGATACATAAATTTATCCTAAAAATAAATTCTTCTTTAAGGATATTGATTTCTTAGTTGAGTATTTTTTGGACCATTGTGAAAGAAAATTATGGCTGTCATTTTGGAACCTTGATTTTCTCTTTGCATAATTGAAGACGGCATGAAAAATAACATACAAAGGAGGAACAATTTTCGTTGTTACATTTAATAAAACACCATAACTTGCTATTTTGCAAAAATTAGAATGGATACTTAACTTGTCATTGTACAGTAAACTATCTTCAACGCTAACGGACTAGAATCGAAGTAACTCAAAATATCTTTTTTGCTACGTAAAATACAAATTGAATATAAATAATCTATTGTGTTACAAAAACCATAGCAATTACGCCTATTCATCTTCCGATATCGTTTAAGTTAATTACCAACGCGTTTTTTTAAAGAAGGAACCCTTTAGGGTGCGTTTAGTGTAAAGTAGTAAATTAGTAAAAATACGAGAATCAAACAATTTTAAAGTACAAAAGCCCGTTATTATGACTTTTCAAGAAAATTTGCAGAACAATAATTTATTGTAATGCTATGTAATTTTTCTCCAAAGGACTACGTATGATAAGGGGGTCAAAATGGCCCTTGTAGCAGAAATACAATTTTTGGTATATTAATACATAAATATATGACATATTTGAAAATAGAGGTCATTTACCTGTCTGACCTCTATAATGAACTTGAATTGGGGGTCAAAGGTCATAAGGGTCAATCAACTATTTTCTGTTGTTTCCTGTGTATTTATGCATTTTAATTTTTGCAGAGATTTATGATGTGTAACATTATTTTCCAGTTAAAATAAAAGCATGTGTATAAAAAATAAGAAATGTCTTCCGAAAAATTGATCTCAACTGTTTTTTTTCTGGATTTTTAAAATGAAGAGTGAAAAAAATGTTACATGACTACATAATATTTTAGTTGTTTAGTAAATATGACACGTCTCTAATGGAATTTGAGTTAGAAATGTGAAATTGATAATATAGATCAATCATATGAAACAAAATTAGCACCATTTAATAAGAAGACTTGTGAACTAATGATAATTATAGAAAGGGGGATAACTCATTCAGTGTAAACAGAACACCAATACCAATCAAGAAATCATGTTACTACCTTTGTAACACATTTTACCAGATTTTTTTCTTTTCACTTGAAACAGACACCAATTTTCTAGACTTTCTGTTGCAAAATATACATTTTGTATTACTCCCAAATCTGCAGAATATGGGAAGCCTTATGCTATTTGGGCTACCTTTAGGAAATGATGTTTTGTCGTTACTCTCATCTGCCTCTTGATTGAATTTGTTTGTTCTTTTTTCATAATAAATTAAATTCTGCACCAGTTACAGATAAAGTCATTCCTAGTAAATTGTTTCTCAATATTTTGCTGAAAGAACCTGCAGAACGCCTTGTTATTTGTACTATTTGTACTAAATCTCTTTGTTTTAGATTTTAGACATCTTTTTTAACACAGCATCTATACCCATTAGTAGGTTGAAAGTGAGGACAAATACTGATATTTTGGATTATTCTAAATGCTAGTGAAATGTATGTCAGGATGCAATAAAGATTGGGGGGGGGGAGTTGGACAAATGTTGTTTAGCTTGATTTTCACCATTCTATAAAAAATCAATATTTGAACACCTGCTGAGGAAGTGTCAAAATGAAATTGACAGGCTGTCAATTTCAAACTTAAAAGTGCACAATTATTTTATCAGTACACACATTTAAAAAGACAGAAATAAGTAAAATATTGTATAATATTTGTAACAGTAATTAAATTAACTTTTACTGTATACATTTGATCTATCTAATATGTACCATCTGACAGAATTATCTCCTTTGTGAAATTTACAAGTAGGTTGTTTTAAATTGGAAAGTTCGACCCCGGTTCATGCATTAACCACTGTAAATTTTTGCACAAAAATTTTCATATGCATATCCTTTTGATTTAGGCCTAAATTATGTTGGTTAAAGCTTGAACCCATATCTAATTTTTGAAAAGATATAGAAAATTAGATGTTTTTCCACAAATTGTATGCACAATTGGAACCCTAAAAGGTACTGTAGGGCATAAAATGTTTTAACAATGTTTCCCTCACAAGTTTCCTACCTTTTATTAATTATTTTAAATTGAATAATGGCAAAATAAGGATTAAAAACCAGATATTTAGCTAAAATTCTAGTCTGTTTTGGTGCTGATAAAACAACAGCATTGTACATTAATGTGTTCTGAATATTTATTTTTGCAATATTCTATATAGAAATGATATATAAGCCATATTCTGAGAAAACTTTATGGCTTTATTTTCAATAAAATGGCACACTACATGTCACAGGAAGACTATTTTATGAAATCTAACAAAATTCTTGATTAATTATCTCCCCTTGTTTGTTACCAAATCCAGATTTTGTGATCCAGATTTTGTCAAAGTTCTCAGTGTGTTTTCATTTTTAATGGCGACTTTATTTTGTTACCGCTTGATGCAATTACATGTCATATTTTGCAGTTCAATGGCCGTCAATGTCTTTTATATCAAGAAAACATGTAACAAAAATCATTTTATGCAAATAAGCATACTACAATTTCTCAAAACAGGCCAAAATGTGCAGAAAAACACAAGTGACTAATAAAACAATTAAATTCGCTTCGGTTTACAACCAAACAAAATTTATGTCACTAAGACCATACCTTTTAAAAACCATGTGTATTTTCAAGCTTGGTAATGGTATATAGACTAGAAATATGTTGACCTTTGACCCCTAGGTTAGAGGTCAAGGTCAGTTGGACAGGTAAACTATTACCATTTTCATTTATTTAGAGTAGACCTTGATGTAATAATATGCTAAAAATAAAGATTCTATGAAGTGGGCCATTTTGACCCCCTTATCATACGTAGTACTTTCTCTCGATCAGAGTTTGGCAAGTTTGATCATGCAGTGGATCCAAACCTAAACTATGCATTTCCACGAACCTACATGACTTGTAAGATGCTATTCCTACTTCTTTACAAAAGTGTACTTCATAAATAAAACTCTCAATGTTTAAAACTTTGTTTGATGTTAAACATAGGTTCACCAAGAACAATCTGTCTTCTGAAATAATTTTGGTTAAAATTTGGAAGCCTCTATCCCAACATCCCTGACTGAAATAGATATCAATCGTTGATTTAAGTATTCTATTTCGTACATGCTCTTTATTTGCTAAATTGAAATAAATTTGTGAACATCTGAATGTCTTAGTTATATCTTTTTATAATTATAGACATACATGTATGGCATACGACTTCAATAATGTTAATGAAATTGTAAAGGAAAGTATCAATTAATTGATCATTTAACATTTTGCCACGATTACTTATTTTTATATAATCCCAAATATACAACGTACAACGTGTAAGTCATCTCAAATTGAAGTACCGGGCAGTTTCAGTTTGATCAACGCTGTCAATTGGATCTTATACTTATCAAACACATCACAATTACTAGACAAGATTATACAAAAAAGTCGCAAGTGGCTTAGTCATACATGTTAAACCCGTAAACTCATGAACCGCATAAGAATATTTACAAGTTCTGATTGATATGAACCATTTATTATCATTCTCAATTTTAATTTTACACAAAGCAGGACAAACAAGCTAGACATGAGGTACTTTCCCTTCCGGAGCATCTGATTGAAAATCACAGGTTCAACTTGATTTTTCCCAGGCTTCTAAGTTATTACTTTGCTTAGTGAGATTATGATTTGGACACGTACCCGGTATATTGTGTTAGAATAAACAATAAACCTGTTTACGTTTGGTACTTATTTTTACATCGCACATAAAGCTCATTTATGTATGTAGAAAACACGTGTGTAGCATTAGCTCGACATTCGGCGTGCTTACACCTTGCCTGTCCTGTGAAAATTAGTATGTAAAGCTTAATTTCCTTGTTCTCAATGTTTTCTGAGATTTTGTGGTTTTGTGATTGCACATTGCTTGGTATATTTGTATACGATTTAATGATTTTATTTTTCACCATTTGTTTCATATAGCAGGATCGATATGTATAATTCAAAACTCAAGTCAACTCGCTGATGGTAGGATTGATTTATAAGGAGTTTTTTTTGTGTTTTAGGATATGTCCAACGTGTTCTGTAATTTATCAACTGGCAAAATGACATGACCAAAATCACATTATAAAATCTGAATAAAACTTCTCAATATCACTTCTGTAATTGTAAATGTATCGTTTGATCAAATAATTAATGCATTGTTTACATATAAGTACATCATTGTATAAGCGTACATTTTTTCCGGGTATATGATTTCAAGGAAATAAATAAATCACTTGTTCATCTTTTCCGTTGGAACCTTAAAGATTGTTTACTCCGTGTGAATAAAATCACTACAGACCGTCAGCGATCTTGTGGAAGTCTGTTCTTTGCACATGGATATGAGATCCGTGTTATCGAATATATATAATCACGCCTTCATGCGTTCATTTCTAAACCACATAAATAAGATGCATATTTACATTATATAGACACTCTGCTCACAATATCGCTGACGGACTAAAAGTCTTTGTTTTTTTAATATTGGGAAAATCAAAAACATGCAAACTATTACAAAATGAACATAAAGAGAATAAACAATTATTTTTTCAGGAAAATTGTTTTTTTTTAAATTAGACCATCAAAAGTTTAAAAAAAACTTTGAAAAAGGTTTCATGCGTAAAATTGAGTAAAACTATTGTGATATCGAATATGGTTTATTTTTTTATACTTTTACATTAACACAAATAAACGTTGAATCATCATAATAGATATTTGTTTCTGATCCTTCATCAATGACAAATACCACATTTGCATTGATAAATTTAAAAATGAATTAGCTGATCGTTTGTTTTATGTCTGCAAACAAAATTGACTGTATTTTACATTAATTCAATGCCTCTTGTGTGGTATTAAAAACTAAGAAATGATTAATGTATTTGATTCTGTTCCGTCATTATTCATATCAGCACGAATAACACTGGTTTTTGCTTTTTCCTGTCTAGATACAAAATTAGCATTTTATACATACTACTATAGATCTCACTTCGCAGCAAATATCATGATGTCAGAAAGATAAAAAATAAACACGGACAGATTGCACCTTTGGGATTATCGTGTTACAAATTTATATAGAAACTTTGATTTACAGCTCACCTTCTCAGTATATTAACTTTTCATGATCAAAATGTAAATTTTATTACAATAAAGATGATTCTGTTTCCCATATAGAATTATTTTCAGATGTTCTAATTCAATTTATTAATATATAAAATAGTAAAAAGAAAGTGTAACTGTTTGATTTACGACGTTAAACAGCGTAATCAAAAACAAACATACTAATCCATGTCCGAATCACAATCCAGAAACAAAGCAAAAACTTTGGAACTGACAAGATAGGTTAGACACGTGAATTTCCACCAGGGAAGTGAGGCCGGATGCTCCGGAAGGGTAAGCATCTCCTGTTTAGCTAGCTACACCCGCCACGTGTGTAATCAAAATTGTGTGAAAGGAACATGGAACTATGAGACGCCAAATATATCCAGGGCAATCCTGGACAAAGAGACATCAAACTTATCAACAATACTGTGACGACGGCCATAAAAATTTTTGAGGGCCTTGATAAGCCTAGGCTTGCAATATCAATAAGTCAACAATTTATTTGCAAGCAGCCTACTTCGTAATCAGACATCATGATGTACAACCTGAAAAAGTAGAGTTTTAGTGGTTGGAAATTGCGTATTACTAATTGTTTTTATTTGTGAAAACAAAAATTGTAATGAAAATATGTAAACTTGACAACAGCAAATATAATAAGCAATACGTTACAAGTTCATGAAAACAGCAGCATATACAAACACTCATTGTTATTGTCAATTTTACGCTTAGCGCTTACACTCTCAACAAGTTTCTCTCAAAACATTAGCAAATTGTTGCAAATACTAGTACTATCCATGTACCAAAGTTCAGTAAATTATACTAGAAGCTCACCATCTTGATTCAATTTTACGTTTTATGTTAAACTGATAACAACTGATTCAATTATAGGATTGATACCAATGCTCATACCGTTCTCTACTTTATGCATTCTTAAGTCATACGATTTGCCTGTTTTTGCTGCAATATTGATAATTTTCAATTCTTGTATTGTCTGTATGTCTTGTTGTTGTGTTGGTTGATTTTAATACTTATAGATTCTAAATTGTTGTTCTAAAAGTTTTGAAGCTTTATAGATTTACAAAACATTAACTTCTTTGCTAAAAAGAGTATCGATGAAAAAACAATATCGTTTCCATAAATCAGTTTCACGCAGCATTTCAATTCAAAGTAAATGTCAATAAACATGAAAGGGTTATATATAAAGAAAATTGTTTCGTGAAAGTATTGAACAATACTACTCTACAATTATTCTTCTACTTGTTTACTTGTAATTTCTTATGTTTCAAAAACAACGCTTGCGTGCTCCGGAAGTAAGCATAGCCTGTCTGCCTCGATACGTGTGAAAACAA
This sequence comes from Anadara kagoshimensis, assembly GCA_021292105.1. Classification (NCBI taxonomy): domain Eukaryota; kingdom Metazoa; phylum Mollusca; class Bivalvia; order Arcoida; family Arcidae; genus Anadara; species Anadara kagoshimensis. The sequence continues at coordinate 40,914,008 of CM037861.1, read as the reverse complement.
ACGCCTGAATTAAGTGAAAACGAAACAAGACGTCAAAATCAAAGACATCATGCTTTCCAAAATAATTGTATGACAGCCATAGAATGTTTTAGCTTATTGTTAAGCACGGGTTTGCAATATCAAAAATATCGCCAAATTTACCAAAGATAATTTTGCATACAAAAACATCATGTTTTCCAAGAACAATGTATGACAGATATAAAAAGTTTGAGCTCATCGTTTGCAGTAAAACCGAGTTACATTGTATTGATAAGCAACATGCTTCGATGTATAAATCCCGGTTGTGGGAGCAAATGCTACAGTAACGTATATGTATTACACACTATACCCGTGTTAATTTTACAGCACTAGAGGACCGTTTTTGAATTCATTTCCTCATCGATGGTGCTTGGCCAAAAATTATCAAACCCAAATTTTTCAAGAGGTTCAAAAATATATATGTGAGATATCACAACACGATATAAGTATTGTAGATACGAACTGTAATATTTAATTGTCGATGAAAAATAAAATCAGAAATATTGAGAATTTGCCATTGATAATGAGCCTTTTTCGACGATAAGAAACTAAAATGCATTTCCCGTAACAAATATTTGGATCATTATCAAAACTAAAGGTATACTCAATCATGCAAATATATTGAGTATTCTACAACATCTTTAAAAATATTGGTTACACAATTTTGACCCAAGCACTACTGATGATTAATTGTATTCTGAAACGGCCGTCTAGTGTTGTAAAATAAAACTGGTAATATATGCAATGGCACATTGCATTTATAAAATCGTACATGTTCAGATCATGGATTAAGAGATTCAATTCTCACTGCACAATATAAATCTTATTTTGAAGATACTTTAAACAACTTTGGAACCAAGGTAAAGTTTAGTATATTTACATACAAAACTATTTTATTTATTTCTGTTGTTTTTTATTCACTGATCGATCTGTCTACGTGCAAGGACCGCAGTATTTGAATTACCTTAGACCACTATCCGGCAATGTCTAATGCATCCACTATAATACAACACAAGGAAGTCTTGATGTATTTATGTTAAAAACATATTTGGTAGTAACCACATGATATGTATTAAAAGTTAAAGTCTGTCCCGAGCCATTAGGCCCATCAGGCCGGAGCTTATCCCGGTTTCGGTGGCGTTAAGCGACTGAGAGTACAAGACTCTCCCCTGAATGGGACGCCGGTCCATCGCAGGGTTAACCCCCAGCATTTTGCTGGTACTCATTTATTTTTCAGCTGAGTGAACTGGAACAACGTGAAATTAAGTGTCTTGCTCAAGGACACAACACATCGCCCGGTCCAGGGATCGAACCCACGACCTTCGAATCATGAGTCCAACGCCTTAACCACTAGGCCACGCGCTTCCACCACATGATATGTATACATTGAAATAATACTCAAACTTGTAGTTAGTGTGTTAAGTATTGTTCAATTGATTTTGCGCAGATATGCAATCAGCTTCAAGCATTATTATTCTGATTCTACTATTTTATGCTTGGCTTGACATGTCATGTTAGATTTGCAAGTAAGTATTTCATGCTAAGGTCAAAGTAACCAACAAGATGGAAAAGGTGGATAACTGGACTAATTAGGCTGGTCTTCGGCTATCTTACCATATTTTTAAAATGTTTTACGTAACGCAATAAAAATAATTAAAATGAACTATGATAGTATGTTTCGGATTACCGAATTAATTTTATAGAATAAATAGAGTGAAACAAATCTTCTTTAAAATTAATTCATTTATTTTTCATCATTATTATACTTTTGAAGAATCTGAATACAATATTGGTACATGCTATATAACTCTGAGTGATTTTACTGAAATATTGTATGTGATGCAATAAAAATGATGAAATTAACTTTGAAATACCGAATTAATTCTAGCCCTAGCAAAACAAACCTTATTCAAAATGATATATTTTATTTTGGCATTATTATTATGAATTTGAAGATGCTGATTATGATATTAGTACAACATGCAACATGACTATTAATATTTTGTTTCTAAATATTTTACGTGACACAATAAAACGGATCCCGGATCAAATGAACTTTGAAAGTATGTTTTTGGTTCACCAAATGCATTCTATGGCCTTAGTGAAACAAACCTTCTTCAAAATTAATTTATAATTTTTTGCATTATTATTATAAATTTTAAGATGCTGAATTCGATATTGGTTCATATGTATATAACTATGAGTATAAATATTTTGTTTCTAAAATGTTACGTGACACAATAAAACGGATCCCGGATGAAATTAATTTTGAAAGTATGTTTTTGATAACCGAATTATTTCTATGGCCTTAGTGAAACAACCCTTCTTCAAGATTAATTTATTTCATTTTTGCATTATTATTATACATTTGAAGATGTTGAATACGATATTGATACAATATGTAACATAACTATTATTAGGTAATTTTTCTAAATATTTTTCAAGTGACATAATAAAATCATGGATTAATTTCTCTATTACTGTTGTTAAAATTTTATTTACAATGAAGAATAAATATGATATAATAAATGACCATAAATCATATATATTTGAGAATAAGCATAATCTGGATATATTGAAATTTTATATTTTTATATTTTATTCCAATCTATTTCGTAATATTTTTGGCAAATATAACTTTATGATCCCTATATTCCTATCTATATAGATTGTTTTACGAAGAACTATAACTTTTATCATTATTAATGATATATTGGTAATAGTATATTTTTATTCCCTTCTATTTCATAATATTTTTGGCATATATAGCTTTATAATCTCTGTATTCCTATCAATATAGATTGTTTTACAAACACATAACTTTCATCATCGCTAATAACATACTTATCAAATGTTTTAAGTTTATAAGTTCTAGATTGATAATAGTTAAACAGGAGATGTTAACCCTTCTGGAGCACCTGGTCTCACTTCCCTGGTGGAAGTTCACGTGTCTAACCGGACTTGTCAGTTCTAAAGTTTTAACTTTGCTTCTGGATTGTGATTCGGACATGGATTTAAGTGTTTGTTTTTGATTCTAGATTAATCTGGTCGTCGAGTAGGTTTAGTTGCAATCTGACGATAAAAGTAATGACATTATCTTGAGAATGTCAACACAACCCAAACATATCAATCCATCTTATGTAAATTACTTCTCTTATCATGCTATCTACCGTTCATCAATTAAATAGAATATTGCCTTTAAGATGTATCTTTTAATATAAAATTTCCATTTTTTGTGCTTTGAAATTGTTTTTGTCGCCTGGATTTGTTTCTTCCAAGATAACTTATTTGTCTTTTCTTTTACAATAAAATCTAGGAGATAAGTGTACGTAATTTTAAAACAGGATGTTATTATTTGTTATTTGCCTTAAAATCTCAAAAAAGAATATATGAGATATTGACTGTATATTTGTATAAAGGTTATAGTAATTATTTGCCAATAATTATAGTAAAAGGCCCAGTAGTCAATTGACTGATCTTGATATATATTTGCTTTGGGAATATGGTTTGTACATTAATTAGTATGTCCGTTTTTTATTTTTTTATTTGTTTACTAGTATATTTAAACTAAGATCTAGGAGTTACTTTTCTGCAATATTACAACATTTAAACTATATTTGCAAATGGCAATAGACACCCAACAACAACAAACACAAAAAAAGAAAACGGTGCAATACAAATTCGTGGTATGAATAATCAATCAAAACAATAAGAGATTGTCCTCGAAAACATGTTTATCTGGTAGAGTATATTCATCAGTTTGTAAAATAGTCAATTTTCAAATTCAAGAATGCGGATTATTGGAATCAATGTCTAACATGAATAATTTTATAGACATTTATAATGATTTTGTTCTATAAACTCCTTTGAAATCCAATGTTTTATTGTGCATTTTTACCATTGATCGAGTGAAATCATTTCTTCATTATTAATATACGTGTGATGTCATGCATTGGCTGTTCTAATAACTCGGCATGCACGCCTAAGCAGCTGACTGCTAAGTTTCTAATGTAACCAAGGATTGAACTAAAAGAAAATTTTAACAAAATGTCTACAAAATGGCGATTATAGCGCATTATGCAGGTTGCTTTGTACTATAACGTCGTTTGTAGACTACAGTGTAATGGTTAAACATTTGTTGGGAATATATGTTTTTTAAGTTATTTTGTCCGTTTAGTCATTTCCTCATTCTAGCAGCAGTCTTAATTGCAGTGGTATGCAATGTATTTAACTTTGAATTTATGTTTTTACTTTGTTTGAGGTTCTAACATTGTATTTCCTTGATATAAACAAAAAAATAGAAAAGTAGCTTATGCTATCGAAGAAGCCAAAGGTTTCTGTTATATCATATGGCAACTATACAATATATACTGCTTTCTTAAAAGGAACTGCAGTACAAAAATATTTTTTTTAAAAACTTTAAAATAAAGTCATTCTTTATCAAACAATGAACTCTTTATAGCAGTATGCACTCTTGTCACAGAGTTTAATCTTATACGTTTTCCCAAGATGACAAGTACTTTTATATGGTAGAATCGTTCTCTACATATAATTATAAGAGGGAGTTATAACGATTATACAGCAATGTTTTCAGCCACGCACAACATAAAATCTCTTTACGTATTTCGACAAAACAACATGAACAACACGTCATTACTTTAAATATATTTAATTTACTTGTCACAACATATTTGTGTGATTATCTCGGAGGAATTGCAGGTTACTGGCCGTCAAGCAATGTTTGAAATTCCATATGATGAGTTTATGACAGTAAAAAACCATTAGGGGCCAAAGCCTTCAGCATCACAAAGGGAATGATGGTTTATGGGAAAACATTGGAATATTGAGTTATGACAAGTTAAAGACTATTTCATTTACATGGATCTGGCTAAGATTTTCTTTAACTTGAATCCATAACTTCTGGCGATCCCATATGATACAATAAATGATACAACAAATACAAATTTGTAAAATAATTAAAATACAATGTCTTGGAGTTTAAAGAGGTCCTTAAATTACAATTATACACCATTGAGTTAGAGCTGTTATTTACACAAAACGTGCTTCTATAAAATACTACCTGTAAATTAGCTTGTGTTGATACTTTAAAAACGATATGCATTTGGTTTTTTTTTTAATTTATTATTATTGCAATAGGGTTGACATTTCTTGATGGGATTTAGGGAGTGACATTTTTACTGGAACGAGCTGTACTGGTTCTACATCATAATCATTACTAGCAAAAGGCATTTGCCTTTTGCAAATCTAAAATCGACAAACTATATTACCTTACATATCTGGTCCCAGTGTGGAAATTTGAAATCCTATTTGTGGAGAGACCAGATTTTCTTATTGTGATAATTAATGTCACAGCAGCATGCTTTGAGAACAAAACCAAAGATTTCTATTTAAGTCAAAGACAGTCTGGTATAGGCTTAGTGTATTGAGAAAAATAGAAACTTAAACAAAAAATTGTGATGCATGGCCAACTGTTGACATTAACCTTTTGTTGTATGATTTATATGGCTTTATAAGAACAAACTTCGGTAAACAGAATCCAAAAAGCGCAATTAAATAAAAACAGCATGTTATTTATATTCCTTTGGTTTTTGTTATATCGAGTGCTATTTGTCATGATATGACTAGAAGCAGTAAAACCTCAATTTCATCGCCACCATTTTCAGTCACATATTGGCATAATAATGGATTTTGACGATATGTTTTTGGAAGGTTTTTAAACGTAAATATAAAGATTTAATACTCTTTATAAAATAGTTTATCGTATATAAGCGCTATAGCAATACGATTGAGGGGCATTATAACTTGATTTACTGTTTATCACTAATAACAACATATAAAGTGAGTCAAGTTTGACCTGACCGTTTGACCTTTGATGTAATTATTTAGGGGCTATAGACTAATCATATTAACATAATATAAAGTTGAAATATCAGGAAAGGACTGTGATGCTGGTTATACAGGGTGTTCGTGATAGTGAAACTTACATACTATTGTCCTGAATGGACTTAGTCTATTAGTCTAATCTAGAATTTTAAATGGCTTATAGCGAGTGATGTCTTTTTATTTTAAAATTCAATTAATATATCGGGACGTGAGGCAACAATACTCCATGTGTATTGCGGTCCTTACATTACTTTTGAACTAAGGTAATGAACATTGTAAAACATTCTTGACTTGAACGTAAAACCCCGTCCAATCAATCAATCAATTATTGACCAAACTTTGAACAACTGTGCAATGAACTATATACATAGCACAAGATGTTTATTTAGTATATCACCATAGAACAGAATGATTCGAATTTAGTTTATAGTATAGGAATCCGAAATCTATAGCAAAACAACTTCAAAATCTTATGACACAGAACAAAATCAAATTTTATAGTTCACAACTTTATAGCAGAAAAATTTGACACAATAAATAGTTAAACAGTTTTACAGTAAAAACTTGGCACTCCTTTGGAGCAGAACAATTTCACAGAAAATTCTTGATTTTAATCTTGATGCTAAAGTTACTTCAGTATAGGCTATTTAGGTATCCGACTTTTTAACACCTGTACAATGTCACTGACATAATATATATCCAGTGGATTTCTGGTCGTAACATTTCCATTTAACTGACGAGTATTGCTAATCGATTATGCAAAGACAGTTAATGATTTTACACCTGAAGTGTAAGGTGATTTGAAGCACATTTGATCATTCTACAGCAATAACAACTTTAATTGAGATTGATAATAGCAATCACTTATCCATTACAAACTGTCACGGGTGTCTGGGTCAAAACTATTTGCACGGTGAAACTACGAGCTCAATCATTAATGTGTCAAACGTTAAAACATCCAGTGTTGTCTTTTCAATAATGATTACGCTTTTGCTGGCTAATTTCACAAATACTTTTACTATTCATCGCAATGATGATAGTTTCAGTATTCATTACCGTCTTAGAATCACCCTAGGCAATTAACTCAGCGGTGTTGTCAACCTTCACAACGTATAATAGTTTTTTTCATTGAGAAAAATATTTCTTGAGTATGTTATCTTAATATATATATATATATATATATATATATATATATATATATATATATATATATATATATATATATATTGCCATCTAACAATTTGTTTGGACATTGGTATGTTTGGTTTTTTTTTATTTAGCCTTGCACTTTCGGTCAACCTTGAACAAGTACACACGTACAAGTATTGTTCTCATTCTTTATTTGAGAATCATTATCTATAGGTGTTTGTCCAAGACAGACCAATATACAGAGTATATAGTCCAATATACAAACTTGTGCCCAATCATTAACCACAATATCTGACAAAACTGTAACTAATTTTTATTTCATTTCGAGTTAATCCGTTTTTAACATAATATTCAAACAAGGATACTCATAAGTAGATGTTTGATATCGGGAATTATTATTCGTTCAAAAATATTTCTGTATTATAAAAAATCTTTTGAGTTTAAAATAATTACTTTTTATCAATCCTGTTCTCATGTTTAAACAGCAATAAGGATGTCTTGTGTAACAAATAAGTGCTAGCTAGAAGCAAAAGAATTCTCCCTACATATTGTTCTGAGGGCACTGTTAAGGTCAAATTTTCCGTGTACCGTGAAATATTCTTGTATGAGACGTTAAACCATAATCAATTAATCAACTTTATACAATTAGTTTCGTAACTATTTTATTCTTGAATTTTTTGAAATCTGGTTTTACTTTGGAATCGAGACTAAAATGTCGTGAAAATGTGGTAACATACTGTATATTGCTTTTTTTGCGGTGTCATATTTTCGCGGTCTTATCTGATTATAGGAAAACGACTCTAGGAAGATTAATGGTGTCTATTCACGGTTGTTTAATTTTCGCGGGAATACACTTGACCGCTAATATAGCGAAAATAAAACCACAGCGAAATATACGCAGTTTACAGTAGTACAAACCAATGCAATGTAGACGTAAATATCATGGTATTTTTTATTCTAATGTACGTCTTGATGCTCCTGTAACGTGTCAAATTACAAATATTGATATGTCGTATTATAAACAAATTATGCGTTCTCGCGCAGTCTGATCTGCCCTAGTAAAGGATAAATATGGCTGACTGAATTATTTAACCCTGAAAAATGAATCACTTTCTTGACACAATTAATACTAATGAACCACTTTACTGATTCAAATTAATATTTCATTTCATATTAAATCTTTTACCTAATCAAATCTGGAGATATGTCGCCAACCCATTCAACTTCACATGGAAATACTAGGGTTTTTTGACCATCTCTATTTCTTAATAATCAATCTCAAATATGCAAATCATGTGGATTTCTTCTATCCCCGTGAGCTTTAGATTAAAAAATGACTGATTCTTGAAGTTCTGCTTCATACTGTATTTAGATTAATTTCTCAATACAACAAGCGCCTACATTGGAAACTGTATAAGAAAAGTCATGAATTCAATTTTTCTATTCTGACCTTTTTTCTATATAACAATATGTCCACATTCTCCTGCTTATGGTGTATTTTTACACAGTTTATACGTTATGGTACAGCTTGACAGATTAAGTAAAACAAGTGCATTCACCAGGGGTGTGATGTTAATTGATAAACAACCTTTAAGCTTCTGTTCCTGAAAGCCCAAGTACCATATTCAGGGATACAAGTAAGCGTTTTACGTTAGAGATATTAGCTTATATACATTACACGGTGGCTTGAATCAACCAAAAAAACGTAATCAAATCAATGCTGTAATGTTCCTTATCTGAAACCATTTTCTTTAGCGATTTCATACTTGCTGTATATGTATACTTGCTAGGTAGAATCGTGTTCATAACTTCTTTTATTTCATATATCATTCAAAGGGGCTTACGTTTTTGTAGAATTGCCAAAGTGTGAAAGAACCTTTATAACAACGTAAATTTGCAAATAAACAACTATAACATTACAACTGCAATGTTCCAAATAATGCATAAATAACAGATCTTTGTAATAATCAATCAAAACAATTAAATGAAAAACAAAAAATGAGTGCTGACGTATTATTAGGGCTGTAATGTAGCTTCTTTGGGAAACATTTTTATAAGTTCACTTAATGGTTCATGTACACCTGCTGGGTTAGATCGTGTTCAAAACTTCCTTGTTATACATACATCAATAATATATTTTGATGTTTTTGTCTCATCACTAAGGTGTGCTTTCTCTCACAGTGAGATTATGTTTTTTACTCATTTTTGATAGATTTTAAAACAACGTGAAATGATCATGACAAATAAACAACGATAGCAGCATATCTGCCATGTTCAAATTTGTGAATAAAAATATCACTTGGCAATAACCGACGCAACCAATTACATGAAGCAAATAAAAGACAGGAAAACAAATACTAAAACCAATCATGATATCCATTGGTGTGGCTCAACACAAATCGTGAGTCAAATACACACTTTACAAATGCTGGAGACAAGTATCCAGTGGCGTGATTATAGTACTATCTGAGAGCTGTAATGTAACTTAGTTGATAGACATTTTCCGAAGAAAGTAGTCCCCTGAATAGTATAGTATCACCTGCTAAGTACAATCGTTTTCATAACCTCCTTGTATTACATACACAAACAAACATACAAATCTATGTATAACATATATCGGTAATACCTGTTGACGTTTTCGTCGATTTTAAGGTCTGTTTCTCTCACAGTAATGTAATGTTTTATAACCATTTTTATGGTTTTTAAAACCAACATGAAATGGCAAATAACACATCACTTTTACAAAAAACAATCTGACTTTTTAATTTACCTCAGTATTTCTGTAATTTGAGCAAAACTATCAAAAATATCAAATTTAAAAAATAAACTTTATCAGTTCAATCACTAACATTAATTCAGAAAGAGTGTCTTTTCAAATAAATTATTTCTTTATTCCTCCATGTATTACAGGCCTGGAAAAAGATTAACATTGAGCTAACGAAAAATAGTAAAGAAGAAAAAGGCTGCCGAGTGAACGGAGATATGGATAGCTACTTTGTTATAACTAATGAGTGGCAGAATTAAGCCTCCGATTCGGCACTAATTTAGCTTAGTGTTAAGTTTTCGAAAGGCCTCTATTGTACTTATTTCAAAATAAACAGCTTTCAAACTAATTATTCCACTTAAACATAGTTAAAGCTGGATGACAAATTTAGATATTGTCTATCATGACATTTTAACAAGCAGGACAACTGATTATCAATGCGCTTGACGCCAATACTTTTTTGCAAACATAATAACCTTGTGTTATAAAGATCCTTCAAATGTTTATTTTTAAAACCAGTGCCAAACATGGCGTTTTAACAACGAAGTCACTAATTATTAATGTACTGAAAATAAAAATGTCAATACTTGTTTGTAAACAAATAAACCTTGTTATTACAAAACCCTAAAATAGTTCGTTTTTTTAATTCTACCTCCCATGTTAACAAAATCTAAATGAGTTTGTCAATAGAAAACATTGAGAAATTTGTATCTTAAATAAGGTTTGTTCTATTGCAAATTGCTGTATTAGATTTTAAATCAATTGAGTATTTTTCTACTGCAACAATAACTTGTTAATGCTCTAGGGAGATTTTTAAAAGGCTTCTTCGATATTCTAATTTAATACTCTTTGTCAGGTTGGATTAAAGTTTCAGTAATTGAACTCTCATTGGAAAAAGCATGAGTTCCACCGAGTCTTCTATAGGGAAACAACATCAACATGTCCGCTTGACCTTTAAGTTAAATATTTATTATGGAAAAGTTTATTTATGTATCGAAGAGGCCGCGGTAGCCAAATGGATAAGACGCCGGTCTACAAATTCAGGGTCTCTCACCGCTCTGAGTTCGAGTGTCGCTCAGACCACATGTAGGAAAGTGAATTTTCCTTGCCGTTGGCCTTTACTGGTTCACCCGGTGTCAGTATAATGTGATCGGGGAGTGGTATGCTTGTCTGCGGCATACTTACTAGCACCTTAAAGACGCCTTGAGTGCTAGTACATGAAAGACCATACAACACACTCGCTCTTCACATGCATGCACGAACTCGTTGATAAATTAATCTGTAGAGATTAATAAAATAGTTCTCGTTGCGAATAGCTGAAAAAATGCTGATGCGACGTTAAGCAACATTAAACAACAACAGCAAATGTTTATTTTAAAACTCATGTAAAACAAAGCTTTTGAACAAGCAGAATGACTGATTACTGATGCTCAAAATAAAAATGTCAATACTTGTTTGTAAACAAATAAACCCTGTTATTATCAGATTCTTTAAATACTTCATTTTTTAAATTCTATCTCCCATGTTCACAACACTTAAATCAGTTTGTCAATGGAAAACATTGAGGAATTTGTATCCTAAAATAGGTTTGTTCTATTGCAAATTGCTGTATTAGATTTTAAATCAATCGAGTATTTTTCTGCTGTAATAATAACTTGTTGATGCTTAAGGGAGATTTTTAAAAAGACTTCTGTGAGATTCTAATTTAATACCCTGTGTCAGGTTGGATTAAAGTTTCAGTAATTGAACGTTCTTGGGGAAAAACACAAGTTGCATCGAGTCTTCTACAGACAAACAGCATCGACCTGTCCGCTTGACCTTTAAGTTAAATATTTATTATGAACCAGTCCATGTTTCGTAATTATTAACTCGTCTACGTATTACTAAACCAATAAATTGTATATGTATTAACAGCGAATTCAAACACTATTGATATTTCAAAATGAATATAAAAAAGGCCAAGCGGACAGGTAATTTTTGTTTGATTTTACTATATAATTCAAAACAACTTTAATGAGCCCTCATAATAGAAACAGGTTATTTCGATACTTAAGGATGACTTCTTCAGATATGCCAGTCTCCTTCAAATCTTGTTCGAAAATTATCTTTAAATTATGTATCGCTGGTGGCAATGACTTTACAATTATGATGATTTCTTATAACTGTTAAACAGGAATGCATTTACAACAAGGACATTTTAAAACTTCTCATTTAAATTCTGCAACTGAATTTAAAAGTAGGGCAAAAATAAGAAGAAAACAGGGTATATCTTCAAAATTGACTTTACAAAATTAATGTATCAATTTAGCGTTTTCAATTTGTTTGATACGTATTTTTGCAATCGTTTTATAAAAAGTTGAAATAAAATTGTCTTTGTTCTAAAAATAAAGGAACAAAATACAATAACAGCAAAATGTCTTTTTTGTCAATTTGAGACTAGAATACAACTATTTTGCGTTATATGACTTCATACAAAGAAAACCCGTTTTATTGTGGAAGTGCCTACAAAACGAGTTAAAATGAACAAAGATATGTAAAAAAAAAAAATGTCAAAAAAGTTGAACATTAGCAATGACTCTAGCTAAATAGTAGATCGCTACCATATGATTTTTCTTCGTTTTCGTCATAGTTTCAGTAATACTGTGGATGGTTTTATTTTCGTGGGGCCCAATTTTCGTGGATTTGGTAAAATATAATATTTCGTTGGGACGTAAATTTGTTGTTTTCCTGAAATGTCTTTTTAGCTTTGGGTATGGAGTCATGATCTGTTTGTTTATAGGCACCTATATGATGAGTAATTTGAGGGATTACAAAACAATGGTATGTTTAAATATGAGGTAACACAAAAAGCGAAATGTAGATAATTTGGGCTATCCTGAAAAAAATCTTAATCTGTTATCATAGTCATTTTCCTTTCAGTATATCAAAACGAAACCATTTTATTTTACTTAGTAATTACTTTGTGCATTACTGCACCACACAATAAGCAAACAACTTAACACCTCTTCAAATGTTTCAAAATTTGAACCAACAAAACATCTTATAATGTGTCTTGAAGAGATGCTTGCGTCAATGTTACAAACTATCAGCATGACCTCTAGTACCATCAAGAATAATCGATAGTAACCCTCAGACCAATCAACAGTATAACAATCAAATCGCCCTCAGAATACTTAACCATTTTCCTCGTTTAAAATCAAATTCGACACAGTTTTTATTCAAGGACTTTTGGAACGTTGGAGACGATAATCTTGATGTTAGATGTAACTGAGGAATATAAACGATATTGAAAAAGTAGCTATTGGATGTCAATTCATTCAAGTTTCTGTAAAATTAAATATCTTTAGAAGTACAGTGACTCTGTAATCACCACATAATTAGCTTGAGTTATTCATAGTGTGTTTTCCCTTCTAAATTGAAAGTAGCAGGTGCCCGCTTATTTGGAATTACATTGAGGTGTAAATAATTGATCTTGAGATTTAAAGTAACTGCTGTGTGTCATTGATTCACAAACATGACTGTTACCTAACAATTGTTTCTTTGGTTATTATCGTTTCAGGCATGTATGTCTATGATGTGATGTAATAACTTTGTACATTCCTTGCTAGTAGACTAAACTTCCCCGTGGGTATCATAATTTTAGTAGACAAGACTGTAAATTCGAGAATTTTCGCGATCGTTTTTATTTGGCGAAAATTCGCGATTGAAACGAGTCGCGAAAATACGCAATTTTTGTTCTTGTCTCTTGATAATATGATCAATATTTCCTTTTACTTCATCTTCCCCCGGACGCACTTTTGCAACCTCTTTCTGTTACCATAACAGTTGAAAGTTCCTTATTAGCCGCCTGAAAACGGGGTGAAGTGACATCTGGTAAACCTGCTTTATCAACTTTTGTGTAAAACGAAAATATAGGCGGTGTTGCCATGTTTGAGTCAGAGAGACTCAGTTATGTGATCAGATATTAAATAAGTTTTTGTGTTATACTGGTGCTCTCGATAATTGAAGGATATCCATAATCGAAGAGAAAAAGTAAGCAAACGATTCCGTTCCGTTTTCCGGCAAGAATTTTAAGACAGTCTTACGGTTACGCGAAAATTAAAGGACGCGAATAAATATTAAAGTTCACAAATCATCCAAGCGCTACTTCTGATTAGGAAGTGTATTCCCAACTGGCCGTCAAGTTCTGTAAATATGCACTGAAAAAAATGTAATACTAACTTCCCAACTCACAACTCACTTGATTGACATTTTAAACCAAATGGGAGATGGCAAGTTTTTGTTCGGGACATTAGGTCACCTTAGTTTCATAATATTGACATCATCCTGAACAAATAGGTCACCTTAGTTTCATAATATTGACATCATCCTGAACATTAGGTCACCTTAGTTTCATAATATTGACATCATCCTGAACAATAGGTCACCTTAGTTTCATAATATTGACATCATTCTGAACATTAGGTCACCTTAGTTTCATAATATTGACATCATCCTGAACAATAGGTCACCTTAGTTTCATAATATTGACATCATCCTGAACAATAGGTCATCTTAGTTTCATAATATTGACATCATCCTGAACAATAGGTCATCTTAGTTTCATAATATTGACATCATAGCAAGCATAGATATCTACATCAACCTTAAGCTAAATACACACTCATATGAAAAATTCTAATATTGAAACTATATCTCATTTATAAACTGTAATTAAATGGCAATGATGACCAGATTTTCTAGAATCAAATAAATCTTTCTATTTAATATGTTCTTCGTTTATTGGTTTGAAGTGCCAAGGAGGGTTTATTATTTGTTAATTAGGTAAAAATACCAAGGAGAGTTTATTATTAAGTAATGAGTTTGAAAAGCCAAGAAGACTTTATTATTATGTAATAAGATGAAAGACCAAAGGAGACTTTAATTTCTGATAATGAGTTTGAATCCTGCATGTTGTGTTTTATATTTCTCACACAAACGATAGCAGCTGCATTCATTCTAAGATCTGCATCAAGTTATAAATATTTCTAGATGCTGAGATATTCTGGGATGTTCCATTGATCTCCACAAATTACCATTGCCTTCCGTTTATGTCTGTAAAACTTCTCTTATTTCATTATTTTTTTCGCCTACATGTGTGATGATTCAAATTTCCTTCCAGACAGATATCATGAATTCTTAATATTGATTTTTATCATTTATTTTTTTTTTTTCGCTTTTTGGGAGTTTTATTTTTAGTCCGTGGTCCCAATGCGCGTTGATTTTTCCTGTCTTATTTGGCAAATTTCAATAATAAATTTTTATTACGTTCTGTTTTGGTTGCGTTGGCAGTTGAGAAGCATATGCTTTTTTAAGTTACTAATATCTTTTCTCTATTATTTTTATTATAACAATTTTAAACTGGATCACGTACAAAGAAAGATCAAGTGGAATAGTTTTTACACTTATTAACGGGCAGACAAAACGGATAATATAATAACACAAATGGTTCAGATAACTTTCAGTTACCAATCACCCCGATCAACTGTCGGGTTCGAACGCCGACTGGGTCTGACCTAGACCTGAAGGCACTTGGGACTTCCAAATGAAAGTCACGTTTTTTTGGTGGTAATTCAAAATAAACGAGGTCCTGTGTCGTGGTAGGCGTGACACGATACAGAACCCTGCTGTATAATGCCATCATCGCAACGCACATGCAAAATTTCTGCAACTTTGCCCATAATCGGCGACGTCTCGATATAAGTAAAAAAATATTTGCCTGGGACGTTAAAATTCATTAATCAACTAAACTCCCATCAACTGTCGATCGCAAGTGAGAAAATGTTCCTTTGTCGTAGGCCTTTCACCTATATAATGAACTGAGCAGTCTGCAATGCTTATCTTGTCAATGTTTAAGATTTTAATCTTTCGTTGTGTCATGTTCTTTGTTGTTTTCTGCTGTTACCGAGTACGTGATTAAAATTTATTTGCAAATTGCAATTGCAATGTGATGTTTTTGTTTTTGTATTTTTCACTAATTCACATATTATAATATAATTCCAAATGCTCATGTCATGGTTGTTGAAGTTTCTCGTTTACAACAATTTGCAATAAGCCCATTTTTCTTATAAATTCCAACGATTAATCTGAAGGCAAGTTCATGTAGTGCTTGTATATATGATCTGATTTGCAGTCGAGTACATGAATGACGTTCTTTAGACTAAAATCTTAGTACACTTTCCCACAATGCCACAGATAAATCACGACTTCCTATATGTAGTGCGACAAGTTTGACCTGACCGTTTAACCTCTAATTTGAATATTAGATTGAGCTAATAGCTTGTGTAATTTAGGTAAGACCGTATGTTACATTATCATAAACACCCGGTACCTAGTTTTACTGTCACTCTTCCTGATATATCAACTGTATATAACCACTATGTTACCCAATAAATATATCTGTTCGAATATTCAAATTAAATGCCAAACTTGACGCAATTTTCGAAGGTCGCATTATAAACATGTAAAATCACAATTGCATCATGTAGTTTTGCCGTTAACTAATTTTTCTAATGTTAAATGACCTGATAATGTTTTATCTTTGCCTTTGGTTGCTGGTGAAACTACAAAAGCGGAGGTATACGGTCTGGTGATATGATCTGGCCATTCGTGACTGGACTTTCATAAAAAAAAATACCGAAAAAAATCTAAAGTTTGTGGATTGTTTGAAGTTTAGTTTACAATTACATGAATTTGTGATACATTGCAAGCTCATGAGCGTGTTTGCTATATCAGTGAAACCGTCTTGGCGGGGACTTCAACATCGATTTAATCAATCGATCGATTAGTCACTCATTCACACATTAAATCGATCAATCAACACACCAATCTACTAATCAATCCCAAGTTTTATCCACGTGTCAAACAGGCGTGGTTATGTCATTCGAACGGTTTTTACTTGTGTACTTTTACGTTCTTGAGAAACTTTGCTGATGCATACATCGAAGGTTAAAAGTTACTCTTATTGGCAATAAATAACGTCAATCTTCAGACGTTACTAGACATCTACCATACACACTGATTAAAATACGAACGCGTCTCGCTGTAACCTGTCCGATTTGAAAAATACAATATTGATTACTTTGGTAAGTATGGTGGCTTATTTCTGACATACAGATAATTTCTGTCGACATAAAAATGATCTCGACATGTTGACGTAATGTCACGGCAAATCGAGTTGAGTTGAGTAATGGTGCTTAAGGTCCTAGTCAAGAATATTTCACTTATATCGAGATGTCGCTAGCTATAGGCGAAAGAGGAGAAATTTTGCTTGTGCGTTGCGCTGATGGCATTATACAGCAGGGTTCTTTATCATATCAAGCCCACCGTGAGAGGGGACCTCGTTTATTATAAGTTCCCATCCGAAAGAAGTGTGACTTTCATTTCGTAATGCCGAGTGCTTGGCGAAAAACATTTACTACCCACTTTCAAGTCTTGGGTCAGACCTGGTCGGTGTTCGAACCCATGACCTTCCGCTAACGGAACGAGCACTCTACCAGCTGAGATATCACAGTGGTTATCACGGCAAGTTCAGATTATATGATGGAAAGTTGTGATAGTTCAAATGAAAAATTGAGATAAATAAGACGACAGGTCGAGATATTTACCATGACTTGTCGACATAAGTATCTCGACATGTCGAGTTATTTATCTCAACTTTTTATTTTGGTATCACTGCTTTTCATATCATTATCTCCACTTGTCAAGATATTAAGTCGACATGTTGAGATATTTTTATGACTGAAATTATATCGATGTCAGAAATAAGCCGCCATAATTAAGAGAAAGTTTTTCTTTGGTGGCAGTTATCATGAGATCTATTTATCTTAAGATTGCAACACTTACAAGACATGTTTAGATTATTTAAAGAAAAACGCTTTTATTTCGCTAGACAAACTTAACGATTTAAACTGCTCCTTTTATCAAAATGCCAAGAATCGCAGGTTTCATTTTATGCCTTTGTTTACACTGACATGTCAGATTAAATGGATTTTATTTGTTTTTTTTATTCAATCCCCTTCGGTTTATTGGTTTAAATCTACCATTACAACAAATCAAGGTCATCTTATTTTAAAACGAAAAACATATATAATGGTGCTCTTCCTTTTAATAGATGGGGCTCCACAGTTGCCGAGTGAATGAGGTCTTGGACATCAAGCTATGATGTTTCCACTAAAAATCAATCGAAATTGAATGAGAAATTTTTCTTGCTGTTGACTTTTCTTTTAGATGTGGTACCAGTTTCAATGTTCATGTAAGACATTATTCGAACATGCACGAACATGTTTATGATCTCAAGCACTATTTAAAAGGAACAAAAACCTCGCAAAACATGTTGTTAGATTACCAATTTTGATTTATGAAATAATGCACCTCGATAGGATAGGGAACATGTAATACACAAGTAGCCTAATAGAACCTTCATAATTTTGTTTGATATATTAGAACACGCCATCAGTTACTTTGTCTCAGGTTACCACAGTCATATATAAACAAAACAATGTGTTCTATAGCAACACCATTTACGTTTTTATAAACGAAGTTAATTACCCTCTAAATTAATTGTTGTACCCACATTTAAAGACATCTTGATTTTCTTGTATCTGAATTATGTCCTTAAACTAAATAAAAAGTAGACAGTTCAAATTTTTACATGATCTTAGAAATATGTCAAAAAAACTTCATTAACGAATTTTAGTTCATAATATTTTACTATAAGCATAATCCGGTCATCAGACACTTGACAAAAAAGTAGTTCATTTTTTTCAAAATGGCGGAAGCTTAACGAATTGTAATGCCACAAAAATACGTGGAGATTTCCGTATTAATGTTCCCAGTGATATTTGACACCATTCCTAGAAATATAAATTACAAATAGCCCATTTATATTCTATATACCAAACCATAGAAAATTAGAGTAATTTTCTAATACAGATATAGTACAGGCCTGTCAAAAAGTGTGACATTAAGTTAAAGAATTGTGGCAAATCGGCCAAGCACCTCAAACCCTTGTTAGCTATATAGTGTGTATTTGTCAACAGGCGCTCGTTAGCTATATAGTGTGTATTTGTCAACAGGCACTGCCTATCGGATGCTTTCAGTCACTAGCTTTTGGTAACTTGGCCAATCGTCAGCCGAAATTCAACTCTTATTTGTTAGCTAATATTTGTTAGTCTGTATTTAATTTCCCAGTAAATTGATTTGCCCATCCCACATACTAATCTTTATTTATTCATTACATAGTACAATGTAAGGGCAAATGTACTCCGTTGATCTATATTACAGCTTTGATATAACACCTAAATAAAAACTCTATACAATGTATATATATATATATATGTGTGTGTGTGTGTGTGTGTGTGTGTGTGTGTGTGTGTGTGTTAGACCTTAAAATTGATTTCATAACACAAATTCTTCTAAAGTAGTTTTGGAAATGCCACTATCCTAAAAATGATCTTTTTTAAATAGGTTTTAGCTCTTGCAATATGCTTGCGTCAGCAATTTATTTGCAATCAATTTGTTTCGTTGTATAACGCAACGCACCTGTTCATTGATGTAATAAAAGGGTAAACTTGTTAAATACAAAAAGTCACACGCAAAGCTTCATGACCCATTTACTTATTGAACTAGTTAATGATATTCAAATTATACCCACTCACATTTTACATTGTCATTTTTCACCTTCGGAATATTTCTGTTACCTCTATATAACTACCTACCTATCTTTTTTGCTCCCAGAGGCCGCGATGGCCTAATGGATCAGACGCCAGTCTACAAATCCAGGGTCTCTCACCACTGTGAGTTGAAGTACCGTTTAGACCACATGTGGGAAAGTTAATTTTTCTCGCCATTTGCCTTTACTGGTTTACCCGGTGTCCGGTGTTAGCATAATGAGCCTGGGAGAATCGTACGTTTGTCTGTGGCGTACTGACTCGGAGAGCTAGTACCTTAAATTTGTCCTGAGTGCGCGCTGGTACAAGTCGGACAATAAAATACACTTGCACTTCACATGCATACACGAACTTGTTCATAGATTAATCCATAGATATTAATAAAGTAGTTCACGTAACGAATAACTGAAAATTGTTGATGCGACGTTAAGCAACATTCAACCAAACCAACTGAATCTTTTTACTCCCGGTGGTGTATAAGGCCAACACAAGTCTTTGCCACTCCGCTCTATTCTCGGCTTTGGCGGTATTTTCAATTTACAAAAATGCAAGAGTATGAGTAATGGTGTTAAACGTCCCAATCAAGAATATTTCATAAAGAATATTTATATCGAGACGTCGTCAGCTATAGACAATTTGCAATAGACAAGGTGAAGACAATTTTGTCTGTGTGTTGGGCTAATTGTATTATATAGCAGGTTTCTTTGTCAGGCCACACCTACCGTGAAATGGGCCCCTCGTTAATTTATTTTAAGTTACCATCCGAAAAAATCGTGACTTTCGTAATGCCGGGCGCTTGGCGAAACAACAGTCACTACCCACTTTTAAGTTTTGGGTGACAACCGGTCGGGGTTCGAAAAAATGCAATGGATTACACTTAGATAAACATACATGCACATGATTGTCGTTTAACCAGAGACAGCATGAATATTTGGCTTACATTTATAAGCTAACATTTTGATTCATTCTAGTTTATTTATGGACTGTTAGACCATATGGCAGAACCTTGATGTTACCAAAATACAAAATTACCGATCATTGTCCAATCAAAATGCCAAAAGCAAAGTAAAATCTTTTAAATTGAACTGGAATTTTCTATAAGAACTATGAATGGATCCGTGATCATTGTCCTTTACCATTCAGTCCCAATACAACCAATGTACTTGAAACACAGTCGCATAGTGTGCTTATCTATGCAATCAATTTAAACTTGATATTCCTAAAGGTAATCGTACATAGAAACTTGTATCACAACAAAAACAAAATTCAATTCAACAACATTGACTTCAATTATACGAAACAATGTCTTCAATTTGGTCAAGACGTGGACTCAATTTATGCAAATATAATAGCATTATTGTTTGCGAACATCAAGACAATATTTTGTTTCTTTTTATCCAGTAATTATGTTTTTGTTCCTTGTTTCTGAGATCGCGATTTCTAACACCAAATGGTATATTGCTGTAGGTTTTTGTTCAGATTCTTTTTCGATTTGTCTGAATAGAAACCTCCAATTCAATTCTCACGCATTTTATGATTCTTGCATATACCAATCAGAATTCTCTATTTAAAAGTTCAGGCATTCATCTTATTTTTGTATGTACCGAACAAAATTTTCTATTTTAATGTGCTTGCAATGTCTAATCCTTTGAGATAAATTCATTTAGGGAAATGGGCCATTAACGCTATCACGTTTGCTATTGAAATACGTTTATATTGTTTGTCTGATAACAGATCTCTTTTGTGGTTTTAATGCCATTTTCGTTGTATAGAATTCAGAATATCGGCTTTATCTCACTTGGGATATTTTAGTCCGAATTGTTATTTTATCATAGCCAGTTTATGGACCTCAGTATTGTGGTTGATTATAAAAGAGTTTGAAATCTGAAGAAATTGTTGTAAAGGAATTGTTGCTATATATAAAAGCTATAATAAGTCGAAGAAGGTAAAAAAGGAATTTCAGATGTTGTTTCCAATGCCTTTCGTCATTGCAAATATTGTTGGTTGGTTGTAATGCTATATTATGCCGTATCAGCAACTTTCTCTTATTTTTGTGTGGGTGCAAGTTTATACATCTCTAAGGATTAATCTATGAACAAGTTATTGAATGCATGGGATGTGCGAGTGTATTTTTATATTATTAAACGAACTTCAGATGTTGTTTCCAATGCCTTTTATCATTGCAAAGATTGTTGGTTGGTTGTAATGCTATATTATGCCGTATCAGCAACTTTCTCTTATTTTTGTGTGGGTGCAAGTTTATACATCTCTAAGGATTAATCTATGAACAAGTTATTGAATGCATGGGATGTGCGAGTGTATTTTTATATTAATAAATGAATTTCAGATGTTGTTTCCAATGCCTTTCATCCTTGCAAAGATAGTTGGTTGGTTGAAATGCTATATTATGTCGTACCAGCAACTTTCTCTTATTTTTGTGTGGGAGCACGTTTATAAATCTCTAAGGATTAATCTAAGAACAAGTTATTGAATGCATGGGATGTGCGAGTGTATTTTAATATTAATAAATGAATTTCCGATGTTTCCAATGCCTTTCATCATTGCAAAGATTGTTGGTTAGTTGTAATGCTATATTATGCCATATCAGCAACTTTCTCTTATTTTTGTGTGGGAGCAAGTTTATAAATCTCTAAGGATTAATCTATGAACAAGTTATTGAATGCATGGGATGTGCGAGTGTATTTTTATATTAATAAATGAATTTCAGATGTTGTTTCCAATGCCTTTCATCCTTGCAAAGATAGTTTGTTGGTTGAAATGCTATATTATGTCGTACCAGCAACTTTCTCTTATTTTTGTGTGGGAGCACGTTTATAAATCTCTAAGGATTAATCTAAGAACAAGTTATTGAATGCATGGGATGTGCGAGTGTATTTTAATATTAATAAATGAATTTCCGATGTCTCCAATGCCTTTCATCATTGCAAAGATTGTTGGTTAGTTGTAATGCTATATTATGCCATATCAGCAACTTTCTCTTATTTTTGTGTGGGAGCAAGTTTATAAATCTCTAAGGATTAATCAAAGGACAAGTTATCGAATGGATGAGATGTGCGAGTGTATTCTTATTAACCGTCTTGTACAAGTGCGCACTCAGTGTGACTTGAATGTGCTAGAACCAAATGGGTTAATCAGTTAATATGTAACGCATTTTCATTGCCTCATTAATTTATTAGCTAAAAAAATCAAGTAAAAGGTCCCTAAGTCGACTAGAATTGGCATAAATCAACTTCCTGCAGCATCTGTCTTCGCTGTTAATATTAATAACAATTTAAAAGCCAATTAATGTCCGAGTTTCAATAAGTACAATCACTTGAGTATCGCATACCCAATTCGTCCTTTCATTACTCTTGCTACCAATGCGCTGCGGTTGCTCAGTGCTCGCTCCATAAGTGGTAGGTCGTGAGTTCTAGCCCCGATCGGGTCTAACCCAGGACTTGAAAGTGGTAGTGACAGTTCTTTCGCCGTGCACTCAGCCTTAAGGATTGGAAGTCACGGTTCTTTCGGATGGGAACTTAAAATAAACGATGTCCCGTATCGCGGTTAGCGTTGCCCGATAAAGAAACATGTTGTATAATGACATCATCGCAAAACACAGGCAAAGTCTCTGCACCCTCGCCTATTACTGGCGACGTCTCGATATAAGAGAAAAATTATTGACTTGTACGTTAAACATCATTACTCAACTCAGCTCCTTTCTTTTACCACACTTCTTAATTTCAAATGATATTAGGGTGCACAGTGGTTTCAGTGGGATTATCTTTGAAGATTACAAACATTTAGCTAGACAAGAGATGGCTCATCTGCATTACCGGGTGTCACTTCAAAGACGAAAGTTCATGAGTGTATTTACTAGTTTTCATAGATTGTGAATTGAGCATGGACTGAAGTGTTTGTGTTTTGTGTAATTGCTGATTAGATTTACATTCTCAATCAAAAAGAGATGCTTAACTTACAATGATTTCATTTTATGTATGTTGCTCTGGAATATCGTGTTAATCAATAAATAAAGTTAAAACTAAATTAAATGTCTTCCAAATTCAAAAGTCCGAAGCCTTTTCGATACAATCGCTTCCTTGTTGACGTTTATAAAAAAAAGCTTTTTAAGAAATCTCTTTCTTAAATTTACAATTTCCTGTTTTGTCACTCTTTACTATTGATATATTCCACCTTCTAAGTCTATTAAAGCGTCTAAATGATAATAATAACATAATCTTTTTAATGATAAAGATTTTTAATTTCCGCCAATGAACTATTTATCCTTAGTGTGAATACATGTATATGTTTATGCACAAAAACCTGTCTGAAATGAGTTTGCCGCCAGCCATTTCAGGAAGTTGTTTTGTAAATAAAAATATTTAGGACGCGTTTTTCTATTATATCTTTATTTTCATTAACAACGACTGACATTAGCAATACAGAATTAAAAACATACACGCATCGCATCAATACTTGCAGCATTTCTATTTTTGTTCATATTTATAAAGGGAATCCATTAGGTTTTGTTACTATCAGGGATTCTTTTATTATGGTAATTTAAAACAAAAAACAAACTTACCTATGTCCAAATCACAATTCTAAAGTAAAAACTTTGAAATTGGAAAATAAAGTTACACACGTGAACTTCCACAGAAGTGTAAGTACCTCCTGCTTATTGTACCCGTCATTTTTGAAATCAAAATTTAAAATTAAAGGAAGGAAATGACGTCAAAAGACAGCCAATTGTGACCCATATATATATATATATATATATATATATATATATATATATATATATATATAAAGCAACAAATATTTAAGGTTAATGAGAAAAAATATTGAGACCGTTGTATATAGACTTCAGTACTTTAGACAATGGTTTTAATGAAAAAATGTTGATTTTGTTTCATTACCAGTAGGCCATAAGATAGTTCATTCAGGGACTAACATTAATTCTTTTTTACCAAACAAAATCATATATGTCTTATGCATAAACATTTATAACATAACCATTATCACATTATTATTATTATTATTATTATTATTAGAAAAATAAATTAAAGGGATTAATAAGAAATTAATCAACACACGCAAATTAAACCTTTGAACACTGACAAATTAAGTAAAAGACGTAAAATTCCACAAGTTTAAGAGAATTGGGACCGGATGTTCCGGAAGGGTAGTTATATCCTGCATATATAGCTGATTAAGCCCATAATAAGGGCCAATTTATATATTGAATTATGGCAGATACTGTTAGAGTTGTTTACCACTTTCAGAAAATTAAAATTGGTACACTTTATATCACAAGCACTTTTCAACTTCCAAGTTGCCTTTGGGTCAGAATTTTAATAGATAACAATTTAAGACCATCAATTTGTAAAAGTAGATTTTTTCGTTTCTGATTACATTTAATAGAGTAACTTATTTTCTTTTTCAAGTTTAGAACAAACATTTTAAAGTGCACTTAGGCCTGACAAAGCATCTGGCTATATTAGAGATATTTTAAGGAATGACAATGTTATTAAATCGCTTGTTCACACCATATAGATTCTTGAATTCTATATGTTTTTGCAATTATAATGTTGTTTTAGTACAATCTCAAACCATTTAAAATGAGTAGGTCGTTTGTGTTTTAAGTCAATATACTTTTGCATATATAATTTTATAAGGGCGGTCAGTTCTGGGTTGTTGAAGGGAACCGAAGTTACCTAAAAACCACCCACCTTCGGCAAGCGAACTGACAAACTTTTTCATTAACAAGCATCTGCCCAAATGGGATTAAAACCCCAATGGTGAGATGCGATCTATAATTTCGCGTTTCGGTCACACGGACTTTGAATGAACAAAAAACACATCGCTAATGCAAAATGTATTTGTTTGGCGACCACATGTTTTCAAAATAAGATAATTATATATTTTAAAATCATAAAGCATACCAATAAACGTAATTTTTGTTCTAATTTGTTGAAGAGAAAACAATAAAATACAATTAGCCGGAGCACCTGACCTCACATCCCTAATGGAAGATGACATATTTAACTAAATTACCAGTTTTCAAGGTCTCGCTTGGTTTTTGGGGGATTGGTTGTTATTTGAACGTATCGTCCACTAGACCTGTCGAGGGTTTAACACTAAGCTAACGAAAATGAGTCAAAATTCCGACTGCCGAATGGCCAGTGGCCGTTTAATGGAAAAGCGAGTGGCACAAAGACTGTTGAGAGATAGGATATAACTAATAAAGGGTGTAGATTAACAGTAAAAACTTCAGCACTACTACATGTAGTTGGCTCAATGTTAAACTTTCAACATATCCGGACTGTTTATTATACAATAATTGCCCTCTAGGTATGTGGACATCCAGAATTGTCACCCGAGGGCATCGCCCGAGGGTGAAAACCCTTCTAAAGGTCGACAATTCTGGATGTCCACATACCTAGAGGGCAATTATTGTATACTTTTGAGTCTAATATCCAACATACTTGAACTGGACCGGTGCCAACAATCCAATATGTTGTGACAACAGTCCAATATTTTCAAACTTATTGGACTGTTTTCACAATATATTGGATCGTTGGCACCAGTCCAGTTTAAGTACACTGGAATCGGAAAGAAAGAAAAAAACAACAAAAAATCAATATATTGATTTTACTAACACCAAAACTAAATATGATTTACAATCAAAATCAGACAAATCATAGCTTGAAAATCCGATACGCGAAAACAAATATCTCAAATGATGCAGGGTTCGTTACAACAACACGGATCCGTTTATTGCCCTTTTATTGAATTGCTTTGACCTGCAAAATAAAAACATTAGATATTTTTCAACACGGAACACACACACACACACGCGCACACACACACACACACACACACACATACGCGTATTTACCTGAAACCCACTACACATGATTTTACACCTGAAACCAACTACACCAGGTTATAGATACCCAAACAATATTTTATTGTTATTTTTAGATTAAAGTTGAAGTAAACTTTGCCTTTATCGGTTGGAAGTTCAGAAATCATGAATATTTAGAGTTAGACTTTTGACAATGAATCCACTACATCATTCCATGAACGCACACATTCTATCCACTACACTAATTGTATCATGTTACACACATTCTAGTCACTACACATGACGTAACCAAGTTACACACATGAAAGCCGCTACTCACAAATACATGCCTATAGAGCATTGAAATTAAATGAAGAAGTTATCTTGTGTTGTACAGATTGGAGTTAAATAACAATGTGTTTCAAATAAATGCTGTGCATGTTTTCAATTGCATATTTTTGCCTTTGGACCGGATGTTCATAACTAAACCATTGACAAGTGTTATATTAATTATTGGTTTCATCAATATCTCATTATATCAATTAATTACAAACACACCACTCCAAATTCAATCTCATAGTCCAAAATTGCAAAGAATTAAACTTTTCGACAAACTGGCAAACAAAGTAAACCACTTGAACTTCCACACAGGAAGTGAGGTCGGGTGTTCCGGAAAGGTAAACACCTACTGGTTAGCTAGCTGCATTCATCACGTGTTAATGTAAAGCCGAGAATAAAAGGAACATGAAACTATGAGATGTCAAATACATCCAAGATAATCTTAGAAACAAAGACATACTATTTGTCAAAAATAATGTGATGACGACCACAGAACTTTTTAAGAGCTTTAACAAGCCTAGGTTTACAATAACCCTGACTCAACAACTTACTTGTGAGCAGTTTGCATCTTTGTACAAAGTTCACATAATTGGAACTCGCATTAAACCCTGTTTTGCGTCACATACCTCACAAAAGTAGCAATCTGTTATATATATAATATTATGATATAATAATAATATTAAGAACAGAACGTTTTAGAGTACCGGCTTAATTACATATCTCCGATTCCCCCCACCATCTCTGAACACACTTGATCGATATACAATGAGAACTGTCTTATACAAATTTAAGGCATCGGTACAGACAGTTCAACGGTTCGTGATATAAGGTTAGTTAGAGTGGTTTAAAAAAGAGTAGAGTTAGGTTACGTGTAACAGGAAAGGGGAAGATGCAGCAACCTAACCGGGACTTCTCAATACAATGCTCTACCGATTGAACTATACGGTCACGTATCGAGACAGGTCCTCAAAAAAATCGTGAGGCTATTTGACAAGACCTCGCATCAAATATTGTCCTATATTCAAGAATACTCCCTATTAGTCTATTAGTACTCGTTATTATTTTTTGTCTAAACTTTCACGGTAATGCCAACATATCCCCGTCCCCAACATCACCAAACTAAGATTTGACCTCCTGACCTTGACCTATGCACATTTTGGTACGGTATAAATCCTCTCATGTTGGTTTACATTTGTGCCAAGTTTGATCACAATCCATCCACAGACATGAAAGATATAGAGCGGACACGATATTGGGACAGACAGACAGACGGACAGGACGATTCCTATATATCCCCTTAAACTTTGTTTCAGGGTATAAAAACCGTGTGTACCTCTATTTATGGAAATGCAGCAGGTCTTGACCCCATTTTATCTTTTCATATATTGCACACAAGTCTTATGCATGTGACCTTGATCTTTGCGCCCCATGATCTTAATCTGTGTCGAAATGGTTGATATATCAATGCCTACAATATTCTAATATACATGCCTGTATTTCCAGATAATTAACCATTTCATGTGTTATTGACTTTCAAAACTCATGACCTTGAACTATACAGCATATCATTACCTATCTACAATATTCCAGTCTACATGACTTAACATTTTCTGTATTACAAAATATTCAAGAAAATGGTAGTAAATCTTACTATTCAGCTTTTGTACTAGCTCTTGAATATATAATGATGGACGAGTGGTTAAGGCATTAATTAGCTTTCAAATCCAAAACGTTTCACAGCTGTGGGTTTCAATCCAGTTCAACCGCAAATGGGTTTCCTTGCCATATGCCTTTAGTGGTTAGCACAATTCCAAATTAATGGAATTAATGGTCTGCAATCTTTATCTGTGATAATGGGGGCTAGTGTCTGAGCACTCTAAATTTCACTGTAAGTGCATTACATAAATGTAATATAAAGCAGATAAGAAACACTTGCACAAAGCTGATGCGCCACATGAACTTGTTTATAGATAAGTCCTCGAGATTAGATCAATAGTGTGTAGTTGCAAAAAGCTGAAAAATTTGCTGATGCGACATAAAACAACAAACAACAAACCAACCAAGAGTATGCTATTTACTGCTATTAGCTATAACATATATAACAGTGAGAAAACCACTACAAGTGCAGTGTATGTTCTTTATAGGAAATGTTTCAAACAAAAATTCTGTGGAATTAGAATGTCTTGCCACCATAAGACTCAACATTAGTTTAAAAAAGGACTTCAACAGACAATTACACAATAATGCTGCCACCATCAACACCAGAAAAGTAAAATGAGTCAAGTCTCACCTTATGGTGGCAGGACAAGATAAAATTACCCACTCAATGTGATACATTTTTAACAAAAATAACTCCTCTGCATTCCTATTTAAAAGAAGAGATTTTTATATTTCTAAACCATTATTTATTTCTGTTCATATTTAATACATATACAAAAGCTGATTCAATGCATTCAAAACAAGTACTTTATGATATGGTCCCAATCAAAAATAACAGGAATAAAACTTTCACACATGTAAAAAATCATTGATTTTATAGCATTCATTACCAAAATACGAATGGAATTTTAATATTTTACAGAATTCTGTATTTGTTTGATGTTATACAGAATTATGTAATTTTTTTAATTTTTTTTGCATGATGGTAATTTAATGGTTAATAATCACTAAACTAGCACTTCTTTAATGACCTTTGTCTTGAAGTTATCAAATTTTTAACCGCATACTTTATGTTCTTCCATGGAAATCTTGCCAAACACGATTGGTTTTCGATGGCATTTAAACATTCTAATTTACAAGGGACCTTCTCCAAATTAAACTGGCACTCCAAAGCCATCTTTTCCTTCTTACTCCATTTATGTCTTGTCTTTTCCTTTAGAATTTTTATTGGCTGCATGATTACAATTTTCTTCTCCTTTCTGAGAACTGGAAAAATAGCACTTGTTTTATCTTCATTTTCACTTTCACTATCCGATACATGTACATTTTCGTCGTTGGAATGCTGGAATTCAAAATTAAACCATAATGTATATATAGAAAACACAAATGTATTGTTTAAATATAGTCAAAAAGTTGATATACAAATGGAATAACAATTCCAAAGGTAATAATTTACTGTTCATGTCCCCAAAACATTACTCTTATACATGCACATATGTGATATTTACTATATACAACATGTTTTATGTGAATCAATAAGAACAGTGGTAACTCAGTGCTCACTCTGTAATTGGGAGATCATGGGTTCAAAACCTGACTGAAGTCTGACCCAAGACTTGAAAGTGGGTAGTGACTGCCAAGCACTCAGCTTTATGAAAAGAAAGTCAGTTCTTTCGTATGGGAACTTACAAAAATGAGGTCCTGTGTAAGGGTAGATTTGGCATGAAAAGAACCCTGCTGTGTAATGTCATCGGCGCAACGCACAGGCAAAATTTCTGCACCTTCGCCTATAGCTGGTGATGTCTCAATATAAGTGAAATATTTTTGACTAGGATGTTAAACACCATTACTCCAGTCCATTCTTACATGAATCATGGCAATCATTACAACCCATGTTACTGTATGATGTCCAATGTCTGCATTTATAATGTTGTATGCAAGGTCTACACACACAGTATGAGTGCAATATCTGAAATACTTCATATGCTTCATGTCAGCATACTATGTGTGTGTAATGTGAATCAAGGGCACTACACTTTCAGTCCACTACATGTGTTTGGACTTTACAAACCATTAAGTGTAGGCAATGTGGATCACAAAAATGCAGTATAATAGTATCAATGTGAGTACACTTGTTTTCATGTTACAAGTCTAAGTTGTACAACATTTATAGCGGAATTATTACTGGTACAGCAGAAAAGGTCACAGTAATAACCTATATGTACATTATATGCAAATTCTTGTATATCAACATTTTATATCAATATATAAAGTTAAATACCAATAAACATCACAAACGTCAATTGTTTTTTAGAAAAGATGCAGGAAGTCAGTAGAATAAGAAAGCAGGTCACAGATCACTGCCCTATACATAGTTTGTAGTGCAATACATTTATATCAATCTAATGCAAAATGTTTCTAATGCAAGTCAAATATTTTTTTAAACTATTAAGAAAAATCAACAAAACACGAAAAGAAGTCAATGTCTATGATCTAACTTTAACAAAACCGAGTTAATTTAATCTAAAACAATTATTATGATGATTGTCACAATACTTTGATATAAGAACAGATTATGATAGTCTACAGAGGTTGCGCCAAATACATAATTATAATAGTTTCTGATAGTACCATATGAGAGGCATGTACCTTTATATCAACACAAAACATAAAATGCTTTCTTAGCATAAAACTACATCAAATTACCTCAACAGTCGCTTCAGTACCTTAAAAGGGTTTTATCTACCAATTAAAGATAAAATAAGTTTATGAAAGCAATGATATTTGACTAACATAATTCAACCTGTTGAAAAGTTCTGTAAAGGTGAAAAGACAAAGGTTTTAACTTATTGTAAAAAATACACTGTAGTAGGAAATTTGCATCTGAAAACATGTACATGGCAGCATCAAATGTAACCAAGAATACAAAACGCTACAATACAATATTCAAAAGCAAAGAAAATACAAACACATATAAGGACCAATGATTATATAAGCCCTGACTTTGAACAGCATAGTAGTAAATGTCCAGCAGTGTGGTATAGTACTATCGGAGGCCATCCTACTATTATAACAACCAGTGGTCCACAAATACACACATTTAAAATTAAAAATAAACCTTACCTTTCTCAAAAGAACAACCGTTATTTGTTGATGACTGAGTTGGATAGTGTTTATTGTCATCCTCATCATCACACATATCCTCTTTTTGAATGAGATCTGGAAGTAAAGTAGATACATATATTGGGTATTAAAATATGCAAATGTAAGTTTACAATTGACAATAAACACTTAATTTCACAATATTGTATGGTTTGACAAGTAACAAGAGTCAATATCCTTTTAAACAAGAATATCACGGAAATAGGTGTCTAGCTTGCTTGGCAAATAGACTTGGACTTTCACATAAACTTTCACAGTTTGACCACTGTGACCAGAAAAGTAACAATTAGGGGTGTAACGATATACCGATATATTGGTAAGTCGTGTTTTTTGCACAGGATCAAATTGTATTGTGATACACAAATGACAAACCAGTATTTTGCAATACACTGGCCTAACTCGGGTTATGAGCTCAAGACTGTAGAACATCACATTGAGGCTTGCAAATGACTGTATAATTAATTAATGTTTTTGCGAGCCAAAAGGTGATAGAATCTTAGATATTTGTAATATATACATGTAAACAAAACACAAGACTTTCCAAGCGTCTATTTGAGAGTGACCTACAGCATAGTAACAACAACAGAGCAATACAGTCGCTATTGTTTCGGATTTGCAGAGGCAATATATCGTGATACTACACGTTACACCCCTACTAACAACCACATATAAGTCTCCCTTATACCAAGTAAGTATCTGGTCCCTACATCTTTAAAAGTGGATGTTAATGTCAACAGTTACAACAAGTGTATTATAAATTTAACCAAGTAAGGAAATCTTCATACATACACATATATTAGAAAATCTTTCTAGATCTTTTACACTCTTACCTTTCTCAGAAGCACTATCATCATCCGTTGATGATTCAATTGGACAATATTCATCATCATCATCATCATCATGAAGTCCATCCTCTCTCTGAATAAGATCTGAAAGTAAAGCAGAAAAAATTCATAAAAACTCTTAAACTAAATCACAATAACAGTTACAATTACAATGACAGTAACTTCTTTGCTTTATATTTGTATATCTTTAGTGAGGTTTACTTCATTGTTATTTGGAATTTGGAACAAAGAAACGTGAAAAACAAGAATACTATTTTTCTGCCTGTGATATACGTGTATGTACAAAAATCATGATAAATTGTAAGTTGTGATATCACAATACATATTTGTCCACATCATCATCTCTAATGAATAATGCATCATAGCTGAGTCATTCTCAATAATTGGCTAAATTTCAGTTTGAAGAAAACTCAAAATATGACATTGAAAAATCTTAACTTTTGTTCACTGAAACTATAGCTAAGACATGAAATTACAAAACATGAAAGCTTACGGTGCTTTACTTTCAGTAAAAATCAAATCTGAAGAAAATTTTATTGCAAAAACTTCTATTCTGTTACCATTACACAACCCATAAAAAAATCAAAAATTGTTTTTGTAAGTTTTAATTTTATGGATTAATTTGTTAGTTAATGTCACACTCTTTAAAGATAATACAAAATAATTGAAACAAATTTACAACTTGTTAGGGTGTAATAAGATCAAATCTCGAAATGTGCTAAAATGAAATTTTCAGAAGACACGAATATTAAATATATCGAGGTAAGTAAACATCTAGGAAAACTATATATAACATCTTGAATAAGGACAACCAATCTGTTTATTAACATAGATTTCAAATATGTTGTTCAGATTCTTAAGTATTGTTTGTTTAGAATTATGGGCAGTAACAGGATGGAATCCATGGTAACAGGACTGAACATAGTAACAGGACGGAATATGTCACTGACATATCTTTCTAAAATGGATCATAATAACATTTGATATATACATAAAAAGTACTCAAAAGTAGATATATCATCATTTGAAGTAATATTTGCTAATATTGACAAGTTATTCACATTAACACAAAAATATATTGCCAATTGGTTTGTATACCAATGTAAATGTAAAAAGTTTCTAACACTTTACCTCTAGCTGATGACATCAAGATATAAGTAAAATATACTTGACCGGTATGCTAAACCCCACTCAAAGAATCTTATTATGTATGTGAAGTGTCACTTATTTTCTCTGGATATGGAATTGATATCCTGTACTTGATTTCACCTTCAACTCATCCACTAACTCATCCTTTACCTTGACCCCATCAACTACATCCACCTTGACCCAATCAACTATAACTATCTTCACCCCATCAACTACCTTATTCTTCACCCCAATAACTACATCTATTTTCATCCCATCAATTAATTTATGCATCGACTGCATAGAAAGTAGCTTGGTGTTCATAACTCTGAACTTTTTTTTTTGCTACTGACTTTTCCATCATGTTACTTTACATAACATGCCCAAAATACTTAGAAATATAAATTTTAACTCTATGTTCAAGTGATGAATGTACTTTAAAAAGAAATGATATTTATTTGTGGTTTACATTCAAGTCACAGTGTAAATAATACAGATTTTTATATTTCTAACAAGAACATTCCATCCTGTTACTATATCATTTCTGTTCTGTTACCAGATATGATTCAGTAATGAACCGCTAATGTCTAAATTTAATAAAATTCTTTATATGAAAAACTTATTTAGTGATACTAATCACAAATTCAATTTTTAATTTAGTTTGATGATATAAAAACAAATGGCCTATTAAGGATATTTATTATGTTCTGTTACTTTCAATTTTCTCTGCCATTACTGTATATGACATGCCCCATAATAATTACAATTAGCAATCTATTATTGAGGTTTTTGAAGATCTAAGTGCAAAATTAAACATAATATTAATCCCAATACAATCATAAACATTAAAGTCACTATGAAGTATGTATTTAAAAGACATTAATTAAGATTCCTTTCTGTTACTATACATTTGCTCCTTCCTGTTACCAGATTAGTTTAAAAAAACTATAGTTATGAAATATACTGTTACATCAGACAAAATTGTTAATTGTTACAATTTCAAACAATTTTGAACTTAAATTCATCTGTATTATTTCTTATAAAGTCTAAAAGACAACGTTATTATACTTTTTACAGATATTTTTCTTTGCTGTTACATTTCTTCTGTTCTCTTCTGTTACTAAAATCAAAGTAACATGACGGAAAGTAACAGCAGAGAAATATTGGTACATAATTTGTGATCTGAATAATAACTGCTCCACATAATGAAGTTTTCTTATGGGGAAATTAAAATGTAACCATTAGCCATATCTGACAGTGAAACATAATTCAAATACTTTAATATTTACCACAATATTGTGGTAACAGTATGATATAAATAAAATATACTATAGTATTCAAACTTATCATTTACATCTGTATTTTTAATGTGAAGATTAAGCCACACTATATGTTTTTCCATTGATAGATAGGAAGTAGTGTTACAAGATAGCAGTAGCAGCATTAGCAATAAGTCAAAGGAGCTTTCATTATTTCAAACTATTTGTAATGGTAACAGCAAGGAATAAAAATTTAGGGACTCAGATAAAAACATATATTTTTTATATAAACATTCAAAATAAGATTATTTGTTGTGTAATATACTTTGGTCAATCATTTATTTACGTATTAGATACATTTTTCTAGTACTTATTCCATTATTTGTTTATCTGCTAATGCTACAAATAATGTACCCCTAAAGCTGGGTCAGGTTTAAATGGGGGTATCTGATATGGAAACATTTCTAATATTCAAATTTAACAGATTTTTAAACCAAACTAAACCAATGAGCATCTAGCATGACATCACATACCACTAGTAATATGGTAAAATAAATGTTTTATAGCATATTTTGTTCTAAAACTGACCAGGGACACAAATTTAGCCATTTTTTGAGAATGACTCAGCTATGTGTATTTACTTATGCACTGGGTTGCATGTGTGTCATAGAAAATAGTGAGTTGCATGTGTGTGCATGCAATATTGCTAGGTACTTATGTACTGGGTTGCATGTGTGTCCAAGAAAGTAGTGAATTGAATGTGTGTGCTTGAATTATTGCTAGGTAATTATGTACTGGGTTGCATGTGTGTCATAGAAAATAGTGAGTTGCATGTGTGTGCATGCATTATTGCTAGGTACTTATGTACTGGGTTGCATGTGTGTCCAAGAAAGTAGTGAATTGAATGTGTGTGCATGAATTATTCATCATGGCTATGTGTACTTACTTCTGTGTCTTACAGAAAGTAGTGAATTGCATGTGTGTGTATAGATAATGCCTCGTGACTATTTGTATTTACTTATGTACTGAGTTGCATGTGTCTCAGAGAAAGCTTGGTGTTGCATATATATGTGTGCATGGATTACACATTATGCTATGTGCATTTACTGATATACATTGGACACCATGTCTTAATCTTTTTACACTCTTACCTTTCTCAAAGGAACTATCATCATCAGTTAATTTAGTTGATAATTTATTGGAACAATCATGAATATCGCCATCAGCATCATCATGCCCATCCTCTTTCTGAGTAAGAACTGGAAGTGAAGCAGAAAATTTGCATAAAAAATCTGAAACCAAATCACAATAAGATATATATATTATATGATTTCTAAAATGTAACCTAATGACACTTTTTTGATACTGTAATTTTAAACACCTATTTGTGACTTAACTGCTTAGGGCTTACTGAATTTGAACCTAAAATTCCGGACATGATAGGAATCCATAATTAGTGATTACATTCCCTAACAGCAAATGAAAATGAAAGCAAATAAGTTGCATCATTAGCATTTGGCATTTTGAATCTTATCATTTTTATCTTACCCCCCTCCATTTCATCTTCGCTCTCTGATGATGAATCATAATATTCACTGTCTGATGATGAATAATCGCATTCGCTCTCTGATGATGAATCATATTCGCTCTCTGATGATGAATCATATTCGCCTCTGATGATGAATCATATTCTCTCTTTGATGATGAAACATCACATTTATCACTGGATGAATTTGGATTACTTTTTGTAGCACTCACTGCTTTCTTTGGTTGATTTAGTTCAAATGGATCTGAATCTGCAAAAATATTTATAAAATACTAAATAATGAGGAATGACTAAAACCTTTACACCATAGCCAATAAGATTTCAAGTACTATATTTCGTCGCTTATAACCCACAGTTTTAGACCAATAATAAAATTTTGAGGAGATACATGTTGAAAGGGGTCTACAAAAATTTTTCTTGGCCATCTCTCATAATTTATCTTGTCAATGTCTGTCAAGTATACTGAACATAGGCCACAATCGTCATCAGAAATAATGGATCAGAGTGGTGGATATTTAATTTAATTGTGAAGATTAATTAGGGTACGGGTTTGCCCTAGGTTGGGTTATAACCAAAAAATATGGTATATGATTATTTAAATACTAGAAATCTTAGTAGCTACAATATAAAAGTTTTGTTATCTTTACTCAAAAATCATCAAAATGAAAAAAAAAAAACAATATATATATATATATATTTAACAAAGGTGAAAATGTTTTGACAGGACCACTAAATTCATCCCACCAACTGAGAAAAGCCTGATGAATAGGTTGGCTGAATATTAAAAATGGTATAATTAAAGTTGTGTACATGTAGCTGAGCTATATGTTTTGACAATGTCATTGACCATTCTGATTATATTAAGAGAGGCTAATAAAATACATGATATCCAGAGATAGACTGATGACATTTCACACCAGAGACAAGATTTTTACTTATGGTCAATTTTGGGATGGAGGAAGAAACAGGAGTACCCAGAGAAAACCACTGAACTTGAGCAAGTTGACATATTTTTCACACTAGGATCTACACAAGGATTATTTGACATATTGTACAATCAGAAAGATTCCTGAAACCATGTTTGGTATGTTTGGAATAAATAGTGGACTAAATATAAAGCACTAATATGAGACTGAAAAAATTCTTAATTTTCAATTCACCAAGATACATGTAAATGATACCCACATATTAATAAAAAATTGTTTAGTGACAATTATCAATTTAGTATATAGTACATTTGGTCTGCTCCGCTAAATTAAGAAAATAACCTACGATCAATGAAAGACATTACATGAACTAAAACAGCATGCTTAAGATTAAGATAACTATCAACAAAATGGACATACATTGTATACAAGTCTCACCACCAAATTTGGCTCATGGGCAAACTTTAAATTTTTTTTAAAATAACAAAATAAACAGCAATAAACAAATTCACCAACATAGAACAATGTAGAAGCTAGTTTTCACTCAATTTACTGATTTATTGTTTGCCAGCACTAAATATTACTTTACTCTATTCAATTTAAACTTCAATAATAAAGATACAACTTTGACTATACATAATATGTATCTGTAATGTTTTGATTGGCTCTGTTATTAATATGAACTAAAGAATTTATTGTTCAGACTATTTATGAGAAATTGCTTGACAATGTTATGTATAGTTCCAAATTTAGCACATTCCTTGTTTTTTTTTTACATGTATATTTTCTTGCCAATATTTTTAAAAACAAAAGATGATGTTCAGGAAGCACTGCTTTGCCTAGTTACTCTGAGAAAAAGTTGCCAGGTAGTCTTATTCAAAATTCCAGAGCAATTGGCAAGATGTACACCTCCAATCTAAGCAATAATTCCTCATTTTATTTTCATATCATTTTAACATTACCCCCCCCCCCCCCCATATATTGTACTATCAATTTATAAAAAGTTTAGAGGACATTGAGTTTTTTAGATGACCTGTCAAACACATAAACTTACCAGATTCCTCCATTCCAAGTTTTTGTCAGCATCGCCATAATCATAACGTATTTCTTGACCTTTAGGAATAGTTTTGGTCACATACAGACAGAGTCTTGGATAGCTGCTGTTAATGACTTTAAGCTTCATTTTTGAGTTGCATTTTGCACTTTTAACTGCTGAATCATTCAAGTAGCGACACAATCTGTTATTTGTGTCAGTGGCATCAATACTGACAAAGACAATAATAATAATAATAATAATAATAAAATAAACTGTAATTATTACTATTTTTATAATAAAAAAAACATTACATTACACAAAATTAAACATTCAATTCCAATTTTTTATATTTACTACATGTATATTGATAAAAAGATTGAAAACTGGTGCAAAAGAGAAAATGTGGAATATTTTCTTGGACAATCTTCTAATGACCAGAGAAATGATAATGCCTTTCCTTGATGAATATAAATACATGTACAACCAGTCTTAGAAAGTACTGAAATCTGCAAAATGAAATTAAACATATGTATGGAGCATCTGAACATGAATTTTGGTGTAAAGATCATTACTTCAATATTGTTTTAATTTGTTTTAAATCTGACAGAGACCATAGCAATAGAAACAATTATCAGGAACTGCATGTAGTTCTGTGATTGTTCCTTGGTCATGACCTATCTAAAATAATACATACCTTTTTAAATAAGGCCTTAATTTTAGTGATTTCTTCAATCTATTAATATCTTATTCTACATTTTTAAATATAATTCAAATTTGCATAAACTTGATAAGAATTACATTGAAAATAAACTCCCAATTTGCATATGGGTCTGCAAATTCATCAGTGTATTTTATTCTATTTAAAATGTAAATCTATTATATATACGTACCAACATGTCTTCTCTCTATATCTAAAATAATACATGTAACATCTGTTGTTTTTTTTTTTTCTTTCTCTCAACTGCTTCTTCCAAACTTATTCGTTCACCGACATATTCTAACAGGAAATCGCCCTTATAAAATGTCTTAGTAGCAAAAACCCCAAACCCTACGAAAATAAATCAAACAGTCTGAACATATTTGTGTAAAAAATGGTTCATACAAGTTTTGGGTAAAAAAAATTTAAGGATTTTTCAAGAGGTTTTCAAGACTACTGTCTAATGTAAGGATTTTCAAGGTCTTTATAAAATAATAAACAGAAAAACACTGTAATATCATTTACAATATACCTTTAATTTAATTTTTCAATTAATCCAGATAGTTAAGTTGCTGTTCAAGCCTTAAAAGATTTTGTTGAGAATTTAATATATCCAAGACAGGCAAGTCAGGTTTCATTTCTATACCGTATTTTTGGGCTCACACTGCGTCAGCGTGTACCCTAGATTTGGCATTTGTGTACACAAATAACTCCTAATTGTTTTAAAATTAATCCATGAAAATGATTGTTAGTAGTGCTCATTTTTCAGACATTTCAAGAGGAACTTATCAGATTATTATCCCTTCCAATCATAATGTACCCATTAACATGTATTTTGACGTATGCAAAACATGATGAGAACTTTAGCAGTTTTAAAATTGGTACAAATGCGCAATTCAATTTTTTTCACTTCTCTTACCAATGTACTGATTGATTAACATTTTGCAGAAGCCATCCTAGTCCAACCCACTTTCACACCAATATTGGTCACTACTGAGACTATCAATTCTAGGCACCTACAATCATAAATGTCAATATCTAAAAATCGCTGTATTTCAAATAACAGAATTTAAACTGATCTATGTATACATTTTACAGCACTTGCATTCTATAAATTGTGAGACAATAGAATATTATGGTCAGATGATTAAAAACTCATGGACTACTGGAAAGTTTCAAATTTCCTGTAATTGTTCACGCCATAGTAAAGTGAGTTTCTTTTGCAATAAAATAGCTCTGTTTATCTAGCATAAGTTTAAAACAATTGTGTTAAACTAGTTCAGTGTTGATGTAATTGATGAATGATTGATTGATTAATGGTGTTTAACGTCCCAGTCAAGAATATTTCATTCATATCGAGACGTCGCCAGCTATAGGCGAAGGTGCAGAAATTTTGCCTGTGCGTTGCGCTGATGGCATTATACAGCAGGGTTCTTTATCGTGTCGAGCCTACTAAGACACGGGACCTCGTTTATTTCAAGTTCCCATCCGAAAGAACTGTGACTTTCATTTTGTAATGCCGAGTGCTTGGCAAAAGAACAGTCACTACCCACTTTTAAGTCTTGGGTCAGACGCGGCCCGGGTTCGAACACACGACCTCCCATTTACGGAGCGAGCACTCTACCAACTTAGCTACCGCAGTGGTCTGTAATTGATGAGAATAGAACTGATACACTAAGAGGTTGCAACATCAAATTTATAAAAGTAAATGACTTTTGAAAATTGGCTTTGTCATGACCTGAATGGAAATAAATTAAAGAAAACATTACACATATTTCACAATTTAAAAAAAAAAGAAATATTGTACATGTATATCGTTTGCGTTTGCCTACTTACTTTGGCTAATGTTTGACCTGATATACTTGCTCTAAGCTGAAATGTAAATAAAAGAATATGTAAATTTTATTCATTTCAGATTGTTATATTGTATGTATCAAAAATACATGAAAATTCTTTAAGATCTTGCATGCATGATTGTATGTTATATGTAAGAATTAAGCATCATGGCTATTTGTATTAACATGAACCTTGCATGCATGTCATAGAAAGTAGTGAGTTGCATGTGTGTTTTTGGATAATACAGATAATATATTTCAAACACCTCAAGTATGCTTAGCACAATGAAATGAATAATCTAGCATTCATGAGTATTTTGTGACCATCAATGTTGATTGAAGTTTTTGCATTCCAAACATCCATCTAAACTTCCATACAGTTATGTCAAGAGACTTTATTTGGTATGAGTCAATAATAAAAGTTTTATTGAATCATCATCATCTTCATCATGGATGTCACTGAATGAATGGGGGTTTACTTTCATATTGATGAACCAAAGTAACTAAATGGGTTACTATAGTGATAATTTATCCAAACTTTTAATTAGGGACTATCTAGGTCAGATGAGCCTCCAAATATGACAAAAAATGAAAAAGGTGACTTTAAATCAGGATTTAAACCCTAGACATTCCCAATACTAGCAAGACGGTATACCAACTGAAACTATCGAACTATGCACAGCACTGCATTCCCCCAGTAATAAACCTAGCAGATATATTAGATGAATGATTAAAATTTTTCAAAGATTAGAACTTTTCTAAATCCAAAATAAAAT
Organism: Anadara kagoshimensis; assembly: GCA_021292105.1. NCBI lineage: Eukaryota > Metazoa > Mollusca > Bivalvia > Arcoida > Arcidae > Anadara > Anadara kagoshimensis. The sequence continues at coordinate 40,872,411 of CM037861.1, read as the reverse complement.
AATTACCAATTATTTCTAGTTGCTGGTTCTTCTGTCTATAGAGGGTTGCTGTTTTTATTTGTTCCCAAAGTGACGGATGTGTATGTGTTATTCTAAAAACTGAACAAGAACCTGATCTCGCTTAAAATTCCGGTGGATGTAACCTACGCCATGTGTATGGAAAATACTTCTATTAAATTTAATTCATAATATTACTGGAATTTTAATCTTGACTGGCATTAAACTAAAATAAGATATCTGGTGCCATAATTAGACACTATTCAATCTATAGTTTATAACAGCAACAAGATTTTACTGTGACAGGACTTTTGAGAATATTTCACATTAATCCAGATGTGAATGATAACCAACTGACAGTATCAAGTTGGTCATTCATAATATTATAACAAATTTTTTCAACCCCTCTCCCTTCTATAGTTTACGCTGTTATGAAAAATAATTTCAATCTACGATGCTTCAGGCTTTTTTCACTAACGACATTTAATACAGTATTTACAAAAAAAAATAAAAATAAACTAAAGTTCTATGACCTATGTTCGATATAATTGATACATTACATCTATCAAACATATTTGTCATTGTTGAACTTTGGGCTTGCCAGTGCATTACTTACCATCTTTTTTTCCATAGCTTTATGTAAAGCTGGTCATTTTTAAGTTTTTAAAACTGCAAACATCTGCAATGGAATCTGGAAAAATAAGTAAATTTGGACGTTAGAAAAAAACTGATGACAGGCAAACTAATGTAACAGGAAAGAAAAAATGTTGGGTTGGATCATGGATCAAACCCGGGACCTCCTGCACTATAGACGAGTGCTCTACCACTGAGCTACCCAGACGGCTACATTCCTCACTTCATTATGTTATTCAATTCCTTGAAGTTGAATGGAAACCACCAGGTTCCCACCTGCTGGTCGGCCAATTCCCAGGGTAGGAAAAGCCCCAAAATATATTGTTCAGGAAAGAAAAAATGCAGTGCCGGATCGGGATCGGGACCTTCCTGCACTATAGGCGATTGCTCTACCACTAAGATACGCAGACCGCTACACTAATAACATCAGTGCTGAAAGACCATGCGAATTTTTCGTACGCTGCCATGACCGGTTCATGCTGATATGAACGTATGGCCGGTGACCTCCTTCCGTTAATCGATCCAATATATCCAAATATTTATAAAATATAGTGGTATTAATCAACAAAACTCCACAAATCAGTAAATTGTTAAGTGGTTGGCTTAACTATGATCTAACATGTCGACCTGGCGACCATATAAGCAGTGCTTATTTTCAAATAATATTACAAGTTTCTGTGCTGAAAAAACGTCAATACCAAAATATATTAATTCTTTGTTATTCAATAAAACACTTATAACAGCATTTTAAAAAAAAATCAAAATAATAATGTTAAAATACCGTTACTTACAGCATTCCTTTTTCTATCACATGTTGTTGACATTGACGTTTCCGGGAACATGGCCGAATTTTACATGTCCTGCGCATGCGCGAGTCGTTGCCGAGTAAAGTGTGTAACTGTACAGATCACTGTGGGGATTGAATGTGGAAATCTACGGGTTTACACCGGAAACCCAAACATGTGAAAATTTTGTATTGTCTGAATAGGATACGGTCTAAATAGCATTTTCAGACGGATTTTCAACTCAACACACGAGTGTATGCGCTGGGTTGAAAATATGTAGTGACTTGCACGTGTGTATTCATTTTAGTGTAGTGGGAAGAAGGTAAATACAAACACACACACACACACACACACCATTCAATCTTATTACGCAGATTACACAGTTGACCAACTTTTCATTGATAACAATTATAGAGAACGGACGATCTACACCACTACAAGCTTTAAAACATTTTTATCGGGTTAAAGTTGCGTGTCTTACACATTATAACTAAATTCGGTCATAATACCAACATATTTTGTAAGATAAATCATGGGTAAATTGAATGCAGAACAATAAATCGTTGCATATATTATATAAAAATGTAGTATTGAACATACCTGTTTTAGCGAATTAGTTTCCAAATCCTAAGAATGATTTTACGATTAAATCCAAACACATTGACAGTAATATTTTTGGCGCGCTTCGTGCATTTGCGTGATGACATATCACTAACGGGACTGATTATATTTTCACAAAAAACCGTGTTAATAGTCACGTAAACGGCGGGTGACCTACTATCCTCAACTCTGTTCACGAATTAATTTAGGGGTTACATACAGGAATACAAGTTTTATATTTTTATTTTTTTATTTCTTAATTTGTGATACTGATTGATTTATTCATAAATTTTTCCATGATTTACTTGATTTGTTCTTTTTCCTTTTATGTTTGTTTTTGCAATATTTTAAGTAATTCGCGCCTCGACAAGTCCAATATTTTACATACTGGACAGTTTTTCGGCTTATATCCTTTACTTATTATATCATACAATTTGTTTATACCGTTTTTTTTTTCTTTATTTTCAGGTTGTGAAAATGTTGATTATAGTGGTTTGTTTGTTTGTGTTATGTTGGATGCCATTACAAATATACAACTTCCTGTCAGAAGTTCACTCAGAAATAAATATGTAAGTACTTTTCTTCATTTTTTATAATTCTGTATTTTCTATTTATTTGTATTTATGGAAATAGAAATTCATTTCCAATTCCGAGATTTAAAAAAAATACACGAAAACGCCGTGATATGCCTTATTCTACTGAGGCTGTAAAGTGATTAGTGTCATTTTGTATTTTCGAAATTTTATTTCGTATGCCCGCAGTAGTTATTTCGTATTTTTCAATAGTATTTCATATGACTTCATAATAACTTACTCATTTAATTCAGCAACAGTAATAACATCGAACATACTTTTACCACTTACGGCTAAGCTGTTTTGCTTCATGGATGAAGCATTTGGTAAACACAATTGGCTAAATAACGTTGCATTAAGCCGATATTATTTGAAAGCACTCAGACAGCTGAGTCTAATAATTACGGCACTATGGAGAAACAAATAAGTCAACCAACGATCGCATTGTGTCCAAAAATGCATGAGGCATTAGCAATGGATTGCATTAAGAATTAGTCTATACAAATAGCGTAAAAGTGACATTAAGTGTAATTTCATTGAGTGTGTTAGACCTTTCTTATAGGTCTTGGTCGTTACCACTATACTGTACAGATGTGTCGAAAGTTTAGCACTGAGCTAACAAATTGGTGCCAAATCCGCGGCTAATCTCAACTCATTGTTACCTACAGTACAGCCCTGTCGAAAGTTAAACTCTAAGCAAACGAATCTCGGCTATCGAGAGGCCGAGATATCAATAACTATTGGCCGATAAGCTACCTAGAGATAGATAATAGCTGCCGAAAAACTGCCATGATACAGCTAACAAAGAACCAAGATTAGCTACTGATTCGACACTTATTCGTTAGCTGCTTAGTGTTAAACTTTTGACAGGGCTGTACTGTATATCATGGCAGCTTTATGCTCTCTCTCTCTCTCTCTCTCCTCTCTCTCTCTCTCTCTCTCTCTCTCTCTCTCTCTCTCTCTCTCTGATCGGGATACTAGACACTTTCTATCAATATCTAAACCACTTAGGCGACCATCGCCTCCTTTTCATAAGGTGAGTGTTAACCTTTCGACAGGTTTGTACGGCACATATTACGAATATATATATGGCCAAAAATCACTTAAGATACATTAAAGGTTTTTCAGAATATCTCATACGATATATGTATACATTTGTACATAATTTTGTTCCATGAAACTTTAGATAAAATCGTAAATATCTTTTATCACACCATGAAATTCGAATGAATTTGTGTGTGACGTCATTGATCTGACCGTGCCAGAAATTGGACACGTACAAAATGTATGTCGTGAGTGGCAGCGTTTTAAACAAATTCTTTTAAAATTAAAAGAAAATGAAACAAGAAAAATCGCTATATTTAGCATTTCATTTCGCAGGGCAGTGAAATTTATAGCACAATAAAATCTATTTAAGGGTCGTTCAATATATAACGCCATTAACCTAATTGTTTTGATGATAGGACACGAATGAAGCAAGATAAAATTTTTGACTATAAGATCCAAAAAGCCAAATTTAAAACAGAAAAACGCAATAATATATATAAATGAAATGAGTTGAGTAATGATGTTTAACGTTCCAGTCAAGAATATTTCACTCATATCGAGACGTCGCCAGCAATAGGCGTAGGTGCAGAAAGTTTGCCTTTCCGTTGCGCTGATGGCATTATACAGCATGTCTATTTATCGTGCCAAGCCCACCGTGACACTGGACCTCGTTTATTTTAAATTCCCATCCGAAAAAAAATGACTTTCATTTCATAATACCGAGTACTTGACAATAGAACAGTTACTACCAACTTTCAAGTCTTAGATCAGACCTTGTCGGGTTCGAACCCACGACCTCCCACTTGCGGAGCGAGCACTCTACCAACTGTGCTACCGCAGTGGTTAAATGGAATGATGTTATTGTGTTGTAATTTCTACTTAAATACAAAGGAAACTAGCATCTGTTAGTCATTTTGCTTTACATGACAGTGAAGTTTATAGCAAATTAACTACATATAATGTCATTTCAATGTGAATGTTAACATGTCTGTTCAAATTACAAGCATGCCATAAGCGGCATCGTTTTAAGTCTTTAAAAATTAAAAAAGTCAAATTAAAACAAAAAAAATGCAAAAAGTAAATAAATCAAATAACATTTATAGCGCTATATCTTTCAATTTTACGCAAAACAAACAAGCGTAAGTTTTTATGGTTTGCATGGCAATGACATTTATATCAATGTTAACTGCAAATTCTGGCAGTTTATATTGCTTCATAACCTGTTTGTTCAATTATGACTTCCTCCATATGTTGCGGTATATGCTGTTCAAATACAGTAAAACCCCGATATAATGTTCTTTGATTAGTTTGCCTACCCTTCCAAAGCACCCGACCTCACTCCCCTGGTAGAAGTTCACGTGTTAACCTAACTGTCAGTTTCAAAGTTTTTATTCTGCTTCTTGATTGTGATTCGAACATGGATGAGTATATATGTTTGCTTTTTGATGGTTATCGCTTTATGTCTACTACCATTCTTTTAAAACCACTATCAGAGCCGGTCCATTTGTGACAATAAAGTTACGCTTGTTTCCATAGAAAACCAAATAAATCTGAATAAAAATTGATTGTACATAGTCGTAACAGAAAATCTGTATGCGCATCTGTGATTTGCATGGAATATTTCTGCACAAAGCAAAACGTTGGTGCAATGGGTATTTGACATGATGAAAAAGCAGGCTTTCAAATGGCAGACCTTCTTGCGCATATGACGTAAAATGCCACCATCACTTCTGGTGTAAACATCGTCATTTCCGCCATGCAGAATCCCCGTATTGCCAACATTTTCTTTTCTGCAAAATACTTTATGGCAATCGCGGATGCGCATACAGAATTTCAGTTATAATTTGACACAAATAAGTGAATTATATCAATTTTTATTTAGATTCATTTGAATTTCTCTGGAAAAAATGTAACTTTACTGTCACAAACATACCTGCTGACAGCAGTGTGTCGTTTATTCGATATCGAGTTTAAAAAACTCAAGATCAGATTTAATCAGTCTGATACCTATGATTCCTCATGGTGTGTGTGTGTGTGTGTGTGTGTGTGTGTGTGTGCTTTCATTTTCAAAAGTAAAAATGTTTTGTTAGGTTTTTATTATAACCTTGATGTTTATAATTAAAATGGGTGGGAAATTATAAAAATATTATCAGATTTCAAATATGTCATGATAATCAGTAGTTTTAACATTATCCAAAAATGTTTTGCCCAGTTATTGTTAGTTTTTATAGTGATAATGTTATTCTATATTTGGGTTGGTTATTAAATTGAAATCGGATTTAGAATATGTCGTGATTATTAGTCGACTACCATTCTTCAAAAAAATGTTTTGTCAAGTTCATATTAGTTTTTATAGTTCAAAGTTTATTCTATACTGGATGGGTTATACATTTAAGAATAGACTTTAAATATGCCGTGAAAATCAGTTTATTACAATTCTTCATAAAATGTTTTGTTCAACTTGTATTAGTTTTTATAGTTCGAATTTGATTCCATACTTCGTGGGTTATAAAATCAAAATCAGATTTTGAATATGTCGTAATTATCAGTCGGTACCATTTAAGTTCGCATCAGTTTTTATACATGTAGTTTTACGTTGATTCTGACCTGGGTGGGCTATAAACTTAAGATCAGTTTCAAAACATGTCATGATAATAATCAACATTTTTTCAGTCTTCAAACAATGTTTTGTCCAGTTTTTATTATTTTTAATACTTATAAGTTTGTTCCATATTGGTTTGGTTATAAAATTAAGATCAGATTTTATGTCGTGAGCATCAGTTTGTCAACGTGATTAAAAAGAAACATAATTTTTTGTTGAGTTATTTTTGTTTTTATAGTTCGAAGTTAATTTTACAGTGGGTGGATTATAAAACTGAATATCAGATTTTTAATGTGTTGTGATTAAATTTGTTTCCATTTTTCATAAGTTTTGTCAAGTTTTTATAAGGTTTTATAACTCGAATAATAATGATGGAAGGATGAATACTATATAGAAAACTGCAATGAATGATGTTTTGTTAGGTTTTTATTCAAAGTTGAAAGCTTATTTTACAGTGGATGGAATATAAAAAGTAAGATATGATCTGTAGCTATTTGTCTACAACCAATCTCTAATAAATAGTTTTTGTTCTGTTAAATATTACCCTTTAAAAGTTCAAAGTTTATTTTATAGTGAGTGTGTTATAAAAATGAAGATCAGATTTAAGATATATGTATGTCGTAAATATTAGCTCCCATACAATATTTTAAGCTATTTTTACTAACGTCTAGTTTTTTGTTCTTTGTGTGAAGTTTCAACTGAATTCTGATGTATCGTCTTTTAGGCCTTATGACTATAAATAGCATCCTAGAGACGTAACATTTATCAATAGAAAAACATCAAAAATCGGTTTTTTAAAAGCAAGGTTTTTTTTGTCATATCTTGGTAATTTGATGAGATTAATTTTGTAAACGCGTATTTACTTGTAACAAAACATCAAAAACGAAGGCGATTGATTCCGAACAAAAACTATAGCAAATGAAAAAAACAGTGATTGAGTATAGGTGCATATAGAATATAACTGTAAAAGTACACAAAATAAAGATAATGTTTTATGAAATACAGTTACAGTCCAACCTGCCTTAAAAGCCACCTCTATATAAGGACCACCTGCTTGTAAAGGCCAGTAGAATTGCATCCTAGTTGTCCTTTGTTCATATTATTGGAACCTGTATATAAAGGCCACCTGTCCATAAAGGACACTTTTACTGGTTCTCTTAGGTGGCCTTTATAGACAGGTTTGACTGTATATATTTTATATGGTATATATTGAACGGGTCGCAGTGACAAGTTTCAGAAAATACATTAGTTTTCGTTTCTAACCAAGGACGCCAACAGAGTAGACCAAGAATGTTTCCTCTATCATTTTGTTCTTTTCTGTCTACAGCAGTTTTCATCATTAGAGAATGTTGAAGCACAAATTGTACCATCCATCACATTAGAGAAATACCAATTTATCATTACAGCATTTCAAATGAATGTCTCAATCTACTTCTGACAAGAAAACAATAAAAAGTTGGCAAGACAGACGTGTCAAGAGTTAAACAGTCGTCTCAGAAAAAGTAGGCAAGACTCGGCTGTCGAAAGACCTACATACTGATTTCCATCGACCAAAAGAAACAACGATGGCCTAATAGATAAGACGCCAGTCTACAAATCAAAGGTCTCTTACCAATGAGAATTCAAGTCCCGACATATTTTGAAAAGTGAATTTGTTTTGCCGTTGGCCTGTACTGGTTCAGCCAGCGTCAGTATAATGTGATTTGGGGTCTGGTACGCTTTTCTGTGGCGTTCTGACTCTGTGATTTAGCACATTAAAGCCCCCTGGGACAAGGTTTACCATAAAATACATACCCAGTTCACGTGCATGTTCATAGCTTAATCCATAAAGATTAATAAATTAGTTCTCTCAGTGAATAGCTGAAAAATTGATGATGCAACGTTCAACAACATTCAACAACAATCTATCGACCAGAAGTTCCAAAGAGATAGAGAGTAGATACAGAAAAGATGTTGAGATATAAGTAACGAGTGACTGTAATGAGTTGCATATTCGGTGCTTATTCGTTAGCTTGGATTAAATTTTCGACAGGCCTGTGCTGTACGTACAAATAAAACAGAGGAGAATGGCACTTAATTATGTCGGCCCGTTTGTCCTTTAATTACCATAACAGCTGTGGTTGGATTGTTTATTCTTTGACAGTGGAATGAGACATCCTAAAAATTAGCTTTGGTATGTTTGTATAATTGTTTGTTACCTCCCGACAATATTAGAGCCAAGGTTAGGTATTAAATTGTCGACAGTTACCATTGATTCTTACAACACGTTACACTCACCGTTTAACAGTCTGGTACATGTATGATATGCCACAGCAAAAATTGGACACGTTACTTAACGCGATATGTTCCTCTTGGACGCAATGAAATTGTTCTATTTATTTTCTTGCATATATTAATATCCAGTGGGCTTAAAAAATGTATCCTTGTGATAGGTCTGTGATATTTAAGTAAAACATCAAAACTTAAACAAAAAATTTCAGAAATAATATGTAAACAACAGTAGCAATGCTATGAAAATCAAACACCATTTTTTGACATTTCAATGGTCTATATTGTAACCATACAATGTTGTTTAATTGGTACCTTTGAAATCAATTCTAAGGACCAAATTTTTCATGCGTACTTGTAAATTGTCCTATTTTTATGTACACATTGCGGACAAAATACAAGATAGGTATAACATATACTATTCCTTTTTGTACTGATGATGAATTGCCATTTTTGAAGCCGACATTTAATTGTTTAAAGCTAATTCTGCAATACCTTTGCGAAATTGTCATATTCACTCATGAATCCATTATGAATCCATTATTAGTGGATGACACTTTAAAAGGATTTTATAAAAGCTTTACATTTTTAGGGTTTGAGATGACACTTGCCCAAATTTTGTTCAGTTTCACATATTTAAAGTATATGAGTTACACTTTCATCTTTCGTTTATGTCAAGTGAAGCTATATACAATTTAGCCTAGGCGTTCTAGGTGTTCTCGTACAGTACATATAATCCAAACCGATTTCCCTGTATTTACATTTAATTGTATTCCTATTGTATTTGTTTTCATCAAGATTTGTATTTTTTTTTAATGGGTTTCTTTTTTTGTTTATGTATGCATCTGGGAGAACTTTGTCTTCTAAAAGTGCAGAATCAGTATAATTGTAAAGTCAATGAGTCCTATCATTTAAAAAGTTACATTTTAATCCTAATTCGTTATATTTGACCGTGTTGGTTTGATCATGAATATCTGCTATTGAAAATTGACTAAGAAATGAATGGATAAACCAAAACTCCATCCTATATAGAATTACAGGATTAATCTCAGCGAAATGGATTTAAAAAGCTTCAAACATCAATCATATTAAATTCATTATTATACAACATTTTACGTTTCCTATTTTATTTCAATATGGATTTGTTTTTCCTCCTTTTTTATCAATTGTTGTATCTAAAATCCAAAATTGTATAAACTTAAGTCATTTCAAATTATTAGAATTCCATTACTTGAATGTATACATTTATTTATAACAGAGTTAAGAAATTAATACTGATCACGTTAGTGATTTAAGGTTGGATCATTATATGAATACATTTGGTGGCATTAACAAAAACATGATCTTAGATAATTTTGCCATGTTTATAAAAATCAAATTTAGTTATGTTACAATCTAACTTTTGATGACCAAAAGCTTATTTAAAAATTGAACTAATGGACATTTAATTGAATGACCGTAACTTAAAACTATAATAAAGACTCTTAGGAAATATCCCATAAACTATCTTTAAACCTTATCTTATAAGACATGTGTAAACAGCTAGTAGAAATGTTGGTAAATACTATGGTAATGAAGTTTATATGTATTTGTACATCAGTCCTTGAGGATAGATGAGATGTGTACAGTTCTTGACATATTGAAACTCGTTAGGAGTGGATAAACTTACTGTACTGAGGTTATTTATCTCGTTAAGATCGGCAAACTAAAAACCCCAAGTGTTATTAAAGATATGATTAACGACTCTGTCAAACACATCTTAGAAAACATTATATCGATATGATTTTTATTGCATTAATAAGATACATATTGAATAAAGTGAACATAAAGTTTAAACTGATTATCTTGGCGTTTTTGTTCATTTTTCATTTCCCACATTTAACACTTCATATAAACTTAATGAACTTGTTTTTAAACTGTTCACCTTGGCGTTTTGGTTCAATCTTCATTTTCCCACTTTTAACAGTTCAAAGTTGTTCAAATCACAATGATAAAGCATAAAAACGTCTCGATGGTTAAAGCTTGGCACATTTGCACTTTTAATTATGCAGAGAACTATCTCTTTTCTATATCATTGTAGGAGTTATATGGTTCTCATATTGCTTTGCTAGTTAACAAATAGGAAAAGTACATTTTTGCCATTTTGGCACACAAATGCTATAACATGTGTATGTTAAACAGATGGGGCTCAATTTCTAGTTATGAAGATGACTTGCTCTGAGACATTAACCCCCAAGGTTGCAATTAAATCAAATATCCTACTGACTTTTGGTATTTTTGGAAATGTCTAAATCCTCTATCTATACATTATAGGTCAATCAGTCTTACATAATTGGAAAAAAGTAAACTATCACAAACCTATTCTTAGCAGCTATAGATATTCGCATCAAAATGTGTAATTATACAGTCTGTTACACGGACGCAAAGTTTTTTATTCGGATGTTTCTCTTAAACAAAACAGCTTACTGAGAATAATACGTAATTGTGTTTAAAAAAACATATCAATCCCTTTCCAAATCGCAATCTCAAAGCAAATTAAAAATTTTGCAACTGTCAAACCCAGGTAATCACGTAAACTTTTACCAAGAAAGTGGGGTTGGGTTCTCCGGAGGGGTTAACATCTTCTGTTTAGATAGCTACATCCACGAAGAGTAAAATCAAAATTGAGAATAAAATGAACATGGAAATATGGTGCATTAAACAAAGGGTTTGAAACAATTTTCATTATAGTGGTGAATTTCAAAATTATAACAAAGACACCATCTTAATACTGATCACGTTAGTGATTTTAGGTCTGGTCATTATGTGAATAAACTTGGTGGTATAAATGAAAAACATGATCTTTGATAATTTTGCATTGGTCAACAAAATGAAATTAAGTTATGTTGCAATCTAATTTTGATGACCAAAAGCTCATTTTAAAATTGAACTAATGGACACTTTATTAAATGAACGTAACTTGAAGCTATCAAAAAGACTGGTAGGAAATATTCCATAAACTATCTTCAAACCTTATCTTATAAGACATGTGTAAACAGCTAGTAGAAATGTTTGTAAATAATATGGTAATGAAGTTTATATGTATTTGTACAACAATCCTTGACGATAGATGAGTTGTGTAAAGTTCTTGACATCTTCAAACTCGTTAGGAGTGGATAAACTTACTGTACTGAGGTTACTTATCTCGTTAAGATCGGCAAGCTAAAAAACCCTAAGAGTTATTAAAATTTGATTAACGACTCTGTCAAACACATCTTAGAAAACATTATATCGATATGATTTTAATTGCATTAATAAGATACATATTGAATAAAGTGAACATATCGTTTAGACTGATTATCTTGGCGTTTTTGTTCATTTTTCATTTTCCCATTTTTAACCCTTCATATAAACCCAATGAATTTGTTTTTAAACTGTTCAGCTTGGCACTTTGGTTCAATTTTCATTTTTCGACTTTTTACAGTTCAAAATTGTTCAAATCACAATACCAAAGACTAAAAACGTCTCGTTGGTTAAAGCTTGGCTGTAGATTTGCACATTTAATTATGCAGAGAACAATGTTTTAATATCTCTTTTCTATATCATTGTAGGAGTTATATGGTCCTCACATTGCGTCACTAGTTAACAAAAAAGAAAAGTACATTTTGGCCCACAATTGCTATAACATTGTTGTATGTTAACAGATGGGGCTCATTTTCTAGTCATTAAGATGGCTTGCAGAGATACTTAATCCCTAAGGTTGCAATTAAATCAAATATCCTACTGACTTTTGGTATTTTTGGAATTGTCTAAATCCTCTATCTATAAATTTTAGGTCAATCAGTCTTATATAATTGGGAAACAAGTAAACTATCACAACCTATTCTTAGCAGCCTATAGATATTCGCATCAAAATGTGTAATTATACAGTCTGTTACATGGAAACAAGGTTTTTTATTCGGATATTTCTCCTTAAACAAAACAGCTAAACTAAGAATAATATGTTGTTATGTTTAAAAAAGACATACCAATCCGTTTCCAAATCGCAATTTCAAAGCAAAGTAAAAACTTTGCAACCGTCAAACTCAGTTAATCACATGCACTTTTACCAAGGAAGTGGGGTCGGGTTCTCCGGAAGGGTTAACATCATCTGTTTAGGTAGCTACATCCACGAAGAGTGAAACCAAAATTGAGAATGAGATGAACATGGAAATATGGCGCATTAAACAAAGGATTTGACACAATCTTCATTACAGTGGTGAATTTCAAAATTATAACAAAGACACCATCTTAATACTGATCACGTTAGTGATTTTAGGTCGGGTCATTATATGATAATTTTGCATTGGTCATCAAAATCAAATTAAGTTATGTTGCAATCTAGTTTTGATGACCAAAAGCTCATTTTAAAATTGAACTAATGGACACTTTGTTGAATGAACGTAACTTGAAGCTATCATAAAGAATGGTAGGAAATATTCCATAAACTATCCTCAAACCTTATCTTATAAGACATGTGTAAACAGCTAGTAGAAATGTTGGTAAATAATATGGTAATGAAGTTTATATGTATTTGTACAACAATCCTTGACGATAGATGAGTTGTGTACAGTTCTTGACATCTTCAAACTCGTTAGGAGTGGATAAACTTACTGTACTGAGGTTACTTATCTCGTTAAGATCGGTAAGCTAAAAAACCCTAAGTGTTATTAAAGATTTGATTAACGACTCTGTCAAACACATCTTAGAAAACATTATATCGATATGATTTTTATTGCATTAATAAGATACATATTGAATAAAGTGAACATATCATTTAGACTGATTATCTTGGCGTTTTTGTTCATTTTTCATTTTTCTCATTTTTAACCCTTCATATAAACCCAATGAACTTGTTTTTAAACTGTTCATCTTGGCACTTTGGTTCAGTTTTCATTTTTCCACTTTTTACAGTTCAAAATTGTTCAAATCACAATACCAAAGCATAAAAACGTCTCGTTGGCTAAAGCTTGGCTGTACATTTGCACATTTAATTATGCAGAGAACAATGTTTTAATATCTCTTTTCTATATCATTGTAGGAGTTATATGGTCCTCACATCGCGTTACTAGTTAACAAAAACGAAAAATACATTTTGGCCCTCAATTGCTATAACATTGTTGTATATTAACAGATGGGGCTCATTTTCTAGTTATTAAGATGGCTTGCAGAGATACTTAATCCCTAAGGTTGCAATTAAATCAAATATCCTACTGACTTTTTGTATTTTTGGAATTGTCTAAATCCTCTATCTATAAATTTTAGGTCAATCAGTCTTATATAATTGGGGAAACAAGTAAACTATCACAACCTATTCTTAGCAGCCTATAGATATTCGCATCAAAATGTGTAATTATACAGTCTGTTACATGGAAACAAGGTTTTTTATTCGGATATTTCTCCTTAAACAAAACAGCTAAACTAAGAATAATATGTTGTTGTGTTTAAAAAAGACATACCAATCCGTTTCCAAATCGCAATTTCAAAGCAAAGTAAAAACTTTGCAACCGTCAAACTCAGTTAATCACATGCACTTTTACCAAGGAAGTGGGGTCGGGTTCTCCGGAAGGGTTAACATCATCTGTTTAGATAGCTACATCCACCAAGAGTGAATTCAAAATTGAGAGTGAAATGAACAAAGAAATATGATGCATTAAACAACGGATTTGAAACAATCTTCATTATAGTGGTGAATTTCAAAATTATAACATAGACACCATCTAATAAAACAGATATCTTGTAGTGAAAATGCTCTAGTACCGGTTGTACGTTGTGGTAGGCAACCAACCGCTAATTGTTGCGCAATTGTCAAATGCCCTGCGTTTATTTATGATTATGTCGTAAGTAGACAATTTACAATTTAGTCAATATGGCTGTCTAGGAGGTAGACACGATTTATATCTAAAATAACAAAATCACAATTATAGCTGTACTGTCTACCACTGTTCCTTTTATCTTCAGACACAATGCACTCGCAAACCCTTATACTCGCAAACGTCTATAACAAAAATAAACCAAGAATACCATTATGCGATTCAGCAAAATAGCTTGGTTAATTATTTATTACTGGTAATACGACAACCTGATGCAAAGCGGAAACACGACAGTGTTTTGTGCTAGATCACTATAAATAGCAACATAGAAACCAGTTAAGACTTGCAAATATCTTTGACATCTTGTTATATCAGTTATATTTTAAATACTTTCTGTTGTTCTGAAATATTTTAATATCCTGATACTCAATAGGACGTCTCGTTAAAAACTAAGAAATCATGAGAATATGTCAAGAGATTGAGATACTTAATCTTTATTCCTAGCGATTTATATGATTAAATTTGACTTTTAGATGTTCATTCGAGAGAGTAAAAACTAGCTAATTTCTTATTCCGTTATTTAATCAATTGATTACTTGTTATTTCGTTTTAAGGATAGGTCTGCTAGACTTCTGTTCATCATTACTGCGTACTTCATTTTATTACCGATCCTTGATTCCTTGATTAGATTTGAAGTTTCTTGATCTTTCTCTATTTAATATGTAGTGTTTATTGATACTTTCCAGAACGTCTAAATCTATCACTGCATAATTGCATCTGTCTGAGCACAAAATGTGCAAATATGCATTTTGTTTTCACATTCAACAGTCTATTTTATTTTATTTTGTACTTTGCATTTATTTTTAAAATCAGTGTAGCTTATTTGCAATTTATTAAATCAATGAAAGCTTTTAACACTCATATATGTAATTGATAATAATCAGAATAACAAAGTACAGCTAAAAATGCAATGTCACTGATTATAAAACTCCCGACACACACATGCCTTATGGAGAATTGTATGTAACGTTGTGGTTCAAGGATTTTTCTGAATTTTAATTTTTAATGTTTCATGTCGATTTATTAAATTTTGAATAAAAACGAGATAAAAAAAACTTATTAAATTATATTACACTTTAGTTCATGTTGTGATATACTTCAATGAAATTTTACTCTAAAAAGAAGTTAAAAGGTTTTAATCATAAATGCACTATTGGACGTAATATCACTGTCATATGCATGCGCCGATACGATTCGAATGTAACACCCTTTTGATGCGATGCAATATGAGTGCATTTTCGGCCTGAATAAAAACGAAAGTAATGAGGATGTATTGAAAATAAATCAATGGCTTACGAGAAAATACGGTACAAATTTTAAAAATCGGAGTGAGTTCGCAAATTCCAATTCTGATGAATTGTCAGCAGAGTTTAAAACATAAAATATGGAGAAAAGTTATTACTCTGAATTGGATTTCCAAAATAAATAACACTTAGTAAATCGCATTATAAAACGAGTTGTGGTGAAAATGAAAATTTGTCACTGTCACATCAAAACATAAATTATCATTAAAGGATTACATAATCACGAAAGATAATATAAGAAGAATCACGAGTGAAAACAGTTAGGGTCTAAATATAATCGCAAAAATAATTAATGACACATGCGATCTTTCTACAACAATATAAACACTTTGTATTTAATGGTATCTAAATGTCACTTATCGGATGGTTTTAATTTTTTTCGTTTGGACTTCATTTATTTAAATGCGTTTACAGCATAAATGTCACTGAAACAATCCCTGTTTAGAACAGATGTATACAAAAATACTCATCTTTTTGCTTCTTCAGAAATGCACAAAAACATATCACGATAATTTAACAATGAAACTGTAGTGAAATCTAGAAAACTATGTACTTGACAAAGAGAAAAGCAAGGTTCATAAACGAAAACAAAATAAGAAAACAAATCAAAGCGCGCAATGATTATAAAACTCCCCCGACTATGAATGTACATTAAGCAAATGATAGATTAAATCTAGTGGTTTCTAGACACGCGTGTCGCAATACCTATACATATACGTATTGAGACATTTTGTTTTGTTACAAAATCATTAAACAAAATGGGACGAATGAGGGAAAACAAGAAAAAAATTACATATACACTACTGTAGTTTATATATTAATAAGACCCCCTCTAGGGAATCAAAAATTTAAAAACATCCGGCTCATCGATAATCCCTTTATTAGCTTCTTTACAGACCTATTACTGTTGAAACATTTTTCATTATTTTGAAGATTGATGATTGTTGTACCAGCAACTAATGAGCATTTTGTTCAACGAAGGAAAAGGAAAAAATCACTTTAACTCCTATCTTATGACTATTGACATGCGTGGGTAGCCTCAATGTTTTGAGGTTTAGAGGATTGGGATCTTCATTTTTGCTTACTAGTTTAAGGGTAACGTTTTTTTTAAATATTGCTATAAACTCCTCGTGAGTATATAAATGCATAAAACGTATCATTTCCACCAAGCCTTCAACAGCAGCAATGTTTCGTAAGGTCAATGGCGGTTTTTGACGCCATTAACGATTTTTTTCATAATCGATTCATTACCTTCCCGTTAAAATTAGGTGCTTATTACGAGAAGAAAACTCAATTTATGCACAAGTTTTATAATGCTTCTTAAAGCAGACATTTCTCTAGGCATTTAATTAAATCAAAATAGCATCAGTATGTATGCCTAACTAGGCTTCTTTTGAAATCAAATTTCATCAGTGCCATGACATAAATAATCTGACATCTATCATGTAAACGGTGTTCTATATAAATTAAAGACTTTTATCGTCTATGTTTTAACAAGCCAAGGGGATGTGTACCTAAATTTCATTTAAAACAATGATACTGTCAAAGCTGAAAAAGCGAACATGTCTATAGCAACGACAATGAAACAAAACACAAACTCGAAACAACAAACGACATAAAGCAGAAAAAAATAAAAAACAGTATTACCGCACGATTAGGAAAAAAGGTTAATATGTTCTTAGAAAATTCTTTATTAAAGAAGTCACTAAAGAAGAGATAAAGTGGTTTTTATTAAACCACTGTTCATCTTCCTTTCCTCCAACACATAGTTTGTAATTTCAAAATTTAAAATGAAGTTAAACAATTGAAATGTATATACATATGTATGTAGACAAAATCAAAAACGTTAATGAAATATATATTTATATGGGCTTTGAGTCTCGTAATATGACAAGCTTGGATTGTAGGTAAAGTAAAACCGATGCTTCTAGCATTAAGGCGATTTGATGTTACAATTATACTTTTTGCGTTATGTCGAAACTATTTTCATTTCTGGGTACAGAATTTAAAAGAAAAGAATTGAGACAAAATAAAAAATCTATTTATTATAAATCACTTCAGGCTTTTTTTCCATGAAATATCCTTTGACAGTTTTGAATGTCACTTGTACAAAATTACAGCCAATTTTATCCTCAAGAGCTATCAGTGTTTGTCAGAAGTAATTATTAAAAGCTCAAGTGCTATCTCATTTGTCAGTAGTAATTATAAAAAGGAATTCGACAGCCTTGCTCTAGATTTCTACACCCTAGGGGTTGTTTGTTGTTTTTTAGTTATCCTATTTATTCTTTTACTCTCATTTTTAATTACTATAGAAGCTTTTAAGTTTCATGTCTTAATTTTGTGCATCAACGATAACATAAAGGTTTTTCATTAATTACTCTAAAAGAAATAGCGTCATATTAAGGCACCAAGTAATTATTGAGAATAAATAACTTCCCTAACACTCTTGTTAAAAACATCCTTTATATTTAAGAAATAGGAAATCACCCCTGAGAAATGAGAGGCAATAACTAGAGACTAATGATCTAAAGTTAATCCCTGATAGCATTACAATTATGGTAATCATAATAATTTTACACTCTTGACACTTTTGCATTTAATAGAAGAAAAACAAGAATAACTTAGAGTAACTAAGGACAATCAGTAGATGACTAAAAAATGAAAAAATAACAGACCATTGATTATAAACTCTTAAATCGGTATTATTTCTCGCAAATAAAGTTTCACCAGTGTAAAATTTAAATTAAATAGCATATTAATTATGATAAAACCTTTTGGATTATTGAAGCCAATAATTTGCCCTAAAAGTACACGTGCATTTATATAATGGTAAATACGACATTTGAGTAAGTTACTCTACTACAAATTCTATTACAAACAATTTGAATAAAAATATTTGATTATAGAAACAAACAATTCGCCTTTAAAGTACTGTAAACATTTATTTTTAATTATGGTAGAAGCTATGAATATTTCCGTAGATTTGAAGGAAGGTATCGTTCTACTTGGTGTAGTACAGGGATTAAAAACAACTATTCATCTGTAAAATACAATACATGTTTATTTATATAATGGTATTTATTACTAAACATGTTTTATTTTTGAAGCACTAGACGTCTGTTTCGGAATAAAATTCCTCATTAGTAGTGCTCGGACCAAAGTTATAGAAATCCATATATTTTTTAACATTTTTCAATGAGAAACAATGGAAAGAGCAAAATTAATTTACTAAATAGTTTTGAAGATTTTTTGACGAATTATGTAAGTTAGCATACTACTCAGTGCAAACAACCTCATAATGCCTTCCGCAATTTCTCATTCTTCTAATGAACATCTTCATTTAATTAAAATAAATGGTAGAGATTGTTTTAGATGATGTGCATTTGTAACCAGCCTTGCTCTATACAAGGTCTTGTGATAAATGAAGATTAACGCTTTCTCACTCAGTGGAGTGTTTGATTTGGTTACCGAGTAAAGGATATTAATATAAGCTTGTTTCAAATATTTTTCTTTTAATGTCGTTAAGCGAGGATGTTTCTTTTTATAACCGAGAAATATACATCAGATCCTTGTCCCTGATATCTGATATCAGGAAACCGACTTAATCGATAGTGAGACAAATTGATAACCCAAATATACAATTGTGAATCTGGTCACACGGTCAGTTTCGGTGTGACAATAACCTATTTTTGTTTTGTTTAATCTGCATATTTTCAGAGAAAATTCTTCCAAAGTATACTTGATTTTTTAATAGTCTTGACTTATCATGGCATTGTACACAGAACTTAACAATATTTTTTATAAGTATGATGTCTCTGTATCCAAAATTACCCTGCATGTATTTGACGTCCCATTATTTTATTTTTTCTTATACTCCCAATTTCAATTTTACACTTTACCAGCTTAAGCAACATAGACATGAGTTACTAATACTTGCCTATCTTTAGCAACCAGCCTCACTTCTCTCATAAACGTTCAAGCAATTAACTTTATTTGCCAGTTTTTAAAGTCATTTGGGATTGTGATTTGGACATGGATAAGTATGTTGTTTTTTATTGTAAAAAAAAAACTTATCCCGCTTGATCTATAAATACATAATCACCTCATCTTATTTCCTTCTTTCTATTTTAGCTCTTCCTAAGACTTATTTATTTCGCCGGAAAAAATAGGACAATAAATGCCATTGACATCGTAAAAATAATAGATTCATCTAATTCATCTAACACGATTTGGATTTGTTTTCTTATGACCTGATTAGGGATTCTGAATACACTGATAACATACATTCACCGTGTAAATCGTTTGAATGGAGTGGGTGACTGTTTGCAAATTGAAGCAGAAACTAGCGGCATAAATGGATGGCAAACAACTGTATCAAGTTAACATATTAATACATTAATACATAATATTAATACATTTCATAACTTTTTATCTTATTTCTAGTCTTTATCTTAAAAATGAAATATCAGCATTTTACAGAAAGGTTTTAAACGCTTAAAAACAGAGTCATGTAGAGATATTGATACGTTTTTTGGCGTTAATTCGCTAAAGTAAAAAGACATGAAATATGAAATCGCGATTACCTAAAATTCTGCTTCTTATGAAAATAAATTAAGGCAAAAACCGTTATATTCATAGTATGTTGAAAAATATCGTAATATTATGAATCAAATCAATATAATTGTGGCCAACTGCTGCGATAGGTTTTTTAATTTTGGCGAAAACAGCAAAAATTATCTTTTTCTTCTAAGTAACAGACGCTTTTATGTTATTCTAATAAACACGTCGAGATCATGTTTGACTAATGGGTAAGACGTTCGTCTACAAATCAAGGGTCTCTCACCGCTGTGAGTTCGAGTTCCGCTCTGATCACTTTAGGAAAGTGGTTTTTCTACGCCGTTGGACTTCACTGGTTCATTCAGATCAGTATAATGTGACTGGGGCAGTGATACGCTTGTCTGTGGCGTATTGACTCGGTGAGTTAGCACATAAAAGTCGCCCTGAGTACGCCCTGATACAAGACAGATCATAAACACATTCGCACTTCATAAACGAGCTTGTTCATATATTATCCATAACAATTAATCAAGTAGCTTTAGTTGTTAATAGCTAAAAATTGCCGGAGCAAAAAAAAGCAACATTCAACAACAACAATAAATAAACACGTTAATTCGCGACCCATCCCATTAGCGAATTCAATTATCACGCAAATATTTTCAGCACACAGATATTTCTATATGGACATACATATGGTGTATACAATAAGATAACAAACGCGAATTCAAATATTCGCGAATAAGGCCAAGAATTTTTTGAAGCGAAATTTACTACTCGCGAAAAATAAGTGATCTACAGTATATATAATGCGACCACTTTACAGATAATGGGGAAACATCTGTCAATTTACTTTTAGAAACCTCAAACTTTGATTAAACTATACACGTTTTGTTATGTGACAAAAAGCTGCTAAAATTAGGAACTAATATTAAAAATTAAACTGACCACATTTCTTACTAAGTCTTAAGATTTTTCTTGCATTTAATTTAACTTTCATAAATTTTTTCGTAACTACAAATATTTTTTTTACTTCTATATATGGTATATGTTCATCAAAAACAAATATACCAACCCTTGTCCAAAATACAATTCTATGACTATGTAAAATGTCGAAACCGGCAAAGTAGGTCAAACCTGTGTGCATCGAAAGAATTACTTTATCACATATGTCTAATAACAATGGAGTAAATAAAAAATGACTTATGTGAAAAAAGTAAATAAACTATTTAAAATGGATTTTTATATAATTTCTTTGTACTTCTTTCTAAATATGCAAAGTTTAATGTGCTCTTTGACATTCAGCATTGCATGATTTACAAATCCCTGATTTAACTCATCATTAAAACCACTTTACAAATTGACCAACCTATATTCAAAGATCTAAATGTTGAAGGATTGATTTATGTTACGTCGTCTGGGAAGGAAGATCCAATTTGTATATATTTGTTTACATTGATTAAACAATGATACGATCTAATGGATTTGTCCAATGTATCATGGTGACCTAGATAATTCGAATTGGTCTTATTTATAGGACAGACGAGCCACTATCACGCAACATAGCCATAATTTTAATATAACAGTTTTGTGAGACAGCGTATTAGCCAGAAAAGAAGTGACCTGCATTGGTCATGTCACTGAATGTGAGTGAAAACCAAACAGAGGTATAACATATAAATGACGAAACTATTCAATAAACTCACAGATGCGTCTTTTTGCGTGATCTGTAACCATTTTGTCAACAATTTTGTTCAGTAAATCGATCTCACTCTCGTAGCGATGTATAATTTTTACTTTCACCTAGAGATAAATGTATTAGATATATATAGTGTTATATTTCCTTTATGGAAATAATTTACTGTAGACCTTAATCTTTTTTAAGCCGGCTTTATATACATACGTAGTCTAGTTATTTTTACACTCAAGCAATTTGTTAGGACTCATACAACAGTTTCCATCTTGGTTTCACATGAAAAACCTGTACCCCAAGTTCCGTAGTTTATCACAGATTCATAACTGAAGTTAGACTATCCATTTCTTTTTCATATCTACAGCTATATCTCTAAGATTTATTTTGCATATGTGTATTACTCGTGGCGCTCCCTACATTTCGGGAAAAAACATTCAAAAAATAAAAAAAGTTTAAAACAAATTTCCAAATTCCTCAAGTTTGAATAGATTTTTTGGAACCCTAAATATAAATTAGGTCCAAATTTTTGGGTGTTTAAGAAAGCTCGTTTAAAATACTACAAAATATGGGGAAAAAATACGAACCCTTAACAGCTCGTTTTCGAGATAAATGACGTAACGTCAGAGGTACAAAAAATAGCACTATTAAAACGCTGCAATGAGACCAACCGGGGGTCAAGTTGAGCTGGCCATAGATTCGTACACACACGGCACAATTTAACGCAGTTTATATATTCAAGTACGATAACACCATATATTCCTTACTAAAACATTTTTTTTCTAATTTTATCACCATTTTCCGGTTGTTACGGGCAACCATTCGTTGCCACAGCGATTTTCTTGATAATTTTAAAGTTTAGACCGTGGACGAAAATACGAAACTGTTGTATGATACCTTACAGCCAAGCAATTTTGTCGTCTTTTTTGTCTTTAAACCTATAAAACACGTCGCCTTTTATTTATCGGACCTGGATGTCTTCATTCAACTTCTTTATCATAGATTGCTAACCTTCTGCATTTGAAATTAGGTTAATATAAAACTTGGGTCAAATAGATTAAATTGATCTAGAAATTTTTATAGTTCAATGACATATATATAATCTTATAATATAAAACCTTGAAAATCTTCGAATTTCTGAAATGTAGTTCTAGAAAAACCCGAATGTCCACATCATTCCAGAATAGATGGAATGTTATTAACAAGAGCAGATTATCCTTTACTTTGTAGTTTTATACTTATAATAGTGTTCAATCTTTTAAAATCCTTCGGTCTGTTGAATGCCGGTTCCTATAAAATGATTCATTGAAATGTCAGGTACTTAAATATATATTCCAGTGGGTTGTGACATTGTAGGCTACTTGATTGAAATTATTGGTATTTTTGCATCACACATTTTCATAAGCCTCATTACTTATATAAAATTTGAATATCATTTAATGGTATTGTCTTTGGTAGTCGGTGTAAAAATCATTAACTATAAAAAAATAAACAAATAACATGTATTATTGTTTAACACTGAGAGCTGCAATACTAGTACTTAATGGTGTCTGAAATAAGAAAAAAATTCGGAGACGTGATCAATCTGTAACGAATATTATTATCTTGTTTAACTGTTAAAACTCACGTACTATCACCATCAGTTAAATTCCAATGATTCTATAGACATTTATTTGTTCCTTACAATATGATCAATTACCACTTTTCCTGATAATGTTTTTTTTTCAATTACTGTCTTCGATTTCTTTCACTTGCAAGGGAAGAGTGTAATAGTCAAATATAAACCTTTTAATTTAATTTATGTCACCTGCGCGGTGAAAGTTAACGTATTTAACTTTACTTGTCAGTTTTAAAGTTTTTGCTTTGCTTTTGGATTGTGATTTGGACATGGATTAGTATGTTTGTTTGAATATGTTCAAATCGTTATCCCAAAGCAAGGGCTAATCTTTGACAAATTGTTTGAATATGTCCAAATCATAATCCCAAAGCAAGGGTAAATCTTTGACAAATTGTTTGAATATGTCCAAATTATAATCCCACAGCAAGGGCTAATCTTTGACAAATTGTTTAAATATGTCCAAATTATAATCCCAAAGCAAGGGTAAATCTTTGACAATTTAGAATAAAATAAGTGAACTTTCAGCAGAGAGTGAGACCGGGTACTCTAAAAGGGGAAGTACCTATTGTTTAGCTAGATAGACTCGCACTGTGTTACTAAAATTGAGTGGAAAAGAGTTGAACTACATGACTTCAAATATAACCTAGGTAATCCTTAACACAGAGTCATCAGACTTTTCAGAATATTGTGATGACGTCATAAAACTTTAACCTTTGTATTATATTTTATTGTGTAGGATTTATCTTGAGGTGAGTTGTTTTCGAGCTATCGTAAAATTACGAGTCATTAAACTTGTCTAGAGGATCAAATTATATGTCACAGATGTACTTTTGGCAATTGACATTTTATTTGTATGTTTAGAAAATGTGTTTGCTGCAATTCGTGAGACATGAGATTTAGTTTTTAGGAGATAACTTAACTCATCCTTGATCAGAGTTTTATAAAACAACATAAAATAGTTTTCAGAGCGCACAAACTATCATCCTATAAGAATAGTATAACCCTCCATTATTTTCTTTGGTTCTGCAGTATCATTCGAATATTTTGCATACATGCAATTAATACGAATGAAACGGGGAAAACAAATACGTTTTGCAGAAAACATAAAATTTTCAGAACATAAAAAATCATTTTTTTATCAAAAACAAACATACTAATACGTGTCCAAATCACGTTCTCGAAGGAAAAGGAAAGGAAAAGAAACTACTGATCTATTAGTGTTTAAAGTGTGTGATTGAAAGTTACATAATGTAGGATTTCATGATCACGTCTCCGAACCTAAAAACCAGAAAACTAATGATCCGATTTTATTAAAACAATAAAGAAAACAAAATAGGTATGTATGTATGAATCCAGACGATCAAAATCCTTCTGGAGATGCATATACTGTTACAACTTATAAGGATAAATTGTCTGTTTATGGCCTCAGGTAATCTCTTATAACCAGATCGACAGAAATGGAAAAATTGGTGACGCGACTTGAATTAAGTTCAATTTATTTTCCAATTTATTTCCTGAATACATGGTCAGTCTGCGCAATAAACACAAAATGTGTAAATAAGATACGCATTTGTATCAATTATGTTGAAAGTGTTTTTCGATTATGTTAAAACTAATGATCGTTGGGGTTAAGCACTGTCTATATCCCCATTTTTCAAAAAGAGAAAAATATTTGTGACCGACAAATGTGCACTTTGTAATATCCATCGCTGCAATAAAAAACATACAAGTCTATGTTCAAATCAAAAAAAAAAAAGGTGAAACTTTGATAAAATGGCAATTTTAGTTACGGAAATTCTAGTTAGCAAGAGTGAACCTCTTGTTAATTGACCAATCAAACTATTCAAAAATGAAAAAATATCTGCCTACTTTAGACTGGAGCAATATAATGTGTTAACTGTAACCTTAGTGTTGCTGAGAGAATTTCAATATGGAATACTACCATGCAAAATGTTTTAAAAAAGGCTCAAAATAAACTGTTCATTTTTCTATTGTAAAGAACCTACATGTACTTTAATGCAACATTGAAAAAAAATGGAACAAGCCATCTAGAGAAAGCAGTATAAACGTGACAAAATAAGAGAGTAAACAATACAGATACACAACCATATAAGAAAAAATATATTTAGACAAGCTTATTATTAAGCAAACAGTATTTGAACTGTCACACAAATAGATTACGTGGTATTTATTATTTTTTTAAACAATTACCCACGTATTAACATACCAACTTACAGCATATTCAAACAAAACGTAAACTGATGAAATATTAACAAGTATTTTATCTCTGCCAAAAAAATTGTTCTTCGGTCCACAAAAATACACGTTTTGCCAGTACATTTTTCATTGAAACATGTTAAGATTTATTCTTTTTTAGATAAAAAAAATACAGATAATAAATTTAAGCATGCAAAGTTCAAAACAGTCTGGAAATCATACTTTTGTATTAAATTTGTTTTTATTGCTCCTAACATTCCGGGGCATCCGACCCCACTTTCCTATGGAAGTTCACGTGTTTTGTCAATTTTAAAATTTAAAGTTTCTTTTACTTTACTTTTGGAATAATAGTTTTGATCATGGAAATGTATGATGAGATCGGGCGTCTTCTAAACACAATCTACTGTCAACATCAATCTTAACACAAAAACGTTTAAGGAAAACATACTATTTATGAGATTCACTAGACTGGGTCATGAAGTGGATTGACGAAAAAATAAACAGTTGGTAGTAAGTGAATTTTCTACCATTTTAGTAGCTATATACGAAACAATCCATAAATCTACAAATTCTACCAGTAATTAAAAAGCTACTGAGAGCTACAGGAGAAGGGAATGAATGTAATCAGTTTGAGTTTTATGGCCATAAGAAATGAACCACTTGCTATCTCATTTGGCAGTATCTTAACATATTAAATAATAAAAAAGCCTCGACGTGACATTAATAGCAAATTGTAGGACTATTATATATCTAATGCTAACCGTCTCAAGGTTACAGCCTATATTTACTTGACTAGATACAACAACAAAAAATGGAAGTGAAAAGATGGTTTGTTGTTATTACTTCCGTCCATGCTATTACACACCTGGCAGGTGTAGCTAAACAGGAGGTGCTTATCTTTCCACCGCACCCGGCCTCATTTCCCTGGTGAAAGTTCACGTGTTTAACCTGACTTCTCAGTTCCAAATTTTTTACTTTGCTTATGGATTGTGATTACACCATGGATAAGTATGTTTGTTTTTGATATAATCAAAAACGAACATACCACCCCATATCAAAATCACAATTTTAAAAGCAAAGAAAATCTTTTGACGCTGACAAATTCAATTAAACACATGAACTTTCACCGGGGTAGTGAGACTGAATGCTCCAGAAGGGTATATGTATTAGTTTTCTAGATCCAATAGTCTTTTGCATTTAAATTAATATTGATATTTAACACATTATAGACAAAAATGTCAAACATTTTACAATCGATATACTAGTTTCTATTTATAAATTATATTTTAGACTGCCGCCAAATTATTGATAGGATAAGTCTATACGCTTGCTATTCTTATGCTCTAGGCTGTTTTAAAGATATTATAGCAACCGACATGATTAATGTCTCTGATATACTCTGGTATACTCCCTCATGCAAAGTATTCCCTTAGCTGTATTTGGTAAAATACATTTTGGTCCTTTTGGGTTTCTTTTCAACATCATAATTATGAACAGTTTAGGTTTCATAATTTTGGTCCAAGCACTACTGATGAGGAATGTATTCCAATACGGCTGTCTAGTGCTGTAAAATTAAAAGTGTTATAATATGTAATTTCGATTATTTGGTTGACATTAGTAGCTATTTTTCAAGAAAATAATGTATTTTTTAAAAGATTTTTATTTAATTTCTTAGCTACATGTACAGTCTATGACCATTAGAAAACAATACATCGTGTTTTTCAATTTATCACCAAATTAAGATGTTTGAATCCCACGCAGACGATCCTAAATCTATTTCAGAACTGTCTGCTTTGTTACAACTACGTATTTATCTTAACTATGGCGTAAAATGATTTTATTTAAATAAATGTCGAACGTTTTATCTCATGCGGTTTGTGTGTCAGTTTTCATCCATTATAAAGCTTCTAATACCCACTGACTATTATATAAGGACAAACAAGGGAGGGGTTGTAATAAGTCCCATTCGTTTTATTTAAAATTCAAAACGACAAAAGTAAAAGAACAAGTACCGATCCAGACATTTGAAATGGCGCCCTACGAAGTGCAATCTATGGTGCCACATATCTACCTTCCGAAAAATTTAAGTCATGATAATGTATCTTAGCTTATCGAAAAGGCGATCTCAATCCATGATTAACCATCTCGACAAACATTTTTCTCCATGACAGATAAACGCAATCTATGGTGGCATATATCTACCTTCAGATAAATATTAGCCATGATAATTTGTCTTGGTTTCTCGAAAAGGTTATCTAAATCCAAGACAAACCTTTTTCTTTATAACAGATATATGCCTACAAACAAATCTATAACATACTAAGTAGTAATGACTGACAATCTTACGGCAAATACAACATGGGCAAGTATAAAAAATCGCTTCAATAACGTGTACAACAAAAACCACCTATACAACGCAGTGAAAATGGCCATTAAACAATAATATTACTTTTTGCATATCCACTCGAGTCGGTTCTACCTGATTCACTCTATGTTACAGACTTACACGTCAAACACATTAGGTGAAGCTGAGAAATATGTCATTTCAAAATGACTAAATATCGTCACGTCTCTTTATGAGTACCAAACAATATTCAAATGCATATCTAAACATAATCATGCGCTTTTTTCCAAATCACAATCCATAAAGGAAATTTAAAACTTTGGAAACTTTGAAAATTTTGTTTCCTTACAACACAATAGTGAGATGGGATGCTCTGAATAAAACTGAGTAAGACGGGAACTCAGAACTACGAGACGTGAAATATATACAGGACACAGAGACATTATACTTATTTACACTATAGTGATGATGACCATACAGCTTCATACAGGTCTTGATAACCCTAGGTTCACAATATCCCTGTAACAATTTATTTTTTAACCAAATCGAAAACGAGTGAAAAACATTAAACATCGTGTCCACTCCAAACATCATTTTATGATATACTCAACTAAATGCACTTTGGTTGCCTGAAGAAAATCTTGGTCAGTATGTTAGCGTTTGATTAAGTTATTATGAAAGTCTTGCCAATATTTAATAATGGATATTAAAAAGGAAATATATCATTGTTTCCTCTCTTTGACACATATCTGATTGCGATAACTCATTTTCTTAGAAAACAATTTAATCTCACGCCACAAACACGTGATAAATACCGACAGTTGTTTACGACATCAATCAAAACGTTCGTATACCATAAAGAAAAATCCAAGTGTCACCTTTTAATGTACTTTTCTTACTTTGTTTCTAATACCGATTTTTTCAATAAAGTTTATACAATCGATTTATATCATATTACCATAAATATGTCAGGATGTTAACCTAAACATAAACAACGAGAAAGATTTCTAACAACAACGGTTAGTTAGTTGGTTGGTTGAATGTTGCTTAACGTCGCATCAACAATTTACAGTTATTCGCGACAATAAATATTTTATTAATCTCTATGGATTAATCTATGAACAATTTCGTCTATGTATGTGAAGTGCGAGTGTGTTGTATGATCTGTCTTGTACTAGCGCGCACTCAGAGCGACTTAAAATTGCAAGCTCACCTAGTCAGTACGCCGCAGACAACCGTACCACTCTCCTAGTCCATTATACTGATACCAGGTTAACCAGTAAAGCGCATATGTGGTGTGAGTGGGACTCGAACTCACTCAGGGCGACTTAAAATTGCAAGCTCACCTAGTCAGTAAGCCGCAGACAACCGTACCACTCCTCTAGTCCATTATACTGATACCAGGTTAACCAGTAAAGCGCACATGTGGTGTGAGTGGGACTCGAACTCACAGTGGTGAGAGTCTCTGGATTTGTATACTGACGTCTTCGCAATTATGCCATCGCGGTCTCGCACCAACAACGGAGTCAGATATTTAAACATTCCGTAAAATATAACAAAAGGAACGTTGCTAATTTTGTTGGCCGTAATATATTATATTTAGAGGTTGTATCTTGCTCAACAGGACGTGCTTACCCTTCCGGGGCACCTGACCTCACTTTCGGGGTAGAGGTTCACGTGTTAAACCTAATTTGTCAGCAATCTACTTTGGGATCGTGGTTTGGATATGAATTAAGGGTTTTTTATTTCTCAAAATGTCTTACATACAATGTATGTTTTAATAGGAAAATACCTATAGTTTACTGTGTCGTGATATGAATTGATACGTGATATTTTTATGTATTATTGTCCCATGTCTCTTACTGAGTTCCCGACTGGAAAACCAGACTTGATACTTGATAAATGTACATATATTGTCTTACTAACTTCTAGAATTGAAATAAGATAGAAATCAACATGACTTCGAAGCTTAATACCTGATAAATATTCACATGATTGTCTTACTTCCATATGAGTCCTACAACGTTTTTGGTTCAATATCTGTCATATAAATGCCTACATGATTGTCTCACTTCAATGCCGAGGTCTAGACATGATATTTGTCTGATAAATGTCAACCTAGTTAAACTACTTGGCCTCAAGTCATACGTGATTCAATACCTGATACCTGATATACATTCTAGTGTTTTTTGACATGGGCACAAGTCCTTCTGTCTGTACTTGTTCCTTCGTTTCAATATCCAAATAACTTAATTTTGAATGTATTGAAAAAAGGGCTTAAAACCCTTCTAAAGGAAGTTGCTGTTCTTGACGTCTAAAAATTTTGTCAGCTTTAATAATATTATCGTATATTGCATAGTAAGCAACACATTATTGAAAATACGTTTTACAGATATAAACTCGGATAAAAGATTCTAAAAATAAAAATGGAATAACTGATCCGATTTGTACTATATGTGATTATTATCTGGTGTTGACTTTTCTAATCTGCTGTGATTCATTTGTTTGATATTTGGTTAACATGGTAGGTATATGGTATATTTGTTCTTATTTTTGCTGTTTACATAGTGGGGTTCCTATTTTTTTTGTTTGTTGCTCGGTTTACATAGTGACGTCTATCCTTTTGACTGATGTTTAGTATACTTGTCGGCGTTGTTTTGTATGTTTGATGCTTGTTTTTTTTAGATACATTATTAGTTTCTCTTTGCTTGCTTTCGTTTCCTTGGATACGACATTCGTTTTGGTTATTGTTTAGTTAGCTTGATTGCGACAGTTGTATTTTTATTATATTTAATTTTCAGATCCAATTTTCTTTCTTATTAGTCTTCCTTTGTATCAATAATCACGTCTTTACAATAAATAACAGTGAAATATAAAATAAACCCTAAAGACTCTTATTTTATTTTTCTTATTATTATTATTATTATTTTTGAGGAAATAGAAGAGAAAAATCAAAAGACATTTATTTTAACATTCTTGGAAAATTGAAGAAAAATTGAAAATAAACTCAAATGACATTTATTTTTAAAATTTTCAGGACATTTAGCATTTCCTCCAATATAAATAAAAACACATAAATGTTTCCTTGTCTGGTTATTTCATCGGTAATGAGATATGTTTATCCGTCTTTTGATAGTATTTTATATCCATTACATAACAGCATGCTCTTTGCCAGAATTTAATGAGGGAATAAAACAGAATTACATGTAATCTCTCTTATTTGTAAAATAATCTTGATATTACATCATAGCTCACAAAAATAGTAGTCAGAAATATCTTGTTTAAGAACAGCGATTTCCCACATGATTATTTCTTATCTTCGTTGAAATGTATATAAATTGCTTCCAAGAACATAAGATACTGAAAGTTTTTTATGCTGGGCAATTGAATACAGAACGATTTGGTTACTCTGCAATTGATTACTGATATTTTGGTTACTGAAAAATTGAATACAGAAAGTTTTTGAAAACACCAAGGCAACCAAACATACATAAAAAATAAAGAATAAAGAAAATCAAAAAAATAAACATGTGTTCAAATTCCAGAGGCTTATCTTTGGGTTTTTGGCTGATTAGATACTTAATTGAAATATATGATGGTTATCAAAATAGTATGATATTCTTTCACATAAAATTCAAAATAGATTAATGGTCTGAAAAAATGCTTCTAAATTTAATCTCATTCCTTTTTTACAGGTGACATCTTTGTGTTTATATAATCACTTTTATCATTGATAAAAAATTGCTAAAACATATCCGAAATAAGGTATGAATGAGAAATACGAAATACAATGTTAAAGAGTTTTTTCTTGTGATAATTCGTCAATCTAAAATTTCAAGAGTTCTTAATAAAACATGATGAATATTTTATTATGAAAATTAATCATGGATTAGTATGTTTGTTTTTGATTCGTCAAAATACGTCTTTCATGTGCTATGTTTATCAGATGTGAAATATGAGATTTTAACTCTGGCATACATAAATATAGTAATAAATGTTTTTAAAATACAACTTCAAAAAAATCATTTTGTTGTATATAATTCACCAACCTAAAATTTGATATTTTCTCAAGGAAGTAGTATTTGAGTATCAAGCTACCTTAAATCGACAAACAAAACGATGAGCATGATTATTTTTATCATACAATATAAATATAACGCTTAAGATCTGGTTTTCATCGTGAATATTAAAAAATGGAACTTGACAGAAACAATTAAATAAAAATGGATATAAAAGTAAACGTTCCCGAAATCTACCCCCTAAGAATGTTTCTTAATTATGCCAATCACTGCAAGTGTAGAAAACCCACTTTGGTTTAAATTTTGGAAGATTATTCTTATTTCATTAATTGGTACAAAACTTATAGAAATGTGTTAATGTGAAACTAAGTCAAATTCTAAGTCAAAATATTAAATCTATCGTTACAATTAATTCCCTTGATATAAAACATTGAGTTTATTTTCAAGAAATTTATCATGTTTGCAAACTTAACTTAAAGATTTAAGGATTCCTGAAACTGAAACTTCTTTTTGAATCAATACAAGTCCTGATGGTTCTAATACGAAGTCTTAAAAACAATTAAATTTGAGAAACATTGCATTTAAATCCAATACAAACATACTGGTACTTGTTCCAATAAAATATTTCAAAAACTTGTAAATCAAGTTTAACACGTTAACTTCAACTAGGGAAGAAAAGCTCTGTGTAATATAAACAGTTTGTTAAACAGTACAATTAACATATACATAGATATTCTAAATCAAACTTTCGTCAAAGAATCAGAAATAGAAGTCAATTCTGAATAATTTGTCTGTACTTTAAACAAACATACATATAAACTTCAGTTTAACACTTATTAGTCAGGACGTTGAGTCTCTTGAGAGACATCAATGTATATAATTATGCAATTGCAGAAAAAGTGCACATTAATCAAACGAATAAAAATACCTTCTTTATCCCTTTAATATAAACTTTCTGCTACAAAAGGATTTTATGAATAACGACTTTCCCTAGGATGTACATATGCATGTCTGCAGGATTTCCTCCCAATTCAGCCAATTAAACGACGCTGTAACATACAAAATGGAAGTAAAATTTCAAAAACAACTTAAGATCGTAAATTTAACTCACAATATCTTCTGTTTATTACTATATCTATTTTTAACGTGACTCATTCTCACTTAAATTTGCAATTTTAGTTATTAAAAATTTTAAAAAAATGAAAACAGCTTCGATTTTTATTATTTGTACAGCCATGTTACTTTTCAATTTTGATTACACACTTGGCGAATGTAAGTAAGTAATCAGGAGGTACTTATCCTTCCAGAGCACCCAGCCTCACATCCCTGGTAAACGTTTGCGTGATTATCATAATTAACCTGTTTACTTTGTGATTCTGACTGGACACGAATAGGTATGTTTGTTTTCATATTAATAAACAATATATCACTCATTTGCTAATTATATCAAAGCTGTTTCAGCAGGAAAAGAATGATTCATGATTTTCATGCTTTAACAGTACTTTGGTAAAAAATAAAAATTAAAAAAATACATGTTTGTCAAATGCAAATATGGCTGTAACAATATTGAAGACAATAGCCACTTGTTTAAATATTAAATAAATACAAAAAAACCTATATTGAATGATTTCAAATGTGACAAACAAACTGGAAAGGTTTTTCTTCTAAACAAAGGATATTTGTTTCAACATAACACAAATTAATTTAATTCCTTTTAAAAGTACAAAAATTAGTAGAATACTATTGACATAAAGTGCAAAATTGGGATGAACAATACACACTTGTTATAATAGTCACTAAATAGATACCAAAACAATATATATCATTTTAGAAGATAAACAATTACAAATGTGGAAAAGAAACCGAAAAAATCTGCTAAACAAAGCTTATTTGTTCTAACATAATGATTTGATTTATTTTCTAAAAAACACATTTTAGTCGAATGGTATATTTATATTTCAAATTGATGTAATTAATACTCTTTTTCTAATAGTGATTAAAAAATCACAAACAGGTTTTGATTACTTGATGAACTTATTTTAAAAGTACATACATTAATAGAATACCATTTATACTTTAAAGCTAATTCTATATGGGTAAAATTGCTGTCATTATAAGAAACAAACATATTGATAAATGGAAACTATACTCGATTGTTCTAGCAAAGACGTTCTTAAGTGTTCACAAACATCTATATATATCACTTTAGAAGATAAACAAATTCAAATTTGAATACGTATTAGCATACGAATTACTAAAGCTTAAGTAATTAAACTGAAAAGTTGTCAAGATATTCCTGTTGGGTCTGAAATCTTGATATTTCAATTGGAATTTCGGAGCACCATGCCTCATTTACCTGGTAAATGTGCGCGTGTTCCACTTCATGTTTAGACTAATACCTCAATAACGACGCCCGCAAAAGGCTACATTTTAAACTCTATAACACACATAATGACTACAATTTTTCTATTATGAACTTGTCTTTTCTATACCAGATTTTCCTGCTTATGGTGTACTTGTTTCCCAATAATATGCTATGGAAGAGCTTCTTCCCAATTCGGGAATAAAACGAAGCAAGTTGCTTACAAAAATATTGTTGACCCAGGAATATTGCAAGCTTATGCTTATAAGGGACCTTAAATGTCTTGTTGATAGGTATAATGTCTCTGTGTCTAGGTTTGTCCTGGATATAATTCACGTCCCATTGTTTCATATTCCTTTCACTGAATTTTGATTACACACGTGGCGGGTGAAGCTAGCTAAAAAGGGGTGTTTACTCTTTAGAAGAACCCGGCCTCACTTCCCTTGTGGAACTTTTAGCGTTTAACCTAACTTGTCAATTTTTCAAGTTTTTACTTTGCTTCTGGATTGTGATTCGAAAATACATTAGTATGTTTGTTTTTGATTTGTTGTACGGTTATTCCTCTTGAAATCCTCCGGTGACTGGCTATTGTTGATATGTTCCTCAAGATGGTTACAGTCAAGAGTAGGTTTTACAAAAATGAATTTAGGATTTTCCTTTGTTTAAATGGTGGATAGTAACTGGTGTACAGTTGTTTCTGTCTAAATTATATACGAGATTTGATCTTTCACAATCTAAAAATTTCCTGAGTTTTATTTGTCTTTTTGTCGGGGGGGGGGGGGGGGGTTCTTAGAAGTTTACAGATTTGGAGGGTAAACAGCTGGTGCCAAGTCCGCAGCCATATTGTAAAAGAAAATAAGACATAGCTTGTAGTGATTGCAAAATCTCTCTCGGCGTTAAATTTCCCTTTCAATGAAAGCTCTTGTAAAATACTTGCATGACATTTTGATTTGTAGATTAACATATAAATTATTTAAATTGTAAATTTTTATCAACAAATGATACTAAAAGTGCAGTTTTATTCAGATGTAGAATTTATATTGTAAAATTCAGGGTTAATGAACTAACGTGTGGTTGAAAATTCTTATCAACATACACCCGAGGTGATCAACCTTGACTGAGACGTCAAAACAGTCTCCATGAAAATAAACAGGATAGGTTAGTTGTAAATAAACGTCTGACATAGTCAATCCCCTGTTCCTGCGCTATGAGAATGCTTTTTTGAGACACATCGTCAAGCTCCTCTTTGGCACATGGACAAGCTTCTCTGATTTTTCCACAACTTCAATGTTCCACTAATTCCTTCGTTATATTATGAACGGGTCCTAATACACCCTTATTTCACTTCTTCATTCTTGATGAAGTCACCATTCAAAATGCACATTAGTATTTCCTTAAGTCTCTCAATGTCTAAGT
Organism: Anadara kagoshimensis; assembly: GCA_021292105.1. Lineage (NCBI taxonomy): Eukaryota > Metazoa > Mollusca > Bivalvia > Arcoida > Arcidae > Anadara > Anadara kagoshimensis. The sequence goes on along the minus strand of CM037861.1, from coordinate 40,836,492 downwards.
TAGAATCCAAGACATCCGTCTGTTTTATGCCGAAAGTATTTACAGTAAAACCTCGATTCATCACCACTATTTGTTCAGTCATATTTTGGCATTATAAAGGGGTTTGGCGATAAATTGAGGGAGGCTCATAAAGAAAATCATAAACAAAATGAATTTAGGGACTTCAAAATAGTGTGGCGATAAGCGAGGTGGCAAAGTTATCGAGGGGCATTATAACGAGGTTTTACTGTAGTTTTTTCTTGGCATTCTGGTTTAATCCATTATCTATGAACTCATTTCTTACAAATAAACTCAACTCCCGTGATACATTATTCAAATGATTACCGTAATGTTCTTGATATATGAATTCAGGATACTCTGGTTTCCTCCGCAAACCTGTAATGCATCGCTTTTTCTCCTGGCCCTCCTGTTTCCCCTAAATTCCCAGACTTGACTGCCTCGTTATATAATAAGTGCAGGAACTTAACTGGAGCGTAAAATTCTATTATTCCACTCTATTTTGATGAAGTAACATTTTCACATTAACATGTCTTGTAATGCATTGCTTAAATGATGTATTACATCGGATTACCGTAATGCTCTAGAGGCATTAATTTAGCATACTTAATTACAATTAGTTCTTTGATTTTTCAGCCGAATTTAATTATCTTTTCTTTTATCCGATTGAATCATTATAGAGTTATTTTTCACACAGTTAAGATACATTTATCTTAAAAGAATGTATTAAGGTAGAGCAAATGTTATGCTGTTCACACGATTTTACAATAAGGGCCTGTCGAAAGTTTAACACAAAGCCAACGAATATCTGCCGAAATTGCAGTTCATATTAGCCCTGTATTCCCAATATATCAGCAGCTGCTATACATCTCTCTACAGCCTTTTAGTCACTAGCTATCAGTACGTCGGCTACAGAATAGCCAAGCTTTGACTCCTTTTCGTTACGTTCAGTGTTAAACTTTTGACAGGTCTGTACTGTAGTTATATAATTTTTAGCTTTAAATTATTAAAAATGGGAAGAAAACTAGCAACTGAATAAACGTGTGTTTAGCAACGGGAAATACAATCAAGAACGCTGCAAAGCACAAGACAATGACCAAAAAACAAACAAGCAAACACAAAGAAAAGACAACCACATATTAGGACACCTATTACAGGCCTCTAAATTATTAGAAAAGAATATGAAAACTTACAACCTTACAAACACGTGCTTGGCAACAAAAAATGCAATCAAGATCACAAACATAGCTTAACGCAACGACAAAACGATCACAAAAGACACAAAACCACATATTAGGACCAATTGTTACACACCTCTAAATTATTTGAATAGAAGGTGAAACTGAAAAACATACTTGACAACAACTCAAGCAACGTCAAACCAGCCAAACAAGAAAACACAAAGAAAAGAAAAACTCAATGGGTCACCTTTAATTAAACTCAATTCCAGACCCTGGAGGCGGCATCGAGACAAGTGACTAGTAATGTTGTTAAGTATAGTTAAATAGTACTTTTAGAGAGCTCTCAACAATCTAACTTATTTTTCAACAAATAGAAAGCTAAAAAAAAACAAGGAAAACTGAATGTCCAATTTTACCCTTTAAAATTTGCTAATTTGTCTTTTGAAAATGACATGACATTCGGACAATTTAAAAAGAAAAATTATGACAATTCACAAAATAAAATGCTTGTATTTACAGTTTCTACATAGTGTAAAATGGTAAAATAATTCAATTCCTATTACCTCCAAAAGTTAAATTTTGGATTTCACTCGCACAATTTTATTTTTAACACCACGATATAATTTTCATCTATTCAGATTTTTATAAAACACCTTCTTTAGGATTTTCCATCGTCTGTCATTATTCCCTAAAGGACTGGCAGACCATAATTTAGATAAAAGTTCTCTAAACAGAAATGATTTATTCATTCATTCCCTTGAGGAATATTTTCCTGCAAAGAATCACATTATTGTGAATCTTTTGTATCTCAAAATTTAATTTTTATTTTACTGGATGAAATGCCAATTGGGAAATTTACGACAGACAGTAACTTTTTACGTCATTAAATAACGAATCTTCTATGAATGGTCCTAAATATGGCCGCCATCTGTCGTCTTCATTAGATCCTGTCGTCATTTAGTGCTATTCAATATATCTGCAGGGTAATTGTAATGGGATTAGCCATCGTATCACGGCGTCTGTGGTCATTGGATATAAAATCGCAAAGCAGTTCGTTTTCTCGTAAAAAACTCTACAATTCTGGGAATTCCTATCATTAATTACCCTTCTTAGAACTGTTGTTGCGTAGTTATCACGTGATACGCTGGCACAATCTATTGGATGTTATTTGCGTCGAATATTTGTATGTTGGCGACTTTGTATACATAATGTCATTAAAATGTGCTGATTTCCACAGCATACTAATGTGATTTGTTTTTCATTCACAGATGAAAGTTTCAAATTATTAGGGTACATTTGAAGTCCCATAGTTCCGTGTTCCTTTAGACTCCGAACTTTATTTTACACGTGGTACATGGTACTTACCCATCCCAAACACCTCGGCTTCACACCTATTGTGGAAGTTCACGTGATAAACTGTCATTGATATACTTGACGTGCCATAGTTCCATGTTTTTCTCAATTTTAATTTTAAACGTAGAGACCTTTATTTCTAATTCCCAATTCTAGTTATTGGCAAATGAACAGTGGCTTTCTATTTTCATGTCTTGGTCACACCAAACCGGGGTTCGAATCCATGACCTAACAAATAAGAAGCGAACACTTTACCAACTACCCTAGTGGTCTGGAGATTAAGAAATTGATTCGCTCATTTTGAATTTTTGTCAATTGAAACTCTTTAACCCAACAGAGCTCTACATATCATTGGTGACTTGCAACATGTAGGTATGTCTCAAGAATATCGTTTTCCTGGGGTTGCCCAATGAAAACTCAATGCGAGTGAAAATAATAAATTAAACTTACACAGTCGGTCTAGGTTTTTATTATTATTATTATTATTATTATTATTATTATTATTATATTATATATTGTTTAATTACCATGTTTGTACTGATAACTTAAGGCCATGTTGTTTGTGTCTTAAGACAGTGTGTCTAGTGGAATTATTCGGAAAGGAAACTTGGAGAGGGGGGCGTTGAATCATTGGAGCAGCGGAAACTCACATACAATAATAAAAAATAATTGATGAAATATACACTGATGTTTTTTATCTTTTGGGATTACCAATTTAGCTAACTTTCGAATATGATGGGTAATAAATATTAGGATATATAAATCAAGGCGGTATCTTTGTATTTATGGCGATCTTATACAATATTCATTTTGTAAATTGTCTTTGATGCTAAGGTAATGTCTGTTGTGTTTCCTTTATTATACAAAATGACATAACCATATTCATTATTACTGAAAAAATGAAATAAAAGAAAGTATACCGGTATGACGACACCCTAAGGAGTTTCGCGAGAAAGGAACAATCTAGAGGATTTCCACTGTTTTTCGCACAAGTTTATGGTTAAATCCATTTAGAGTACAGGTCTGCCGAAATTTTAACACCGAGTAAAGGAAAGTGTATACAATACCACTTTCTTTCATCATTTTAATCCAGTCAGGTAATTTGTGATGTCATCTACATTACCTGCAGTTATTAATCATGCCTTATATGGATAAAAAGATGGATTTGTTGGGCATAGAATTTGTTTCAGTTTGAACTGAAATCGATTTTTTTTAAATAAAATTTTGAGCAGTGTCTGTCATTGTATATAAGGACACTTCGTCACTAGAAAAATGTAATTTTTTGTAAATGTTGCTCCTATCTCTGTAGAACGGGGTTTTAATAATAATGAATATGGTTTGAATACATGTACATCGCCTAAAATATTAAAGATTTTTACATGTGTTTAAAAGCTTTCACGTGTTAATTGTAATTGTTCCGTGTTTAAAATTGGGTTCTTTTTTCGGGGGGGGGGGGGGGGGGGGTATGTATTACAAACTCGACATATAAAACTTATGTTATTAAGTGCACCTGTAACCCAACTATTGCTTAGAAATCGCCAGTTATTTTTTTTAACTTTTGACAGAATAAGCTGTTTATGGTACGTATACAATACAATATTCGCGTTTATTGCTATAGAAACATAATAAAAGAAAGAAATTTGACGAGCTGAGGATTTATTCCTCGAATTCATCAAATGGCACAAAATCACCCATACAATCGAAGACTTGTGAAATGGTTTTTTAAATTGAAAGATAATTACATATTTCAAGGCCGAACGAAACGCAATTTATAACTTTAACTCTAGGCTTAAGATCTAGATTTGAATTAAAATAAAGTCAGTATCAATACGGTCTGCTGACATAAACACCATCAAAATTGTCAATTCAACGGCAACATTGTATTTTCTTGCCTCCAGAATGATATAGAATTATTACTATGCTGTTATGGATAATCTCTTATTTATTTTCCTTTGCTGTTGACATGTTTTTTTTATTTTCAACAGTGAAGGCAATATTTCAAACTTATTTAAAATTGAACTATATAGTGCATTTAGAAGCCAGATATCGACCTTATTTTTAATGTGTCTACCAAGCATCCTCTGGGCATATTGCAAGCCTAGGCTTATCAAGGTCTTAAAATGTTTTATTGCCGCCATTACAATATTGATAAACACGAGTTCTCTGTATCCAAAATTATCAAAAGTTTCGAAGCGAATGTTTTTGCAATAATCATGTTAACGGCAATAAGAAATTGTTATATTTTATTTATATCTTACGTGTCACCCATTTTTAACATACTGGAATTTATTAGTTCTACTAAAAAGTACCCAGTGGTCCATTACAACATGCTACAATTGCCCTTTTTACATAAATTCACCTAAAAGCATTACAAGACATACATGCATACAAATCTTTAACTTATCTCGGCCCCCTCTTAGCTATATTTTAACCGATTTTCGACAGCTGATATACGTATATCTTTCGACAGCTTTTCGGCAAACTGCTACCGAAACCTCAGGTTATAAAACTTTCGACACATCTGTATTGCAACACCATCTCTTGTATTTTTTAATTATTTCATTGATTTAACTATGCTCTGTTATTTATGTTACCATATAACCATGGAAATATTGCTTTACCAAATTAAGTCCATGTTATTAAAGATGTCACTTTTTTCTGAAGTTTTATTATTTTATTTTAACAATTCTTCTCATCAATTATTATATTTGACAGCAAGATTACTACAAAAATACGATATATTGGTAAAACTGTGAAAATATTTTTAAATTGTTTAATAACACAATAAAGCCCGACGTAAAATTAAAAAGCTCTTTCCTTTATTGAACGGTTACCATGGCAATGGACAACAGGAAAATCTGCTAACGCAGAATCATGTCTACTCTCAAAAAAATTATACAAAAGTGTGAATTAAAATTTCAAAGGGCCATAACTCTATGAAATTTAATCGATATCGAGTCAAACTTTACTTGTAGGTCAACCATATCAAGGTTCATATTTATGCTAAATATGAATCTAATATCTAAAATTAATAGGGAAATGTATGGCAAACTGTATCAAATAAGAAAAATAAATTTATCTCCAAAACGTTTGAAATTAAGTCAAACTTGTGGACCTAGTAATATATAAATTTACCCACGAAATATGGTTCTGTCATATACCGCTTTTTGAATTTAACCATTTTTTAATGTATTTTATGATCAAATTTAAAAAAGTGGTACATGTATATGGCAGTTCCAAAATATCAGCAAGTAACGGGCTATAGTTGAAGTGGTTTGAAATGCGCTCAGGGCAATTGCATGGTGTGTTTTTAACGTATCAAGCCTGCTGTGACACGGGGATCGGTTTTTAAGGTATTTTCCGAATTACCTCGTGACTTACATTTCTAAATGTTGAGTGCTTGGCTAAAGATCAAGAGATGTCAATTTATATATTGTCTTTAAACTGTAAAGACAGTAATGATGGCAACGTATATATGCACAAATTGACATAAATATTTGAGAAGTAGTGGCACGGAAAATGGTAATACCTAATATTAGGTAGTCCATAGTATGTCCTTTTCTGCTCGGTAGTGTGGAGAAGAGTAAGGGTTGGAATTTATGTAATTTTCTGTATATATTTCCTTTTTGAAAACTTACGTTTTCAATGGGAGATTTCGAAACCTTCATTAATTTTTTTATGACATTTTTATAAAATCATTACTTGAACCGAATAAAACCTAAAGGTCATGAATTTTTACAGACAGTTTAACGGAAAACGGAATGTATATTCACATCAAATTCTAGGTGACCATTTGAACCGGATGTAGTTCACAAGAAAACTAATGAAAATATTATGGATGTTATTCACAAGACATCATAGGTTTCGAAAATTAATGACAGATGTGTTTTACAAGAACTCTTAGGTGATGAATCAATTATTCGAGATCTAGCATTTATATAATTAGGAAATTAAAAATATCAGGAAGAACTTTAAAACCTTTTGGTTTAATATAGTAATCGTTTAAAATTGTATACCTTAACAATCCCACAATCAGTGTCTGCAAGTCTTTTCAAAAGCAATGAATTAAGCAATATGGACCATTTCTGAAGTACGTTACTTATTCAACATTGCAGCGTTCAACATTGAATAAGTAACAGTTACTTATTCAACATTCGAAAATATTTTCGTTTCATTTATAAAACACCCAACAAAACGAATTTTATCACATTCCACGATTAAATGGCACTACTAAGTATGGTTGCCCCAGTGCCTTGAAACATATTGGCTTAAAGCTTCAATGTAAGCCCATACCATTATACAGTATATTTCATATAGACGAAAAGTAAAATGCCTGAGCAATATGGAGCTTAAAACATTACCAGATCATAACCGAAATGAGAATACGGCACAACTAACGGATGAAACAAAGACACGATGATTATAAAACTCCCGAGTATTCCGGAAGACATATGAAACGAACCATTGCTTAAACATCATTGGTAGCGTTCTCGCTCTGTAAGTTGGAGGTCGTAGGTTCTAACCCCGACCGAGTCTGACCTAAGACTTAAAAGTGGGTAGTGACTGTTCTCTCACCAAGCACTCGGCATTACTAAATGAAAGGATATGAACTTAAAATAAACGAGGTCCTGAGTCACGGTAGGCTTGGCACGATATAGAACACTGCTGTATAATGCCATCAGCGCAACGCACAAGCAAAATTTCTGCAACTTTGCCTATAGCTGGCAACGTCTCGATATAAGTGAAATATTTATGACTGGGACGTAAAATGACAATGCTCAACTAAACTAAACAATCAGTAGTCATTAAAATTACGTTTATTATGTGCTTTGTTTATTGCATTTGCATAAAAAAAGGTAACCACACCCACCCACCCCACCCCCAACAAATTCTACTCAACATCTTGCTTCTTTTAATACATTGCCTTTATTTAGGGATGGATTACCTATCCATTACTATGCTACTCTTCATATAGAGGATAAAGGGATTAACTCCAGACATGTAAGGTGTATTACAATTTAATGCTGATGATCCAAAGAACGGAGAATTTCCCAATAAAAAGTTAAAAAAAATGTTGCATTTTATTTCAAGATTAAAGCTGCCTAAATTGTATTCCGAATTCACAAAATAAAGTTTACCATTTTAATACAATAGTGAATCGAATTTGTGAACTGGTGTATCGCTTAATGACCCTCTTAAGGAATAAGGATTTGATATAACTTAGTACCTACCCATCACCATCATTCTTCTCAGAGAGATGCTTAAAGAAATAATTCCAAACATGTAAGGTGTATTAAAATTTAATGCTTCCGATCCAAAGAACGGAGACATTAATTAGCATTGTCCAATACAAAAAAATTAAAACGTTCACATGTGTAGAATTTAAATATCGGGTGATATCTATGAAACGTGCTGCATACCATTTTAAGATTGAAAATGCTGATTTTTATACATAATTTAAATAATGACGAAGTTTTGCATTGTTTCGCAATTTATTCAATGGCAAATTGTAAAAGGACGTGTCTTGCAATTGGTCCGCTTATCCGCGCTCTTGTTAACATCAATCCATTATTGTAACTAGTTAGGCTACAAGCATGTAATTTGCTTTATGCTAATAAAGATATTATTATTATTATTATTATTATTATTACGAACATGGTTAAGGAATGGAAATTTAATAATAATTAGAACATACCAATTACTATGCCACTCTTTACTCTAAGAGGATTAAGAGATTAACCTCAGACATGCAAGGGGATTAAAATCCAATGCTTCTGATCGAAAGAACGGATAAATAAATTAGAATTGTCCAATACAAAGTATAAACTTGAGATTACAGGTTTTGCATTTAAATGCCCATTGACCTTTAGAACACATTGGATTCCTAAATATCAAAGCCTGCTGCTTTTTTATACCGAATTTGAAAAATTACAAATTTTCGCATTTATATAGAATTTATACAATGGCAACTTGTGAACTGAGTATTCAATTCAGCTTCGCGATGCTCTCGTTAAGGACTGGGGAATTTGTTTTAATAAAAAACCCTTCCCATTTATATGCTACTCTACACGGAGATGATTAAGGGATTAACTGCAAACATGTAAGGTGTATTAAAATTTAATGTTATGATCTAAAAACGCATATATTGATTAGAATTGTCCAAAACAAAGTATAAACTTGAGATTATAGGTTTTGCATTTAAATGTTCATTGCCATCCACGACACATGTTGTATTTCCATTTCAATATTATACTTGCTGATTTGTTATACGGGATTTAAATGATGACAAAATTTAGGAGAATTTGAATAATGTCAAATTTGTCGAAGTTTAACGTCTACATGTGGGTTTTCGATCAATAATCAAACTGGAAATTACAACAAAATTTCTCATTTCATTTCAAAAGAGATTTTAAAGAATGGCGTGTAATGCTGAGACAACGCCACATTTTTGCATGTACTTAAATCAAAATGGGCAATATCCGACACTTAAACATACCATTAGAAAATCCCAGATACCATGAACCCAATTTAGATTTAAATAACAATCATTTACAAGGAACAATTCTTTGTAATTCTTTTGCAGCTCATGAATTTAAATGTATCCAACAAAGCTTTTATCGTTTCGTTTATGTTGCAAAAAGATGTAATATGCAAATTGCAAAACATTTACATGCAAGTTTTATTATTATGTGGATGACGTTTATGGCATTTTTACAAATAATTTTGAAATATGATGAATATAACACTGCAGTGTGGCTATATATGACAGAGAATGCATTTCTGATGAAAGTTTTACACTAAGCCAACGAATTGTGCCAAAGTGGCAGCTGATCTCGGTCCCTCGTTATAATTACTTATTTCGACAGCTTTTCTGCAGATTATTTTCGCGATGTACTTATTTTCGCTTAGTTTGTAATCGTTTGTTTAGCGCCAAAATTAATATCGAGCAAAAGTTATATTATGCTTATTGTGTTATAGTTTATATTTAAAAAAGCGCGAAAATTTAGCTAACTGGATTTGTCTAAATTTGCTGAACCGCCAAAATAAATACACGCGAAATTAAAAATTACAGTATCTCTCGACAGTCATTCGCACTACCTATCAATAGTGGCAGTTGAGCTTTGACTAATTTTCGATATCTCATTGTTTGACTTTCAACGGGTCTGATCTATATGTACATATCATTTTTGCTGCCTCAATAAAATATTGATAAATCTAGTTGAATTTCATGGACGAAAAAGACTATTAAGCAGTGTTGAAACATAAATGTAATGTATTCGCAATTCATGACCACTGTCATATAATCAGCTGCAAAACAGACACTCCTTAATAAAGAAGTACGCTAACGTTATTTAGTGTAATTTTGCTAGCCATAAGCTGCTTGCATGCAATATTTACCATTCAGAAGGAAACACTGTCAAGTCTTGATGTACATAGACTTTTTCAGAAAGTTGCAAAAAGTCTCGACAGTCTGAAAAGCTAAATTGCTTCACAATACAGTAAATGAAAGAAAAACCGCATTTTTGACAGACTTTTCATGCCACAGACAATATGTAATGTTGATTACATTGTCAAAATAAGTCCTACATACAATATTGATGAATGCACCCTCGTTATGTATTGTAGTGTAGGTTTTCTAAGTGTAAACACAATTATTATGTCCATTCTATATCCGCGTTCAATATGCATGCTTTGAACCCAACGTGTTACTTAACTGTTTCGGGAAGATAAACTCGTTAGTTATAGAAACATATATTCATACGGATATTTAAAAAAAACTTGTCGGGAGTCTTCCCCAAAGTCAGTTTTGCTGATGAAAAGTCTCTATCACATGCATGGCCAGTAAACTGCAATAAAAAAATCCTTTATGTACGCTAGCATTAATAAGTTTTACTTTGTTTATCATAATTAGGATACGTATTTATTTGTTTACGTTTCAAAGGAAACATTGTCTCGTTTTATAAATACAGGGATTTTACAGAAAGTTACAAAAAGTGTCGACAGTCTGTGCAGCTTAATTGCTTCACAATACAGTAAATGGAATAAAACTACATTATTTTGACAGTTTTCCTATCACAGACAATATGTCATGTTGATTGCATGGTCAAAATAATTCCTACACACAAAATTGATGAATAGTTATGTATTGTTATGAAGACTTTCTTAGTGAAAACGCAATTATTTTTGTTTATTCAATATCCGCGTAAAATATGCATACATTGTATTCAACATCTTACTTAATTTATAAACTGTCTCGGGAAGCTTAACGCGTTAGATTTTGAAACATGCATTCATATAGATATATTTAAAAGATTGTCGGAAGTTTTCCCCATAATCAGTTTTGCTGGTGACAAATGCCTAAAAAGATATGTCAGCCAGTGTCCCATCTACTTCCGTCCACAAGCGAGCTTCCGCCAAAGCTAATTTTGCTGGTGGCAAGTGTCTACCAGGCACCGCCAACAAAAGTTCCGTCTACCTGTCAGAATGATAATTTCCTGATGGAAAGTTCCTATCACATATATGATCAGTAAAGTGTATATCTTGTAAAATACGGATCTCCTTTATGTACACTAACATTGATTAGTCATGATAACTTTCACAAGCAGAAAATGGGTATGTAATTTTTACGTTTCAAAGGTAACATTGTCTCTTTTTTATCAAACCACGAACGTTTCCGGAGAGTTGCGAACAGTATCGACAGTCTGAGAAGCCTAATTGCTTCACAGTACGAGTTAATGAAAGAAAAACTACATTATGTTAACAAAGGTTTCCTATCGCAGACAACAAGAAATTGAGTAGCAAAACTTTGTTGAACCTATGCATGCAATATTTACTTCCAGAGAGAAACATTGTCTCATTTCATCAAAACATAGAATTTTTCAGAAAGTTGCAAAAAATCTCGATAGTCTGAAAAGCTTAATTGTTTCAAAATACAGTAAATGAAGAAAAAAACCTGCATTAGTTTGACAGACTTTTCATGCCACAGACAATATGTCATCTTGATTGTAGTCAAAAAATTACCTACATACAATATTGATGAATGCACCCTCGTTGTGTATTGTAGTGTAGGTTTTCTTAATGCAAACATAATTATTTTTTGTCCATTCTATATCCGCCGTCAATATGCATACATTGTACTCAACATGTAACTTAATTTATTAACTGTCTGGGAAAATACCTGCATTAATTTTTTAAAACATGCATGGGTATGCAATACAGACCTGTCGAACGTTTAACACTGTGCTAACGTTATGTATAAACAAATTTCTCGGGAAGCTTAACTCATTGCTTTTTGAAACAAACATGTATACGGATATATAAAAGAAAGCATCGGGAGTCTTCCCAAAAATCAGTTTGCTGGTGACATGTGAGTTTCAGGTACCGTCAGTCAGCGATTTTATCTAGTCCCTTCGTCCATCCGCAAGTCTTGCTTTAGGGTTGCTGATGGAAAGTGTCTATCATGATTAATCACATGTAATCCTAGTAAATTGCAAGACAGACACTCCATGTACATTTTGTTTAGTTTAACTTTGTTAGTCGTTAGCTGGATAAGCATGTAATATTTACTTACAAAAGAAAATGTAAAGCCTTGGTCAATACATTGATTTGCACAAGGTCATGACAGTCCGAGAAGCTTAATTGTGACACATTACCAGTGAATAAAAGAAAAACTGCATTATTTGGACAGTGTTTTCAAAGCATAGACAATATGTCTTTTTGATAACATGGTTCATACAATATTGATGAAAGCACCCTAGATATGTATTGTAGTGTAGGTTTTCTTAGTGCAAACAAAAATTAATTTTTGTCCATTCTATATTCGCGCTCTATATGCATACATTGTTTTTAACGTGTAACTTAATTTATTAACTGTCTCGGGAAAACTTAACTGCGTTTATTTTGGAAATATACACGGATATGCATTACAGACCTGTTGAACGTTTAACACTAAGCTAACGCTTATTTATGTACTGTCCCAGGAAGCTAAACTCATTGCTTTTTGAAACATACATGTATACAGATATATAAAAGAAAGCATTGGGAGTCTTCCCCAAAGTCAGTTTTGCTGGTGACAAGATCTCTCCTGTATAAGTACAATCACAAGTCCATGGTCTTTTGGTAAATTCTACAGAATCAAACCTTTTTTGGAGCTCCTCGGCATTAGAATTTTACTACAGAACTTCACTTACATGGTGGTGCCTCGATACAAGTAGTGCGTTTCAGGTACCGTCAATGAGCGATTTTATCTAGTCTCTTCGTCCACCCGCGAGGCTTGTCTTAGTTTTTCTGATGGAAAGTACATATCATGATTAATTTCATGTAATACACAATTGCAAAACAGGCACTCCATGTATATTTTGTTTAACTTAGCGAATATATAAAAGAAAGCATCGGAAGTCTTTCCTAAGTCAGTTTTGTTTTGCTAGTATCAAATGCCTATCAGGTATCGTCAACGAGAATCCTCTCGTCTCCTACCGTTCACCCATGAGCCTTCCAAAAAGTCGCTATTGCTTGTGACAAATGCCTACCAGGTACCGCCAAGTAGAACCTCACTTCTCTCGTTTTTCTGTTGTGGGCTTTCCGTGGAGTCAGTTTTGTTGATGTGTCTTTCATGTACATGTACACTTTCGTAGAACAATGGCACACAGGCTTTTCCATTATGAAAAAGTACTCTGACATTACATAATTTAACTTTGTACGCATACGCATGCGCATGCATTATTTACTTTCAGAAAGAAACACTGTTAGGTCTTGATCAAAACATGAACGTTTACAGAAAGTTGCAAAAAGTCTCGACAGTCTGGGCAGCTTGATTGCTTTACAGTAACAGTAAATGAAAGATAAAACATTATTTTGACAGTAACAGTAAATGAAAGATAAAACATTATTTTGACAGTTTTCCTATCACAGACAATATGTCAAAATAATGTCTACATACAATGTTTACGAAAGCACCTTTGTTATGTATTGTTATGTAGGATTTCTTAGTGCAAACACTATTATTTGTTGTCCATTTTATATCCTTTTTCAATATACATACATTGTATTCAACATGTAACTATATTTATTAACTGTCTCCAAAAAACTTAACTGTGTTGGTTTTGGAAACATACAGGATATGCAATACAGACCTGTCAATCGTTTAACACGCTAACGTTATTGACTGTCTCAGGAAGCTAAACCCATTGCTTTTAAAAAAACGTACATGTATACGGATATATTAAAGAAAGCATCGGGAGTCTTTCCTAAGTCAGTTTTGTTTTGCTAGTTTTAAGTGCCTATCAGGTATCGTCAACGAAAATCCTCTCTTCTCCCATCGTTCACCTGTGGGCCTTCCAAAAAGTCAATTTTGCTGGTGACAAGTGCCTATAAGGTAACGTCAACGAGAATCCTGTCTTCTTTGCTATTTACTTGTGGGCCTTACAAAAAGTACATGTATAATAACTTGCAAGATAGACACTCCTCTATAAATGTTGATTAATTCAGCTTTGTTACCCATAATCATGCAATATTTACCATTCAGAAAGAAAAATTGTAAGGTTTTTATCAATACATGAAATTTTACAGAGAGTTGCAAAAAGTCTCGACAGTCTGGACAGCTCAATTGCTTTACAATACAGTAAATGAAAGAAAAAAACCAGCATTATTTGACAGACAATATGTCATGTTGATTACATGGTCAAAATAATTCCTACATACAATATTGATGAAAGCACGCTCGTTATGTATTGTAGTGTAGGTTTTCTTAGTGCAAACATAATTATTGTTGTCGGTTTTATATCCGCACGCAGTATACGTACATTGTATTCAACATGTAACTTAATTTATCAGCTGTCTCCAAAAAAAACTGGGTTGGTTTTCCTTACGACAGCAAATCATTGTACGTATTTTCTTGTGTGTATGAATTAGATTTTGCGCATATGCAAAGGAAAATTTTTCGCTTGTGACATTTGATTAAAAGCTATAACTGCATGTGGTGCGATTTGGTGAGTTTTGTGGTGCAAGATATAAGAACTCTCAACCTTTGTAAAAAAATATATATATGTGGTCCAGAACTATGCAAGCCTCATTCTGGACCAAATATATCAGAACGAGGGGTGAGATTTCCTATCTGGTACCACAGCATGAACAAAATACCCCATCGAGACATATTATTGATAAATCTTGTAGCCTCGACTAAAATTTCAATTTGGATTGTCTGATAAAAACCAGATTTGTCGTGGACGGAATCTAGCGTTTTCAAAATTTCTATGAAAAATAATTCCTCAATATTTTCAAGAATTATTTGGAATACAAAAGGAGTTCCTTCTTAAATTCCCCTATTTTCTGACGTATGTCAGTTGTATTCTCGATTCTCGACAAGCATTGTATGGAATTTAAAAAAACGGGTGCGATCAGAATACATTTGCATACGGTCATGTTCACAGTTTACAGTATAAATAAAATAGCTTTGTAAGTGACAGACAGGGTACCTATTTTTACCTGGCTAATGTTTCTACTTACAGGTACAAAAATCAACATAATATGGTTTTGTTCAAACTGGTTGGCAATGAGTAATTCCTGTTACAATCCATTTATATATGGCTTGTTAAATGTAAGTCTCTCTCTCTCTCTCTCTCTCTCTCTCTATTACAATCCTTTTATACATGGCTTGTCAAATGTAAGTCCTCTCTCTCTCTCTCTCTCTCTCTCTCTCTCTCTCTCTCTGTTACAATTCATTTATAATTATGTAAGTCCTCTCTCTCTCTCTCTCTGTTACAATTCATTTATATATGGCTTGTCAAATGTAAGTCCTCTCTCTCTCTCTCTCTCTCTCTGTTAAAATCTATTTACAAATAGCTAGTTCAATGTCTCTCTCTCTCTCTCTCTCTCTCTCTCTCTCTCTCTCTCAATGACATTACAAGTTGGTGGAGTGTTGGCGTCGTATGTTGGAAGTCGGATTCGAACCCTACCTGGTGTCTAACCAAAACTGGAAAAAGTGTTTTTTCTCTCGTTGTTGTTGACATTTAGAAATGGAAGTCACGGGCTCTTCGAAAAGAACTTAAAAAATAAAGCCCTGTCTCACAGCAGGCAAAGCACTTTAAAGAATTTTCCTGCACATTGTCCTAAACCCACTGCAAAGATAAAGTTTATTTTCTGTCATCTTTATAATGACAAAGCGATATAAGTGATATTTTCCGCACTTAGAATGAAAATTCTATTTAATCAACCAATTATAATGAGAACAAGGTTACAAAATAAAAAAATGTTGTTCAAAATATAGGTAAATGACGCCTTAAAATTGAACAAAAAACACAAAGGTTTAAAGTGTATATATCTCAAAGTACAGAAACTAGTTTGGATCCTTAATTTCAAATGTAAATATTTCAATATCACAAAGACCTTTTATACAATATGCTCTTTAAGACCTGACTACATGTACTTCAGTTTTAGCACATGTTCAAATCTGGTCCGTTGGATCAAACACCGATTCCATATGACACCAAAAGAACCCCGATCGTTTTTGTTATGACAGGTTTCACATTCAGCTGATGACGTCACGATATAGACAATATAAAACAATGGAGAAAGCCTGTTAACTAGAGTTTTTGTTTTCTTTTCTCAGGAAAAATTTAAAAGAGAATTTCGACTTCTGTTTCGTATATGTTGTGGTAGAAGACGGAAAGATCCGGATACGGAGCTTGGTGAATATTCGGATGATAGCGGATTTCAGCGTTGTAGTGTTATGTTAAATGGCAAGGAGTTCCATGTTCACGCTAACGGCAGGTATTGCGGAAGTAAAAGACTTCTAAGAACCAATTCAGACTGTTTGACGGACAACACACTTCTTTAATAATTTTAAACATGTTGTATTTTGGAGTATAAATTTATATATTTATTTTCGAATATAGATTTAAAAATATGGAAATGGAAGAAATGTATGGTATGTATATATGTGACATGAATGTTATTGATATGTTAAAACTATTTTGTCATGAATTTATATTTTAGTCCCTGCATTAAGTGTAAGTTGTAGTTATAGGCAAACAAGTTTGACCTGTCCGCTTGACCTTTCATTTAAATACTCGTATATCACGGACCAAGTACATCTATGTATAGGTAGCACGGGTGTTTATTTTGTAAATATCTTAAGATATACTACCCTCATAGAGCACATCTGTGTCATATGTATGTAATAACTTGGATCTTAACACTACCCATGTATTGGATGGATCTTTCGAGCTATATGAATACTCCTGAAAGGTCAAGTGGACAGGTCAATGTTGTTTACCTATTCTGAACAGTATCATTAAAGTCGGGTGTTTTGGCTAGAACTGTGGGTAGATAACGACAATCAGTGCTTGATTTCAGTTGTATTGAATGGATCTTTCTAGATATATGAATACTCCTGAGAGGTCAAGTGGACAGGTCAATGTTGTTTACCTATACTGAACAGTATCATTAAAGTCGGGTGTTTTGGCTAGAACTGTGGGTAGATAACGACAATCAGTGCTTGATTTCAGTTGCGCCAAAAAAGCGATTTAAAAATCAGGAACTTGGGGAATGTATAAAGGTATTTAGGACTGAGGGGAAAATTTGAATAAAGTCAACAAAAATTGGTACCTCACGAAAACGCATTATCATGGAGCCGTCTGTATCGTCTCGTCTGTCATATATTTATATGGTGCCTGGAACAAGCACACGGCTCAGATACATTTACATTGGGCATGCGACTGTATTGACACGTCTGTAGTTTTTTTGACATGGTGTAAGGGAAGGTATTTGGATAGACACATCTAGAATATATTTTCATAACGCGGGACGGAAATGTGGATTGATACGACTACATATATTTGTGTGTTATATAGTGATAGGATGTTGTGACAGACGTCTGGATAAACATATCTATACAATATTGACAGGGTGTCATGGCAGACGTCTGGATTGGCATATCTAACAATTATTGATTGACAGGGTGTCATGGCAGACATCTGGATTGACATATCTATCAAATATTGACATGGTGCCATGGCAGACATCGGGATTGACACATCTAACAAATATTGACATGGTGCCATGGCAGACATCGGGATTGACATATCTAACAATATTGACATGGTGCCATGGCAGACATCAGGATTGACACATATGTAATATATTGACAGTGTGCCATGGCAGAAGTCTGAATTGACACATATGTTATGTATTGACAGGGTGTCATGCCAGACGTCTGGATATGACACATATGTAATATATTGACAAGGTGTCATGGCAGACGTCTGGGTTAACACATCTGTAATATATTGATATGGTGGCATGACATACGTCTGGGTTAACACATATGTAATATATTGACAGGGTGTAATGACAGACGTCTTAATTGACACATATGTAAAATATTGACAGTGTGTCATGCCAGACGTCTGGATATGACACATATGTAATATATTGACAAGGTGGCATGGTAGACGTCTGGATTGACACATATGTAATGTATTGATATGGTGGCATGGTATACGTCTTGGTTAACACATCTGTAATATATTGATATGGTGGCATGGCAGACGTCTGGGTTAACACATCTGTAATATATTGACATGGTGTCATGGTAGACGTCTTAATTGACACATATGTAATATATTGACAAGGTGTCATGGCAGACGTCTGCGTTAACCAGCTGTAATATATTTACATGGTGTCATGACAGACGTCTGGGATAACACATCTGTAATATATTGACATGGTGTCATGACAGACGTCTGGATTGCCACATATGTAATATATTGACAGGGTGTCATGACAGATGTTTTAATTGACACATATGTAATATATTGACAGGGTGTCATGCTGGACGTCTGGATTGACACATGTTTAATGTATTGACATGGTACCATGGCAGAAATCTAGATTGACACATATGTTATGTATTGACAGGGTGGCATTTCAGACGTCTTAATATCACACATATTTAATATATTGACAGGGTGTCATGCCGATGTTTAGATTGTCACATATATAATATATTGACAAGGTGTTATGGCATACGTTTTGGTTAACACATCTGTAAGATAATTATATATAAATTATATTTGACAGGCGTCTGGATATGACACATTAACAACATATTTACATTGTAGTTTGACAGGCGTCTGGATTTACACAAATGTAATATATTTATATGATGACGGGGACAGGATTGACACATCAGTAATTCTCAGTGTATTAACATTCATGCTACTGTATTGAAACATATATATTATATTTACAA
Organism: Anadara kagoshimensis; assembly: GCA_021292105.1. Taxonomy (NCBI): domain Eukaryota; kingdom Metazoa; phylum Mollusca; class Bivalvia; order Arcoida; family Arcidae; genus Anadara; species Anadara kagoshimensis. Next base: position 40,817,712 of record CM037861.1, on the reverse strand, counting down.
GGTAACGTGTCAGGCATCTGGGCCGGGCCATCTGTAATACATGTATATTAAAATCTGCTATTTATAGCTCTACTTTGATGTTCAAATACCAGTGCCAAACGCACAATGTTGAGCAGATTGGCGCTGAAACAGAACAACTTTGTACAAATAGCTCTATTTTGATAAATGGAGTCGAACGTTGGAATACCAGTATCAAGTGTGCAATGTTTGTTGAAGAGAACTGGTACTTATATGAACGAATGACTACCAGTCACTATGTGTAAATGTGCTTACTTTTGATAAACAAATGTCCTGTCTTTGATGTTATTAAGTAATTAAGTGATTTTTCAATTAATACAATTTCATTAGAATTATATATTTTGATAAAATTGTTAATACATGTATTGATATTAAAATTTTGATATTGCTTTGTAAAAAGCTAATGTTTCTTTCAGCTTTCAGTACTAAGCGGTTTTATATAATTAATGCCGCAAAGACCTAAGCTTCCTTAATTTACCTAGCCTAGAACAGATCCCAAATTTCAATCGGAAGTTTAACACTAAACTAACGGTTAGTATTGAATCAGCGGCTCATCTCGGCGCATCGTTGCCTACATCTCGACAGCTTTTTAACAGGGTCTCTCTCTCTCTCTCTCTCTCTCTCTCTCTCTCTCTCTCTCTCTCTCTCTCTCTCTCTATCAATATTTTAGCCTGTCTTTCTACAGTCTGTTTCAACCGCTTTTTAGTTGTAAGCGTCCTCTGTAGCGCCCACAGGTGGCCCACTCGAACTCTACAGAGGTGTCTAAAGCGTCCACTGAGACACGGGATCTCGATTTTTAGTCTCATCCGAAAGACTATACCAGTATTTTAGCTTTTACAGCTCTAGTTTCGACAGATGAAAATCATCTCAGAAAATCTGCAAGTCTAGAATGAGGCTCGAACCCAAAACCCTTGACTGTATATGTACTGTAGCGTGGTGGTAAATCACTCCCTCGAAAATTTGTCTTTTTGTTGTGTTTTTTCAAACAAAAAAAAGTTCAACATTTAGTTATGTAATTAATTTTGATATTGAAACGGAAATGTTTCGACCTTTTGCGTGGTTTTTACAGAATTATCATATGCTACTTTTGAATGTATTATTTCAATTGTCATGTGTTACTTTTGAATGTATTATTTCATAAAAATTCAAAAGTAGCACATAAAAGTATTGTTCAATGTTTTGTATTATAAATATCTTTAATTTCTTTTTATTGTACATGTTTCTTAAATTGAATTAATGACTTTAGATTAAAAGAACCTTACTGAACAAGCTCACATATCCCACTCGACCAAATGTTAGATACATTAGTTCTTCAGTTATTTCAGACGGTCGTATTTAATTTTGCGTAATAAAAACAGTACACTGATCATGATTGGAATAAATCGTATAGTGCGTCAAATTTAACCTGGTCGTTTGACCTTTAATTTGAATATTCAAACAGGCATATCCATTGTGTATTTTAGGGCTAAATAAAGTTGATATATAAGGATAGATGATAGTAATATAGGATACCGGGTGTTTATGGTTAGGATACATGTTGCCTTACCCAAATCAAACACCCTATTAGCCCAATCTAATATTCAAATTAAAGATCAACATGATCAAATTGCCAAGTCAAATTTGACGCACTTTAAATTTGACTTATAACTTATTGTGTTAGACTCATGTACTAAACATCAGTTCGATATATAGCTGCAAGTATTATAAAAAAAATAATGAAAAGTGATTAAAAAATCCTGAACAATTTCCGTAAAAATCAGACAGGCTGAACGAAACGTAAACTTGATCTGTAACTCATCATAGTAGACTGGCATACCAAAAATCACCTGGCTACTATTCTTGTATAATTTTTTCCTGCTGTCCGTCCAAAGCAGTGTGCTTTATATTTGGACGTCCTGTTGTGTTTGTCGTGTTTTCAGTTTTGTTTTATTCCATTTATTTGTTTTGTTTTTTGGTGTGTTTCGATGGCGCTGGTCATGTTTAAGTACGTGTACGATGTATGGAAGTTATCTAACACTTTTACTCTAACTCAGGTATTTTGTTACTTTTAATATTTATTTGGAATGGAAACTTATGCTTGTTATTAAAACTAGTAATTGCTTTCTTCTAGTTATGCTTAGGCCAAAAATGTGTCTTTCCGCTAACGTTCTTGTGAAAATTATAATAGGTATGTAGGCAGTTATTTTTATTATTATTATTATTATAACTTTGATCATATGGTCCAGAATTTCAATTTAAACAGTGCTTGTCAAAAAAGTGTCATAAAACTATAGATTAGGCATAAAAACTAGGCTCGGCCGGGTTAGCGGATACACACAAGTGTCATGTAAGCATGGTTCCTTGCAATTGATTGCGTCTTGGTCAATCTGTAACACACCTTTCAATTAATGGGGTTCGCCGCTGTACCACGTAACCAATACCTGTTCACGTTTGTGCGGATCATTGTGGAAAATGTCAACGTCACAAATTCCCGGAATAACGTCGTTTTTACGGGAAAACGTCAGATTGTGCGATTCCATGTCCATTGGAAACAAGCGTTTTGCAGACACGTTAGAAGGTATCATGTGGTACAGCGGCGAACCCCATTGTGTACTGTACTGTCCGTATATTTCTTTTTCGTGTGATATGAAATATCTCGTTTGTTCAATTCTTTTTTCAGCCAGCCATTTTTCAGTCATGAAGATATTTCATTTTAATATATCCCGGTTGTTCAATACCTTTTTTCAGCCAGCCATTTTTCAGTCATGAAGATATTTCATTTTAATATATCTCGGTTGTTCAATTCCTTTTTTCAGCCAGCCATTTGTCAGTCATGAAAATATTACATTTTAATATATCTCGGTTGTTCAATTTTTTTTTTCAGCCAGTCATTTTTCAGTCATGAAGATATTACATTTTAATATATCTCGGTTGTACAATTCCTTTTTTTCAGCCAGCCATTTTTAGTTTTGAAGATATTTCATTTTAACACTATTTCGGTTGTTCAATTCTTTTTTTCAGCCAGCCATTTTTCAGTCATGAAGATATTTCATTTTAATATATCTCGGTTGTTCAATTCCTTTTTTCAGCCAGCCATTTTTCAGTCATGAAGATATTTTATTTTAATATATATCGGTTGTTCAATTCATTTTACAGCCATTTGTCACTCATTAAGATATTTCATTTTAAATTAATTCCTTTTTCAGCCAGCCATTTTTCAGTCATGAAGATATTTCATTTTAACACTATTCATAATGTTTTTAGCATTCCTCAAACAAACATGTACATTCGTTAATTAAATGTTGATGAATAATTTTTTAGTATTGTGTATCATATGCATATCATTTGTTCGTTATACTATCATATGTCATTTGTTCAGTAGATGACGTCATTTCCTCAATTTATGGCATTAATTATTTGCATACCATACGATATGTTGTTTTTTTTCACTAAACGGCATTATTTGTTGGATTGGTCAGAATATTATGATAACGTGTATTCGTTGTACAATATTATACAATTATTGCCTTTAAGTGAGGGATATTTGACTTGTAAAGGGTGAACAAATGTTCATATCTCCCTCACTCAAAGGCAATGAATTGTTTATTGTACCGATATGAAAGCTCACAATGGTAATGAAAAAAGTTGTTTTTGTTTAGTATACGATACCATTTGTTCAGCATACCATATCATTGTTCAGTTTACGGTATCATTTGTTCAATATACCATATCATTGTTCATATACGGTATTAGTTGTTCAATTGTTTAGTTTGTGGAAACATTTGTTCAGCATACGACATCAATGTTCAATTCATTATATCATCTGTTCAGCATACAATATCAATGTTAAATTTACCATATCATCTGTTCAGTATCCGATACCATTTTTTCAGTATGCGATACCATTTATTCGGCATACCATATCCTTGTTCAGTTTACGGTATCATCTGTTCAGTACACAATACCACTGTTCAATATACGGTAATATTTGTTCAGTTGTTCGGTATACTGTGGCCGTATTTAATTTTGTGTGTATTTATTTTCGAGGTATATGAAATTTAGACATTTCTGCGTAGTTAAATTTTTGCGTTTTAAATATGCACTATAACACAAAAACATAATTTTATTGTCGCTCGGTATTAATTTTCGCGCAAAAGAAACGACCGCCAAATAAGCGAAAATGAGTACACACCGAATGTTAATACGTTTACAGTTTGACATCGTTCGTTATACGATATTATTTGTTCGTTATATTATACCATTTCTTCATTATAATTAATACGATATTATTTTCCAATATACGGTAAATTTGATAGGACATTACTGTTATAAATGGATTTTAACATATTTAATTAACCATATAAATTATTTATTGTGTTTGTTCTTAAGATTTTTTATTTGTTTCAGAGAATGTGAAATAAAGCTTAATTTTTCCATAGTCTTTTCTTTTTATTTTAATTTTTTATGATTTTGTTGTTCTATAAAATTTTGTTTGAGACCAAAACTATTTAAATGAGCTTAACATGTGTAACGTGGCGGGGTAAGCTAGCTGAACAGGAGGCGCTTACCCCTCCGGAACACCTGGTCTCACTTACCTGGTGGAAGTTCGCGTGTTTAAATGATCAGTTTCAAAGTTGCTTTGGGATTGTGATTTGGACATGGATTAGTCTGTTTGTTTTAAATATGTGTAACTACAAAAGGGGTTTTACATGGCAAAAATAGCGATGTTTACACCGAAATTTATGCCCTTGGTGACGTTTTACGTCATATACGGAAAAGAACCGCCATTTGCCTGGTTTTTTTTTAACATGTTAAATTCCCAAACCGCCAATGTTTAACTCTTTGCAGAAATATTCTAGGCAAATGGGATGTTTATACAAAATTGTTGTTAGACCAAGCACAAAAATATGAATCAGTTTCTATTGAAAATAAAAAGTAATTTATTGTCGCAAACAGAACAGCTTGAACAGTAGTGATGAGATAAGTAACATGGAAATATGGGACGTCAAATATATTCTGGGCAATCTTTGACACAGAGACATCAAACTTGTCGACAAATAGTCCAAAATCTTGTTCGACGTGGAGTTTTTGGCTATTATCTAGGACATATTTTCTGTTGCTGACTTCTATGTTGAGTTGTTAAATGTTCAAGGACATGTTTTCTGTCGCTGGTTTCTCAAGTTATTCTATACTTAAGTATTAAACAGTACAAACCTGTCGAAAGTTTAACATTTGTCTAACATAAAGAGACGATGGCCAACATCCGAGTGACAGAGATACGGATAGCAATGGGCAGAAAAGCTGTCGAGAGACAGATGTTGTTGTTGTTGTTGTTGTTGTTGTTGTTGTTGTTGAATGTTGCTTAACGTTGCATCAGCAATTTCCAGCGACGAGAACTACTTTATTAATCACTATGTATTAATCCAAAAACAAGTTCGTGGATGCATGTGAAGTGTGAGTGTGTTTTATAGTTTGCCTTGTACCAGCGCGCACTCAGTGCTACTTTTAAGGTGCAGTACGCCACAGACAAGTGTACCACTTACCCCTGTCACATTTTACTGATACCTGTTGAACTAGTAAAGGACAACAGGAACAAAATTAATTTTTCCACGTGTAGTTTGCGCGGAACTCGAACTCACAGCGGTGAGAGACACTGAATTTGTAGACGGACGTCTTATCCATTAGGCCATTTCTCTAGTGTTAGATAGTAGAGCTATCTAGATATAGCCAAAGGAAGGGCGAAAAACTGCTAAGCGTAGTGTTAAACTTTCGACAGATATGTACTGTATATGATGACATTCTCACCTGGGAATGTTCTAACACCACTGTGGTGTTTTGATTGGTTGTGGCAATATTTGATTAACACTTCTTTAGTTTTAACTCACCAAGGTTCTAGAAAATTATGACCTTTTATTATTCTCAAGATTTGAAGTCTTTTGTTGTCGCCAGATGCAAGAAACGGAAAGAGCAGAATACAAGGTGTAAGTAGATTTTTATTAACAAACTTATCTTTTTTTAAATAAAGAAATAATTAAAATAGGTTCTTAATAAAAGAAAATTATATATTTTTTTAAAAAAGAAAATAAAGAAATAAAATAGTTTTTAATCAAATAAAATATATTCTAAAAAAATAAAGAAATAATTAAAATAAGTTCTTAATAAAAGAAAATTATATAATTCAAAAACAATAAATGATTAAAATAGGTTATACAGTGTAGGGATTTTCGTATAATCATGAAATTTAAAGAACACTTCCATGTGCTAGTTTCAATGCAAATTATTTAAAAAAATTGTTTCACGATTTTGGTCTTAGCTGTAATTCCTACCTTGGAAAATCTTAGTGCGATAAATTTTGTCATTCCGGTGGTATTCTCCAAACTCGGGTTTTCTCTACTATTCTAGAACCAACCATCAGTGTGTGTATTATACCATATCATAAGTTTAAAGTAGTGCCATGTTATAAATTTTTGAATTTTCTAAATGAAATAAATTCATAATATTGTAAATATTCAAAAAAAGTCAAAAGAAGTCCATTTGGTGTTTTATCGATTTCTTGGTATTTTTGTTGGAACGAGTTCGAAATATTAGAAATACATATGACATCTATTTGCACCTGTCCATGGTTTCATAATATTTTTTTCTAAAAATAACTGGCTTTAACACAAATCTGGCATATTTTACTAAATTCATGGATTTTTATGACTTGAAGTTTTACCCATTTGTCTTTAGTTTTATTAAAAGCTATATTCTTAATTTAAAAAAAAACTGCGCACTTCGCTAAATTTAGCTAAATTTAAATCTCTCTCTCTCTCTCTCTCTCTCTCTCTCTCTCCATAAGTTCGAACCCCGACTTGGAACGGATCCTAGTGGAAGAAAGTTGACATCATCATCATTATTGAACTCACCGCCTCATTTAAGTGAAAATTATTGACCGAGCGTAAAACAAAGAAATAAAACACAAACATACATATCCTGTCGGATTCAGAACATCAAATATTGAACACCTGAAAATTTTAGAGATTTTTAGGAACATCATTCTCCGTTGTACTTCCAGGGCTTTTAAACATTCTACAGAAAATTTTATCGTCTACATACCGATATCGTTTCCTGTTTCAACACCTAGCCAATACGGATTTACACCAATGGTTACCCTGGAAACTTCTAAACTGTGAATTTTAACACAAAACCTGATAAATATGCTTTAATAATGTAAAACTTACATGTATCTGCTTAGATTTTTTTTATGTTGCTTTACATCGCATTAGCAATTTTTCACCTATTCGCGACGAGAACTATTTAATTAATCTCTATGGATTAATCTATGAACAATTTTGTGTATGCATGTGAAGTGCAAGTGTGTTGTATGGTCTGCCTTGTACGCACTCAGGGCGACTTTACCGTGCTAGCTCACAGAGTCAGTACGCCGCAGACAAGCGTGCCACTCCCCCAGTCCATTATACTGATACTAGGTGAATCAGTAAAGGCCAACGGTAAGGAAAATTCCCTTCCCACATGTGGTCCGAGCAGGACTCGAACTCACAGCGGTGAGAGACCCTGGATTTGAAGATTGACGTCTTATCCATTAGGCCACCGCGCCCTCGTACCTGCTTAGAGATTAGTTTGTACGTATATATTTTTCTCAAAACATAGTCGTGGAGTTTTCAAAATTTGTAATGATATTAGTTATCATCATATAATAAATAAACCCAAATATTTTCTGGTATTTTAAAATTATACTTCCGTTTATATTTTATATAAGGTTAATTATTCAAGTCATCCTCATGTCAATGGTCAGACAAACCTTGTAAGGCATCCAGGCAATAATTCAATAACTTGCAATCTGGTTATTACATGATGTATATGCACCTTGTCTAAATAACCTGTAAAAATCATGATATTTAATAAAAGGTTCGGTCTTGCTCTCCCTTCACACTGAAACCGCACCAGACATCATGCATCTAATCCAGAGGAAAATAAGACTCAGCTCAGGAAAAGAATACAATTATCATAAAACCTGAAAATAAAGTAAACTTAAGATACCTCGTTATCATTACATCACCAAATATGATGCGAACCGGCTTCAGTACAATATCCTGTCATGTGCTTCTTTTCAATGTATTATTTTATAAAATTCCAAAAGTAGCACGTGACAATCCTTTAAACTGCATACGGAAACTATCCTTTTAAGTCCCATTTTCCACAGTTAAACTGTATCTTTGGGGTGTCCAGATAGTCATATGGTTACAACAGATAATATGTATATATATATAATATATATATATATATATATATTATATTTAGTCAGAAAGAGCATACAGAATTTTCTAATTTTGTTGTAAAAAGTGTATTATAATGTCATGGATTTCACATTCCAAAACTTTTACTCAATCTCAGCATGTTTGTGCGAGTTTTATAATTAGCAAGTTATAAGAGACGTTCATAAAAAAATATAAATAAAATAAAAATTTTAAAAATTAAAAAAAAAAACCCACCACACAGACATATCACGAGTCATATTATCCGTTAAACCAACAACGTACCGTATAGTGGATGTATCAATCAAAAATATGTATAAAAAAAAAAAAAAACAAGGTAAAAACTTTGAAGTTGGCTCTAGCAACTTAGCGAACACGTTAACTTCTACCAGGTACTCCGGAAAGGGTAAGCATGATTTCCGAAATCTCCATTTATACAAAAATTTACTTCTTTACAATAATACGCATTTCGTATTTCTACAACAGATGCTATATATTATTACCAGTTAAATAGAAATCGTTGCTCAATATAAGCCACACAAAATTACGACTTTATTTACATGTTAAGTAATGGATCGGATTTTAAAACTAACTAGAAAACCGATGAACAGTGAAGTCGTTCATTTTAGATTTGCTTGTTTTAAAATCTGCTTCATTACTTGATGACCCTGGAAAAACGACAGTCATTTTAACACTTGCAATTTAAAAAAAAAAACAAAGACATACAATTACGATTTCGGTCAAATAAATACTTTTTACATGCTCTTATATTATGTTTATCATCCTATATTTACATTTGTAATGTTTTAATGTAATAAACTTCGTTTAAGACCAGATGGCAGTTATGAGTATAAATGCCATTGCTAATGTGACGTCACTTATCTCTTCCTTGTGGCTATAAGCGTGACGTCATTGATTGGCTGTTCCAGCGATTGGAAATACATGCCATACACGGCAGTGTTTTAAAGCTTTTTAGCTCACCTGAGCCGAAAGGCTATCTATCACCGTCCGTCGTCCGTCGTGTGTCGTGCGTCGTGCATAAACTTTACATTTTAATCTTCTCCTCCAAATCTACTGAGCCAAATTTGATGAAACTTTGTGATTATTATGCCTGGGTAACAGGCTTTCAAAATTGTGTTCGGGGTTTGACCACGCAGAAGTTTTGTAGTAACTACGATTTTTAGCTCACCTGAGCCGAAAGGCTCAGATGAGCTATTGCTATCTATCACCGTCCGTCGTCCGTCGTCCGTCGTCCGTCGTGCGTCGTGCGTAAACTTTACATTTTAATCTTCTCCTCCAAAACTACTGAGCCAAATTTGATGGAACTTGGTGATTATTATGCCTGGGTAACAGGCTCTCAAAATTGTGTTCGGGGTTTGACCACGCCCAACAATATGGCTGCCGTTACTATAAAAAGCCAAAAGACAAAAAAATCTTCTTCTCTAAAACCAAAATGTGCAGGCAAATTTTGATTAGATTTTTGGATTCAGGATCCCTAGATACACTTAAATTGTGTTTTTCATGAAAATTCGACGAAAAATAGGTTACGCGTTTTTTGCGTAAAATTATGTAATTTTTAAAATGAGACATTTATTGTTATAACTTCATAATGGCTGAAGATAATTGTATGGAGTTTTTACTGTTGATCTTGTCTTGCTATTTTCTTCCGATTGATGTCAAGGTCAAAGGTCAAGGTCATGTCCCAGTTTTTGACCTTTGATAAAAAATGCTATTTTTTAAACATTTCTGGTGATAATGATGTAGGATTTTTGGTTAATTGTAGGTATTGACATGACGATCATTTTGATATATCGATTAAGGTCATGGGTTCAAAAGTCAAGGTCACAGATGTACAAGTTTACCGAAAGAGTTTATTGTCTGCAAAACTATGAACTTTTTGTAAAGTCATGTATATTAGAATATTGTAGGTAATGGCCCAATGGTCATTTGATATATAAATAAAGGTCATGAGTTCAAAGGTCAAGGTCACAGATGTAAACAAGTACTGAAATGATTATTTATCTCAAAAACTATAGACTTTTTGTATAGGCATGTACATTAGAATATTTTAGGTATTATCCTAACGATTATTTTGATATATGAATGAAGGTCATGGGTTCAAAGGTCAAGGTCACAGATGTGAATGAATACCTGAATGGTTAATTATCTTGAAAACTGTTAACTTTTTGTATATGCATGTATATTAGAATATTGTAGGTATTAGCCTAACAACCATTTTGATATATATGAATGAAGGTTATGGGTTCAAAGGTCAAGGTCACAGATGTGAACAAGTTCTGAAATGATAATTTATCTCAAAAACTATAAACCTTTTGTATAGGCATGTATATTAGAATATTTAGGTATTATCCTAATGATCATTTTGATATATGAATGAAGGTCATGGGTTCAAAGGTCAGGGTCACAGATGCGAATGAATACCTAAATGGTTAATTATCTTGAAAACTATTAACTTTTTGTATAGGCATGTATATTAGAATATTGTTGGTACTGGCACAGTGGTCATTTTGATATATTAATGAAGAGCATGGGTTCAAATGTCAAGATCACAGATACAAACAAGTACTGAGATAATTATTTATCTCAAAGACTATAAACTTTTTGTATAGGGATGTATATTAGAATATTGGGCTAATAATCATTTTGATATTTGAATGAAGCTCATGGGTTCAAAGGTCACAGGTGAGACTTAAGGCCCATGGGCCTCTTGTTTAGGATTAAAATACCAAAATAAGATTTTCAAAAAAACGGGAAATGTAAATATAACCATTTAACTGTCTAGAAATGGCGTTTATAGTGCTATAAGTGCCATTGTCGTACAAAGCAAACTAATCATAATGCGGGTTTTGTTATATAAACGCCATTTCTAGACAGTTAAATGGTTAAGTAAATTCAATACCGGCCTAGGTCTGAGGGAACAGTCGAGGACCGAATATAAAGCTTCCAAAGTTTGTATCTACCCAGGAAACAAAAAAAAGTTATGAATTCAATAAAGATAACTTAATACATTTTCTACATAATGAAGAAAATAATTACCACAAAACCGCAATAATACCGATTTTGAGTAGGTTATTTAACATTAACGTCAAAACATCACATTTTCACACATGTGTCGTTATTACTAAGACTGTCCATTTGCGCACATGACGTCATACGATGAGCAACCGAAGTCATCGACCGATGTACCAAGTTTTCTTGACAGAGTTTATTGTAGGCGATGGATGAGCTTTGTAAATACATGGTTATGTATATAAAATTTAACCCAGGCCTTAGTTTCACACTCATTCCTCAACCATGATTTTCATTAACTTAAATCTGGCAACTTTTGACAATATTTATATTACTACAAATAAAAAATTCAACAAAATTAGAATATAGATCTAATAAGGTTAGGATGATCTTACTAACGAATACCTTGAACAAAATTATTCAGTTTTTAATTCGTCAGATTTGTGTCTGTTTCGTCGACCAGTTCCAACAACCTTTGACGGGTCCCGGACTGGCTTTTTGTTCCGCTGTTCTTCGTGTCGTGCCTGCGTGTATGGGTCTATCTGTATGTGTGTTGTGTGTGGCCAGTGAGTCTTATTTTATGTATAGAAACTAGAGAAATTACATGAGGTAGTCTGGAGTATGACATGCAAGGATGTAATATGTAATACATGCAAACTATTATATAAGGCCAATAATGACAGGTTTGCGAAACTGGGGCATGATTGACAAAATGTACGATGCGACCTCAATTATACAGAAGCTCCTGCGATGGTATGATACATATTTTACCATTGTTAATGTTAAAGCACTAGACGGCCGTTTCGAATTACAATTTCTAATCAGTAGTGCTTGGACCAACATTGTCAGACCAATATTTTTTCATCGTGTTGAAAAGATATCCAAAGGACTTAAATATATTTTACCAAATTAAGTGTACCTAAGTTTTCGGGATTTTAGATTTTAACTAGAACTGTCTCTTTAGAGCCAAATATCCCCGCCCCAACATCTAAAAGGGTTTAATGTTTTCCCGCGACCTTGATCTTGATATAAGGTCATGAAACACCTTTAAACATGTAAAGTTTAATGAGTCGTCCAGGGCAATTCTGAGGTATGGCCCGGACACGATTTTACACGGGCAGACAGACGGACAATGTGATTCATATATACCCCTCAAATAAACTTGCTAGGGGGGTTATAACTACATATTTTGCCTACTGGGTTTATGGTATCCTCAGGGATGTTTAGTTAACCAGCAGAGAAAACGTCCCAGTGGTTTAATATATATATAATATATGACCATTCCCTTTTCTACTCCTTATATAACGGCCACATGTTCACAACATTTGTTGATGCAATGTTATTTGTTGAAAATGACACGCCTTATATGTCCTTCACAATCTGACAGAGTGCTTATAAACACGATGGCATCTAAACTACAGACCTGTCGAAAGTTAAACACATAGCTAACGAATTATTGTATTTCAACAAATTCAGTGCATATGGAAAATAAAATCGTATTTTCCAACAAACTCACCAAAAAATTGTCAAAACTTAATACAAAATATACCGACATAATAGGGAAAATATTTTTAACTCATGAAAAAAGTGAACTTAATTCTGTACATTTTTTTTACTTTTTAACAAAACAATAAATATGACTATGTCAAAATAATCCCTCCTGTACCTTCTTACTTAGAACAACTATTTATATATATATATATAAACGTTATGTCATACTTTGAATATTCATGATGATCACACCTGAAAAAAATCCTAACAACAATGACTTACCTGACCCTAAATGCCCTGATGTAACTTTGAATAAGGCCCAATTGGTGTATAATCTTGATCAAATTTTAAAAAATTTCGCAAAATGTCTCTATGTAAAGGAGAACTGAACAATAATGTTTTTAATTAAAAATATAATTTGGTTAGGTCAGTGCATTTTAAATGCATTTCATTAATAGTTTAATGGAAACATTTTCAATTAAGAGAAATAAATAATAAAAACCATGTGCACTCAATTTATGGAAATACACTAGTGTCAAAATCATCGGCAGGTTATTTCGTTTCCTCGTAAGCTATACCTGGACAGGTATTTGGTCGTTGTTATCTATTATTCGACGGTCAGCTTTTTCACCACTAGCTACAGTACAGACCTGTCGAAGGTTTAAGACTTGTCTTATAAAAAGATCTGAGTGACAGAGATAATATTGATATTAAAAGCAAGTGACCAAAAAGCGCTAGCTGCTCAGAGATGGATAGCAGAGCTGTTGAGATATAGCCAACGATAGGCCGAAAATTCGGAACGAATTTGTCATCGTATTGTTAAAATTTTAACTGTATTTTAATTTCTGTAGTGTATACATAACAGTGCCTCCTCGTGGCAGTGCATGGTAACTGGGGTCTAGTACTCTGGGCTATTTAGAGGATCTCGGAGGAACAAGGCCCCTAGAGATGCAGTTTGTAGGCCCATCGGTGTGTGGACACGCCCTAGCACTCATCAGCCTTGTCCCAACTATGGGTAAATAGTGTGGCTAGATGAGAGTCATTAGTCTGGGAGGACAGCTCATTTAAGAGAAGGAAAACTCTGACATAAAACCTGGATAGAATGGCTTCATTAGCTTTGGAAAGCAACCATTCTAGAGGATGGAAACCTTGATCAAAAACCCTGGCCCTCCAGGTTGGAGTGTTAGGCATGAGGTTAACTGCCTTATCCTGTAAAAGTTTTTAGTTACAGAAACCACAGTGGCCTTATGTCCCACCAGGGACGAAGAGGATAGATAGATAGATAGATACATATCACGGCCATTCAACAGTCGAGTTTTCGTTAGATCAATATTAAGTTTTCGACAGCACTGTACTGTATATGTATAGGCAAACAGCGTTGACCTTTATGCTTGACCTTGCATTTAAATATTTATTACGGTCCCGTACATTGATATTTAGAGAACACATGCGTTTGTTTTGTCTTCATCACGAGAACACGCCTTGATAATAATGTATTTACTGCTAATTTCGGCACTATCCATATATTGGGTGCATAATAGCATAGTCAAACCTGTCTATAACGACCATCCGAGGGAACCAGTAAATGTAATCTTTATTGACAGTTGGCCTTTAGATACAGGTTTGAAAAATTGAATAAAAACAATTTTGATACAATTCTACTGGCCTTTATAAGTAGGCGACCCTTATATAGAGGTGGCTTTTAAGGCATGTTGAGCTGTATATGGATATTCCAAATGACAGGTACAGACGACAGGTCAATGTTGTTTACCTATACATGAGTAGGTATAGCCAAACAACATTGACCTTTCTGCTTGACATTTAATTTAAATATTTTACTATGGACGAGTACATTGATATATAGGGAACACAAGATGTTGAGAGTTAACACCTGTATTAAGTATGTATTAACTGCGAATAAAATTTATATTTTGAGAGGTCCTCCTACAAAAATAGTACCACTGTGAAAGCTCAGTTGGTAGAGTCCTCGCTCCGTGGGAGGTCGTGTGTTCAAACCCCGACCGGGTCTGATAAAAGACTTAAAAGCAAGTAGTGACTGTTCTTTCGCCAAGCACACGGCATTTACGCAATGAAAGCCTAGTCATGGTTCTTTCGGATGTAACGGTAGGCTTGTTACGATAAAAATCCTGCTGTATAATGTCATCAGCGCATCGCACAACCTAAATTTCTGCACCTTTGCCTTATAGCTGGCAACGTTTCGATGTACATGAAATATTCTTGACTGGGACGTTAAACACCATTACTCACTCACTCTTACGTAAATATTCCTGTTAAACGGTCAAGTGGACGGTTCAATGTTGTTTGTTAACCTGTATAAATTCACGCCTCCTCACGCTGTATTTTGTTCCATTACCCTAATATTAAAATCAATCCCATCAGAATGTGAACAACCTATAGTGTTAAGAATCCCACCTAAAAAACAACACACCTGAAGGCGCAGCGGCATAAATCTACGTCATAGACTGAGCCAGCTAATGCAGGCAAACTTAAAAATTTAAGGGTCATCTTAGTAGGAAAATTCAAATGAAAACCATTTGGTTGAAAAACGTGAAAGGAGGGTACAATTATGAAATGTCTTTTCATTTTTTAAATTAATTCGTTATACAAGGTGAAACCTATTTTTCCCCAGAACGTGTATTTTTGCACAATTTTCATTACAAAATGCAACACATATTTAAAAAATTCTCAAATTATCAATTCCTGCTTTAATTTTTTTTTATAAATCTTCAAACTTGTGTACATGTAGGTAATTTCATAATTGTACCCCTCTTTCACGTTTTTCAACCAAATAAGATTATTCACATACACGGACAAGTTAAGGTATTAACAAAAACTAATCGTTACACATATACGGTACCCTGCGGTATCTCTCTCTCTCTCTCTCTCTCTCTCATAAAGATTACGAGACCACATTTATGGTGTTTCAAAATAGCGAGGACCACTACAGTAGCTCAGTTGGTAAAGTGCTCGCTCCGTAAGTGGGAGGTTGTGGGAATTCGAATCCCTTCCGGTAGTGACCCAAGACTTAAAAGTAGGAAGTGACTGTTATTTCGCCAAGCACTCGGTATTACGAAATGAAAGTCGCGGTTCTTTCGGATAGGAACTTAAAATAAACGAGGACCCGTGTCACGGCAGGCAAATTCCTGCTGTATAATGCCATAAGCGCAACGTACAGGCTGATTTTCTGCACCTTCGTCTATAGCTGTCGACGTCTCGAAAGTGACATATTCTTAACTTGGACATTAAATGTCATCACTTAACTCAACTCAATAGAGCGAGGTTTTTGGGTTTTTTTTTTAAATTTGTCAATATGGCACATATATATCACTCCTACATAAATATCCAATACTAGTAACCAATGGTGAAGCGGACGGGACAAGGTTGTTTGTTCACCTGTATAAATTCACGCCTCCTCTCGCTGTATTTTGTTCCATTTACTCTAATATCAAAATCAATCCTTTATAAACATTCCTATCATAATGTGAACAACCTATAGTGTTAAGAATGCCATCTGAAAAAAACAACAAACCTTAAAGCGCAGCAGTATAAATCTACGTCATAGACTAACCCAGCTGAAGATTTATATAATCCAGGCAAACTGTACTTAAGGGTAGTCTAAGTAGGAAAATTCAAGTGAAAACCATTTGGTTGAAAAGCTTGAAAGAGGGGTATAATTATGAAATTACTTACACAAGCGTGGAGATTTATAAATAAAAATACAGCAGGAATTGATAATTTAAGAAATTTTAAAATATTTGTTGCATGTTTTAATGAAAATAGTGCAAAAATACACGTGTTGGGGGAAAATAGTTTACACCTTGTATAACGAATTAATTTTAAAAATGAAAATATATTAAGATAGTCAACATCATAGAGCAGTGCAAAGGGGCCAGAGTTTTAATTTTAAAACATGAAAAGATATTAATATAGTCAACGTCATAGAGCAGTGCAAAGGGGGCAGCGTTTGTTAAAGAAATACGAGGTTTTTGAAAACTCGACAATTTACGGTTGATGTTATCTACGATTTATTTTCCTTTAAAAAATCCGTGTACCAGGCGTGATATTTATAGTCTAAGGCCAATAATAATACAAAATACAACAAGTCACTTAAAGTGCACGGTCACACAATACTGATCTATTTGAATTGAGGTGAATATTGTTTGGTTTCAACAATGTTGAACTATATAAAGCCGAATATGCCTCAACAATAATCAAGTAATATACAAACTTAGCTTTTATAATCTTCCCTTGGATCGTTGGTAGCCTTAGAATATGAACTATCACGCCTGGTACACGCATTTTTAAAAGGAAAACAAATCATATAAAACCTCAACCGTAAATTGTCGAGTTTTCAAAAACCTCGTATTTCTTTAACAAACGCTGCCCCCTTTGCACTGCTCTATGACGTTGACTATATTAATATCTTTTCATGTTTTAAACTTAATTCGATATACAAGGTGTAAACTATTTTTCCCAACACGTGTATTTTTGCACTATTTCCTTTAAAAATGTAACAAATATTTTAAAAACTCTTAAATTATCAATTCCTACTTTATTTTTCTTTATAAATCTTCACACTTGTGTAGGTAATTTCATAATTATACCCCTCTTTCACGCTTTTCAACCAAATGGTTTTTCACTTGAATTTTCCTACTTAAATGACCCTTAAGGCATTGAATATTTTTTAACATACACGGAAATTGGAAAAAAATTGTGATATTATCCCAAGGAAATATTATTAATATTACCGTGATTATGAACAATGACTATCTTTCTGTCATTTTTTCATGTACGTGTGCACTAGATACTAACACGTGTTTTTATCATGAGATAATGTCCCGACAATTTATTAAAAGCCTTCAATTTTCTGATTTTGCAAAACGTTGCAAGGATTCGTTTATTTTAATAGTTAATTCAGGGTTCTGTCTTATTATAAATTTTTGAATTTTCTGAATGAAATATTCAAAATTTATAATGTTATAATTTTTTGAATAATTCATTCAGAAAATTCAAAAATTTATAATATGACAGTTCGGTAGTGTTTGATATTTATTATTAGATATTCTAGGACAAAAAGCATAAATGTTTTGTAATGTTACATAAATTAAAAATGAAGTAATAATATTTACAATAACTTTGCTGGTGTCTCTGATGGCCCCGGTTTCACAATCATTCCTTAGCCAAGATTTTTCTTAACTTGAATTTAGCAAATTTTTGTAATCAATTTTTGGAACTGCTGGTGAATATTTTTGTGAAAACTAACGCAAATGTTTTAATCTAGAAGTGATCTTAAAAATGACACCTTAAATTCCTAAATATTTTGAAAATTAACAAAATTATTAAAATTTGAAAAGTTGCAACATTTAAGTTAAAGAAAATCTTACCTAAGGAATGATTGTGAAACCGGGGCCTGGTTGACTAGTAATTCCTTGGGGTACTGTTAACACAGGAGGTATTAAATGTTATTGCCTGATAAACATGGTTTACAAAATATATCTGCTTATTTTTTTTTAATTTCTCAAAAAGTATAGATATGTTTTTATCGCCTTAGGCGAATTTGGTAAATTATATTCTGTCCTAACATAAAAAATATTGGAGTTTCCACAAGTAAGTTCCGAGCACTACAGCCGTCGTCTTGTGCTGCAAAATTAAAACAGATTTAGCAATATTTTGAGCTGTGTTTAATGTAACTGGGTGGTAACAGTGTGCTTAACATTGTACACACGCCTTAAAATCAGTTCATGTATGTTGGTAGATTTTTACACATTTTACAAAGAAATTTTACAAAGAAGTTTTACACAATCAGTGCGTATACGTGTATTTTTAAACATTTATTGCGTATGTACATGTACCAAATATTCGTGGAAAAACAGCTTATGTGGCATTTCATATGAAAGTTTGTGTGGGATGTTTGTGAATACCGTTGGGGTTATTTTAGGTATTATCGAAACCTGTGTGATATAAACAGGGGAATTCGACAGCCTGTGTGAGATATTTGTGAAATACGTTGTGTTAGGCCGGGGGTTAATTTTCTGTATCATCGAAACCTGTGTGGTATAAATGTGGCAATACGCACCTGTTTGGTCTGCATGCCTGTGTAGACAGAAGAAATGGTTAACACACTTATGATTGTAAATGTCAACGGTAATTATGAATTTTTCAGTCGTTAGTCAAACAAAAGTGCACAAAATGAAGTTTGGACTGTCAAATATATACAACAAATATATCCAAGATAACTTTGGATAAAGAGACACTATATTTATCAATAACATTGTGATGGCGTCCATTAATCGTTTGGGAGCTTTGATAAAGCACCTTCATTGTAATAATACTAGTACGTACGCCTAGCTTACAAAAATATGATTTAAATGAATCCGTTGGTTATCAAATTTGAATTGAACTCTTAGGAGATATAATTCACGTCTTTGTATTTAATCCAGTATCCTGGACGTATTTGATACAGTACTTAACCAAATTTGCCTGGTTTAATGTTTTTACTTTGTGTTTTGGACAAGGATTGGTATGTTTTTATTAGTCCGACAGAGGATAAATAAAGCAAGATTCCTTTAAACAAGCACGTTTTGATTGTCCTATCCTGGTACGAGGAGAGGTAAAAAAAAAACCTCATAAAACGGGGTATATATTGCCGCAACAAACCATACATTTACCCCAATGCACTTAGCCCACTTTTCTTTCAGACTGTCTATACCTTTTGAAATAGAAGTCTTCGGTTTGGTCCCGAAACCATGCCTCTGTGGCAGCCTTAAGTCCATCATTATCAGGAAATATGATTCCCCGTAAATGGAATTTCAAATTTCTAAATAGGAAATAATCACTGGGTGCCAAATCGGGACTGTAGGGTGGGTGATTAAGTTGTTCGAACTTAAGTTTGCATTCACGAATCGCTGCTTGTGCAATCCTTGACTTGTGCACAGGAGCATTGTCGTGAAGAAGCAATACCCCTCGGCTCAACTGTCCCCTCCTTTTTAATTTAAGAGCAGCTTTCAGCTGCTTCATTAGATCAGCATAGTAAGCCCTAGTGATAGAGATTCCAGCAGGTTTATAATCGATTAACAAAACACACTTAGAATCCAAAAACACAGTGGCCATGACTTTGCCAACTGATGGTTGGGTTTTGAATTTCTTCGGTGGGAGTGAGCCAGGGTGCTTCCATTGCATGGATTCTTTGTTTCTGGGTCCCAATGATGAATCCATGTTTCATAAAGATACTAAACGTAAATGGAAGCTCTCCGGGTTATCATTATAAATGCCAAGAAGCTCCCGACTCGACTGTAGTCTTTGGAAGCGATCCTGCACATAAAGGTTTCTGATGACCCATCTTGTGGATGCTTTTGACACCCCAAGATGCTCGTGAATAACCGTGTATACACTTTCATGTGAAATTTCACACTTCCTAGCTATGTCATCAATCCTAATTCGACGATCATTCATGATGGGGGTCTCCACAGACGTGACAATTTCCTTTGTAATGACATCAGCTGGCCGACCTAACCGTGGGACATCCTTCAGTGAGGTGCGCCCACGTTTAAATTTAGCTGACCATTTTGCCACCGTGGAATAGGCTTGACCACTGTCACCGTACACCTCGGCCATTCGCCGGTGACTTTCTTTGGCATTTGATCCTATACTGTGAGGAAATTTATTACTGCCCCAAACTCAACATTTTGATTTTCCATCATTGCTTGATGGTCACCAACTTTGAATGCTTTATAGAATTACTCAAATATGGTGTGACCAATAAACTTGATATGTTTAAAATGGCGAAATGTTGTGTTGTCTAAATAAGTAAAGAAAATGTGTGTTACGCTTGGCTGACTACGCTGTTCTATGAACTTTCTGACTTCCCCTCGTATACTGTAAACATATTTATTTTTACATATTTCGCGGACGTTTGTTTTGCGCGAAAATTAGTACCAAGCGAAAATTATATTAAGCTTTTTGTGTTATAGTGCAGATTTTAAAAACGCAAAAATTTAACTATGCAGGTATATCTAAATTCTATGTACCTCGAAAATAAATACATGCGAAATTTGATACGTTTACAGTACTCTCTGCTAGAAAATTTTTGTAAAAGGAGGTACACAGTTTGGCCTTATTATTTTGAAATCAGACGGCAAAGTTGAATGTTCCGAATGATTCATTAAAAATTAATAACATTTCCGGAAATACTAAAAATCGAAATGGAAAAAAGAACGGAACTTGTTAATATCGGGCACAAGCGAGGGCGGTAATTTTTTATAAACACCCGTCGTCAATATTACTATCCCGTCGTTAATGAGAGGCGTGGCTTTATTAACATTACCACTTCAGTTATTAGAATTCGTATAATTATACCAGATTAACTCCCTGCGCTTGACCGATTAGAATCCGAGAAATTTACATAAAATATAATAATATGATTGAAATGTTACATTTTTTAAAAATATTTCTTTCAGAAAATTTAAAAGTTTATAATATAAGGCAACTTACGCTTACAATTCTCTTATGATCTATCCCTAGGTGTATTTAAGACTAGAAAAAATGCTTGACCACTTTCTTTTGCAATTTGCACAACGGTATCGGCAACTGCAGAGTAATAATGAGATGATACCAAAGCGTTTACATTATCCAAAACGTACACAGAAGCAAATTGGGATAATCTGAAAGAAAATAATTATAAAAATATTACATTTGTATATTAATTTAAAATTGCAGATGAGAAAATGGACAATCTTGCTGCGCCAGATGATCTACTTAAATTTATGTCGAGAGTTTCAAGGGAAGTTATCAAAACAATAAATGCCGCCAAACGATCCAGTAAGAACACCGGAAAGCGGTGTAAATCTTCCAGAAGACAGAGAAGATACACAAAATATTCCTTTGAAAACAACAGAAGTATTTTCCGATCAGAAGTGTGCACATTTGCAGAACAGAAAGAGAAAACTACTCTTACCTCAAGGCATGATTTCCAACATCAGCGAACAACATTTTATGAAGAATATTTGCAACACGACGATCTTCAGATGTACTGGAAAATGGATGAAAAAGGTCACACTAAATTCCACCAAGTTGATTTAGTTCCTTTTGCGTCGTCTGCTCAGAGGGAAGAGTACAATCATCAGCAGTCCGACCAGTATGGATCAAACAACTTTTATTGGTACGACAGGCATCCATTTCACCGTCCGCAAGTTCTGCACCATCCGCGAAAACATGAGCATCAGTATATGATAGCCGAGTCAACATCAAGTAATGTTGTAATTCCACCTTTTGCAACTACCGAGAGACCGTCTTTTGATGAGGATTTCATTGAGATCTTTGATTTTTACACAAACGACATGCCCTCAGGGACGAAGCACTCTTGTGCTCACTGGAATCAAAATACAGGACAAACCACAGACTATTACACCTGTTAAAATATTCATGTTTTGCCGTCGTCAACTTTCAAATGGACTAATGACAGCGTTTAGTTTGTATTGACATTCATGTGCCTTTAAATCTCATCTCATATTAATAGACAGCTTTCATTTTGACAAAACTAAATTCAAAAAGTTTTTCGAGAATTTTTAAACAATAAATTTTATAATACAACACGCAAATACAATACTTCTTGTGTTGCATCAGAGAGTTCCATTTTAAAAATAAATTAACTTGAAATCGTGTCGTCATGTAATGAACATGCCAACCATGAAAATAACGTCATTTACTTGCTATATCTTCAACCGGATTCTTTCCAGGACTCATACAGCGTATTCCACCAGAAGGCAGAAATGTAATTTTGGTTATTGTACACGAGTGACACCAGATTTCAGTTGGTAAACAGATAACCAAACAATCGATTTTTGATTCGGACATAGATTGGTATATTTTTGTTTGATTATTGTGAAAAAAAATCCATTTTCTTGGTTAAAAATGTAACTTTTGATAAAAAAAATATCACATCACACAAAAGCTGATAAACCAAACTATGACGCTTCTGTAATTTGAATTTGGTTTAAATATAGTTTTTGATAAAAAATATCACATTACACAAAAGCCGATAAACCAAACTATGACGCTTTTGTAATTTGAATTTGGTTTGAAATATAGTTTTTGATAAAAAATATCACATTACACAAAAGCCGATAAACCAAACTATGACTCTTTTGTAATTTGAATTTGGTTTGAAATATAGTTTTTGATAAAAAATATCACATTACACAAAAGCCGATAAACCAAACTTTGACACTTTTGTGATTTGAATTTGGTTTGATTCTTGAATCTTGACCAACAACAACCAAACAGTCAGTCGATGCCATAAAAAGGAAACGATCACATACTTGAAGACCGGAGATGAAGGATCGTAACTATGATAGTTAGTCAGTGTGACATAAAAGTGTTTTCATCCATCCATAAGTATCAACTAGATGTATCCTCTGGAGCTTCATAATCGCTTCCGTAGTTGGGATCTTCTCTGATTAATGAGAACACAGAGAACTTCTATTTACGTTTAGTGACTGATTATGAAACATCTATTACAGGAACCCAAAAACAAAAACAAGACTATTCAATGGAAGCACCTTAGCTCACTCCCTCCAAAGTTAATGAAACCCAACTACTAAGAAAAATGCATGGCAACTGTGATTTCGAACGGGCTTTGTTGATGACCAATCTTACATCCTGTTCTATTTAAATTTTTAACCCTGAGACTAAGTGAGCAGATCTAATAACGCAACCAAGAGCAAAAGTGTTTTGCTTATTCACGACTTTGCGCCTCTGAAAGGATATAGCTCGCCAGTTCCAATCAAAAAAATTCCGATTCATGCAGTCCAGATGTGGTCCCCAGACATAATTGTCTGGATCGGTATGTTTGTGCTTGACTATTTAGAGGTCCAACCAGAATGTATGGAAGGCCCAAATGGAGAGAGGGGCTTTATAAATGAACACGACTTGACGACAAAAAAATGCAATGTAGACATATTTTACCTATGGTGTTTTAATATCATCTTATAGTGCTATACTTAAACACCCAGAATCCAAACAAACGCCCTCTCACAATGTAGGTAATGTTTTAAAAGACTGTGAATAAAGAAAATATTTTTTAAATCCAAATTCGTGCTAATATTTGACAACTTTTGGATGCAAGAAATGGCCGTGTCCCAAAAATATATTTTCTTTAAATACGCTTTAATTTTTAAATTGGCTTTTAATCATTACTTATGATTTTATTATTTTCAATAAATTACATATTTATCTGAATATATGCATATTATTTTTCGAAGGTAGGCCTTCGATGACTGGGTGCCTAAAGTGCGATTACTGATAAAAAAAGGCTTCGCCTAGGTTTGTATTTAACTCGGGACAGATCATTGCGCAAGAAACTGTGGCATTTTACTTGCCGTCAAGTTGCTGAAGGTGGATGATTTTTTGTTATTCCGGAACTGACCGCCTCTATAAAAGTGAAAGAATATTTAAATAATCGAGTTTAGAACTATAATTACTCCACTCCGCCATTTGAATGTTAAAAAAAAGAAAAGAAGAAACCTATAATTTTGTTTCTTCACTCACAAAATCTGCATTCCGTACCTTTAGAATTTATATGAACATCTTGTATCAAACTGGAAATTTGATTTTCAACTGAAGTGTCGGATCTCTTCTAAACCTGTTTTTGTTTTGCAAGACTAGATGGCCCTTTCGAAATACAATTCCTTATGTAGTGCTTGGACCAAAATTGTGGAAATCCAAATATTTTAAGAATGTTGAAATGAGAAAACTAGAAGGGCCAAATTTAGTTTCACTAAGTTCATCTTAGGCAATACTCTTTTGAGCATAGCTTGGTTTTTTGGAATTTAAAAATCAAAAAAGCAGATAATTTTGATATACAGTGTTTATCTGACAATACAGCGTATTGCCTCCTTACTCAATACAGATTTTTCGTAACTTTTGAAAATTCATACAGGGTTCTTTATTGAGAAAGACAAGCAATAGATAATAAAAAAAATTATACGTCTTTTTTTCCAAAATATGATATTCCCCCTTCAACTAAATACGGAAATGTGTTTTTCTTCTGTTATTATTATTTTTTATTTATGCATCGATGTGTTTATAGTATTTTCGATGGAGTGTGTGTCGTTTTACTTAGTTTACATTTTAGTTACTATAGTAAAAGACCATGGTAACAGAGATGGAAGATATCGCATAATAGTACAGACCTTTATAAACGCAATGTGTTTTACAGAAGAAATAAAAATTGTCATTTCCATGTGATAAAAGTAACATTTCATGGTTATCCATGGATGGAAGAACCCTAAAGTGGATTGGATACCAGAATCTTGTGTAAGGCATGATAGAAGAATTACATGTCAGGTTTTGATGATAGAACGTTTGTAATTATGGGTGCAACCCCTTGGTAGCAGTGGATTCTATTGTGATAATATAATAGAATTCATTGGTAGGCATGACAGTAGAATTCCACGGCAGGTTTTCATGGAAGAATTTCTATGGTGCAACTGCACATTAGTTATCATTGGTACAATACGTGGTAATAGTGAATTCTTTACTGAAAATATTACTTCTAAATTTGGATTCGGGCATGGATTAGTATGTTTGTTTTTGATTAGTTACACAATGTGTGTAATATGTTTTATACACGATCAATTAATTCCATAAACAATCAAATTGACGTCAAAGGGATTGCAGTTCGTTCTTGGAAATTTTTGTTTCAATGTTATGACATCTTTACTAATGTTCATATTTGCCGTAAGTATTTGTGATAATTATGACGTATTTACTACCAAGCGGCCACCATTGACGTTGGTCAGGGGAAATATTTCTCATACTGACTAGATATGGAACAGGCCTGACCCGATATGGAATCTATGGTGATGTAGTTGTAAAATTTATTTGAAGTGTCATAAATATGATCAGTAGATGGCCGGTTCGGAATACAATAACTATATTAGTAGTGCTTGGACCAAAATTATGAAACTTAAAAGAATTTAAGGGGTTGAAAAAATTCCAAAGAACCTTAATATATTTAAAAAAAATTATCTAAGAATATACTTTTCATGAAGGGGTATATCTTAGTTTTTGAGGATTTTCATTTTTAATAGGCAACAAATTTAGACAATTGGATATTTCGTAAAATTAGTGATCAAAAATGACTCTTAGAAGAAGAGAGCGATTTATTAAAGTATCGGCGATGAAAAGGCGAGAAGTATGTTCTGCCCGCACGATTCAAATGAACAAATCTGGTCCAACTATTGTTGAACCTGACCGTACTTCTCAACCACTTGTTTCGAAAAATTATTAAATGGTGTCTATTACAGTAAACATAAACAAATAGAAACCATACAACGGTGAATTGTCTAAATTTCATCACAACGTTGCAGCACTAGGTTCTATCTATCTTGTGTAATCCAAAACGAAAAACGGTACGGCCTATAATCCGAGTATTACCAGCACAGATGCACAAAATGTAAACTTACCATGGTATAGAGTTTTCTCTCTTTGATCATACCACAAAGTAATGGAAATTCATGTAAGTTCATAGATATTAGAATGTTGTCATGGTTGAACAAAACTGTTATATTTTGTTCTTTTCATTAAAGTTTTTGAAATCCTGTAGATTCGCAGATATTTTTTCTATAATTGGGAATCTATTTTTAATATCCAGATTATAAAACAAGGATTAATATTGTAAATTATATGTAAAAATATACTTTGTTTTGTGTATTATCTTGAATCTGATGCTAATATTTGAATTACCTGAAGAGAGAAAATCTTTTGGGGATTTTTTTCATTTTTTTCAAAGAAAAATTTGAAAAAAATCATGGGGGTAGGGATAATTTTTTATTTTTAAATCCTAAAATATCCTGGTGACCTATCAATTTTTCTTTGTTTTTGTGAAGTATATTGTCTGGTTAAACTTTTGGCAGATTTTGATAAGATTTCGAATGGTAGATTTTTTTTTGTACATGAAAATGTATGGAATTTTTGTGAAAAAGGCGGTAAAATGAGCACTTTCTCCAATGTATTTTTTACCAATTATTTTAATAAATGTGTATTGAACTGCCAACTTTGACATTTTTTAACATGTTAAATATGAGTATGATGTATTTTTGCTGTTTATAACATTTTAATGAATTTCTTGAGTTTGTTTGAGGTTGATTTTTCAAATTATACCGATTTTTGGTAAAAATGCAAAATCCTTGAAATACTGCATATATTGAACAAGAGTTGTTGAAAAATTTAATGCGGTGACCTACCATTATTTTTGCATATTTTTGTTTGCATGTTCATATAGAACAAACAGTGAAAAAATTAGCTTGCTTTGAATTGTGGTTCTATTTCATAGCATATGCCTTTAATATATCGTGATAGGTGGGATGGAAACATTCTAAGGTAGACATAAATATTCTTAAGAAGTTTTTATAACACGCTTCTGTTATTGGTTGACTTATGTGATATGTGTGATAGGAGATTTTACAATAGATTACATTGGAATATTGGCGTAGGTGTGAAGGAAAATTGTTATAGTTGAATCACGTGGACTTATGTAGTGGGATGATGGAAGACGTATGCATTAGATGTTATCCTGCGATAAATTCTTCAGCAGGCTCGATTGAAGAATTTTACGTAAGATGTTATATTTGAAGTTAAAATTTGTGGTAGGTGTAATGAAAGGATTGGAAAATTTTGTAGAAAAGTTGTGTAGTAGATACGATGAAAAGATTTATCAAAGATAAATGGAACTATTATAATTGATTTGTGAAGAATTGATGAAACAACCTCAAGAGTAGGGGCTTTTATTAAAGTATTACATAGTAGTTGTGACGGGGATAACAATGGTACAACTATGTTTCTATATTATTTTGTGGTTGATGATATAAAACATTTCTACTATTTTCCTATTGGTTTTGGTGTTGATTAATGTTGTATCTGAAAGGAAAAAACAATTAAACGACAATTTAACATTTTGATACTATAAAAATCAGTTGGTTCCTCATTAGTAGTGCTTGGACCAAAATTGTGCAACCAAATTGTTTTAACCAAAGTTTGCTTAGGAAATGCTTTGCACGAGGGAGCATTCCTAAGTTTTTTTTAGGAATTTTAAATTTTCACTAGCAGCAAATTTAAATAATAGTATATTTCTGACAATAATTCACAGTTATTGCCCACTGAGTTTATGATATCCTCGGGTAATCACCACCAGCAGAGATACCGGCTCAGTGTGTAAATAACATATTATACCAATAAATTTTACAGCAATAAACGGTCGTTTTGCAATACATTTTTTTATCAGTAGTGCTTGGATCTATGTTATTCTTTTTTTTAATATTGATAAAACTATATATTGCCTTTAAAGTTTTTATAAATAACATTTTTTGCATAAGTTATTGGTTCATTTTTGGGTAAAAAAGCTCATTATACCCTCCAAATAGTTTAAGCGGGGTATATAGGACCCACAATGTCTGTCTGTCCTTACGTGTAAAATCGTGTCCGGGAAATATCTCGTGGCTGCTTTGGAAGACTGTCATAAAACTTCACAAAAATAATCTTCATGGTCTAAAAGTGTGTTGACCTTGAACCAAGCTCTTATAGGCAAGGTCAAGGTCGCGGAAAACATTATATGTTGGGTCGGGGGTTTTTTAGCTCTGAAGAGAAGTTCTAGCTTGAATTAGTGATCAGTATAATCAGTGATCCAATATATGTTTATTATTTATTTGATTGTCGTTTTGGTTGTTTTATCATTTATTTTGTTTTGTGTTCTTGGTTACGTGGCAACTGCATGTTTTTCAATTGCAGATTTTCTTTTTATTATTTTTCAAATCAAATTTGCCTATATTTGGATTTTCAGCTCAAATTATAATATTTGATCTACTTTTTACAGTTTAGTGCTTTGATTTGTGTGAAAGATTTTAGTTATTGTAGCAGGTTGTCCTAATCATAGATCAACTTTGTTTTCATTATCTCATTTTATAATTTACATGTTGTATCCACGTTTTGTTTAGAATAAAAATGGATTTACAACTATTATATCAATATTGCATATTCAGCATTGATGTGACATTATCTTATTTTATTTGTTTATTTTGCATGTTTATCTATTTACTTTAATTTGCCAGTTTTAAAATGTTTTACTTTTTTACATTTCTGGATTGCGATTGAACATGAATCGTTGTTTAATTTGTATAAAAGTTTGTGTTCTTGACATAAGTAAGTGGTATAAAAAACAATATAAACACAATATGAAACTAGAACATGCCTCATAATTCAAACATGAGATATTTAATTGAAAACACTATGCTAACAAAGGCATAAATGCTATAATAAAAAACAAGCATACTAATCCATGTCCGAATCACAATCAAAAAGCAAAGTAAAAATTTGGAACTGACAATTTAGGTTAGACACGTGAACTTCCACCAGGAAGTGAGGCCAGGTGCTCCGGAAGGTAAGCACCTCCTGTTTAGCTAACTACATCCGCCAAAATTGTGTTAAAGGAACATGGAACTATGGGACGTCAAATATTCAGGCAATTCTGGACACAGAGACATCAAACTTATCAACAATACTGTGATGACGGCAATAAAACTTTTTGAGGGCCTTGATAAGCCTAGGCTTGCAATATCCCCGAGTCAACAATTTATTTGCAATCCGCCTACTTCGTTGTACAAAGGGTTTGTAGTTGGAACAAGCTCTACCATAGCGTATTTATTCAGAAACAAATACACCATAAGGAGGAGAAGCAAGTATATTATTGCATAGAAAAGGAAAGTTGACAATAGAAAAATTTAAGTCATCACGTTTTTCATTGAGTTTCAAATGTAGCCTTTCGTATGCGTCATAATTCAGGTATAAGTCTAAATATGAAGCAGAACTTGAGGAATCAGTCGTGTCTTTTATGTAAAGCTTACTAGGATAGATGACATTCACATAGTCTCCAAATTTAGGATTAATATTGTTAAGTGACAGAACGTCACCAATATATCTGTATGTTGAGTTAATTGATTTGGCGACATTCTTCTCTCCAGATTTAACAAGGTTCTGCATAAATTCTGCTTTATTAGAATAAAGAAACAAATCAAGCAATGGTGCACAGTTGGTACCCATTGGTATACCGATTGTTTGCTGAAAAACTATATTACCAAACACAAAAAATATGTCATCTATCAAAAACTCCAACATTTTGTTGATGGTATCTTCAGTATACATGTATTTCTCTTTGGAATCCGTATGATCCCTGTTTAGCACCAGATATTTGTATCTTGGCTTACCGTTTCTGTAAAAGAATGACAAGTGAGTAATTTCTTTAAGACGTTCTTTCAATTTAGAATGAGGGATAGTGTTGTAGAGTGTAGAAAAATCAAATGTTTTTATACTTTTGACATGAGATAAAGTATTAGAAGGAAGATGTTAAAGTAGTTCTTTCGAATCTTTGAGAATCCACATTAGTTTGATTCCAGATGTAGAATATACTTTTTCTGAATAAGACTGAAGACCATCTTTGACGATTGTCAGTTTGTGTTAGAGTAGTCGATAATGATTTAGTAGTACATTTAGATGAGCCTGCTATATATCTTTCCTTGTATGAATTTTTATGGAGTTTAGGAATCCAATAGTCCTAGGCTTATCAAGGCCTTCAAAAATTTTTATGGCCGCCATCACAGTATTGTTGATAGGTTTGATGTCTCTGTGTCAAGAATTGCCATGGATATATTTGACGTCCCACAGGTCCATGTTCCTTTCACACAATTTTAATTACACATGTGGCGGGTGTAGATAGCTAAACAGGGGGTGCTTATCTTCAGGAGCACCCAGTCTCACTTCCCTGGTGAAAGTTCATGTGTCTAACCTAACTTCTCAGTTCCAAAGTTTTAACTGTGCTTCTGGATTGTGATTCGGACATGGATTAGTATGTTTGTTTTTGATATATGCATAGCAACCAGGAATATAATGCAACAATTATGAACATGTACTTGGCAGTAGTCATAGTAACGGCATGTAAGACACAATTAAGATCTATAGCAACGAACTACAAGGCAACAAAAATGTGCTTGAATATATTCATAGCGACGAAGTTCACAACAAAGCGGGTACTAGTATGTTCTTGGCAATAGATATAGCAGACACGACAATCATGCACTTGGATGTATCCATAGCAACGAAGTACGAGACACAGCAGATATGTACTTGTAGTAGACAAAGTAGCTAAAGAGACAGCTCGTATGTAACAAACACGGCAATTAAGCATTTGGATGTACCCATAGCAACAAAGTACAAGGCACAGCAGATATGTACTTGTAGTAGACAAAGCAGCTATGTAACAGACACGGCAACCATGCATTTGGGTGTACCCATAGCAACAAAGTACAAGGCACAGCAGATCTATATGTACCTGGCAATACTTTACATAGCATCTAAGTACACAGCAGACACGCCCTTGGATATAGCCATAGCAGTGCAAAACAAGACACAAGTAATTGTTTTATGTTGATAAGTATGATGTCTCTGTATTCAGGGTTTTCCTGGATATATTTGACGGCCCACGTTTCTTTCATTTCCAATTTTGATGTAGCTAGCTTAACATGAAGCGTTTGCCTTTCTGGAGCACTTGGCCTCACTTTCTCATGAAAATTAATTTATTAGATACAAAACTTTGTTTTGGAATTTTTGTTTAGACATGAATTGGTACATTTGTTTTTGATATATTACATAGTATACAGTTCAACATGTATTTTTCTCTATGTAACAGCACTAGTATAAACATTTGAAATAACAAACACAATTATAAATAGAAAATTAATTTTTATAATTTCAGTGCACGTTTTGATTGATATGTCAATGATGTATATACATGTATTATAAAAGTGCAATCAAATTTGCATACACAAATGTAAATTTTAACATAACAAAAGACATTTCCATTAATAATAAAGATCAATGTTCCAACATCAATATTTCAATTACTGTTAGTAATGTATGACAATTTAGTAATATCTGTTTCTGTGTATGTAACTTCCACCTTTTATAGATGAACCACATATACAATTTAACCTGTCTTAAATGCCACCTATATATAAGGGTTGCCTGTTTTTAAAATCAAGTGATATTTAAACCCAATAACTCTTTATCATACGAGTCACCTGTCCATAAAAGCCCCTAAAGGATGGTCTTCATACACAGGTTTGACTTTACCCTCATCGTTAGTAATGTCTGAACATTTAGAAGTATCTGTATATCTATCTGTAACTTCCACCTTTTATAGATGAACCACAGATTTGACATGTAACCATGGTAACTGAGCTAGTGAACTTCTCAATATCAATATTAGAGATTCTATCATACATGTAGATGTATTACATATCGTTTTCTAAAACAAGACTGAATTTATTCTTTGTAAAACATGCTTCAATGTTACACAATGGTGAAACACATTTTACAAAGAATATATTTAGTTATGTTTTAGAAAACTTTTAATTTACTGTGCAGTATAATTTTTGAATATATAAATCAACCTCACACAATGAATAAACTTACCAACATATTAGGAAATATATTTAATTCATCACATTTAAATGTAGGGTATTTAGCTATGAATATAGACCCATTCTCCAACAACATTGGATGTTGATAATGGTAGATATTTTTTGACAATAAGCCACCAATCAAAGGTCATTTATCATAAACAAAACAAAATGTCATCACTGCAGGCCTCTTACAATTTAGAGGTAATAGTACTCATGGCAGCAATGTACTGTTTTAGTTTCCACCAGACAAGTACTATTCTCTAGCCACCTGCTACCTTGCGAACCGCAATAAGAATTCACAACATTAAAATTAAAACAGTACATTGTTGTCAAGGGTACTTCTACAATGTAAGAAACAATAGTATAAATTCATACACATCCACTGTTTAATGCTACCTTTCATACATCCATCGATCAAAATAATATCCTATGTATAATTCTACAACCTACATCTTTGCCTTACAAAATAAATGCATTTTCACCATCAAGAAATTCATCACAGTTTGTACATGGCTTTTAGGTTAGGCAACCGAAGAAAATATGAAAAACTATGTAGCATTCTACAAAATCTATAATGTCATGCGATGAACTAAATACATGACTTATTTTTCTGGGAGACCTGCACTAATATCGTAAATATACACTGCCATCCATAAATTATTATACATGTCTGATTACAGACTGACAAAAAAAATAAAGTGTTGAAAGCATTATTCTATGAGTGTTTTTAGCTATGATATCATTGTAATCTTGAAAAAAATTTATAATACTTTTTCCAACATTTTTGTATTTTTTCCTTTTTTTTTAAATTCAAGAATAGTTGTTTAAAAAAACGGTTTTGTTGCATACATTTCAATTTAAATGTTAAGATGTCACATTCAAACACTACAAAGTTCAATATTTCAACTTTATGAATTAAATTTGACATGAAGACAATAGAAACCTATTGCAAAATTCTTTTTTGTGATATGAATTTATGGATGGCAGTGTAATGTTGTCTCAGGCAGTAGAGTATCTTAGCCAAATACAAATAAATATATATATATTATATATCTTGTCCATCTACCACTTCTGAAGTTCTTACGTATGCATTGTTATCATATAGGAATGTCACATTAATTGTCATTAATAAATGCATCTATCCTAAATACTAAAGATTGATCATGTATGCTCTTCTAAATTATCAATATCAAATTTTAAAAAATAACATCATAATGGCTGTTTTTAATGAAAATCACTCAATGTTTACCCTCATAAAAATTATATTAAAAAAACAAAAAACAAAAAAGTAATATTAATTTTAATAGTAACAATAAAATACAACCTATAGAAATTTAAATATTGATAATTGTTTGCACAAAAAATATAGTTACCCTTATTTGATCCTTTTACTCAAAACAGTTGCAATATAAAACATAGGCATACAATATTGACCTGTCCACTTGACCTTTTATTATAATTTCAAGATATGTCATAGACGAGTACATTTTTATATATAGAGAACACAGGTATTTATTTTATCTAAATTAAGTAATGATGTTTAATGTCCTGACCAAGAATATTTAACTTATATTGAGATGTCGCCCAGCTATAGGCATTGGTGCATCTGAAAGAACCATGACTTTCATTTCCTAATGCTGAGTGTTTGGCGAAAAAACAGTCACTTCCCATCTTCAAGTCTTGGGGCAGGCCCGGTCAGGGTTAGAACCCACAACCTCCCACTTATGGGGTGAGCATTCTACCAATTTAATTACCACAGTTGTTCTCTGAATAATAAGAAACACTTTTTCCAGAGTAAACATGTGCATCATGTATTTATTACCTATGAATCCTAACACTACCCATATTATCATAGTACATGTATATGAACATCCCTAATGAAAGGTCAGGCAGACAGGCCAATGTTGTTTGCCTATATCAAAAGTATAAATTTATACACATTTTCCATCCTGTCCATGGATCATCAACCATTCACAATAATATCTTATGTATATAATTCTACAACCTACTGTAGGAAACACTGTGACTGTGACAGTAACATACTCTTTATATCCATAGAAAATCAAATAAATTTGAATAAAATTTGATTTTTTTCACTTATTTGTACCTAGTCGTGATAGGAAATCTGTATGCGCATCCGCGATTGTCATAAAGTATGTCTGTAAAAAGTAAAATGTTGGCTGTATGGAGATTTTACACATGCGAAAATGACTATGTTTACACCGGAAGTGATGTCCTTGGTGACTTTTTACGTCATATGCGCAACAGAATCCGCCATTTGCCTGCTTTTTCAACATGTTAAATCCCCATAGCACCAACATTTTACCCTATGCAGATATATTTTGGGCTAATCACAGATGCGCATACAGATTTCCTGTTACGGCTAGGTACAAGTGAATAATATCAATCTCTATTCAAATTTATTTGATTTTCTATGGATATGAAGGGTATTTCACTGTACAGACTGGCTCCTACAGTACATTTTTGCCTTACAAAATATCAATTTTAATTGCACTAAACATTTCTTTATTACACAATATAATGACATGAGTACCAAGAAAAATCAATATATTTATACTTAAACTAAAAACTATTTCCAGTTACAGAGGTGGCTGTATGTATTTCTACTAGGCCAAACAAAAATTTCTCAGTTATACATAAGTGACCATAAAAAAATTCTCCGTTTAACAACATTGGTCATAGTAATTTATGGGCAAAATTGTCAAATAACATTTCTCAGCTACAAAGAAGTGGCTACATGTATATTTATTTCAATGGTCAGAAAAATGGCTTACTTGATTTTTAGTTATACAACAGAATGACTGGAAAACTAACTGGCTGAATTTTTTAGTTAGATAACGGACTGGACAACTAACTTGATTAATGTTCAGTTTAAATAGCTAAATGACTGGAAAATTTACTGATTAAGTACTGGGATATACAGCCAAATCACTTAAAATCATCTGAATTTTAGACCGATTTTTCAATTATGAAACTGAACAACTGCAAAAATGGCTGTCTGAATTTTCCGTTATTTAGCAAAATGATTGGAAAACTAAATGGCTGAATTTTTTGTGTAAGGGGTAAGAGGCATGAGAACACAAAGATGTATGCAACAGACTGTAAAAATATATAAATTCAACACCAAGCAAATTCTGGTATATCAAAATGACAATTATGTTTATGTGTTTAGGACAAAGTAGAATATGTATCTATCTAATAATATAAAATTTGTAGATAAATAAAATATACTTAAAGACTGATTACAAAAATATAACAAATATATATATATTTATAACTTTTATATACAAAATACATAAATATCACAATTATTCTGTCATGTTATGTATCAAACAAAAGAAACAATCAAATGTAAAAAGTTGCAGCATTTTAATATCCAGAGTACCGGTAATATCGAGAAGAGATTCTTATATTGCAAGTCCTGCCTCAATAGTACTACCAACATTATATATATATATATATATATATATATATATATATATATATATATGGCATTTTAAGGTCAAGGTAATTCACCTAGTATCTTCTAGTTTTCAGATGAGACAAAAAATCTAAATTTTACATAACTAAGAATAATTAAAGAGAGAAATAATAACATAAGGTACATGTTAAAAGCACTTAAAACATATAGAAGATCAGTTTTAAAGCTTATAACAAATGTTCTAGTTTGTGGAGAG
This sequence comes from Anadara kagoshimensis, assembly GCA_021292105.1. NCBI lineage: Eukaryota > Metazoa > Mollusca > Bivalvia > Arcoida > Arcidae > Anadara > Anadara kagoshimensis. The sequence continues at coordinate 40,781,712 of CM037861.1, read as the reverse complement.
TTTCACTTTGAGTTCCAAAGAAATTTTTTAAATTAGCTAACTTTAAGTTAAGGAAAATCTTAGTTAAGGAATCATTGTGAAACTTGAAGCAAGACGTCTTGTAAATTAATTAAATTCAGTAATGTTAAAGGAATGATTGTGAAACTGGGGTCTGGTCAGAAAGAGAACTGTTCTGTCAAAGGAATGGTTGTGAAACGGGGGTCTGGTCAGAAAGAAAACTGTTCTGTTAAAGGAATGATTGTGAAACTGGGGTCTGGTCCAAAAGAAAACTGTTCTGTTAAAGGAATGATTGTGAAACTGGGGTCTGGTCCGAAAGAAAACTGTTCTGTTAAAGGAATGATTTTGAAACTGGGGTCTGGTCAGAAAGAAAACTGTTCTGTTAAAGGAATGATTTTGAAACTGGGGTCTGGTCAGAAAGAAAACAATTATGGTATTTTTTTAAATTTAATTTTTAAACAAAATAATATTATATATGAAGGTGCAATGTTAATGCCAGGAACACTGATGTGGTGGTTCAAAATATAAACAAGATAATTAATTAAAAGTATATATTGAGATTCTTAACCCTGTCCAAGATTCTGTTTATGATTTAATCCCCAAGACATCAGCATGTTGAAAACATTTTAGCCCCTCTAGTGAAACATTTTAACAGTCTCTATAGCTCCTTGCCAGATTTAAAAAAAAATACATGAAACTCTATTACATGTCCTGACATGCTATGGACAAAGTCTGTGTTTATTGCCAAATAAGTCAAATTTTTGGATTATGAATTTTATAGTATAGTCCAATAAGTGACATTTTTGATATATAATTTGTTTAGAATGATCCAACAAGTGCAATTTTTGACATTTGAAAATTTTAGAAATTGGTCCCACAAGTGCAATTGTTGATCTAGGAATGTTATAGTATAGTCCAAGTGAATATTTTGGCCAATGAATTTTAAAGTATGGTCCAACAAGTGCATTTTTTAACATATGAATTTTTAAGTATATGGTCAAACAAGTGCAAGTTTGGCCTATGGATTTTTTTAGTATATGGTCCAATGAGAGCAATTGTTAACATATGATGTTTTTAGTATAACTTTTTTTTTCAGTGTGGTCCAACAGGCACAATTTGAACATTTAAATTTTAAGTATATGGTCCAATAAAAGCAATTTTTGAAATGAATTTTTCAGTATGGTGCAATTAGTGCAATTTTAGACTTATGAAGGTTTTAGTATGATAGTAATGAGCACTTTTGTAACACACAACATATAAAATTTTATATTATTCAAAGTTATCTGTTTGACACTGTTGTCATTTAGATGCAAAATCTATTTGATCGACGTGCAAAGTTGCTACACCGTTATCTTTTTCCGTTAATTGTGCCAAATCAGAATAATGATGATGGTCTGTATCAGACTCTTCATGTAATGGTGAATAGTTAAATCCTGCAGCCTCTGCAGTAGTACTATCCTCGGGTAACCCTGATATCTGAAAATATACAATTTTTGTGGAATCTAAAAATTTCTTGCTCAATGACATGCCAGGGCTAGGACTAATTTTTTTTCAAGCTTCTTGGCACTATGCCAAGTACTGATTTTATTTATTTTTGCAGTGAACTAATTATTACTTATTTAGTTTCTTTTGCATGAAAGTTAATAAGAAATAAAAATTATATTATGCTTATTGTGTTAAAACATATTTAAATACATGAAAATTTAACTGCACTGATATGTCAAAATTTCATAATCCCTGAAAATAAATACATGCAAAATTAAATATGTTTACAGTATTCAGCTCAGCTATTGTCTTGTCAGCACCAGAGTTGTAACTTAGCACTAGAAAAAGATGTAATTTTTTATTTATGCACTACATTTTGGAAATTTAATAAATATCAAGGACACTATTATGTCTGACTATCAATCTACTTTAATAATTGATACTGGACCAAGTGTGAACTAGAACTGTCTCTTGAGAGCCAAATACCCCCCCCCCCTCCAACATTCAATTTTTTTCGCGACCTTGACCTTTAAGATATGACCAAGTGATATGGTTCAAGGTCATGACACATCTTTGGATCATGGAGATTACCCGTGTGAAGTTTTATGACAGTGGTCCAAAGCAGCTATGAGATATGGCCCGGACACGATTTTACACAGACAGACAGACAGATGGACAGACAGACATGGTGATTCCTATTTAGCCCCCTCAAACTAGTTTGCAGGGGTGGGGGTGGGGTGGGGTGGGGTATAATAAAGTTCTCCTGGTCGTGTATACACAACGAATAAACTGATTACAAGTTCATTGGCAATAATTACAATTCCTTCCATCTTTTACAGCAGGTTTCTGTAGAGTGATAATATACATGGTATACTGCTATAAATTAATGCATTATGGTACATAAAAGCTGTGTATAAAAGTGTGATTTATTTATGAGTAGCTCTGCCGATCACATTGGAGTATTTCAGAATGAGGTATAATACAACAGTGATTTTGTTAGAGTTTTTAAAAACCTTTTGCCTTTTAAATTGGAAAAAAAGTGAAGTGTTGAAATACAGCAAAGTGCATAAAGGCATAATGTTTGCAATAACTTGGGATCCTCATTGCAAAGGTGTTGTTTTGGGACAATATCTAAGTTTTGTTGGTAAGGACAAATAGATTTAATTGAATTCAAGTCAATTCGCACCACGGTAAATTCGCCCCCACTTTCAACAAATTCGCCCCCATGTCAAAATTGCCCCCTTTCAAATCGCCCCCACTTCTTGCAAATTGGCCCCCATTTTTTTCCAATAACCATATAACAAATATTTTTTTATTTTTAATTTTTTTTAATTAAAATTAAATAAAATAGAAATGAAACATATCAATTCATCCATTTAATAATGGATTTAACTTTTATGTTTAATAGTATATTAAACGTAGTCAATGTTGATTTTGACAAAATAATTTTGATTAAATACAGACACATAGTAGAAGTCATTTTAAAAGTGAACAATGCATTTAATGTTACCAGGAACAGAGAAATCGTTTCGAAAGGAGCGCCTGGTATGTTGAAAAAGATGTTTTTTAATGATTTCTCTCAACGGTGTAATCTATCAATACTCTAATGTTTTTCTTTAATAAATGTTAAGTATTTTGTTTTTACTTTACCCACTGTTATGATTATAGCAAAATCTTACAAAGCATTGAAAGGACTTTTGATTTGAATGTGCGACAAAAAACATTGCAATAAAAACAATACATTACAAAATAATTTGTGTGCCATGAGTTATTTAGGCATATCCGAGGTCTTAAAAATAATAATTTAATGTTACTTTTACAATCTCAATAACAGATGATTTTTCAAAAATGGGGGGCGAATTTGACAGTGGGGCGAATTTGCAAAAAGTGGGGGCGATTTTGAACGAGGGCGAATTTGATGAAAGTGGGGGTGAATTTGACGGGGGCGAATTTACCGTGGGGCGAATTGACCTGATACCATTTAATTAGCTAGACTGTTGTTTTAGGTATTTAAGTGGTCAAATTGGAAAAGTTTGGCAATTTTCCCCAAGGAAACTACCTTTATCAGGTAGTAATTTTAGATAAACAAAATCAATGGACAATTTAATTTACCTGTATTGGATTGTTACTGTTTCCATATTGGGGATTTTCAAAAGCCACAGCATCTGCAAATTTTCTTCCTCTCTTTTTTCTATAAAGAAAATAAAAATGTTGACAACATTTATCTATAATACCTGAAAGATAAAGTTACACAAAAACAAAAATGTTTGTTACAAATACTATAAGCTTGCAACAAATAAAAGAAACATGCAAAATCATTTAAATGCTTAATGTAAGTAATTGTAACATCATTACATAAAAGCTTGTTTTCAAGATAATATTGCACTAGAACTGGCAGTGAAGCTGATGTATATCCCCCTATAGGCTCTGTCACTAGGTCATTAAAATGTCATATCATCACGATAATGTCTGGGAAACACAATTATTCCCTGATAATATTGAAAAAAAATCTGATCAAACCAACAATTGCAGGTGCACAGATTCTTATAAAAGTAGCATCTGTGCATAATTTCTGAAAAATTGGATCATGTATGACTGAATAAACCTCTAAAAATAATATAGCTTACAGATGGACCGACAGACAAGATTTTTCCAGTATACCTTACTTCATTGTGGGGGTGTAATTATTGTTAAACTTTTATTGATGTTACATATAGAGTTGCATTTTTTTTTAAAATACATGTACTTTTCAAAATCTCAGCATGTGGTTCATTTTGATTAAGGCATAACAGCTGATATCAGACAGTTGATAAAACAAAATTGTCAATAAAAAGCACTATGACATACCTTATTACAATAAAAGCAGCAATAGCCACCCCAATAATTACGAGTACCATGATAGTAACCCCTATACCAAGTCCTACATTTCCTCCTGTAAATAAATAAATAAATACATAAATAAATGAAAAAATAAAAATAATTACAATATAAATAAAAATGAATCAATCAATCAGAAAAAATAATAATAAATAAATAAATGTGTAAATAAATAAATAAATTAATAAAAAGAATAATATAAATAAAAATAAATCAATCAATCAGAACAAATACTAATAAATAAATAAATAAATAAATAAATGTGTAAAAAAAAATAAATAAATAAAAAGAAATTAAATAAATAAAAAGAAATTAATAAAAAGAATAATGTAAATAAAAATAAATCAATCAATCAGAAAAATACTAATAAAAAATAAATAAATAAATAAATAATAATAAATGTGTAAATAAATAAATTAATTAGTTAATAAATAAGTAAATGTGTAAATAAATAAATAAATAAATAAAAAGAATAATAAAAATAAATCAATCAATCAGAACAAATACTAATAAATAAATAAATAAATAAATAAATAAAAGCAAATAACTACATGTAAATAAATAAAAAACAACGCTGCATATGTCAAATGATTTTAAAACAGAGAACAAAAGAATTATCATTATAATCATGAATTGTCTGTGATACATCTAATTACAGTATGAAATTGTTCTTACCGGTATTTAAAATTTTGAATTCTTGGTAAAATATGAAACACATTTACCATGACACAAGAAGTTACATACAGATGCTGATCATGACCGTTAGAGGTACACCTGGTCAAAAAATGTTGCATGACAATATTAAAAAATGGGTCAAAGACTCAATGGGCCGGGTTGCCATTAAGTCAGGTGCACATCTTTGATAATCTTTTGATATATACAGTACAAAGTAACTAAGTTTCAAAGTCTGGAAAAATGGAAAACAAATCTTGAAATATTTCCATAAATTAAAGTCAGGTGCACATCTTAAATATATATAGAAACATTCTGTGAAGTTTCAAGGTTTTTGGTTGAAAACTGTAGATGGAGTTAAGTTCACAAAGTTGGTACCCTATTTTTCCAGCCCAACCGCCCGCCTGCCCGACATTCACCATACTATAAACCGAATTTGCACTCCATGCAACCTGGCCAATTATATTTTCTTAATTAACCTTGTTTTGCAAACTTTTGAAAAATTTCTGTAATAAAGACTTACCAGTTTGACGTTTACTTGTTGCTGAAAAAAATAAGAAAAGAAGAATACAATTAATCTTCATGCCTTAAAAATTTATTTCAATAATAAAACCTAGGAGTATAACATTTCAAGCAAAATATGTTAAAAGGATTAAAGAATCAACATAATGAAATAAATTAAAAACCAGAATGAATTATGGTTTTCATCATTTAACTACAACTTTTTTCTCTTCCCTACCAGGGCATTAAAAAAACTGATGAAGCATTTCATGGCAGGCATGACACTTTAAAAGAAACCTACCTGTGAATTGCCCTGACTGAGTGCACAGCAAAGATCAAAATATCTGCCACTTTAGTTATGGCCGATGATGTATCTATATAAAAACTTTGGAACTGACAAGTCGGGTTAGACATGTGAACTTCCACCATGCAGAAAAGTGAGTAAGCATCTCCTGTTTAGCTAGCTACACCCCCCATGTGACTGTGTAATCAAAATTGTGTGAAAGGAACATGCTACAATGGGATGTCAAGTATATCCAGGGCAATCCTGATGATACCATTTTCGGAAACGAAAACTTTCACCCATGAAATTTTGTCCTCATGAAACAGGAAAAAAGTTAATCCTAGGTTACCAGTTAAAAAGTTGGTTTACACTATAAGAAGATCACTGTACCTTGTGAAGCGGTAATAAATTGTATTTGAGTTGAGTTTGTACTCGCCATAAACTCGTTAGCTGCTGTGACATAAATACTGTACATGGACTGAAAACTCAACCCTCTCAATACATAACTGGTCGAGTTTGTTGTAACCTGAAAAGGAAAACAGAATCAATTTAATACCTAAGGCAATTGCAACTATCAATGTTTACAAAATATGTGAAGGATTACTGTAGATTGGGAAATTTTTGCGTCATCTAATTTTCGCGTGAACACACTTTAATATTTATTAGCGTCTTTTAATTTTCACGTGATCGCGACTCTGTAGTTATAATTTTAATTACTGCTTTTTTTCGCGACTTATTCCACTAGCGAATTTATGCCAAAAAAAAAAACAATTGCAAAAATTTCCCAATTTACAGGATATTAAAATGTGGTTCATAATTTATCTAGTAAGTGAAATATGAAAATAAATGGAAAGCTGGAGTGGTTTGACGGTGCTTTATGCCCAAGTAATAAATTTGTTCACTTAAAACAAAGTGGTTCTTTAAAGGAAAAATGCTACTACACAAAGAATACCACAGACCTCGGCAATAGAACTGACAAATTTTCTCCGAGTTGCATTTAAAACTAGGGGATGAAAGGTGCTGTACTCTGTAAACCTTCACTTGGCTATGGAAAATATAACGTTTAATGGTATTACAGTTATATTAATTTATCACATTGAAACTTACAATGGCAACCACATAAACCCCCTCTTTCTTAAAGCAACCTGTTAATTAATACATGTTTAAAACAAAGCCCTAGGAACTCTATTTTTAATTTTGTTATATAGTGATTTCGTTATATTGCTATATATAGACTTATATACAGAAAAGGTCTGGCCAAATAATTGATTTTGTTCTATCTATGTATTTGTGTTAAGAGTGTTTGCTATGTTCGTGTTTTACTGTAATGTTTTTATTTCTGCTAGCTCATCTCAACTTAATAAACCTCTATATAAAAACCACTTGTCTCATATAAAGTCCATATTTTAGGTCTCATGGGTGGTCGTTATATACAGGTTTTACTGTATAGAGATATAATTACATTTTTTGTATCTATGATCCCATAGACATAATTTTTTGATGTCATATTAGCTGACGTCATATTGTGCAGAGCTTAGTCACCAGCGGTTGCCATTGGCAATCAGCTGTGTTCCGCTTTTAGATTAATCCGCCATTTTTTGTTTTAATGCGCTGGTTTTTTGTTTCATGTGTATAATTTAAAGATTACATGAATGTTATGAATATTGAACTTATTTTTTTATTTAATTATAAGGAATGATTGTAATTTTTTTCTATCTATGGGGTCACAGACAAAATTATTTGGTACACGCGTATGCATAAACCTCTTCATGGTTTTATGCCGCGTGCACCAAATAATTTTGTCTATGACCCCATAGATAGAAAAAAAATTACAATCATTCCTTAAGTGTAAAATAATAAAGCTTTAAAATATTCTTTTATTTATTTATTTATTAATTTAGTATTATCTGTGTCAATCTATGTATTCAAATATTTATTTCAATCACCTATTATATATGTATATATAAATTTTATAATACAGTAAAACCTCGTTATAATGCCCCTCGATACCTTTGCCACCTTGCTTATCGCCACACTTTTCTGAAGTCCCAAAATCCATTTTGTTTATGTTTTTCTTTATCTGCCCCCCGATTTATCGCCAAACCCCTTTATAACGCCAAAATTTGACTGAACAAATGGTGGCAATGAATCGAGGTTTTACTGTACATCTTTACCATAGTATTTTCTCAATTTTTCCATTAATTTATTGATTAATTATTTCATTCATTAATTCATTCATTCATTCATTCATTCATTCATTAATTCATTCATTCATTCATTCATTCATTCATTCATTCATTCATTTACCTTTTTAAAACTATTTGATCCCTGTTGTTTATAGTAAATGTTGTATTCTTTTATTGTTGCCCACGTCTTTGGTTTTGTCCACTTTAGGAATAAAGTGTTGCCTTCTACCATTTCCACATGGAGATCTACAGGTGGTGGTGGTCGGATATCTGTAAAATATACATGATATAGGCTTACACAGATTACATATTATTATACCTCATTAGAAAATTACGACACTATCTGTAATTTGATTGAATCGTTGGATCATGTGATCAGGGTGGAGAAAACATTGTGTATCCCTCTGAAAACATCATATCCCATCTCTTCGGAACATACCATGACATCACAATGATATATGACGTCATTGATGGAGAAATGGTCACGAGGTTCTCATGGTTCTAGTGTTTGCCTCCGATGAGTTCCAATAGGAGAAAAAGCAATGAATGGGAGAAGGAATGATGTTTGCAGGCTGTCTTTTTTTAAATATTTTTCTGTCTTTCTTATTACAATGGTTACCTTTGGGTATAATAAACAATTTATTGCCTTTGTTTGAGGGAGATATGAACATTTGTTCACCCTTAGCAAGTCACATTTCCCTCAGGCTTCATCCTTGGGAAATATGACTTGTTGTGGGTGAACAAATGTTCATATCTCCCTCAAGTAAATATTTAAGTTTACATACATGCATGTACATAAAATTGTTCATTTTCACATTCTGGTCTTATATGTACATGGACATCCTCCATGCCTATGGACAGGTCTGAAAAGTTCAGTCTGTTTCCATGGATATGTTGGAAAAAGTTCCAGCCTTTTACTGAGTAATTCCATTTAAAACATTCCAGCATTTTCCATGGACGTAACTATCAATGGAAACTCCATGGAAAAGCATGTATGTGGGACAATGCATGCTTTCCAATGCATACGCTCTCACTAAAAACTCACTGTCCACACTGACCTCTAAATAATTTCAAAACTTACTTTGTACAAACAGACTCCTAGAATATGCTGGGTGACTTTTACCAAATGAGTTGGCTGCTACAACCCAGATCTGGTAACTAACACGGATATGGATATCTTTGAAGGCATAATACAATATCTTCTTATTCTGAAATAAAAGAAAAATATTCTAAAACTAATAGTAGAGTTAGTTTAGTAGAATGGCATGTCCTGAGACAGGAGTGGAGTGGGATGGAGTGTCCTGAGACAGGAGTGGAGTGAAATGGAGTGTCCTGAAACAGGAGTGGAGTGGAAGACAGGAGTGGAGTGAAATGGAGTGTTCTGAGACAGGAGTGGAGTGGAAGACAGGAGTGGAGTGGAATGGAGTGTCCTGAGACAGGAGTGGAGTGGAAGACAGGAGTGGAGTGAAATGGAGTGTTCTGAGACAGGAGTGGAGTGGAAGACAGGAGTGGAGTGAAATGGAGTGTTCTGAGACAGGAGTGGAGTGGAAGACAGGAGTGGAGTGGAATGGAGTGTCCTGAGACAGGAGTGGAGTGGAAGACAGGAGTGGAGTGAAATGGAGTCTCCTGAGACAGGAGTGGAGTGGAAGACAGGAGTGGAGTGGAATGGAGTGTCCTGAGACAGGAGTGGAGTGGAAGACAGGAGTGGAGTGGAATGGAGTGTCCTGAGACAGGAGTGGAGTGGAAGACAGGAGTGGAGTGGAATGGAGTGTCCTGACACAGGAGTGGAGTGGAAGACAGGAGTGGAGTGAAATGGAGTGTTCTGAGACAGGAGTGGAGTGGAATGGAGTGTCCTGAAACAGAAGTTGAGTGGAATGGAGTGTCCTGAAACAGGAGTGGAGTGGAAGACAGGAGTGGAGTGAAATGGAGTGTTCTGAGACAGGAGTGGAGTGGAATGGAGTGTCCTGAGACAGGAGTGGAGTGGAAGACAGGAGTGGAGTGAAATGGAGTGTTCTGAGACAGGAGTGGAGTGGAAGACAGGAGTGGAGTGGAATGGAGTGTCCTGACACAGGAGTGGAGTGGAAGACAGGAGTGGAGTGAAATGGAGTGTTCTGAGACAGGAGTGGAGTGGAATGGAGTGTCCTGAAACAGAAGTTGAGTGGAATGGAGTGTCCTGAAACAGAGTGGAGTGGAAGACAGGAGTGGAGTGAAATGGAGTGTTCTGAGACAGGAGTGGAGTGGAATGGAGTGTCCTGAAACAGAAGTTGAGTGGAATGGAGTGTCCTGAAACAGAAGTTGAGTGGAATGGAGTGTCCTGAGACAGGAGTGGAGTGGAAGACAGGAGTGGAGTGAAATGGAGTGTTCTGAGACAGGAGTGGAGTGGAATGGAGTGTCCTGAGACAGGAGTGGAGTGGAAGACAGGAGTGGAGTGAAATGGAGTGTTCTGAGACAGGAGTGGAGTGGAAGACAGGAGTGAGTGAAATGGAGTGTTCTGAGACAGGAGTGGAGTGGAAGACAGGAGGGAGTGAAATGGAGTGTTCTGAGACAGGAGTGGAGTGGAATGGAGTGTCCTGAGACAGGAGTGGAGTGGAAGACAGGAGTGGAGTGAAATGGAGTGTTCTGAGACAGGAGTGGAGTGGAAGACAGGAGTGGAGTGGAATGGAGTGTCCTGACACAGGAGTGGAGTGGAAGACAGGAGTGGAGTGAAATGGAGTGTTCTGAGACAGGAGTGGAGTGGAATGGAGTGTCCTGAAACAGAAGTTGAGTGGAATGGAGTGTCCTGAAACAGGAGTGGAGTGGAAGACAGGAGTGGAGTGAAATGGAGTGTTCTGAGACAGGAGTGGAGTGGAATGGAGTGTCCTGAAACAGAAGTTGAGTGGAATGGAGTGTCCTGAAACAGAAGTTGAGTGGAATGGAGTGTCCTGAGACAGGAGTGGAGTGGAAGACAGGAGTGGAGTGAAATGGAGTGTTCTGAGACAGGAGTGGAGTGGAATGGAGTGTCCTGAGACAGGAGTGGAGTGGAAGACAGGAGTGGAGTGAAATGGAGTGTTCTGAGACAGGAGTGGAGTGGAAGACAGGAGTGGAGTGAAATGGAGTGTTCTGAGACAGGAGTGGAGTGGAAGACAGGAGTGGAGTGAAATGGAGTGTTCTGAGACAGGAGTGGAGTGGAATGGAGTGTCCTGAGACAGGAGTGGAGTGGAAGACAGGAGTGGAGTGAAATGGAGTGTTCTGAGACAGGAGTGGAGTGGAAGACAGGAGTGGAGTGAAATGGAGTGTTCTGAGACAGGAGTGGAGTGGAATGGAGTGTCCTGAGACAGGAGTGGAGTGGAAGACAGGAGTGGAGTGAAATGGAGTGTTCTGAGACAGGAGTGGAGTGGAAGACAGGAGTGGAGTGGAATGGAGTGTCCTGACACAGGAGTGGAGTGGAAGACAGGAGTGGAGTGAAATGGAGTGTTCTGAGACAGGAGTGGAGTGGAATGGAGTGTCCTGAAACAGAAGTTGAGTGGAATGGAGTGTCCTGAAACAGGAGTGGAGTGGAAGACAGGAGTGGAGTGAAATGGAGTGTTCTGAGACAGGAGTGGAGTGGAATGGAGTGTCCTGAAACAGAAGTTGAGTGGAATGGAGTGTCCTGAAACAGAAGTTGAGTGGAATGGAGTGTCCTGAGACAGGAGTGGAGTGGAAGACAGGAGTGGAGTGAAATGGAGTGTTCTGAGACAGGAGTGGAGTGGAATGGAGTGTCCTGAGACAGGAGTGGAGTGGAAGACAGGAGTGGAGTGAAATGGAGTGTTCTGAGACAGGAGTGGAGTGGAAGACAGGAGTGGAGTGAAATGGAGTGTTCTGAGACAGGAGTGGAGTGGAAGACAGGAGTGGAGTGAAATGGAGTGTTCTGAGACAGGAGTGGAGTGGAATGGAGTGTCCTGAGACAGGAGTGGAGTGGAAGACAGGAGTGGAGTGAAATGGAGTGTTCTGAGACAGGAGTGGAGTGGAAGACAGGAGTGGAGTGAAATGGAGTGTTCTGAGACAGGAGTGGAGTGGAATGGAGTGTCCTGAGACAGGAGTGGAGTGGAAGACAGGAGTGGAGTGAAATGGAGTGTCCTGAGACAGGAGTGGAGTGGAAGACAGGAGTGGAGTGAAATGGAGTGTTCTGAGACAGGAGTGGAGTGGAAGACAGGAGTGGAGTGAAATGGAGTGTTCTGAGACAGGAGTGGAGTGGAAGACAGGAGTGGAGTGAAATGGAGTGTTCTGAGACAGGAGTGGAGTGGAATGGAGTGTCCTGAGACAGAAGTTGAGTGGAATGGAGTGTCCTGAGACAGGAGTTGAGTGGAATGGAGTGTCCTGAGACAGGAGTGGAGTGGAAGACAGGAGTGGAGTGGAAGACAGGAGTGGAGTGAAATGGAGTGTCCTGAGACAGGAGTGGAGTGGAAGACAGGAGTGGAGTGAAATGGAGTGTTCTGAGACAGGAGTGGAGTGGAAGACAGGAGTGGAGTGGAATGGAGTGTCCTGAGACAGGAGTGGAGTGGAAGACAGGAGTGGAGTGAAATGGAGTGTCCTGAGACAGGAGTGGAGTGGAAGACAGGAGTGGAGTGGAATGGAGTGTCCTGAGACAGGAGTGGAGTGGAAGACAGGAGTGGAGTGAAATGGAGTGTTCTGAGACAGGAGTGGAGTGGAAGACAGGAGTGGAGTGAAATGGAGTGTCCTGAGACAGGAGTGGAGTGGAAGACAGGAGTGGAGTGAAATGGAGTGTTCTGAGACAGGAGTGGAGTGGAAGACAGGAGTGGAGTGGAATGGAGTGTCCTGAGACAGGAGTGGAGTGGAATGGAGTGTCCTGAGACAGGAGTTGAGTGGAATGGAGTGCCCCGAGATAGGAGTGGAGTGGAATGGAGTGTCCTGAGACAGGAGTGGAGTGGAATGGAGTGTCCTGAGACAGGAGTGGAGTGGAATGGAATGTCCTGAGATAGGAGTGGAGTGAAATGGAGTGTCCTGAGACAGGAGTGGAGTGGAATGGAGTGTCCTGAGACAGGAGTGGAGTGGAATGGAATGTCCTGAGACAGGAGTGGAGTGGAAGACAGGAGTGGAGTGAAATGGAGTGTTCTGAGACAGGAGTGGAGTGGAAGACAGGAGTGGAGTGAAATGGAGTGTTCTGAGACAGGAGTGGAGTGGAAGACAGGAGTGGAGTGGAATGGAGTGTCCTGAGACAGGAGTGGAGTGGAATGGAGTGTCCTGAGACAGGAGTTGAGTGGAATGGAGTGCCCCGAGATAGGAGTGGAGTGGAATGGAGTGTCCTGAGACAGGAGTGGAGTGGAATGGAGTGTCCTGAGACAGGAGTGGAGTGGAATGGAATGTCCTGAGATAGGAGTGGAGTGAAATGGAGTGTCCTGAGACAGGAGTGGAGTGGAATGGAGTGTCCTGAGACAGGAGTGGAGTGGAATGGAATGTCCTGAGATAGGAGTGGAGTGGAATGGAGTGTCCTGAGACAGGAGTGGAGTGGAATGGAGTGTCCTGAGACAGGAGTGGAGTGGAATGGAGTGTCCTGAGACAGGAAGGGAGTGGAATGGAGTGTCCTGAGACAGGAGTGGAGTGGAATGGAGTGTCCTGAGACAGGAAGGGAGTGGAATGGAGTGTCCTGAGATAGGAGTGGAATGGAGTGTCCTGAGATAGGAGTAGAGTGGAATGGAGTGTCCTGAGACAGGAGTAGAGTGGAATGGAGTGTCCCGAGATAGGAGTAGAGTGGAATGGAGTGTCCTGAGAAAGGAGTAGAGTGGAATGGAGTGTCCTGAGACAGGAGTAGAGTGGAATGGAGTGTCCTGAGATAGGAGTAGAGTGAAATGGAGTGTCCTGAGACAGGAATTGAGTGGAAGACAGGAGTAGAGTGGAATGGAGTGTCCTGAGACAGAAGTTGAGTGGAATGGAGTGTCCTGAAACAGGAGTGGAGTGGAATGGAGTGTCCTGAGAAAGGAGTAGAGTGGAATGGAGTGTCCTGAGACAGGAATTGAGTGGAAGACAGGAGTAGAGTGGAATGGAGTGTCCTGAGACAGAAGTTGAGTGGAATGGAGTGTCCTGAAACAGGAGTGGAGTGGAATGGAGTGTCCTGAGACAGAAGTTGAGTGGAATGGAGTGTCCTGAAACAGGAGTGGAGTGGAATGGAGTGTCCTGAGATAGGAGTGGAGTGGAATGGAATGTCCTGAGACAGGAGTAGAGTGGAATGGAGTGTCCTGAGACAGGAGTAGAGTGGAATGGAGTGTCCTGAGATAGGAGTAGAGTGAAATGGAGTGTCCTGAGACAGGAATTGAGTGGAAGACAGGAGTAGAGTGGAATGGAGTGTCCTGAGACAGAAGTTGAGTGGAATGGAGTGTCCTGAAACAGGAGTGGAGTGGAATGGAGTGTCCTGAGAAAGGAGTAGAGTGGAATGGAGTGTCCTGAGACAGGAATTGAGTGGAAGACAGGAGTAGAGTGGAATGGAGTGTCCTGAGACAGAAGTTGAGTGGAATGGAGTGTCCTGAAACAGGAGTGGAGTGGAATGGAGTGTCCTGAGACAGAAGTTGAGTGGAATGGAGTGTCCTGAAACAGGAGTGGAGTGGAATGGAGTGTCCTGAGATAGGAGTGGAGTGGAATGGAATGTCCTGAGACAGGAGTGGAGTGGAATGGAGTGTCCTGAGATAGGAGTGGAGTGGAATGGAGTGTCCTGAGACAGGAGTGGAGTGGAATGGAGTGTCCTGAGATAGGAGTGGAGTGGAATGGAGTGTCCTGAGATAGGAGTGGAGTGGAATGGAGTGTCCTGAGATAGGAGTGGAGTGGAATCGAGTGTCCTGAGATAGGAGTGGAGTGGAATCGAGTGCCTGGGTGAAACACCAACCTTCCAGAGTAGAATGCCAGAGTACTAGAGAACACTCGAGTCATTCACCAGCTGCAGGATCACTCGAGTCATTCACTAGCTGCAGGATTACTCAAGTCATTCCAAGCCCGAGTGCACAACCTCCTCAAATAAAACCAGCACCACCTGTTGTTTTATCCTGTTTTTAACCTGTTATTTTTGTACTAATGTTGTTGACCATGCGCATCAAGTGGCAAAATCTTTGACAAGACGAAGTTGGCCAGTAAGAGGAAGAAGAAGAAGAAATAGACGGTATCCTTCAGGATTGAAGTGAAATGAACATGATGAAGTATCCAGAGAAAACACTAGTTAAAATCCTTTCACTTATATTCTGGTGACCAATTCTGGAATGATGAAGAAAATTGGGCAATCTTTGAGGAAAACTACCAACTTAAGGCAAGTGAACTGAGAAATGTTCTCAAACTAGGAACTGCCAAAGTCTCATCTTAAATGTGTGAAATATAAAGAGAGGCAATGTGATTCATTAGCATAATTATGGCTATATAGGCCACAGCCCCTGTTTGTAGATAGAGTAATGCAACTAGGGTATGGCATAGAATTTGGAACTTAATCTAAAGACAACACAAATATTGTTCCCATGCAGCCTGAACTATGACAGAGCTATCTTTCACCCTTTTGTAAATGGGGCCAAGACCCTTGTTATAATTGTAAAAACATCATAATGGCCAAAATTGTGAAAAAGAAAAATAACATAAGTGAAAGAAAACTTCAAAATTTACTTTTTTTTAAGATAAATTTCAAACATTGATAAAAAAAACTCCAAAATTTACTTATTTTATTCAGATAAATTTCAAACATTGATAAAAAAAACTCCAAAATTTACTTATTTTATTCAGATAAATTTCAAATATTGATAGAAAACTCCAAAATTTACTTTTTTATGAAGATAAATATCAAACATTGTGAATTTTGGCAAAGTGATTATGAAAAAACCATGAGATTTTGAATGTGAATGTGGCAGAAAATCTACCACCAATCCAAACCTACCAATCAAGACCCTTGTATTACACTAAATGTTACATATACATGTAACTTGACCTCAGAATGCTTGTATAATGGCCTGTGATTTAAAAGAAATATTACACTAGGGGTTTAAAAATAAAAATTTAAATTAATATTTTTTAATACAATTTTCATAGATTTTTCATAGATTTTAGTACGTAACAGCTGATTATATTTATTTTGTAACCATGATAACATATATTTAGTATATAACCATGATAACATATACTAAAATTTCACATTTTATATGAATGTCATCGTTCTTAACTGTGCAATGAAATATCTGTTTACTTTAATGGAATTAAAAATATTGTAAAAATACTAAAAACACAAACATATGTATGTCAGTGATTGAAAACTGAAATGTCAAAAATACCATTAAAAAATCCTTAAGTTCAGAAATTGACAGAAAATATTTATCTAATGGTTATTTTGACAGCTTTTTCAAGATAAAAGTGACTCAAAATAATTGAAAACTTGTAAAATTATACATCAAAAACAGCATCAAATTTCCAAATAAAAAAATATATAGAAGACTGACAATCAAAACTATTAGCATATACTCTTTCATTGTATGTACAGTCAAACCTGTCTATAAAGAGCAAATGGGGTAAATTTTACTGGCCTTTAAAAGCAGGTGCCCCTTATATAGAGGTGGCTCTTTAAGGCAGGTTGGACTGTATATTAAATCTGAACTAAATTGGTGGATAACTCTGTATCTTGAATTTAGCTAGTTCCATTTTTTTCTATTTATGCAGTGTTATAGTAATTGTGGCCATCTTGGAAGACAGATCAGGTTAGTTTTCAAACAGACGCTTATTCTAAATCATTATATTCTTATCTATCCTGAGGGACCTTAAACACCAAATGTTATACTAATTCTTTCATAGAAAAAGTTTACGATTACATGGATGGATAGATGGATGGATGAATAGTCATATGCATGCCATCCTTGATGCCAAGTTCCTTTGATCCTAGAAAACTCTATATAAATGTAAAATTTTATCTACCCAGGGACCTTCAACATCAAATATAATACTAATTGGTACAATTTGTCAAAGAAGATTAAAGTTTAAGATTACATGGATTGATGGATAGATGGATGGATGGACTTATACATGCCTGCCATAGCATAAAAACTCAAATCGATAATTTTTCAAAATGTAAAAAGATTAAATTTTAAGATAACTGAATGAATGGATGGACAGATATGAAAAACCTCAAATCTGTATTTCTTTTATAATTGTCAGAAGTTTAAGGTTTCCAATTAAATTGACAGATGGATGGATGGGTGGATAGATGGATTGATAGATGAATGGATGGAAAAATGGATATATAGATATGCACATGCCTACCATAACATAGAAAAAATACAAATACATGTATATATGTTTTTATATGTCAGAGATTAAAGTTTACAATTACATTGATGGATGGACATGAACCACCTGTCATAACATCTATATCTATATATTAGATTTTCTTTTATATGTCCTCCTTCTTTATCAATAAAAGTGGGAGGTCATGGGTTTGATCCCTGGCCAGGTCTGACCCAAGACTTGAAAATGGGTAGTGACCCCGTTCTTTTGCCAAGCACTCTGCATTATGAAATGAAATTCACGGTTCTTTCGGATGGAAACTTAAAATAAATGAGGTCCCGTGTCACAGTGGGCTTGGCACGCTAAAGAATTCTGCTGTATAATGCTATCAGCGCAACACACAGGCAAAATTTCTGCACCTTTGTCTATAGCTGGTGATGTCTCGATATAAGTGAAATATTCTTGACTGGGATGTTTAACACCATTACTCAACTCAACTCTTTATCAATTAGAAGAATCTTGATTTATGATAAAATTTTACTGGCCTTTTAAAGCAGGTGGTTCTTATATAGAAGTAGCATTTAAGGCAAAGTTCGAGTTCAGTTTTCTTTTATATATCAGCAGTGGTTTAAATAAAGGCAGCAAGGCAACGGAAGGCTACTTTTTTGGATTTGGCTAAAGTTTGTTGCCTACTTCCAATTACATATACTTCACATTCTCTAAATATGTTTTACATGTTTTAGGATACATATTACTCCATGCTTGCTGTCTACTTTGAGAAATTTGTCTTCTACTTGAAAATTTACTGAAATGACTGAATTATCAGAAGATTTGTGATGGATGGATGAATGGATGCATGCATGCATGGATAAATGAATAGATGGATGGATGGATGGAGGAATGGACAAATGAACAGATGGATGGATGGATGAATGGAGGAATGGATGGACAAACATGCCTGCCATAACATGAAAAAATTTAAAAGCTATAGTTCTTTTATGTTTTCTATTTCTTTATCAATTAAGAAAATTCTAGATTTCTGTCAAAAAGGGGATAGTTGTCAGACAGGAGGTGTGTAAAAGAAACTGTCATACCCTAGGTAGAAAATAAGAAATATAATGTGTATGTTAAATTAAAACATTGATTTACAGCTGGTTTAAGGTGCTAATGGACAACTGTGAATAATATCCTTCAAAATTATCAAGGAATTGACAGGTACATGAAACTGTAGAAAAATTTGCTGCAACATGAGACAATGTGAGAAAAACACGTCAATCATTTTCTTCTTTATTTAAAATACAAAATCTTGCTAACACATAATCATGTCCACTCCCTGGTCAGGCACAGCATCAGTGGTCAGTGATTACAGAAAGGGAAGTCATAGATGTGATACTTGGTCAGGTCACACATTAAGACTTTCATTTTGAGATGCTGCTTCCTCATCTTGCACTCAGCATAGAGAGGCAGGGCTCAATTTTGTCTACTAAAATGGCGGCCAAATCAACCTTGAATTGTGTTTGGCCACCTAAAATTGAAAACAAAGCATCGACTTGTTCCTTAAAAACTTACAAAAATGAGTATTTCAAAGAGCAATAACTCTGTCAAAATAACAGGTAAATCGATTTTATAAAGATACATGCCAAATATAGTTCATATGTCTCATTAAATAATGGAAAAAACTGTTACAAAGGTGAAATTTCAAAGGGCCATAACTGAAGTTCAAAGTAAACAAAATCTTGCACAAGTTCAAATTGACTTGTAAGTCAACTTTATAAAAGTATATACATACCATATCTCAACAAAAAAAGTAAATAAATCTGGAAATCTGTTTAGAGACAGGATGGAAAGACAGAAAAACAGATTGGAAAAGACAGATAAACACACAGACAGATAGAGGGAAATCCTATGGTCCATTTTTTTAATGGGAGTGGGCTAAAAATATTAATTTACAAGACCTAATTCACAGAATACATAAATAAATATTTGAAAAAAAAATTAAAATAGATTTTCAAAAATATTGTTTTTTGTTTGAATTTAAATGTCATTATGATAACAGAATTTAAATAAAAGTGAAAGTATAAGATAAAATTTGATAAAATATTCATTTTTGTTTGAATTTTAAATTTTTTTATGTTTTAACAGATTTTGAGTAAAAGTGAAAAGTATAAAAATTTCCACTTACCACTGAGTGTTCCTGAGATTCTGGAGAACCAGTATAGTTATAATGTACTTCATAGTAATCTACTTTATCTGCGTTTTCCAGTGGCGGACTCCAGGACACCTCTATTTCATCATTTTTAAGTTTACTGAGGACTTGATTGGGTGGGGAAGGTATTTTACCTGAAAAGAATTTAAAAATATTTATGACTAATATATTTCTATTTGTACAGATTACGTGCATGCTTTTTAATTATCTCAGAAAGCGGGATATGAAAAAGGTGTGCACAAAACAATTTTTGCTGAAAATGAAAAGTTGACATTTTAAAATACTTACAACTAAAACATTTACAAAAATAACCAAAAAAAAAATTATGAACATAGTCCATGAAGTGGTGGTTTTCTCCATTTTTTTTCTAGTGGTGTTCATTTCTTTTTATGTAGATTAGAAAGAGTAATAACACTCAAAAATGAAACTTTAGCAAATATTTTATTTCAACTTAATTCAATTGAATATTCACTGCCTGATCATATGACAATGCAAAAATAAAATATGCAAATACATGTATCTTAAAACTATAACAAGAGGCCCATGGGCCTTACCGCTTACCTGTGAACTTGATCTTTGAACCCATGAGGTTAATTTATATATCAAAATGATCATAAGGCTAATATTCTATCTAATATACAATACAAAAAGTTTAAAGTTTTTGAGATAAAAAATCATTTCAGTACTTGTTTGTATCTGTGACCTTGACCTTTGAACCCATGACCTTCATTCATATATCAAAATGACCATTGTACTATTACCTACAATATTTCAATATACATGCCTATACAAAAAGTTAATAGTTTTGCAGATAATTAACTATTTCAGTATTCATTTGCATCTGTATCCTTGACCTTTGAACCAATAGCCTTCATTCATATATCAAAATGGTTGTAAGGCTAATTCCTACAATATTCTAATATACATGCATATAAAAAAAGTTTATAGTTTCCAAGATAATTAACCATTTAGGTATTTATTTGCATCTGTGACCTTGACCTTTGAACCCATGAGCTTCATTCATATATCAAAATTATCGTTAGGATAATACATACAATATTTCAATATACATCTCTCTACAAAAAATTTATAGTTTTTGAGATAAAAAATCATTTCAGTACTTGTTTACATCTGTGACCTTGACCTTTGAACCCATGACCTTTATTTAAGAAATGATTGTAAATTTTTTTCTATCTATGGGGTCATAGACAAAATTATTTGGTGCACGCGGCATAAAACCGCGAAGCGGTTTATGCATACGCGTGCACCAAATAATTTTGTCTATGACCCCATAGATAGAAAAAAAATTACAATCATTCCTTATAATTAAATTCAAAAATAAGTTCAATATTCATAACATTCATGTAATCTTTAAATTATACACATGAAACAAAAAACCAGCGCATTAAAAAAAAAAAAATGGCGCATTAATCTAAAAGCGGAACACAGCTGATTGCCAATGGCAACCGCCGGTAGCTCTGCACAATATGACGTCAGCTAATATGACGTCAAAAAATTCTGTCTATGGGATCATAGATACAAAAAATTTACAACACTGGATAGTATTGAAATCTAATTATTCATATATCAAAATGACCATCCTGCCACTACCTATAATATTCTAGTATACATGCCTATACAAAAAGTTCATAGTTTTGCAGATAATTAACTATTTTGGTATAGTTGTACATCTGTGACCTTGAACTTTGAACCCACGACCTTGATCTATGTATCAAAATGATCGTCATGTCAATACCTACAAATAACTGAAAATCCTACACCATTATCACCAGAAATGTTAAAAAAAGAGCATTTTTTATCAAAGGTCAAACTGGGACATGACCTTGACGTTTGACCTTGACATCAATTGGAAGAAAATCGCAAGACAAGATCAACACTGAAAACTCCATACAATTATCTTCAGCTGTTATGAAGTTATAACAATAAATGTCTCATTTTAAAAAATTACGTAATTTTATGCAAAAAACGCGTAACCTATTTTTCGTCCAATTTTCATGAAAAACACAATTTTGATGTTCCTAGGTATCCTGAATCCAAATATCCAATCAAAATTTTCCTGCGCCTTTTGGTTTCAGAGAAGAAGATCTTTTTGTCTTTTAGCTATTTATAGTAACGGCAGCCATATTGTTGGGTGTGGTCAAATCCCGAACACAATTTTGAAAGCCTGTTACCAAGGCACAATAGTCACTAAGTTTCATCAATTTTGGCCCAGTAGTTTTGGAGGAGAAGATTAAAATGTAAAGTTTATGCACGACGCACGGCGGTGATAGATTGCAATAGCTCATCTGAGCCTTTCGGCTCAGGTGAGCTAATTATGATGATGACAAAAAAATTCCAATAAATAGTAATGTATTCAAAGTTTAGAAAAACTTTGCTAGTAAAACAATGATTTCATGGTATCACACTTACTATGTCCCTCTTCAGCACATTGTATCATTTTGGCTGTATCTGTGACACATTCTACAATACTAGCACTGGTAATATCTGGTAATCGTCCCTTACAGAAAGGCATACAGAATTCTGTTATACCAGCTTTCCTACAACATGGACCATGATCTTTTCTATCTGTAGTACAAAATACAAAGATTTCAATTACTGAACAAAACAAGTTCAATTTTAAACCTAGAGATGGTTTGTAACCCCCCTCCTACCAACACTACCTTGTCACAGTTAGGTAATTTAATTTTCAATTCCTTTCAAAATTCTTAATATGGCATTACAGCAGACATGTAACTTAAATTTCAAGTCCTTTTAAAATCCTTAATAAGGCATTTATTTCGATTTTGTTTTACCATTTTTATAGTCAGCTTTTTAGGTTTTAACTTTTTTTAAATGGTAAAACTGAGCTTGGTGTTAATGAAAGAACCATAAAAATTTTCAATCATGAATTGGCCCAATATTGGCTTCATATACAGGGCTTCGATTATTCACTTGTCCACTCATCCTGACAGGTGAAATGTGCACTGGGACGAGTGATGTTGTTATTGCACTTGTCACGTAGCCAAGTTAAATTTATCAGACATATACATCATGGGCTTGTTACAATTAATAACCAACAGACAATTTAGTGTAGGTCGGGAAAATCGTGTATAAGGAGGTCAATTGTAACGATCCGGACCCCTTTGTAAAAATCTTGCCGTTCTTCAACAAAATCATTTGAACGTTTGTATCATATGTGCAAACCATTTCGCATTCTGAAGTCATCTATTGTAACATAAAATCCAACCGATGTTTCGAGTATTTATATATTTGTCAGTCGTCTGTAAAAGTAAAGTATGTACATATATCACAATATTATCTTTTACACTTGTGGTGACTGTGCCAAGTTAAATTTCCAAGTGCCGAGTGGTTTTCTTATTCAACTAGGCACTGTGCCAAGTGGAATTAAAAATTCTATCTAAGGCCTGGTATATGGCTAAGCCAGACCACGGAGTAGAACACAACACCTTACAGAAGTACAGGTATGGTTTTTGGCTGGCACGAGACAAATTCATGTACGGTAATAATTACAGTAAACACTTACTTGCTGCACATGCTATGTAATATTCCAGATGATCCAGACATTTCCCATACTTCTCTGTGTTATTCATAAGTAGATCACCGTCCACCTCTGTATGGCATAAATCTAAACAATCTCCACTAATCTGGTACCTGATACAACACTGTCTCACTGAAATAAAACAAAAACATTTACTGTATGTAGAAAATCATTTATTATGACTTCAATCTGTCAAGGGTTGTGGGTTTGAACCTCACTCTGGACTTGGAAATTTTCTGAGATGGTTTCACAATTCTGTGTGACATAAATCTAAACAATCACCAGCAATCTGGTACTTGATACAACAATGTCTTACTGAAATAAAACAAAAACATTTACTGTAGAATCATTTATATTCATAGGATTAAAATTTCTTTGTTTTGTAATTTGAAAAAAAAATTGTTGGGAGATTTTGTCAAATGTGATGTATGAATAATAAACAAACATACTAATCCATGTCGGAATCACAATCCAGAAGCAAAGTAAAAACTTTGGAACTGACTAGTTAGGTTAGACACATGAGCTTCCACCAGGAAAGTAAGGACGCATGCTCAGGAAGGGTAAGCACTCCTGTTTAGCTAGCTACACCCGGCACATGTGTAATCAAAATTGTGTGAAAGAAACACCATGAACATGGAACTATGCGACTTTAAATATATCCTGGGCAATCCTGGACACAGAGACATCAAACCTATCAACAATACTGTGATGATGTCCATAAAACTGTTTGAGGGTCTTGATAAGCCTAGGATTGCAATATCCCTGAGTCAACAATTTATTTGCAAGCAGCTTGCTTCATTGTACAAAGTGAAAAAAAAAACATGTAAAGTTTGGTATAAAAGCACACTCATAGGAAGCAGATCAGAAATACTTGTACTTGCTGAAACGCACAAAATGTGTATAGATTAATCCAGAGGACTAAAAAGAAAAAACTGTCCCCTCGCAAACATAGCAAATATATATAAATGTTGTTGATGTAACATAAAAACAATCGACCAACCAAATACATTTAAATCTTTTTAATAAAGGTTTGTCATCAATTGTACTAATTTTAGCATATTTTGCAATGTTACAGTAGTACCAAAATTTATTTTGGTCCTTTGGTAATCTTTTGAACATTTTGAAAACAGTTTTGGTTTCATGGTTTTGGTACAAGCACTACTGGTGAGGAATTGTATTCTGAAACGGCCGTCTAGTGCTGTTTAATTAAAACTGGTATAATATATAATGACTACTGTGAAATCATTAATTTTCGTTGGGGCTCAATTTTCGTGGTTTTCGTGGACAGTCTGAACCACGAATTTACGACCACCACGAAATATTATCCACAAGTAAAAAGACAAGATAACTACCCGGTAATGGACATGTACCATATTTAATCGCATTCATAAATTACAACTAGCGTAACTCACATTTTCACACCAATACAAACTTTTTAGGAGGTGAAGATGTTTGGATGTCTTAATCTAATTGTGAAAATTATTTAAGTAAATAAATTATGTTTAATAAAAAAAAATATTTATATTTAAAAAAGTTTATTTTTAATTGGGAACTGGTCG
The DNA here is from genome assembly GCA_021292105.1 of Anadara kagoshimensis. Lineage (NCBI taxonomy): Eukaryota > Metazoa > Mollusca > Bivalvia > Arcoida > Arcidae > Anadara > Anadara kagoshimensis. Next base: position 40,757,174 of record CM037861.1, on the reverse strand, counting down.
GGATGAATAGGGACAGACAGGTTTCTAGCCGTAGCTTTCATCATCAATTATGGCCTGTCTCATTTAAATTCAAATCTGATTAACTAAATAAACATTTCAACAATCTATCAACTAACCTCCATTATGTTTAATATAACTAAATCAACAGTTTGTCTTGTAAAAACCGCACCTTCTTTCAACATTATACAGTATCGGTAAGAGCCGCCATTGTTACTCTCGTAAACAGCTGATTGGGTCATCAGAGGTCAATAATTAGAATTTTTAAAAAGTTGCCGATATCAAAGAAAAAAACAACTAATTTGCTTAAAGGGAATATGAACCATATTCTGATTGATGTGATATGAGTGAACTTATCAATCTGAATTAATTGCCGCTTAATTATCTAGTGTAACAGGTAGATATACTCTAGCCCGAGATTCCTCTGGCCCGAAATTTTTTTTTTTTTTTTATCTATTTCGGGCCAGAGATCGGGCTTCATTATTTTACATAACGTGATGCCGTTGAAATCCTACGGCAGGGTAAGATTTAATTTGGCGGATATGTTCACTTTATTTTCACGGGCATTGGGTAATGAACCAGTCAGATCGCTTACCTGAACCTTTATTCACAAGAATCCATCGAAAAAACTACGTGGCAACTCCGTTTTATATCCATTCCAGCCATATAAATCCAACACATCCTTCATCATCTCGCCATTTCTTATGTTATGATATTCAAATAACGCGAGATCTCGCGGGTTAAAGTCTCCCTTTTCAGATACACAAGTGTTGGAATGGATATAAAACGGAGTTGCCACGTAGTTTTTTCGATGGATTCTTGTGAATAAAGGTTCAGGTAAGCGATCTGACTGGTTCATTACCCAATGCCCGTGAAAATAAAGTGAACATATCCGCCAAATTAAATCTTACCCTGCCGTAGGATTTCAACGGCATCACGTTATGTAAAATAATGAAGCCCGATCTCTGGCCCGAAATTGATAAAAAAAAAAAAAAAAAATTTCGGGCCAGAGGAATCTCGGGCTAGATATACTCAGGCCAGGTATCACGTCATGTGTGAAGTCAATTGTTACTGATATACTAATCACAGGTAATTAACGCCTACCCTAGACTTGGTCATTAATCCGCGTCTCTAGATCTGTCACGGTCTATGGCTTTGGTAATCCCTAATTACTCATCCTATAACTGCCGATTAACAAACAAATCATCACTTTCTACCCGTTATCAATGTTCAAAGGACAAACTAGTTTTTGACATTTCAGTAAAACCACGAATTTACGTCCCAACGAAATGTTATTTTTTACAGATTCCACGAAAATTGGGCCCCACGAAAATAAAACCATTCACAGTAATTTAAATCTATTGTCAAATTAAATATTGACTCAGTGCATTAGGTGTCCCATTAATTTTACACTTATTTAAGTTCATCCCAATTTTTTTCAAATAATACATTTATTATAATTACCTGTTTCATTTATAGACTTTGGTGGTAAAGTAGGTAAGGGTGATGGCTGTGGATATTCATCTGTAAAAAACAAATAATTAAAATTCAATGGGTACAAAAACAAAAATTCAAATTCACAGTTTAAAACGAGTTTTCAGAGGACAGCAATGCTTGCTGATTGCAATCTAAAATACAGCAATTATTCATAGTATACTAGAAATCAATCACAAACAAAATTGGGGGGGGGGGGGGGGGGTGGGTTCAAATGATAATGGGGTTCGCCGCTGTACCACGTGGTCAATACCTCTTAACGTTTGTGCGGAACATTTTGGAAAACGTCAACGTCACAAATTCCCGGGATAACGTAGTTTTTACAGGAAAACGTCATATTGTGCGATTCCATGTCCATTGAAAACAAACGTTTCACAGACACAGTAGAAGGTATCACGTGGTACAGTGGCCAACCCCTTAAACCATAGTAAAAGTTGACTCTTTTATGACATCATGCTGAATACTGGTGTATATATACATGTAGATCTACAGAATTCACTGATCATGAAATAGTTAAAATGATTAAAAGTTTGATACTGTCTTGGTATCACAATCATTCCCTGACTAAGATTTTCTTCAATTAAACGAACATTAGCAAATTCTAAGAATGTTTTTTTAAAGAAAATCATAGTTAAGAAGTGATCATGAGATATTCCAGAGTTCCAAGTCTTGTTTTGATTCTAGCATTTCACCTATAGCTGGCAACATCTGAATGTAAAGTAACATATTCTTGACTGAGATCTAAATTCCCTTTCAATCAACCGATCAAAGTTGTATATCATTTTTGGTGTCTGACTGTAATTAACTTACTTGTAAGAGCCAAAATTCCCATATGATTTCCAAATTTGTTTTTTCCGTTACACTGATATTGTCCGTAATCCTCATCTTGAACATTATAAATTTTAAAATATGCTATAATTTTTCCGTTTTCCCAGTCAGTACTGTTATAAAACCTATGACGAGCATCCTGTACAATAACGTCCCCATCTTTCTTGGACCATTCAATGGCAGTCGGATGTCCTTTGAACACACATTTTAAGGTTGCGGTTAGTAACTGATTTGGTCTTTTAGAATCTCCAATGACTTCTACAATGTCTGGTTTATCTAAAATAGTGATAATTTTGATACTAAAAATCTCAAGACTAGTAAATCTGACAAAACAATGATGACAAGATATGCAGGAAAGGGAAAATAAACTGCAGCATCATAAACAAGTGATGAATACATCATGTACATGTAGAATAAATCACTTCCTATAGTACGTCGGAAAATCTCAATCCAAGTTCTAATACCTGGCATTTTTGGTCCATAAAAAGGTTTGCTGAGTTCAGTACCAAATGTATTAGAATGAGGGATGATAATTCCCTGTCTTATTTTTTAGCCATAATTACCAGATTGTCATTGATCAAGAAATGTAATTTACATGAACTTGCGACATCATTTTTTGGCTGTTCAAGTGTCTAGACATGCATGTCATGAGCAGCAGTTTTTTTTAGTTTCATTCAGGGTTAAAAAAAAATTAAAATAGGATTTTCATAAAATGGAAATTACTACATTCTATATACAGACCTGTCAACCCTCTGGAATACTTGTCAGTATGATAAAAGACATTTTCCCAAAAGATTCCACAAGTTTTAGTAAAATTTAACAAAACTCAGATTTAAGGATTTAAGGATTGGCAGATCTATATCTGTAAACAGATATCATATCTCAATTTGACTTTACATGTGGCAGGTGTAGCTAGCTGAAGAGGAGATGCTTACCATTCAGGAGCACCTGACCTCATCTTCCTGGTGGAAGTTCATGTATTTAACTAAATTTTTAAAAAAATCAAAGTTTTTACTTTGCTTTTGTGACTTGAAAATGGATTGATATAATGGGTATGTTTTTTTAATCTCACATAAATTTATACTTACATCGGATACTTAGATACACAATCTTTTTATCTGGTGGTGTGTTATTCTGTTGATCGGCAAAACATGTGTAACTTCCTTCCGACTGTTGTTGTACGTTAGATATAGCGAATTGTCTCCCGTTGTGTATCTTGTTATTGTTAAACGTCCAATAGACTACAGGTGGTGGATTACCAAACACATTACATGTCAAAACAACTCTTGATCCTTTATCAACCACACCACTTGGATCTTGATATATCACAATATCAACAAAATCTAAAAAAAAAAAGAACAAAACAAAGTACTGAAAGCACTGATATATTACAATATCAATAAAATCTAAAAACAGGAAAAATATTACTTAAACCTGAGAACTGATAAAAAGCAATAGAAAATTAAAATTAGAAAAAAGGGAGAAGATATAATTAAAGAATGCAAAATTAAACATCTATCTAATTGTATATTGGTACATAAATCTCCAATAGTCCACTCAGCTCTAGTCCACTGAGCTGTATACATGTAAAGTGAAACCTGTCTAGAAATGCCACCTAAATGGACCAGCAACAGTGACTTTATTGGGTAGGTGGCCATAATATACAAATGGCATGAATAAAGATCAATTTGGATAAAATACATATATCATTGGCCTCTTAAAGCAGGTTGTCCTTATATAGAGGTGGATTAAAAGGCTGGTTTGAATGTATTAAGATTCAAGTTTCCTTATTATTACAGGTATTATGTGAATTTTGACCACTTGGAGTTCATATTATACGTACTAAATTTCCTTGTTAAAACGTCAAGTTTTGGTGATGGTAGACTACTGCCGTAAGTATTCCTGGACACCACAATGATGGTATATGCCACGAGAGGTTGTAAACCAGTAATGTTAAATGTATTGGGGTTACTGGAGGTCTGTAAAGAAAATAGATACATAGTTACATAAATAAGTTGTTTGAGAATGGTGTAAGGAATTTTGAACATAATATAAACAATGATACAAATATATTGATGGTTAAGTGGTCTATAAAGAAGCCTACAGATCACAGCACCTCTTAATGCCGACCACTGCGGTAGCTCAGTTGGTAGAGTACTCACCCTGTAAGTGGGAGGTCATGAGTTCAATCCCCAACCAGGTCCAAAGACTTGAAAGTGGGTAGTGACTATTCTTTTGCCAACCACTTGGCATTAGGAAATGAGTCATGGTTCTTTCAGATGGGAACTTAAAATAAACGAGGTCCCATGTCACGGTGGGTTTGGCACACTAAAGAACTCTGTTGTATAATGCCACCAGCGCAGCACACAGGCAAAATTTCTGCACTTTCACCTATAACTGATGACATCTCCATATAAGTGAAATATTCTTGACTTGGATGTTAAACACCATTACTCAACTCAACTCTTACTCAACCTCTTAATGCCAAAGTTTTTATTGTACTCATGACAGATTCTAGTGTGAGAAAGTTCTCAATTCACTTATCAATATTAGTTGGTGGTTTTCTCTGGGTACTCCAGTTTTCCCCACACTCGGAGAACTAATAGTTTCAATATATGAGAAAGAATCTTGATTGGGATGGAAAACTTTATTCCTCATCTTCCTTTCTTGTTATAATACACGTAAAGAAATGTTTTAATTGAAAATGCAATATCATGCTATTTATGGATTTCACCTGTACAAAGGTACAATTGATGAATATGTTATGACACATTGTATCACAGTCACACCTGTCACCTACTGTACAGGTAACCCATACAGTAAAGACACCTTGATACAAAATCACTCTCCAACTTTGGATTGTCTAGAAATAGTGTTAAATTTTCCAGTACATACTGAATCATGCACACTTGCGTATTTATAATCACCTGTATGGCAGTAGAAACTATGTGTGATTAAAAACATAATTTCTAGACAGTTAAATGATTATATTTACAAAATGTTTTTTTTTTAAAAAAATCCTTGCTTTTTTTCATCCTTATAAAAATTTTAAAATGTAATCATGTACATATATAAATGCATGTCCATTAACTGGAACAGCTAAATAATTATATTCATATTCATAAGCAAGTCACATGATCAATTGGATTTAAAGCTCAACAATGTTACTGCCTTCAAACAAGATTTTAAAAAATAAAACCATAGCAACACTGTACTTACTTTTGTATTTTTGTTTTTTGGCGGTTCTTTTAACACCGACGGCCAATAACTAATTTCGTAGGTACATATTTTAGTCCGGTCTCCTCCACCATTACAATTATCACTAGGCTGGTTCCATGCTACTTCTATATATGTTGATGATGTTTGAATGACTCTAAAGTTCTTTGGTGGTGAAGGTAACCTACCTAAAAAGTTATAAAACCATAATAAGTATTTTTAATCAATCAAAAACAAACATACAGTCCATGTCTAAATCACTATCCCAAAAACAAAGTAAAAACTTGTAAACAGGCAGTTAAACACATTAACTTATCTTATCTTGTTGCTCAGTCAGTTTCAATCGCTTCAATTTGTTAGTGGCCTACTCTTTTCCAAAATCTACAGAGGACTGGTGTCTTTAGAGACACGGGACCTCGGTTTTGAGTCTCATTCGAAAGACTATTCTGGTAATGAGCTTTTTACAGCTCTAGTATGGGCAGGAGATGAAAATCATCTCCAAAAAATTTCATGTTCTGAGTAAGGTTTGAACCCACAACCCTTGACTTCGAAAGCCAATAACAGTACCACTCGGCCATGTCTGCCAAACTTTCACCAGGTAACCTGGGCTGGGTGCTCCAGAAGAGGAAGCACCTGTTGTTATCTCTTCATCTATTAACTTATAAACACTGGTGCAAGAAAAATAACAACATTTTTAAAGAAGAGCAGCAAATACAAGTTATCTGCAAATTTAATTAAACAATACACTTTTTTAAATAAATTCTTTCAATTACAGTATAACCTGCTATAGAGTCCACCTCCATATAAAGTCCACCTGTCTATAGCAACCGGTCTGAAGTATCCCCAATGGATTTTACTATATAATGACCCTGTATATAAAGTCCACCTGCCCAATGTGAATAGAGTCCACCCTTTTTTAGTCCCAAATGACTTCTCAACCTGTCTATAAAGTCCACTCTTTCAATCAAATTTTTTAAGTCTTTAGTTTTATAATTTCTTAAAGTTAGTGCAAAAAATCAACCTAATTCTTTTATTCTTAATGTATGAAGATTAGAAATATATAATTATTGTAATTACAAATCTTTGATCAGTGTATAGAGAGACATTCAAAGTTTTACCATTTTCCATTGTAACAAGTATAGTTTTGAGTTATAATAAGTAAAAATTTAAGAAAAAAACCCATATAAAGTAATTATTCTCATGTCAATGACTGAAGCCATTAAATCAGAAGGCAGAAATAGTCTTTGTTATTTACCGGTACGGGGTAGTATGTTTTCTATACCTGTTATCTTAATTTGTAACACCCTGCGTCTTAAGAAAACAAAGACAATTAGTCAAGTGTATACCGATACAGACACCATGTAATCATATGATTAACTACATTTTTCAAAAATTTTCTATAATTAACTCTGAAAAGTCAATCAAAAATTATTTAAAAAATTCTAATGAAAATTATTTTAACAAATTTAATAAAATAGTATTTAAATATGTACTACATATGTTTCACTCATTTGTAAAACAATATCAACAATACATAATAACACGTCCGTAAGTGGTGACCCTCTGTATAAAGTCCACCTGTCTATTAAGTCCATTTTTGCCCAGTCCCCGGGGTGGTCTTTATACACAGGTTATACTGTATATGGAAGTGGTCTGTTCTGGGATGTGGAAGAAACTAATGACCTTCTGCAAGCAAACTGACAAACTTCCTCACACTATGATCTGTCCAGTTGGATTTGAATCTAGTTGGTCAGAGAAGTTGAGTCGAGTAATGATGTTTAACGTCCCAGTCAAGAATATTTCAATTACATTGAGACATTGCCAGCTATAGGCAAAGGTGCACATATTTTGCCTGTGCATTGCACTGATAGCATTATACAGCAGGGCTCTTTATTGTGCCAAGCCTACAGTGACATGGGAACTCATTTATTTTAAGGTCTGATCTGAAAGTGTGTTTCATTTTGTAATGCTGAGTGCTTGGGGAAAGAACAGTCACATCCCAGTTTCAAGTCTTGGGTGAACCCACGACCTCCCACTTGCGGAGCAAGCACTCAACCAATTGAGCTGCTGCAGTAGCCAGAGGAACTATGAATTGTAATTGTTTGCTCAGAACCACTTCGGCCATCAAATCCTTTTGACTTGTGATTCAGACTTACCTGAACCTTTCCTAAAACAAGACATATACAGATCCCTATAACTGAGACACAGGGCTGATAAAGGGTCTGCCGCAGGTGATAACCCTTTACAGTAGCTTAAACACTGGTCTGGTATATAGGCCGATTTACAACAAGAAGTGTGGTCTTTACCATCTGAAAGTAAATAAAGGAAAAAAAGTTATAAGAGGTTCAAAAATATCTGTGGAGTTAAATTTCTTTTAAAAAAAAAAAAGGGGGGGGGGGGGGGGGTTCGAAAACTAGTTATAATTACAAATTAGTACTGTAAATAGAACTATACCAATATATGATAATCTCAAACTTGGATCATAAATAAAAAATATTCAAGGTAAGTGGAATTTGACAGGTACAAAGAATAGGTGGATTAAAAAAAATTTTGCTTATTACAAAACAATAATTATGTGGTCACCATAGTAGTAAGAGATAAAAATAGAGAGAGGAGTCATTGTGTTTTACACACAAGTTTAGATTCTTTAGTTTCAAACCATTCAGTTCTTGGGTGATGAAAAAAAGTGGAGTGCCATTGGAAAACCAATGATCTTCGGCAAGGAAATTGATATAAACTTTCTCACACTTGGATCTGCCGAAACGGGATTCAAACTCTTGAGATAAGATGATAGTATTAACACTTGTTAATGTTGTATATACAGTCAAACCTGTCTATAAAGGCCACCCAAGGGAACCAGTAAAAGTGGCCTTTATGGGCAGGTGGCCTTTATATACAGGTTCAAATAATATGATAAAGAACAATTGGGATACAATTTTACTGGCCTTTATAAGCAGGTGGCCCTTATATAGAGGTGGCCTTTAAGGCAGGTTAGACTAGTTGTACAATATCATACTAGAACTTGAAAAAGAATAATACCTGATGCACAAGCTAATGCCTGGTGGAAATCTTGACCACTACAAAGGTTCGGATTATCACCAAATGCTCCGGACAGACAGTGAGGTCTGCATGTAGAACTGATACTGCTTCTGTTACAACAATCTACAATGTAAATCAAAATAATAACAAAAGGCCCACAAAACTTGAACTGCTCACCTGAGGAAATCAGAATGATAGTAGAATAAAATTATCTCAAAAAAAGAATAAAACAAGCAATTTCAGTGCATTTGGACAATGCACCATTTTTATTCAAATTTTCAATTTTTCCCAGGGTGGGGGTGGGAGGGGGTACACGCAGCTAAGAGTGTGAGGCACATCTTGGGTGGATCTCGGTTGGGCCCGCAATTGTACAAAAAAGGGTTGGCAGTTCTGTATTAATCCTGTAAATACCAGTTATAGTTGTAACGTGTGCTATAAATTCATCATAATTAAAGAAAGATAACTCTAGCAGACTTTATGAAGTTTCCCATTGTATTTAGAAAAGAAAGGTTATTTTCCTTAACTTTGAACCCGTGCCCGTTAAACAGAGCACAAACACAGTTAAGTCAGTGACTGTTAGCGCAAGCTATAAGATTGTTGCCTGAGAATCAAGATGGTAATCGGAAGATTGCCATTATAAAGCTGTTTGGAGCTATGAATTCCAGGTCTACATGTACATGTATATATTATTTAAAGCAATTGGATGTGGAGTAACATGGTTTTAAGCTCAAGACAAGTTCTTACAATCATGCCAATGCAGTCACACTGGCAGGAGATAATAATCAACCTTCAGCTGGGGAAATGGCAAACAAAATGTTTAGGAGATCTAAATGGCTATGTTCTAAAAGTATTCATAAACTGATACAAGCCAGCTAGTAAAGAAATTACACCAAGCATCTAACACTGCAGAACAAATTGTACATGCGAAAACAGAAATATAGTGAGTAAGTGAATCATTGTTTAAAGCCGTACCAGCATTCTTGCAGCTATTCTCCATTTGATTTTTTTTAATACAGAGATAGAGAGAGGGGCTTTAATTACAAGTGGTCTTATATTACCTTCTTGTGTCTGCCAGTATGCATCCCAGCTTGGAAGAACAGTACCATTGATTAACATGGGCGGACCTGAAACATTAAATAACATTATTTTTAAATCGGCCGTAACAACCACATGTGTCAAAGGACTAGTTACTTAAAAATGTTTAAATTAAATTTCTTCTTTAGTACAGTGTTATTTGGTATTTTAATCTGTGAAACCTGAAACATAATGACTTCAATCTGACTTGGTTAATATAAAACATTGTCAACGACTTTAATTCCATGGTATTTTCCAACGCATGGAAATACCTTCTTTAATAGTAAGGCATGCATAACTGTTACTATGGTTACAGCACAAGGTCATAAGAACAGTAACTTGTTTGTTTGTGCACAACTTCTTTGATAGTAAGGCACTTATCACTGTTGCTATGGTAGCAACACTAGGTAATACAAACAACCTTCACCACTTTCATTGTTGCTAAGGTTACAATACTAGGTCATAAAAACAACAACTTACTTGTATTTGCACAACTCTGTTGATAATAAGACACACCCGTTGTAGTAGTAAGCTTAACAGTGATGTTTTGTCCTTTGTATACAGGTGGTACTATAACAGAGGACTGTGTAGATACCTCGTAGCTGAAGGCAATAATTTGCAAACAACATCTTACTTGTTTTTGCATAACTTCATTGTTAGTAAGACACTTATCACTGTTACTATGGTTACAGTACTAGCACATACAAACAACTTTTATCACATCTCTCTGTTACTATGGTTACAGTACTAGACATACAAACAACTTTTATCACTTCTCTCTGTTACTATGGTTACAGCACTAGCACATACAAACAACTTTTACCACATCTCTCTGTTACTATGGTTACAGCACTGGCACAAACAAACAATGACTTACTTGTATTTGCACAACTCCTTTGATAGTATGACACACCAGCTGTAGGAGTAAGCTTAACAGTGATGTTCTGTCCTTTGTATACAGGTGGCACTATTACACAGGACTGTGTAGCAACCTCATAGCTGAAGGCCATACATAACTGAGCTTCTGGAGGATAATCATCGCACATCAGTTTACACTTCTTCAGACTTGATACTTTCATTACACCCAAATTTATTCCAAGTTTTGTGGAAAAGGTGGGTTTTGTGTTAGCACTCTCATTAAATGCACATGGTACTGAAATAAAAAAAAATAAAAAGATTTAGACTGATTGACTGCATGGGGTTTCACACCAAAGTCAAGAATATGTCATTAATATAGAGACATCACCATATATAGGGTGATGTGGCACAAATTTTAACTTTTATAGTGTGCTCGGGGCATTGTGTATGGGAATTATTTAGCGAGTCATGCCAACCATGACACAGTGCATTGGTTTTTAATGTTTTATCTGAAATAACTCATGACTTTCTTTTCTAAATGCTAAGTGCAGCCACTCCCAATTGTTTCAAATCCTAGATAGGCCAAGAAAGGATTTGATCCTCTACCACCCTCATACAGAACAAGCAGTCTACCAAATGAGCTACCATAGTAGTTAAAAATATAGACCTTTTCAGAAAAATGAGCTTACCAAAATGTGCCACAAATATATGGATCAAAACCTTTATAAATAATCATATCCAGTTTGATTGGAGGTGTATATCTAGATGAAATCTTCAATATGGCATTAAATGTTCTTATTCACATCGGACTAGACAACCCTGGCACTCAAGTTTCAGCAGTATAATAAAGGATAATAAAGTTTTCAAATTAGATTTTTTTCCTTAACACCATCCTTATATAAAATCCAACATGACACACATTGTGAGAGAATTAGTTTATGTTTATAGAGGCTTGTTCATCTATGCTTTTTGTTTTCCATTATGCACTTTTGCTGGCACTTTGTGTCTCTATTAAATGGCTGTGATCAATACTATATTGCATATGGGTCATTTAAAACATCCAGATGCTTTATCACCTATCTCCCTTAGATTTGGACATTTTTTGGGGGGGGGCAAGTTAGAATGAATTACAAATACCATATAAATAACATAAATAACTCATATTTGTAATCTGTACACTAATTTAAATTGTGTTTATCATTCATACCCTACTGAGAGAAGTCCAATTCAACTGCACTAATAATAAAATATATAAACAGAATTGCATGTTGCCAACATCTGGTTTAAGAATATAATAAAGCAATCTCTTTAAATTATGTCTTCAATCTAAGACAACAATCTTAAAACATTGACTGCTGTTGATCCTATTTGCTGACCTGAAAAATCACCGTGAACAACAAGATTGTTGCCATAGTGATTATGCACAAAAACAAAATTGAACATGCCTCATTTCACATATAAATTTGTACACAACATTTATCATGTTTATTACAATGATTATAGTATATGCACACAACACTGACATGTCGACTTGACCCTAAATTTAAATATTATCAACCAGTACATTAATGTATACAAAACACAGGTGTTTAATTTATCTATATGTTTTTAAAACTCAACTTTAAATAAAGATTTCTTATTATTTCTACATCATGAGAAACAAGCATTGTTTATGTACTAACTGTGAATCCTAACAACACCCATGTATTGGGTGGATCATCATACATGACAGTTCCGGACAAAAGGTCAAGCAGACAGGTCAATGCTGTTTGCCGAAACTTCTGATATATACATACCATACTGTTTGGTATAAAAACAAAAGGTCAAGCAGACAGGTCAATGCTGTTTGCCGAAACTTCTGATATATACATACCATACTGCTTGGTATATAACTCTAGAGAAGGTGACATTGCACTTTTTTCACCATTGGCTCCAACAGATAACACAGCCATCCTGTATAATGTACTGGGGGTTAATCCTTGTACAATAAACAATGTGTTGGTGGTACTTTGCTGAAATTGAAAATGCAAAATGTCCAATTTTTTAAACGAAGAACACAGTGTACAAAATGTCTATTTCTTTAAACAAAGTAGGCAGTGTGCAAAATGTCCAATTCTTTAAACAAAGTAGGCAGTGCGCAAAATGTCCAATTCTTTAAACAAAGTACACATGATTCGGTCCATCAAATTTTGGCACTCTAAAATAAGGTCTAACAATAAACCAGGAGAACTTACAATGTAAAGAAAAAAATAGAGGAAAAGGGTTTTCAGACTACCAAACAGTAAGGCAAGAAGCAAAATTGTAAAAATTTATGAGCTGGGTGCTAATGAAGGTTTTACTATATACATGTACATGTATATTTGCAATTCAAGTTTTGACTCAAAACATTTTTTTAAACGAGTTATGAATTTGAAAGACAATAATTGGCATTGAAAAAATTTGGCTTCTATAAGGGATAATTTTAAATTGTCCTGTGGCCTGCTGGTCTTAAGAATCTGCTTACTGATCAAGGCCCCCCTCGCCACGCAGGCTCAAATCTCACTGCAGCAGATCCTCGTGATCCTATTTGTCAGTTCATTGCCAAAGGTCTGTGAGTTTCTCCAGACACTCCAGTTTCCTCCTCTATCTCAAAACTGATCACTTGATATAAGTGAATGAACTTGACTTGGGCATAAAACATCATTACTACTCTCTTCCACTCTGAATTGTTCTAAAAAGAAAATCATAAAATTACTTCTTTCCAGTTGGATCCAGAATCTTTAGAGTATCTGACAATGTATTTAACAACAGGTGCCCCTTTGAGTGGTGAACTCCAGCTTAGTGTTATTGTGTGTGATGTTGTGTTGGTTACAAACACATTCTCTGGATATCTTGGATGAGTCACTGAAATATAACATTAGAACAATTTTAAAATAGCAAACTCAAAAATTTCCAAATAGTCCTTATCACAATCACAATTCCAAAAGCAATGTAAAATTTAAAAAAAAAAACCTGACAAATGATGTTAAATACATATAATTAAATTTTTATACTATCCAGTGTTGTAAATTTTTTATATCTATGATGCCATAGACAGAATTTTTTTAAGCATGCCGGAACTACTTTTTTATTTCTCTGATGACGTCATTGACATATTGTTTACATGGCGTCATATTGTGCAGAAAAATGTTCATGCAAGGCTAGCTACCGGCAATCAGCTGTGTTCCACTTTTAGATTAATGCGCCATTTTTTGTTTTAAATAATGTGCTGGTTTTTTGTTTCATGTGTATAATTTAATAAAAGATTACATGAATGTTATGAATATTTACCTTATTTTTTAATTTAATTATAAGGAATGATTGTAATTTTTTTCTATCTATGGAGTCATAGATAAAATTATTTGGTGCACGTGGCATAAAACTGCGAAGCGGTTTATGCATACACGTGCACCAAATAATTTTATCTATGACCCCACAGATAGAAAAAAAATTACAATCATTCCTTAAGTATGTGAACTTCCATCAGGAAAGTGAGGTTGGGTACTCCAGAAGGATAAGCATCTCCGTTGTAGCTTAAGCTTCACCCATCATGTGTGACATCAAAATTGAGAATGAAAGGAACATGGTTTACAGCACTTTAGCCCATTCAAAGGCGGGGTCCGGTTGTGGGGTGCCATTTGCTACATAAACAATTCCCTTCTACAATGCTGGAAATCAAAACCGGGTCACTCATTTGCAAAGCAAGCTTTTTACAAATTCAACTGAAAAGAATCCCATAGCCAAAGATAATGCACTAGTATATACACATACATGTATTTTATAACAAATAAATCAAGTCATACCTATACCCTCTCTAAAACACTTAGCGTATGCAGCAGTATGTTTGATACATTCAGCATCACTGTCCAGGTAAGTATTAGGTGTATAATCACACAGATCTAAACATTTTTGTTCAGATAATCCCTCTCTAAGACAGCATGGTGTATGATCTCTCCCATCTGAAAGAAAAAAGCAAAATGCATGGTTTTGAACTCAATGAAACATCTCAATCACAACATGCTACTTTATTTATTTTTTTTATTGTTTTAGACAATTTGCAATTCAGAAAATTCTAATCTTTTTTCTTCTTTCAATCAGTTTTGTAATTTCCTGTTTGTTAGATAGAGAGGGTCGGTCTCAGCTTGGTGGCCACAAATGGTTTTAAACTGAAAGTCAGCCATTGTGTACCAGTGTCTCTGACCACCTTGGTTCAAAACCTCCTCAGTTAAAAGAGAGGGAAAAGAGTGCAGTGGAGTAATAGTTTTGTATGCCCCAATCAAGATTTTTTTACTGATACTGAGGCAGTCAGTTTTTGGATGATAGAGGCAACCAGAGTGTCTGGTGACAACCTGTGACCAATCTTTGGTAAGTGAATTGACAATCTTTCTTCCATTAAAATTTGTGCCTAGTGGGATTGAAACCTAGGGAGGGTAATATGTAAGCATGCATTTTAAACCACTTGGCCTCGGTGGCCTTAAGCTAAGTTACAAGAGATAAAAATAAAGTTAATTTAAAATTAAAATGTAAATCTTATTAATTTTACCCCTGCCATTAAAACCATTAGTTAAGTTGAATAATGGGAGTTTTACATTGCAATCAATATTTTTCCACTTGAACCAAGAAAGTCATTTCAGGGATGGTTGAGGAAACAGGAGTGTCCAGAGAAAACCATCAACTATCACCAAGCTATCAGATTTCTCGCCATAGGATCTGTCCTCAGTGTAATTCGAATCCAGAAAGTGAGCAGAGAAAAACATTGACCTTGCAGCAAAGCAAATAAAATCATAAGTAATACATGCATCTTACCGGCACCACAGGCAACAATTGATAGAATGTCCATAGCACAGTTATCAATGTAGAAGGGATCGATTGTAAGTCCGACCTCTGGATAAGTGGAATAGTTACATAACGGCATACATACATCAACAACAGAGGCATTTATACAACATTCTGAAATAGAAACAATAGAAAATCATATGTGTAGTTATCGCATAAATAAAGGGAAAGAGAGTCTACAATTATTAGTATCTTAAAACATGTGTTTCAACAGTCCAAAAGATGTCAGTTTATGATTTTGATGATTATTCACCATTTGCTATTCATAAATATTTAATAATCATTTAATTTCCATTTGCTTCAAACATTTTCAGAGATCTTTCCTGCAATTTAGCACGAAAAAATTTGTTCTTAAGATCAAGTTGCCATGGATATGATGGACTACTGCACATGCCCTAGCGATACTATTTTTTACTACGGTAATTAAAATAAGGAAAGTATTAAAGGTGCTGATTTGTTTGTAAATTGAATTATAAGAAGTGAATTTATTTTTTCATTTTGTTTTTGGAACAATGAAGGAATTGAATATTTCACACACACACACACAAATCATGCAGTGTGCAGCATGTTCTGTTCTACTTACGTGTGAAGTTATGTTTAAGACTTGGTGTCATTGTTGTAGGTGGCCTTACAGTAACTGACAGCTCTAGAAAAGTAGATATAAAATACAAATTGAAAATATTAAACAAGTTATAACTAAAACAGGATGCTATTTCAAAAAACTTCCCCAAAACAAACCAAAACTTGGAAGGCCATGTTTTCCCAACCATGTGCATGCTTAAAACATGTATGAATAGCCAACAACAAAAGTATTCCCAAATGAACCCAAACTAGGAAATTGAGCCATCTTTTCCCAACCATGTGCACATTTATAATATGAAAAGCCAATGACACATCTATTCACCAAAAATTTTCCTGTGAAGTTTATAAAGATCTGTTTAATAGATGTAGTTTTTGAGAAAAGTGGTGGACATACTTTGGTGGGCATAATTATCCTAACTCTTGAGCAACTTTTAATACTGTGAAAATGAAGATACAGATAATGTAAAAAAAATGTTTGCTTGAGCAACCAAAAAAGTAAGTCACCAAGTCCATCAGAGCAATATTAACTAATCAATGTGATCATTACTATAAGTTTAATTAATGTAACACCAGCCATGGCTTTTATGTTCCGACATTGGCCGCCATCAAGGTACCAAAGCAGCGTCAAGGCAACTAATGACATACTAGTGTCAGTGAGGTCATTAAAGAGCAAAATTCAGGCAGAGTTTTCACTCTTTTTGTGTGTGATTCAAGCATGCCGGGTCTTTGTCAGAACATTGTGGGCATGGCCGATGATTTGTCAATTACCTATTAGTAATAATCAGGACAGTCATGATGAAGGCCATCCCAGATTGAATTTTAGATAAAGCAGCACCATAAAACCTACACTGAATTCACTGAATATGTTGATGTTTGTCCTTTATATCACAGTAAAACCTGTCTATAAAGGCCACTCAAGGGAACAAGTAAAAGCGGCTTTTATGGGCAGGTGGCCTTTATATACAGGTTCAAATAATATTAATAAAGAACAATTAGGATACAATTCTACTGGCCTATATAGTCAGGTGGCACCCATATAGAGGTGGCCTTTAAGGCAGGTTTGACTTGGTACTTTTTTAGTACTTACACATACCTGCATCCCTGCAGATCCATATGAAAATATTTTTGAACACCAATTTATCAACCCTAGACATTGGGACTTCCACTCTACTTTGCGAGTCTCATTAAACATGTTACAACAATGCCCATATTACATACAGGACCAAGTTGTTCAAAGCTTGATTAGTTTAATCAGTAATTAACAAAAATTCAAAAAGTCAATAAAACGCAAATTGATAGTTGATAGTTTTATAATTATATGGTAAAGTTTGATGGAATTAAATTCACTTTCAACATTTTCCACATTAATTTCACGACATCTGAAATTATGCGAAATTTCAATTTTGACTAATCAACTAATCAAGCTTTGAGCAACTTAGCCCAGGTAATTAAGAATGTGTTAGGATTACATACCATAAGTAAGGAAGGTTATTTGTGGACTTTGAGAACTGGTTCCATTATTATTACCAGCTTGAACTACAAACTCATAAAAATGTCCTGGTTTTAATCCTGTATATACCACTCTCTGGTCAGTTGTGTTTGTCTACAAATACATGTATACGGTACATATAAAATATATGAAATTATTATACCTTTTGTAAATTTCTCGAAATTTGATTAGTTAATAAACGATTGGGTAAATTTAATGTCACCCTCAGATTTCTGAAAATCGGATATAACAGGGTGACATTACTTGAACAGTTGACATTACGAAAAATGTCACATGCGCATTTTGCCATTGAAGCCCTCTACACTAATGGGACTGAAGTGGCTATGTAATTTCGGCGTTAGCATTGTAAGTTCCCAGTCAACCTAAAACACAGAAGGGTTTTACTTTCCATACTCCTCTACAAGATGGCCAGGTTCCAGTATGATGCACTGAACTACTATGATGTGTTTTTTGCAACATAAATGTCGACAAGTGCACTAGCGCTATTAAAATGTTGACTTAAATGTTAATGTGGCCACAACAACAGTTTTAAATGTTGTACAAAAAATTATCCATGATTATAAAACCAACTAGAAAAACTGTGAGCCACAAGCTCACAAAAACTAGCCCCTGCTCCCCCCACATAAAAAAAATCCATCGGATCAATTTTTTAAATGGTAGGTGCACATCTACATTATATCACAAAGATTGTGTGAAAGTTTCACGAAAATCCATTGAAGGGTTTAGTAGGAGTGGCGGATAAGAGATAGGTACCCTAAGGTGTAACGGAAGGACGGACAGACACACAGACGGACACCCCTATCACTATATACCCCCCACTTTTTAAGCGGGGGGTATAATAATGAAAATTTGTTATAGAAATACCAGAATGGATTTAACCAGTGTACCATGTGATGCCTCCTTATGTTTGTGCAGAATTATTATAATTTCTATTGGATTTGGAATCACATCAGTTGACTTTTACCTTTACCCATAGAAATGACGTTATTGCGGAAATTTTGCAACATTTTCTAAAACATTCAACACTAATGTTAAGGGGTTTTGAACATGTGGCAAACTGCCGAAATTTACTCTGGACAATACAACCATTTTGTAAAAAAAAATCTAGCCGATGTTTCATTACTAAATGTTTTTGATATGAAAACAGCAATGTTTGTACATACCATATTGAATTTAACTTCATTTGGATGTCGTAATCCAGGAACATAAAAAGTGGCATTTCCTCCAAACCCATTGTCCCACTCCAAAATGGCTGAAGTAGCTGTTACATTAGTTAGTCTGACATTGATGGGAACACCAGGAACTGTTGCTGTAAGTATGAAATAATAGACACATTAATAACATGAACATATGGTGCTGAATACTTGCTTCATATGTGGGAGGTCCAGGTTTGAATCCTGCCAGGGGTCTGATCAAGACTTGAAAAATAAGTAGCGACTGTTCTTTCATCAGGAATGAATGTAACAAGGTCCTTCAAAACAAACCTTAAAAACTGATGCTCTGTATCATGGCTGGTGATACAGGCAAAAGAACCCTCAGTGCATACTACCCTAACAAAAACATTAATAGAATCTATCATGAGTATCCACGTAGGATAGCAAGCCTCGTCTCCGAGGGTAAGACTTTCCTATCCTACATGGATAAACTCATGACTGATTCTTTTTCTTCCATTTGATGACAATTTTTTTGCTTGAAGTATCAGTCACATCGACATCGACGCCATCTATGTAAATCTAACTTTGTTATTTAATGTTTTACATAAAAATAAATATGACCAACAGACAGAATGTACCTGATTTTGGTTTATACAACATGTATAAACTACAAAACAAAGCTATTTATTCTAATCTCCCAAAATAAACATTTGTAATGCAGTGAAAATATCTTAATTTTTTAGGCTTGGGTGTCATTTTCCCGCAAGACGACGTCATGTCTCCACGATATGATGTCATTCAATCGTCCTTTGATTGTGATGTCACTGAAAGCCGCACATGAAGGTGAAGATAAGCATGTGGAGGTGAAGATAGAAATTTCTTCCATCGTTTCCTCAAGCAGAAATCTCTATTTCAAACATAGGAAGATGAAAGAATAAAATTTCTGCCAATTTATAGCTGTTGACATCTTGATGTAAACACATGGTAAAAAGATATTTTCTTGACTTGGATTTAAACCCTGTCATGGATATAAAAGTTCTAATACATATGACTACAGATACTATATGAAAAGCTACAGACCAATACAGATTACTATGAATGATGAAGGGTAGTATCTCTAGCTAATCTAATGTGTGACCATGGTATCATAGACACACCCCTCGGTCTCAAGTTATAAATATACTTACTGTATCCCTCATAGACACACCCCTCTATCAGGTTCTTGTTTAGTATACAGGTTGACAGATCAAAACTCAATGTTTGTGTTGGATCAGTTATCTTCCCTTTACACAGCCCAATACAATGTTCTGGTAAGTTGTTTCTCTTGCAACATGCACTGTGATCTCTCTCACCTGTAGAATACAAACATGAGAATTCAATTGATGGATGTTCCCGGAATAAAGGCATTACAAAATGAAAATTATAGTTCTTTCAGATGGGAATTTAAAATAGGCGAGGTCCTGTGTCTTGGTAAGCTTGGAACGATAAAGAACCCTGCTGTATAATGCTATCAGCACAACGCACAGGCAAAATTTCTGAAACTTCACCTACAGCTGGCAACATCTCAATATAAGTAAAATATTTTTGCCTGGGGCGTTAAACACCATGATTCAACTCATAATGATGTAATGGGGAGATAACTATGATAACTAGAGTAAGTTAACAGACTTTTTTTTATATATATTTTAATGAGTATAACAAACTTGTTATATATAAATTTTGGACAAGCTAAATATGATTTATTTATTATTTTAGCAATTTTTAAAATTTAAAAAAAAAGACTTTATTTTGACAAATTTCAGAAATTTAGCTATTTTATAATAATTTTGAATATTGTGAAAATTTAATACTTGGATATAAAATTTGGAATGTTTTACCACTGAGCCATTTATTAAGCTGTACGTGGGAGGTCCATGGTTCAACCCAGGCTGGGTCTGAACAAGACTTGAAAATAGGTAATGACTGTTCTTTTGCCAAGCACACAACATTGGAAATGAACATCATGGCTTCCTTCAGAAGAGTCCTTAAACACGGATGCCTGCATCACGTTAAAGAATCCTACCTGCAGATAACCCTGAGCACACCCCAAAGGTAAAAATTTCTGCCACATCACTGGTAGTTTCTGAATATAAGTGAAATATTCTTGACTGGAATGTTAATAGAATCTATCATGAGTATCCTTGTAAGATAGGGAAATCTCACCCGAGGGGGTGAATATTTCAGTCGGAGACGAGGCTTGCCGAGTCTCTGACAGAAATATTCAACCCAGAGGGTGAGATTTCCCTGTCCTACATGGATAAATTCATGATTGATTCTTTTTCTCCATTTTGATGACAATTTTTGGCTTGAAGTATCGGTCACATCAAGATCAATGCCATTTCTGTAAATTTAACTTTGTTATTTAACGTTTTACATAAAAATAAATATGACTATCGGACAGAATGTACCTGATTTTGGTTTATACAAATGTATAAACTAGAAAACAAAGCCATTTATTCTAATCTCCCAAAATAAACATTTGAAACGCAGTGAAAATATCTAAATTTTGGAGACTCGGGTGTCATTTTCCTGCAAGACGACGTCATGTCCCAAAGATATGACGCCATTTAATTGTCCTTTGATTGTGACATCACTGAAAGCCACACTTGGGGGTGGAGATAAGCACGTGGAGGTGAAGATAGAAATTTCTTCCATCATTTCTTCAAGCGGAAATCTCTATCTCCAGCATAGGAAGATGGAAGAAAAAATCTGATTGAATTGATCAATCAATCATTTGTTTACCTGTCATACACTGTAAAATAGAACCAAACTCGCTGATGCATGGATAAATACTTCCAGCATTGAGTTGTGTAAAGGCATTAGTGTTACAAAAAGTCTTCTGACAAAAACTACTGATCTTCTTCTGACTACAACAAGCTACAAATATAATAACAAGAATTATTAGTAATTAAATGTCATCAGATCATGTCATGTCATTTCATCCCATGGCAATGACACAAACACAGCCATTCACATCCAACTACGTGTACATCACTAAACAGACTAATCTACAAAACACTCCCATCCAATTACACACACACACATCAACATTACTAAACACACCTATCCACACATAAACACATCCATTTAAACAAAAACACACCCACATTACATAAAAAAAATCCATCCACATCAATAAACACAGTGTTCATTCTAGAAAAGTATCAACTAAGGCAAAAGGGTCCATATCAGACAAAAAGTTGGGGACATTCTATTTTTAATTTTTATATATTCTAACACAAACACAGCTCTCCACATGCAAACATCTATCCACAAAGTAAAAACCTCCAATCCTATAACTAAACACATTCATAAAAACTTCTTAACAAATCTATCTGCAAACAAAAACCATCCACATCACTCAACACATCAATCTTGTGCATACTGTAAGTGGTATTATTATTCAAGATGTAACAATTTTTGGGTTTTTTTTTTTTTTCGCAATTAAAAAATTTCTGAAACATCTTGTACCACACAAAAATAGTATACATGTATATTTATATTCTCATAGCTAGCCAATTTCAGAAAACCACAAATATTACACTGTAAAAAAGGTCAGAAAGTACAAAAGCACTAACAAATATTATTGCGCCGCACTGATACACACTTGCAAATTATAGAAAAATAAAAACTAACATCGGCCTTTACCAACGAGGACCCCTCTTACTTAACTTGGATCCATACTAAAATACTCCTTGCAGTCAACACAATTCACTTTTATTACATCTTGACATTAAAGCATCTAACGAACTATTTCATTTCTCGAACGGATAAAAGTCAGAGTAGTTGTTTGGTGAATCGCTTTTAAGCCCTAAGCCAATACTTCCAGGGAAGTACCTTCCCTGTTCGTAAAAAGGTCAGAAAGTACAAAAGCACTAAAAAAGGAATTCATGAAATTTAGTAAACTGACAGTATTGAGGTCCCAGTTTTTGGGGTTTGTTTTGTACAGTCCAACCTGCCTTAAAGGCCACCTCTATATAAGGGCCACCTGCTTATAAAGGCTAGTATAATTGTATCCCAATTGTTCTTTGTTCTTACTATTTGAACCTGTATATAAAGGACACCTGCCCATAAAGGCCACTTTTACTGATTCCCTTAGGTGGCCTTTATAGACAGGATTCACTGTAGTTATATTTATGTATAATGCTCTGTGGTAATTTTTAACAATTAGAATTCTACTTACTACTTAAGTATTCAAAATGATCTGTAGGATCTGGAGCTACAAAACAAAGTTAAAACGTCATCAGACAAGGTACATGAATGTAAACAGTTCAAATTCAATGCAATGAGTTTTGCCACTGTATCACATGAAAACTTTCTATTATTTGTGCAGAACACTTATTTTCAATGCAAATGGAATTGCAAAAGGTGATGTTTACCTGTAAAATGACATTCCACACAAATATTAAGAGCTAGTGATCACATGGTACTGCGGCAAACCCCTAGTCAAGAGTAGTCTTTTGGATGAGACTCAAAACAGAGGTCCTGTGTCTCAGTGCAAACTAAAGATACCTCTGTTCAGTTGGAAATACTAGCTAGGACATCTGTGGCCACTACAGAAGATGCTCACAAATAAAATTGACTGAACCAGACTGAGCAAGATAAGATAAACAATTCTTCTCTATCTTGTTGATGACAGTGTATACTTGGTGAATGAGTTGAGTTGAGTAATGGTGTTTAACATTCCAGTCAAGAATATTTCACTTATATCGAGACGTCACCAGCTATAGGCGAAGGTGCAGAAATTTTGCCTGTGCGTTGCACTGATGGCATTATACAGCAGGGTTCTTTAACGTGCCAAGCCCACCGTGACACGGGACCTCATTTATTTTAAGTTCCCATCCGAAAGAACCGTGACTTTCATTTTGTAATGCCTTTATTCCGGGAACATCCATCAATTCTCATGTTTGTATTCTACAGGTGAGAGAGATCACAGTGCATGTTGCAAGAGAAACAACTTACCAGAACATTGTATTGGGCTGTGTAAAGGGAAGATAACTGATCCAACACAAACGTTGAGTGCTTGGCGAAAGAATAGTCACTACCCACTTTCAAGTCTTGGGTCAGACCCGGCCGGGGATCGAACCCACGACCTCCACATACGGAGTGAGCACTCTACCAAGTATACTGGGTGAACTTAACACAAGAAATAAGACAAGACTAACTTTGATCAAGACTGACAGTTGAGTATACCATGTACATATGTAGAGATGCATCGATGTGGAGTTATGGTTTTTTATACCCACTCAAGAGAATTTCATTTATAACCAGGAGGTCGGTACTGCAATGGTAGAAGAAACATGAGAACACCAAGAAAACCGCCAACCATAGGAAGAGAATTTGCAAAATATAACAGTAAACTGAAATGTTATATGTTTTGAGCTTTCAGACTTGTCTAAATTTCGAATCCTTATTATAATTTTGAATGGAAATCTAAAACTAACCAATGTCTTTATAGTAAATAAGAAAGTATTCCATACATTCCAGTGTGAAGACTGAAGAGATTGAGAAAAAGAACAGTTAAATACATGTATCTTACCCTCAATTGGAGCCATTCGAACAGTCTCTGACCGCTGACTTGACCCATGTGAACTAGTAGCCACAACATAAATATCATACATGGAATTGGTTTTCAGTCCATTTAAAGTCACCTGGTTTTTAGTTTTTCTATTTATTGGTCTCTGTAAAATGAAATATACATGTAAATCCAAATGTCTATAGCTATACAACTATGCTAGTAATTCTTGGCAAGATTTATTTCCCTTTGATAATGATGGTTAGGGAACCTCCCTTTACTTTTGACTGTCACAGATTTAATTTATCTTTACATTTATACAGAACGAAATTCACAAAGATACAAGATCATATACCAGTAGGTACAAATGTACTTTTTGTGATTTGCAATTACAAATGTCTTCAAAGGGCCATAACTCCCAGGAAAATGAGTAAACTAACTAAGATTAATAATATTTGCATCTCCTATCAATGTTGATGCTTGAATCACCAAGTTTCGTAACATAGTGCTTCACAGTTCTGGAGAATTACTGCAGACAAGAAGTATGTCGATGGTCAGACTGAAGGATGAACAGACGCATGGAACCTCAAATCTACTATTGTCCCTGCCTTTTGAAGACTGACCAAGTCTAATAAAGAATCTGTGAGATTACTTCTCATTTAATATACCCTGCTTTTAACTTCAACTATTGACTGTAAATTTCACAAAATATACTTAGTCAGTAAACAGGAACTAGATGTGCGACAGACTTGAAATTAGTTTTTGTGACATTGGACCTCTTAATGATCTAGTTCCGGCAGACTTGAAATTAGTACTTGTGACATTGGACCTCTTAATGATCTAGTTCCGGCAGACTTGAAATTGGTACTTGTGACATTGGACCTCTTAATGATCTAGTTGCGGCAGACTTAAAATTAGTACTTGTGACATTGGACCTCTTAATGATCTAGTTCCGGCAGACTTGAAATTGGTACTTGTGACATTGGACCTCTTAATGATCTAGTTCCGGCAGACTTGAAATTAGTACTTGTGACATTGGACCTCTTAATGATCTAGTTCCGGCAGACTTGAAATTGGTACTTGTGACATGGACCTCTTAATGATCTAGTTCCGGCAGACTTGAAATTAGTACTTGTGACATTGGACCTCTTAATGATCTAGTTCCGGCAGACTTAAAATTAGTACTTGTGACATTGGACCTCTTAATGATCTAGTTCCGGCAGACTTGAAATTAGTACTTGTGACATTGGACCTCTTAATGATCTAGTTCCGGCAGACTTGAAATTAGTACTTGTGACATTGGACCTCTTAATGATCTAGTTCCGGCAGACTTGAAATTGGTACTTGTGACATTGGACCTCTTAATGATCTAGTTCCGGCAGACTTGAAATTGGTACTTGTGACATTGGACCTCTAAATGATCTAGTTCCGGCAGACTTGAAATTAGTACTTGTGACATTGGACCTCTTAATGATCTAGTTCCGGCAGACTTGAAATTAGTACTTGTGACATTGGACCTCTTAATGATCTAGTTCCGGCAGACTTGAAATTAGAACTTGTGACATTGGACCTCTTAATGATCTAGTTCCGGCAGACTTGAAATTAGAACTTGTGACATTGGACCTCTTAATTATCTAGTTCCGGCAGACTTGAAATAAGTACTTGTGACATTGGACCTCTTAATGAACTAGTTCCGGCAGACATGAAATTAGTACTTGTGACATTTGACCTTTTAATGATCTAGTTCCGGCAGACTTGAAATTAGTACTTGTGACATTGGACCTCTTAATGATCTAGTTCCGGCAGACTTGAAATTAGTACTTGTGACATTGGACCTCTTAATGATCTAGTTCCGGCAGACTTGAAATTGGTACCTGTGACATTGGACCTCTTAATGATCTAGTTCCGGCAGACTTGAAATTGGTACTTGTGACATTGGACCTCTAAATGCATGAAATGATCTAGTTCCGGCAGACTTGAAATTAGTACTTGTGACATTGGACCTCTTAATGATCTAGTTCCGGCAGACTTGAAATTAGAACTTGTGACATTGGACCTCTTAATGATCTAGTTCCGGCAGACTTGAAATTAGAACTTGTGACATTGGACCTCTTAATGATCTAGTTCCGGCAGACTTGAAATTAGTACTTGTGACATTGGACCTCTTAATGATCTAGTTCCGGCAGACTTGAAATTAGAACTTGTGACATTGGACCTCTTAATGATCTAGTTCCGGCAGACTTGAAATTAGTACTTGCGACATTGGACCTCTTAATGATCTAGTTCGGGCAGACTTGAAATAAGTACTTGCGACATTGGACCTCTTAATGATCTAGTTCCGGCAGACATGAAATTAGTACTTGTGACATTGGACCTCTTAATGATCTAGTTCCGGCAGACTTGAAATTAGTACTTGTGACATTGGACCTCTTAATGATCTAGTTCCGGCAGACATGAAATTAGTACTTGTGACATTGGACCTCTTAATGATCTAGTTCCGGCAGACATGAAATTAGTACTTGTGACATTGGACCTCTTAATGATCTAGTTCCAGCAGACATGAAATTAGTACTTGTGACATTGGACCTCTTAATGATCTAGTTCCGGCAGACTTGAAATTAGTACTTGTGACATTGGACCTCTTAATAAACTTGCATACAAAATTTCAAGTTGCTGTATTAAGTAGTTGTTGAGAAAACTTACAATATTTTTTTCAGACAGAAGGACAGAGGTTAACCAGTACAACTGCCTCTTCAACGAAGTGGGGGTATTAAAAAAACCCACAGATCCTGGTTAGACACTTACCTGTTTATATATTGTATCATTGACCAATTTGTATTTTACAATATAACCAGTTACTAGATCAGGATTTTGTAC
The DNA here is from genome assembly GCA_021292105.1 of Anadara kagoshimensis. NCBI lineage: Eukaryota > Metazoa > Mollusca > Bivalvia > Arcoida > Arcidae > Anadara > Anadara kagoshimensis. The sequence continues at coordinate 40,730,137 of CM037861.1, read as the reverse complement.
TGGTGGCTTCCAGTTTACAAGGATTTCTTCAGGTCCAGTGGACAGGGCCGAAACAGATCCTGGGGGACCTGGTAAAGTTGCTGAAAATAATAAAATAGACCAAAATAATGAGATATACCAAAGGGAATAAAAGAATTGATATTATTTTCTTATATTTTGATAAACATACATTCAAAAAGTTCAATGTGAGAAAAATTTTGGAAATAAATTCCATTGAGGCACTGTTAGTTAAATAATTTTTTTTGGTGACATTTATTTTTGTTTACTAACCCACCAAAACTGCAAAAGCAAGAGTTAACTTCTCCCCACCCCCTAAAAACATTGTGATATTACAGTACAGTGCTTAACCAAGAAATTATAACCATAATTATCTTTTCAGCATAACACTGCATGTACCAATACATAGAAATTATATGTCTAGATTCTTAAGTTTTTGCCACACCAAATCAGCCTAGAATTATTTTTTTTTTCTTTCAAAATTTTATTCTTAAAAAAAGGTATTATTAATTTTTAGGTCATATTTGTGACACTTATTGTTTGGTTTACTGAAAGAAAGATATGGCCTAAAAAATAATTGTGTTTCTGTTAACACAACAACTGACCCTAAATTTCTATAGCTGCCTTAAAAATTTTTGTTACAATATTTTGACAAGATTGTTAAAGTTAGCATCTTTGCCCCATTATAATCAATGTAAAAAAAATGTGTTTTAAAATGAGGAGGGTAAGCCGAAACCCATATTTTTGTTTTGGCCTAATCATAGATTTTGTGGCCTTATGTCCCACCAGGGACGAAGAGGATAGGTAGGTAGGTAATCATAGATTTTAGTGTGCAAAACTTGATGTTGGAACTATAAAATTTAAAATATATATAGTTACTTCTTCCTTCCTCTAAACAAGCGTAAATATCTATAATCTGTGTGATACATAATGTGTGATTCTCGTTTAAAGAAGTTGGAACCTGGCCGAGGCAGAAATCATAACAGAGACTTGATACACCACGTCTTTTACAGCAGCCTGCATGATTCTTACCATCTACAAAATTATAATTATATACATGTACATTATATCATTGTTTTGTTATTTTCTGTTCTCTTTTTCTTTCTCTATCTTCCCCACTCTCAATCTTTCTCTCTCTCTATCTTTCCAAATTTCCAAATTCTTGATATCTGTTTCATGTGTTTCTCTTTCTCTATCTTCCCCACTCTCAATCTTTCTCTCTCTCTATCTTTCCAAATTTCCAAATTCTTGATATCTGTTTCATGTGTTTCTCTTTCTCTCTATCTCTCTCTCTCTCTCTCTCTCTCTCACTCTCTCATTCATTCATTCTCTATCTCTCTCTTCCTCTCTCTCTCTTTCTGATATATCAAAATAACAAGGACAGTATCTGTTCCAAGCAATGATTTTTTTTAATAAATTACAAAAAACCTTGGAAATGATTAACTTTAACTAGTGTATAACTAAGCCTAAAGGTGTAAGTTAATCCTTGCAAACTTGTTTTCAAAATTTTTTTTTAATACCTACCAAACATTCACTTATAGTCCAGTCCATATCCAAAAGCGAATAGTGGCATATAGTTTTAGTAAGAGAATCTGCAAACAATAGGCGATTCACAGAAATTATGAACTTACCTGTGCCACATTTTAATAACTTATCTAGGTCATTAGCACAGGCCACAGTGGCATCAATCAAGCCTAGAGAATTCACTCCCTGGTATGGAGAACAAGAGGGTAAACAACTCTCTGACATCCCCTCTTTTTTACAGCAATCTGGAAATTAGAATAAAACATAGTATTATATTCTGTAGCAGCTGCTTTGAAATATGGCTGCTCTGGTAATTTGGTCCCATCTGCAGTCTTTCTATGACTGTAATAGCATTGATAAGATTGTCTCTGAATTAGTTGTTAATGAGACTAGGACTTATGTAATTTTGAAATAAGCAATAAAATGTCCGAAATTTTGAAAACAAAAAACAACATTTATTGTTATTGAAAACAATGTTAATAATGTTGAGGATTAAGGTTAGCAGTGGCCCAATAAGCAGTTAATTTGCTCCTTAAAAATTACTCTGGGTTCCTAAATGTTTATACATTTTAGCTATTTATGAATATTAAAACTTCTTTCTTTTAGTGAACTACTGTAGGCCCCAAATTCATAATAATTAACCTTCATCTCTGTAATGTGAATGCGAGAATTGAATGACAATTTTTCCTGGCTCATCAAGTAATGAACCATATTTTCAAAATATTTCATTTTAGATTTGCAGTTCATTTCAGATTTGCTAGTTTTTAAAATTTGGTTTGTTACTTGATAAACCAGGAAAATAAAAAGTCAATTCTTAAATATATTTTACTGCTCTTTATATTTCTCATTATGTTTTTTTTTTGTGTGTTGTGTGTGTGTGTTTCATTTCAGTGTCTTTTTTGTTGCTCCATTATGGTCTCTCAAATAATGGGGCAAAATTCATTTTGCTTTTCAAATTAAAAGCTGTGAAATCCAGATTCCCCTTGCTTTACAAATATAGCAAAAGTACATTGAACATAAAATCTTAAAAATGAAAACATGTAGTTGAACATGTTGATAGAAGATGGAGACAAAATATTAGTCAAATAGATATATACTACCTGTGAAATTAAAATGTTGACTGAGACTTGTGTTCGAGGGTGGCAAAGGTGCACCTGAAAAAAATTAAAGATATCTTTGACAGTTTTATCAATATTTTGCACTTCAAATCCATAAATTACTAATTATTGGTACACATCTTGTTAGATAATAAAATCCTTGATAACATAAGGTAAATATAGGTATTAATTGTCGACTAAAATCATTCAAAAGGGAAAACAATAATTTTATACAAGTAAAAATGTGCCCGTGAGGATATAATTTCATATAAAATCTGTCCTTTGGAATAAACATCATGGCTTATTCTGTAAAATATTATTCATGGAGCAAATCTCACAAGAAGTTATTAATCTAGAAAAATATTTCAAATAAACCATTACATGATACAATCTTATATTGTAGGGAAGGAAACCAACACCTCTAAGGTATTTGTTGTGGCTCGTAATATTCTAAGAGAATACATTGTGGTATTCTACAGAGTTCTATATGTCAGTTATAAATAAACAACTAAAGTATGGTTCTCAACACTTAGGATAAATGATGGCATTAATTTTATTGTGTCAACATGTTTCAACAGCTAGGCTTCAGTACCGATTTATACAAAATAAATTGGTCCTGAAGATCACAGCCTAGCTGTCGAAACATGTTGACACAATAAAATTAATGCCATCATTTATCCTAAGCATTGAGAGCCATACTTTATGTGTTTATGTATGTACATCATACATTACCTATGACGTTGAGACTGTGTTCTATTGATGCTTCTGTACCGTTGACTTTACATTGGTAATGTCCGTGGTCCCAGGTCTGAATATCTGATATCTCTAAGGTAACTCTTAACACGTGATTTGTACCACTATCATCATGTACTGGAAAAAAATAAAAATATTTATCAATAGAATGGAGTGGAATAAATGAGTTTTACACCCCAGTCAAGATTTTTTCACTTATATCGAGTCAGTTAGTTTATAATGCCAAGCTTCAACAAACAAACTGATAAACTTTCTCACACTAGGATCTATCATGATATATTGCATGAGATTTTGAACATTGGATCAGCCACCAGAAATCAATAAACCTGAATGAATATAAATAAAATATGACAGATATAAAGTAAAGTCAAACCACCCAAAGGACCTTAGAAATTGGATTTTTACAGACATGGATTTATCAAGGGCCTATTTAGGGCCGAAATTCGGCCCCTTTCCCAATGGAAAAAACATTGATTTTTTTTCCAAAATTGGCTGAGAAATTTCCCAATTAGAAAATTGTGTTGTTTTTAAATGAAAATAAATGGAATTAAACACTGATAAACACTTAGCAGCAGAAAAAGATTATTCTGATTCAACAAGTTATCCCGAGAATTATAAATTCCCTGTGGCTGAAAGTAACAATTCCAGTTCTGGGGATAAAGAGGTCAGTGGTTTATTCATTAATGGCATCAAAAATAATGTCTAAGTTTTCCCAAAATGAGCCAAAAATTGATAGTTTTTCCCAATTTTTAGTTTAGGGCCTTTTTCCAAAAGACCCTGATAAATCCCTGACAGACAAGAGGTCTTTTTATATTGTGGTTGAAACATGAGGCAAATAGACATTACAACTTTGATCTTAATGTACAGGTGGTCTTTATATACAGGTATTCACTATAGCAGGTTTTAATAAATCATTGCTTCATATTAAACTGTTCCTTTTTCCGTGACGTCACAAAAAGTTAAAAATTCTTGATGTCATAACAATTATGAGATGGCACAAGAACACTATGACCTAGTTGCTCTTTTTACACACAGAATGTTTGTAAACAAACCTCAATACAAATAGTAAAAGCCATGACACTCAAGTGCCTATTAATTCCATTATATGTGCAATTACAAATTCAAATAAAAAAGTGTTGAAAACAAATTCCTGTAAACATTTCAAACATACAACAACAACCATTAACGTGGAATGGAATATTATGACGTTTTAGTCAAGATTCTTTTACTTATAATGAGCCAATCAGTTCTGTGATGTTGGAGGAAACTGGCAAGCGAAATGACAAACTTCCTCACACTAGGATCTCTCCCAAGTGGGATTTACACCTAGACCGTGAGGAGCACTGTGATTCCTAAGTGCCCTTTAAAGACCACAGAGGCCACAAACAACTCATGGAACTCAATCTACAAAGTGATATACTTTTATAATTGACTTACTTTGTGGCATTATAATTTTATAACGAATTCCAGGTATGACATGAATTTTATTTCCCTGAGATATATGTAAATTATGTTCTAAAAAATACCAATTTACCTGTAAAAATTTAAAACAAAGATACAGTTAATTAATTAAATGATTTCAAATCAGTTGCAAATACAATAAAATTAAATTCAAACAACATCAGACACAAAGTCTAAGGACAACCTCAATGTTGCATTTCTCCATTTTGCATACATTGCATTTCAAATTTCCCAAAAAGTTTAATAATCTTTAAAAGTCTGAAACAAATTGCTCTTTGTTTAACCAAAATAAGTCAGGTTATCTTGAACTCTGATATCTCTAATTTTCAGATAAGTCAATTTAAATTTTAAGGCTGTGAATAAAAAATTTAACAAACATGCAAATTAAGTGTATTAGAATCCACCACAAGTAGGTTCTTTATTGTGATTTGCACTTACATTCAAACTCATAACTCCCAACAAAATGAGCAAATCAGCACCAATGGGGTTCGCCGCTGTACCACGTGATACCCTCTAATGTTTATGCAGAATACTTATTTCCAATGGATATGGAATTGCACGAGATGACGTTTTCCCGCGAAAATGAGGGTCATTCCGGGAATATGTGACGTTGACGTTTTCTAAATGTGATCATGTGGTACAATGGCGAACCCCATTTTGTTAATGATATGTGCATCTTCTATTATCTATTAATATTTGCACCAAAATTTGGAAAAAAAAGTGAGTAATATTTTGGAGAGTTACTCCAGACAAGAAGTGTTTGCATGGATGAAATATTCAATATTCCCCTCTTAATTTCTTCAAAAGGCAAAGAATAAAAAAGTTTAACTAGATTAACTTACTGAATTGATATCAATTGGTGAGGTATCTGTAATAAGACATGGGAATGTGACAGACTGTTAACAGATACCGTAAAATTCTCTGCTTGTGTGGAAATTGTTGGAATGCATAACACTGTAAGAAAAAACAAAAACATAAATGAAGAGTAACATTTTTAAAACAATGATAAATTTTTATTTGAATGTATATACAGTCAAAACTGTCTATAAAGGCCAACCAAGGATAACCAATAAAAGTGGCTTTATATACAGGTTCAAATAATATGAATATATTACAATTCTACTGGCCTTTATAAGCAGGTGGTCCTTATATAGATGTGACATTTAAGGCAGGTTTGACTGCATCAAATTATAACAGAACTGTTCACTCTTGAAAGATATAGTAATTGTCGAAGGTTGCTTCATTTTGTATGGTAATTTTTGTATGGTGTGATATCCAAAGGGTTTTTTCAAGTACTGGTAATCATCACACACTACAATACACAGGAAAAATTTGTCACTTCACCTATAGCTGGTGATGTCTCAATATAAATGAAATATTCTTGACTGGGAGTAAAACCCAATTCAATAAATCAATCAAATAATCCCTCCTTGTATCATGTGATGTGCCCCGAGGGTTGTACAGAACTCAGGGCTTCAAAATGTTTCCACTGTTTTCATATTTTGTATAATACTGGATCTGTTTTGTACTCTTAAACAGTATTAAAACATTGACCTTTTCTCAAATTAGAGGAAAATGATATTATTTACATGGGCTAGAAAATGGTTTTAACTCCAATTTCTGGAAATTATCACATTTTTTAGTTGTAAGTTTTAACTGGCAGTTGTACAGTCTTATTTCAACTTCAAAATAGTATAACTTACAGGTCTTACTCCAAAGTCAAAGGGTAGCAAATATTATAACAAAGCAAATCTTAGGAGACAAAAATGGGAGAATACTTAAAGAATGCACCAGAGTAAAGGTTCTCACAGTATGTGGGCATGGCTTGGGGAAATTTTTTTTAAAATAAAACACAAAATGGTGCATTTTCAATCATTTTAATGGAAAATTTAAAGTCGAATATGATGTTTTGAATATGCAATTTTTTGCAATTGCCGGCATCAGTTGATAACTACTTACCAAAACTACAGATGTTTATTAAATTAGTGTACAGAATATAGAATGAAGTCCCATCATGTCAGGTTCTCTTATTAATAGGTGTGAAAGAATTAACTGGTATCTGTCACCTATATTAATAATAACAATAAAAAAATAATAATAATAATACATGTAATAATAATAATAATAATAATAATAATAATATATAATAATATCCCATAATTATAATAAATTTTAATTTATTAAATAAAGGTCCATTAAGGACATTCAATGAATGGAAGATAACTCTCACTTGATACAGTCAAAAATGATAAAAAAAGCCGCCCAAGAAAACCTATAAAAGTCATCTTTATGTGTGACCCTTATATACAGGTTCAAACAACTGAAAAAAGAGCAAATGGGATACAACTTTACTGACCTTTAAAAAACAGTTGGGACTTACACAGAGGTGGCCTAAAAGCAGGTTGGACTATAAAGATGAAGTATATACAGTAGATCATTTTGAAGACATTAAGTAATAGCATTATCAAGTGACTTGTAGATTTCATTGTTTACCATATCTAGCCACTTGCAGCTTTCACTGTTTACATTATCAAGTGACTTGCAGCTTTCACTGTTTACATTATCAAGTGACTTGTAGATTTCATTGTTTTCAATATCAAGCCACTTGTAGCTTTCACTGTTTACATTATCAAGTGACTTGTAAATTTCATTGTTTACAATATCAAGCCATTGTAGCTTCACTGTTTAAATTATCAACTGACTTGTAGATTTCACTGTTTACATCATTTTAAACCTTACCCTGATTGCTTGCCTGTTTACACTATAAAACCATTAAATGAGAACTCACATGTACATCATTTTAAAGACATTTTAAGTGACAGCTTACCTGTAGATTTCATTGTTTACATCATTTTAAAGACATTTTAAGTGACAGCTTACCTGTAGATTGCTCTGTTTACATCATTTTAAAGACATTAATTGACAGCTTACCTGTAGATTTCACTGTTTACATCATTTAAAGACATTCTAAGTGACAGCTCACCTGTAGATTTCACTGTTTACATCATTTTAAAGACATTTTAAGTGACAGCTCACCTGTAGATTTCACTGTTTACATCATTTTATAGACATTTTAAGTGACAGCTCACCTGTAGATTTCACTGTTTACATCATTTTAAAGACATTTTAAGTGACAGCTCACCTGTAGATTTCACTCTTTACATCATTTTAAAGATATTTTAAGTGACAGCTCACCTGTAGATTTCACTGTTTATATCATTTTAAAGACATTCTAAGTGACAGCTCACCTGTAGATTTCACTGTTTACATCATTTTAAAGACATTTTAAGTGACAGCTCACCTGTAGATTTCACTGTTTACATCATTTTATAGACATTTTAAGTGACAGCTCACCTGTAGATTTCACTGTTTACATCATTTTAAAGACATTTTAAGTGACAGCTCACCTGTAGATTTCACTCTTTACATCATTTTAAAGATATTTTAAGTGACAGCTCACCTGTAGATTTCACTGTTTATATCATTTTATAGACATTTTAAGTGACAGCTCACCTGTAGATTTCACTGTTTACATCATTTTAAAGACATTTTAAGTGACAGCTCACCTGTAGATTTCACTGTTTACATCATTTTAAAGACATTTTAAGTGACAGCTCACCTGTAGATTTCACTGTTTACATCATTTTATAGGCATTTTAGTGACAGCTCACCTGTAGATTTCACTGTTTACATCATTTTATAGACATTTTAAGTGACAGCTCACCTGTAGATTTCACTGTTTACATCATTTTATAGACATTTTAAGTGACAGCTCACCTGTAGATTTCACTGTTTACATCATTTTCAAAATATTGAGTGATAGCTCATCTGTCATTTGCCTTGATCTGTTATTTAAGCATATAGATTCACTTCAATTCCTACCAACAAAAGAACAACATTTGTAATAACACATTGTTTATATATATATAAAGTACAAGGTTATACCCTATATTTTCATTAAAGGTTTACATATACAGTATACATGTATGTGGAAACAACACTGACCTGTTCGTTTGACCTTAAATTTAAATACATTTATTTATTATGGATTAGCACAGATATATGTATATTTTTTCTACATTATTGGAAATACTCATTCCAAAGAATAAATACATGTATTAACCTTATTCCAGGAATTAGATGGGCCCTTCTATGAAAATAACCCTAATGAAAGGTCAATCAGACAGGTCAATGTTGTTTGCCTATACCATATGTACTGTATATATCACTATACAGTACAGTAGTATTAAATAAAGGTACACAACAATGACCTGTCCACTTGACCTTCAATTTTAAATATTTATTATGAGCCAGAAAATTTATGTGTGGGGAGCACTAATGTTTGTTTTATGTGAATCATGGGGAAACAAACATTGCTTATGCAAGAACTGTGAATCCTAACGCTACCCATGTATTGGATGGGCCATTGTAAATGGATATTCCTGATTAAAGGTTAATCTGACAGGTCATTGTTGTTTGCCTATAACAAGTTAGTCTGTTTAAGTATCAAAATCTTAAAAGGTATTTGTATTGCATATTAATCATTTACAATACTTATATATAGAATTTAATTCCTGAGTCACATACTTTGAAACACATAAGTATATCAACTGACATACATTACCAGTATATATACACCTAAAGCGTTTATTGCGTTTTGGGTTTTTAATACATTAAAACCAACTTTTAATGCCCCTTGATAATTTTCCCAGTTCACTTATTGCCACACTGCTTTGAAGTCCAAACTCCCAACACCTCATTTAATTACCACACTTATCAACAAAAAAATTTTAAATCCGGAAAAAACAATTACAGTTGAAAGTCTGGCATGTTAGTCTGGCTCTAAGTCATTTACTATTAATATGCTATTACATGTACTACATTACTCCAGTGATTTTGTCTGCTTGAAATTACTACCGGATAAAGGTAATTCTGACAAAAATTTCCAAATCTGTCAACTAAATCTAGTTGTCCTCACCCCCAAAATATCAGATATTACCACAATAAAGTGTCTTTGCAATAAAGATGCTAGCTATTGACAGCAAATCATAACGCCGTTTGCTAGATCTCAGATCTCAGATTTCCAATCTTAAAGGCAGAAGCTAGTTTTCAGAAAATGTAACAAAATCATTGTTACTACAAGGTAAACTGTTAATTTAAATCCAAGGTTAAAAATCTCATTGAAACCACAACCAACCAACCCCCCAACCTCCCCCCTCTGTGGGTTATTTTGCTGGATGTCAATGTAAACAATGTAAATAATATGTGATATGTAATATTTTAAACAATCTTGACTGGTGAACATAGCATCATTACTGACAAGACTCTCAAAAAGATTTATGGACATCATCACAGTATTTTGTTGATAAGTATATTATGTCTTCGAGTCCAGATTGACCCTGGATATATTCCAGGTCCATAGGTCCATGTTCCTTTCACTCTCAATTTTGATTACACACGTGTTGGGTGTAGCTAGCTAAACAGGAGGTACTTACCTTTCTGGAGCACATGGCCTCACTTGACTTCCATAGTGGAAGTTTACATGTTTAACCTAATTTGTCAGTTTCAAAGTTTTTACTTTGCTTTGGAATTGTGGTTTGGACATGGATAATTATACAACATGTTTGTTTTTGATAACTCTAAAATGAAATTTTACGATCCATCTAAACTTTGAATATAAATATTATGATATAGACTTTAACAAAGAGATTTAAACAGTTATAGGCATACAACATTGACCTGTCCGCTTGACCTTTTAATAGGAATATTCATATATGATGATTCATCCAATAAACGGGTAGTTTTACAATTCAATTTATACATACACAGGACACATGTCAACTCTATGAAATGAGTACCACATCACTCATGATGTAGTAGACGAAATAACGTCCGAGTTCCCTACACATAAATTAACTGATACATGATAAACACAGTCCAACCTGCCTTAAAGGCCATCTCTATATAAGGGCCTCTTGCTTATAAGGCCAGTAGAATTGTATCCCAATTATTCTTTATTTATATTATTTGAACCTGTATATAAAGGCCACCTGTCCATAAAGATCATTTTTACTGGTTCCCTTGGGTGGCTTTTATAGACAGGTTTGACTGTATGTATATTAAAGGTAAAGCAGACAGGCTGTTGTTGTTTACCTATAAAATGTTATTAATAATTGTTAAAAAAAAAAAACTTCTATTTTGCAGATTATTATACACCTAGCGCCCATAGTTAGACACTAGGATCTTTTAATTCTTCGTAATATGTCGGAATTAATCCATCATTATAATATATCTAACATACATCATGTTCATTGCTTCCAGCCAAATCTTAATGCATAGAGTGTATTAACATTCAATATACACAAAACTCATATATATGTATGTATGTATATGTGTATGTATGTAGTTTCAAAACTGTAATAAAATCTGAAATATCTTTTTTTGGAATACATATCGTTGTTTCATTAATTCTTCCATTTTGTAGACATAATACCAATCTGGAATATCTATTTTTGGAATACATTTATTTTTGTTTCATTAATTCTTCCATTTTGTAGACATAATGGTTTTGTGTGTGTGTGTGTGTGTGTGTGTGTGTGTGTGTGTGTGTGTGTGTGTGTGTGCTTTTAAAATCTGGAATATCTATATTTGGAATACATATTTTTGTTTCATTAATTTCCCTGTTTTGTAGACATAATGGTTTCATATGCAGTTGTGTCCTTGACTCCTATGTGTGTGTGTGTGTGTGTGTGGTCACAAAATTTTGGATAACTTTTTTGGAATATCTATGTTTCATTAATTTTTTCTATTTTGCATAATGGTTACATATGTACTTGTGCTCTCTCTCTCTCTCTCTCTCTCTCTCTGTGTTTTGTGTGTGTGTGTCCATCAAATATCATTTTTTTTTATTATTTTTCCAGAAAGATCAAAATGAACTGATTTTGTAATTTTTAAGGTTTTTTTCAGTTGAAATTAAAATTTTAATGGAGGTTATAGATGCAAGTTTTTCATAATTTGATTCAAACATTTAGGTCTCTCTCTCGTATTTTCATCCACGGTCTAACCATGAAATTACTTGGCGAAAATTGCCATGGCAACATAAGTCACCCTACCACTTTCGAATTTTGGATTATAAATGTATAAAAAGTCCCGGTATATACCAATATACCAGATACATTGAAAATGTGGGTCTAAATCTTCGAAAAATATCAAATTCGTAAATCATTTTTGAAGAAATACAAAACTACATGAATATTTTGGCTGCCAATATTGCAGCCCCTCGACAGCATTTCGTAATGCGATTTTAGCACCATTTTTTAAAATTAGCATTACTGCATAAATAAAGAGCACTTTTAAGGTTCTTTTAAATGATATAATGTTTTCCACCCTAATTGAACTGGAAATACATCATATTTTGGCATGAAAGTGCACATTTTAGGTATTTTTGGACAATTTTTGTAATTTTGTCATTTTTGGCAGCCATTTTGTTTCACATTTTGACCATTTTTTTTCATATGCATTAGATATTTTATAATCTTAGGTCTTTAAAAAACCAAACATATGCACCTTGTCTCCAATAACAGTGAAATTATTCAAACTTGACATGTGTATACAGGTTCTTCGAGTTGGAAAATGGCAGAAACTGTTTAATGATACCTTAGTATAGAAGTAAGACAAAACTACAGAAAAAAAGATTAATTAACTGTAACAGGTTACAGGAAAGGAAAAAATCCAGAATAGAAGCTGAACTAGGACTCAAACCCCAGACCCTCTCAAAACCAACAGGATGCTTCACTGACCGAGCCACCAACCATCAATCTAGCTCGATAGACCCCCTTCTTTTTTCGAATCCACTACCTTGAATCACAACCACCAAGTTCCACCCTGGTACCAACCATTTGGTCTGCCACTAAAATATTAATCCCAGGGCTGATCAAGCCCCCGAATAAAACAGGTCAGGGGAAAAATGCAACCTGGGTTTCATACCCTATACTAGCAGGATGCTCTACCAACTTAGCTACCCACCACATAACAACTGTTTACAGTTCAACATGTTCCCACCAAACGAAACAGGACAGACAAAAATGCAGTGGCCAAGCTGGGTTTCATACCCTTATACTAGTAGAATGCTTTAATAACTGAGCTACCAACCACATAACAACCATTTTACAGTTCGACATCCCCCCCCCCCCCCCCAATGAAACAGGACAAACAAAAATTCAGTGACCAAGCTGGGATTCATACCCTTAATACTAGAAGTGCTCTGCCAATTGAGCTACCCATCACATTACAACTGTTTACAGTTCAACATGCCCCCCCCCCCCCAAATGAAACAGGACGGAAAAATGCAGTGGCCAAGCTGGGTTTCATACCCTATACTCATGATACTAGCCTGTTGCTTTATCAACTGATCTACCCACACATTTATACAGTTTAAAAAGTAAAATAACTTAAAAATGTATTTTAAAACTTTATTAAGTCGTATGAATATGATATGACGCAGTAATGTATCTAGAAACTGGCTTATAGCTAGGTCACTTTGGAAGAAATGTCAACATGGTATCCATGTCATATTACAAAAGTTACAATATTAAATAATGACAACCCCCCCCCCCCCCCCTTCCCTTCCCCGTAAAATTTAAACTTTACCTGAACAGTAAATTGATAACTCCTCCATTGTTACAATTGTTTATATAATTTACATTCTTACTATTAATCAGAGTTTGTTACAGGCAAACAACTTTGACCTGTCCGCTCGACCTTTCATTAGGAATGTTCACATAGGAGGATCTGCCCACTATTGAGGTAGTGTTAGTTTTAAAGAACACCCTTCCCATGATGAGATGAAATAAACACCTGTAATTGCTAAAAATATGTGTACAGGACCAAATTAAATATTTTATGAAAGGTCAGGACGACAGGTCTATATTGTTTGGCTATACTAATTCATGCACTATTTAATAATGTGAAATAAAACCAGAAAACCAGGTAACAATAATTAGGATGATGACCTTATTGACCTGTCATGCTGACCTTTGACCCAGAATCATGTGATTGTGTTATGAAAATAATAAAAACATTGATAGGATTTTTATATACAGGCACAAAAGAATTGTTATTTAGTTTTAATTCTATTTTCCAGTATATTGTATCATGTTTTATTTTTGTTTTAAAATTTTCAGTTCATATTGCCAGTAAAAACTTCATGCATCTAAGGTTAACTATATGTAGGTAATGAGATGAGTGAAAGATAGACTATAAGTACAGTTTGTCAGTCTTGTTTAGAATCTGGCTCAGTTGGATGAGTGTTCCCTCCATATGTGGAAGGTTAGGTTTAACCAAGAATTGAAAAAATGAAGCAACTCTTGCAAAGTACTCAGCATTAAAATTGAAAGTTAAAGGTGCCTTTAGAAGAGACCTTTACCTTACATGGCAATGTCATTCACAAATCAAAATTACACGGACTCATGGATACTTCTGACCAGTTTTCACTAAAATCTCTGTAAGAGTTTCTGATAAGTTGAAATTAAGTGTGATCAATGTACGCACACACAAACATATATATACACATGCTTTAATTAGGCTATGCCATAACCTTACATGACCTTGTATTAGGTGAGCTAAAACTGATGCTTCTGAAACAGGAAAGAGAAAAAATGAAGGGTCGGACCTGGGATCGAACCTGGGACCTCCTGCACTATAGGCAAGTGCTCTACCACTGAGCTACCCAGACCGCTACATTTAATTACAAGGGTATAGGCGAGGCACTTTAAAGAACCCTACCTGTACTATGTACTGAATACACTGCAAAGGTAAAAAAAAATTCACTTATAATAGCAGGTGTCATCTCAATATAAGTGAAATATTCTTGACTGGGATGTAAAAACCAAATTTAATCCATCAATCTTAAGCTTAAGGATATTTCATCTAAAAGCTATTGTACATTTATCACATACAGTATGATGTTTAAGTAATTTAAATATAGGAGTTGAGTTGAGTTGAGTTGAGTTGAGTTGAGTTGAGTAATGGTGTTTAATGTCCCAGTCAAGAATATTTCACTTCTATCGATCAACACGTCGCCAGCAATAGGAAAAGGTGCAGAAATTTTGCCTATGCGCTGATGGCATTATACACTACAGTAGGGTTCTTTAGCATGCACAGCCCACCGTGACACGGTACCTCATTTATTTTAAGTTCTTATCCAAAAGAAGCATGACTTTCATTTTGTAATGCCAAGTGCTTGGCGAAAAAACAGTCACTACCCACTTTGAAGTCTTTTGCCAAACATGGCTGGGGATCGAACCCACGACCTCCCACTTACAGAGGGAGCACCCTACCAACTAAGCTACCCCAGCAGTTTAATCTAAATATAGGGCATATTTGACTGTTTTCTAGTTTGTGGTCTTGGGGTCTGGTCATTGCTATATTTTTGCAAAATGGGGACTAGATGTCCCAAGGATATTACATACATAGCACCTTAAAGTTTAGTCAAGATTATTTCTTATATTTCTGGGATGATGGGAGAAACTGAAGTATCCAAAGAAAACCCAGAATCTGTATAAGTAGCATTTGAATCTATAGGCGGAAAGAGACATTGTGATCTGTTAGCATGTGGTTGAGTCCCTAATTATATTATATGGGTTCTTTGTAATAGCTGCGAAAAAATAACTTAGCTGCAATAGACAATGCAGAACCCTTGGTTAATTTTTGGGAAGATTTGAAATACAAATCTATTTTATTTTATATTGTTTGTTTTGTTAGCTTTTTAACTTCCCAGCTTGCAATGGACCAGCCTGTGCTCAGAGAAACAGAGAGAGAGAGAGAGAGAGAGAGAGACATAGAGAGCTACCTTATAGTCATACTAAAACTGAATTTCACCCGTTTTATTTCTTTATAATGAGAGATAGAGAAAGAGAGAGAGAGAGAGAGAGAGAGAGAAATAATGTAATATAAGTTATATTGCTAATTCATGCATTTGTTATCAAATAATAACGAAAAGCACTTATGTCACCTTAACTACAGCATGTACAGATGCTGAATGTGTAAATAAACTAAGATTGTCTTTTACCTGTTTACCTTCTTTCTATCCATTCAGTCATAGACTGTAGACACTAGCTGAGTCACTTGCAATCAATAATCACGGTTGACAGATATTTTTTACAAACAGGTACGAAATATAATTATATAAAAACTTACCAATCAGTATCAGTGACAACAAACAGCATCAGTCTCACGGTCTGTCACGTCACGGGTTTTTATTCCACTTGTTACCTGAAAGCTGAACTGTCAACTGCAAGTCGACCTACTTTTTATTTTTTGTATGGATTATCTCCCTTTACCCATATGAACCATATGCATGTAAAGAAATAGAGTAAGTCTGATCTGTGAAACATTTCAACAAAAGTTTAAGCTTTTTAAGTGGATAAAAATACCATTTTCAAGCCCTCAAGAACAAAAACTAATCATAGTAACTTATTAGTATTTTTATATTGTTGTGTTTCATTATTAATTGTTGTGATTTGTATTATATGCTTAAATATTACACAGACAAAAAATGTACAGAAAAATCTGTTACATATGTTGAAAAGCCTATTGGCTTAGTTTTATTTTCTATATATATTAAAAAAATTGTTATATAAATAAAGCTGTAAAGACCATTATACAGGTTTTGCTATGTATATTACCAGTGGCCTTCTATGGTTTTCAGACAGACTTATTGGACACAAATATTATGCTCCCAAAGAAAGAGCATGTAGTTAATTTGGGTTTTTGTTAGTCATATTTATCATAACTCAAAAATTTTAAACAGTATCAACATGAGGCTTCATAAAGAACAGTGCACAAGACCATTATTTTAGTTTGCGGAATTTAGGAATTATTGCTCTTTGTTATTTTTGTCCAGAGTATTAAAGATACCATAATTTCATGGATAGATAGATCTTGATGATAAAGGCAATGCGCCATTACTTTCATTTGTTGTATTCATTAAAATACAAATTATATATCTGTCATCCTTTTTATCCTTAGCAAAATTTTATTTAAACAAACATATTTGACAACTAGTTTTTATTCGGGCAGCATCCAATCGTTCTATCAATTCTCTTCTTAATCTTTACCACCAAAGGACAGTTTTTTCGATGGATTCTTGTGAAAAAAGGTTCAGGTAAGCGATCTGACTGGTTCATTACCCGATGCCCGTGAAAATAAAGTGAACATATCCGCCAAATTAAATCTTACCTGGCCGTAGGATTTCAACGGCATCACGTAATGTAAAATAATGAAGCCCGATCTGGCCCGAAACTGATAAAAAAAATCTTTCGGGCCAGAGGAATCTCGGGCTAGATGACATTGGAATTCTAGAATTATTTCACAATTCCAGAATTTTTTTTACAAATCTCTTCGGAACTTCACTGGGCCCTGCTGTGAAAAGGGGCATATTTTTCAATATATCTCTGGTTTTAATGAGGTACCTTCCGAAGGACCTAGTGACTCTCATTTCTAAAAGCCAAGTGTACGGCGAAATAACACTGAGTCACTTCCTATTTTCAAGCCGTGGTCCAACCCCGCGACCTGACCTCCCACATACGGAGCGACCGTCGGCCGCACATTCGTACGTGGCACTTGTATATAAATATAGGACATATAGTACAGACCAACGCCAAGCTAACGAATTACTAGTCCGACTAATCAGCCCACTAAACCCCCATTTTATTAAGGCGCCCAAACAAAGTTTGGCGACTTATTGTTTTTGCACCGTTTCTTATTATTATGATTCCCCACCACCGAAGGTGGGGAATCATATTGTTTTCGTTCTGTTTCTTATTATGATTCCCCACCACCGAAGGTGGGGAATCATATTGTTTTCGTTCTGTTTCTTCTTCTTATATTATTATTATTCTTATTATTCTTCTTCTCAAGACCATATGCTGCAGCATATCTCGGGAACGGCTTGATGGATTTAGATGAAATTTGCTACCAATAATCTGTTGTCTGTGTAGATAATCAAGACGCGTTTATTTTCGTTATCTTGAAGGTGGGTGGTGGGTGTAAATCAATACGTAGTTAAATACCCGGGGAAACCAATTCTGAATGGACATAAGCTGGTTACGACACCTTAATTATACAAAGCCAATGCTTTCACCTATGAGTTAATCCGATTAGTGACCGTTAAAAACTTGGCGATTTTTAAAACCACAGCTTGTCACGTCACACGCCTGTACTAAAACCTTACACAATGAGATGAATGGTGTATACAATTTGCCTTGATAGATCAAATGGCTTGGGGGTTTTCTGTTAATCACTGACTGTGGAAGTAGAAGACTGCCCACTTTTTTAAGTTTACACCATTGAAATGTCTCCTTTTACTGACTGACACTTTCCTAATGACCGGTATGTCGAGTACAAAAATTTGTAGTTATAGTCGGAAATGAATCTTCCGAGTAAGCCGCCACTCTGTTACTATTAACACTTTTCAAATAAGAGATGGACAATTATTTCAGGTATTGTTTAAGTTTAAGATAAAATATTTTTGTGTCTTTTTTATTCGATTTAAACATTGGAATTTTCGTAATTTGGACTGAAAGTTCACTTCGATTTAAACATGGGAATTTTCGTAATATTTCGTATTTGGACTGAAAATTTGCTTCAAATTCGGCATATCGAATTAACTAACAAATTTACATAGAAATACATAGCGATCTGACGGGACCATTTGTATCATTTCGATTTAAGCGAAATTTCGATTCAACCGATTTCGAATTAACGAGAGTCGACTTTATTTCTTTTGCATCAAAAACACCTAAATAATCTATAGAGCAATGAAGATCTGAGTCTTTTAGATGCTGGAAATAACAATATGAGATTTATTCCGTATAATACACCTAAACTAATATGTACCTCAACGTGTTGAAAAGTACGTTTTTTCAATAGAGGGGGTCTTTTAAATCGGACTATATATACAGCGTCGATCTATTTCAACACACTATACACAGAGTTAACATACACTTCATATAAAAATGTCCGTCTTTTACTATTTTGACTGAGTAGATGTATCGTTATGATCATGAACCTCAAACATATAGGAATAACCGATATAAGTCGCGTAATTAAAATACAAACAGATGGCCTCCTATGATGTGTATTGCGCATTGAATCACGATTATTAATCAATAAACTTTTTAGAAAAAATATTAAATAAACATCACAAAGGGTAACTTTTATTATATTTTATTTTGGATTTTACAATAATTCCGAGTCCATGGGTGTTTATACTGTCTGACGACATCGGGAGGGCACCTGGGTATATCCTCAGGCAGTGTCGACACGCTCCAATATTACTTGGATCTACCTGCCCATCATAGAAGGTCTTACATTCGGACCTAAGACAATGATCTTAACTCAGTCGTTAATTACTGTGTTTATTCAGTGACACTCGCCAATCCGTCACTGGCTTCAATGTGTATCCACCTGTTAATTACTGGTGACCAAGATACCGGTGAACTTTGAAAACTTGTGGCCAGAAAAATCGCAAAGCGCCGGTTTTGTCGCTAGTTAAAGAAAAAAATCGCAGTAAGCGATGCCCAGCGCAAACCCTCCCATACGTGTTCATTCATTGTAACACGCGGCGACGCCAAATCAGAGGCCTGAGATTTCTTATTTAAAAATTCATTGAAAACGTCACTTCCTATGCCGAGAAGGCCTTCCAATGTACGATTTTTCTCAACCGAAAACTTTAATTCAAATCTACTTTAACTTTCAAAGAAATTTTAAAAAACAATCAAGGTATGATTTTTTTAGTTTACCAGGTCGGCGCGGTACAAATGTTCTTTATACACATCTGCCTTTAAAATGTAATTGTTCATCAAGGCAATATATACACAACATTAAAAACGCATGTGACGTGAAAATCACAAGATTTACCCTTTTTGGCGACACAGTAATGAAATTGGCAACAAAATTTTACAACTGGCGATTTCCTTGACGACAGACTTTTACAACCCAGCGCTAACCCTGCTAGGGTCTTTTCACCAGATAATTTATGGATGGTGGGGAATCATACGTAACTGGTATCCCAGTTACAATCTCTAGTTATTATTATTTTTATTATTATTATTATTCCGTCAGGACATATGCTGAGCATATCTCGGGAACGGCTTGATGGATTTAGATGAAATTTGGTACCAATAATCTGTTGCTTGTAGATAATCAAGACGTGTTCATTTTCGTTATCTTGAAGGTGGGTGGGTGTGTAATTGCTTAATTGAATACGTAGTTAAATACCCGGGGAAACTAATTCTGAATGGACATAAGCTGGTTACGACACTTTAATCATACCAAGCAAATGCTTCACCTATGAGTTAATCCGATTAGTGACCATCAAAAACTTGCGATTTTTAAAACCACAGCTTGTCACGTCACACGCCTGTTATTAAAACCTTACACAATGAGCTGAATGGTGTATACAATTTGCCTTGATAGATCGAAGAAGGTTAAGCGTGTCGAAATGGCTTCGGGGTATTCTGTTAATCACTGACTGTGGTGGAAGTAGAAGACTGCCCACTTTTTAAGTTAACACCAATGAAATTTCTCCTTTTACTGACTGACACTTTCTAATGACCGGTATGTCGTTTTTCCTTTAACCGGACTTTATATAGTGTGTTGAAATATATTGAAAATTGACGCTATGGTGATGCATAAGATAGAATTATATTAAAATTTGAAATGAAATTTAGAACATTTTTGAAAAACTATTTTGTTCCCTTAGTCGTGATCACGATCTATGAGGCACCAATATTTATTTTTCCCGAAATCATACTCGTAAAATTAAGGCAAAAATTGTAAATAAAATTAATTTATTATAATACCATTTTGTATATTATAGGATAATTATTTTGTTGTAAACATTTCAATTCAATGTACCATTTCCATGAACATTGCCAAATACAAAATTCATATATTTTGACTGAGTAGATATATCGTTATTCATGAACCTCAAACATATAGGAATAACCGATATAAGTCGCGAAATTAAAATACGATGTGTATTGCGCATTGAATCACGATTATTAATCAATATACTTTTTAAAAATATTAAATAAACATCACAAAGGGTAACTTTTATTATATTTTATTTTGGATTTTACAATAATTCCGAGTCCATCGGTGTTTATACTGTCTGACGACATCGGGAGGGCACATATATCCTCATGCAGTGTCGACACGCTCCTATATTACCTGGATCTACCTGCCCATAATTAGAAGGTCTTACATTCACACCTAAGACAACGATCTTAATCAACTCATTCTTTAAGACCAGTCGTTAATTACTGTGTTTATTCAGTGACACTCGCCGATCCGTCACTGGCTCAATGTGTTATCACCTGTTAATTACTGGTGACCAAGATACCGGTGAACTTTGAAAACTTGTGGCCAGAAAAATCGCAAAGCGCCGTTTTTTTGTCGCCAGTTAAAGAAAAAAAATCGCAATTGGCGACGTTGGCGATGCCCAGCGCAAACCCTCCAATACGTGTTCATTCATTGTAACACGCGGCGACGCCGAATCAGAGGCCTGAGATGGGTTACGAGTTTTCTTATTTAATGAAATTCATTGAAAACGTCACTTCCTATGCCGAGAAGGCCTTCCAATGTACGATTTTTCTTAACCGAAAACTTTAATTTAAATCTACTTTAACTTTCAAAGAAATTTAAAAAAGTAATCAAGGTAGATTTTTTTTAGTTTACCAGGTCGGCGCTGTACAAATGTACTTCAAACACAACTGCCTTTAGAATGTAACCGTTCATCATAGGCTATCAAGGCAATATACACACAACATTAAAAACGCATGTGACGCGAAAATCACAAAGGATTATTCTCAAAACGCCGAGCTATCCGCCTATAGGATTCAAAATTTAAAAGTATATTATATACATATTTATAGTGAAAAAACCTAAACCTACTATCATTTTGTAAAAGTTTTTATGGTAAATATCTCAGTAAAATATTGCATTATATGTTTAACACATGTAATTCATTAGGTTTGTCTCCGTATAACTCTATACAAACATGGAACAAGTCAGTGAAATCAACACGTTTTTTAATAAATACACATAGAGCGCATGCCTCTCCATTAAAGATATTTTGAATACAAAAACTACCTTATTTTATTGTTAGATATGCAAAGTATGGTTAATGGAGAGATATGCGCTGATAGTGAATTTTGTAAAAATCAATGTTTAGAGAGTTACCCCAATATAACCTCTTACTATACCGTACTATACTCGTACTTGATATTAATAAATAAGGTTGCTAGAAAACAATCCCTGCGGGGCCTGTGTTGGTAATTTAAATAGCAGCAGCCCATCTTTTGCTGACGATATAGCATGTTTAAGTATTTCACCTAATGGTCTGCAAACTATGTTGGATATAGCACATAGTTATGCTACAAAATGGCGTTATATTTATAATGTTAGTAAATCCAATATCCTTGTGTTTGGATCCTCTAAATGTTCATATGACAAAATAAAGTTTCAGTGGAAGCTTGGGAATGATCCACTTCCTATAGCTACACAATGTACTCATCTTGGTATCGAACTCAATGCTTTTAATCGACCCAACCAACGTACCAGAGAAAGGTGTAATAGAGGACGGAAGTCGTACTTTGCTATAGCTGGAATGGACAATAGTGACTTGAATCCCATAGTTTTAACTGATTTATACCGGAAAATTGTGTTACCGACTGTTTGTTATGGATGTGAAGTATGGTCTGATATTAAAGAAAGTGACTATAACATTTTAAATACGTTCCAGCACTTTGTTGCTAAACACATTCAAAACTTCCCACAAAGAACCCGGTCAGATATATCTGAAAGTATGCTTGGACTATCCCGTATTCAAACTGAAATAGAAAAAAGGAAGCTATTCTTCTTACAAAAGCTCTGTGATTTAAATGGAGAAACACTGACTAAAAAAATATTTATATATCGATTGTACAAATATTGCACCGAACCACGACCAACTCAATTTGGATTCATTCCTGATATCATAGAAATTCTCTTAAAATATCAGCTGGACCAGTACCTCCATGGATATATGATCACGCAGCACTTCCCCGACAAGAGGGCATGGAAGGCAACAGTCAATAAAACAGTAGCTGAACATGAAGCTACTAAATGGAGAGACAGATTATCACAGAGTCCGGACTTTATACGTTTCGCCGAATTGCATCACAAAATTGCGTATGCTTCTATATGGTCATTACCATCTACAAGTAGCCAGTTAAAACTTGTCCGATTTATTGCCAAATTATGGGCACTACCTACTTGCTTAGTTAATAATACTTGTTCTTTGTGTGGCAACATTTACACAGACTTATACGTCCATATAGCATGCTGTTGTGTTCTTTTAAGTGATCTGCGTAACAGTTTTTGGAACGATATTACAGATGTGTTTGGTGTCTCTCTTAACGCAGAAATCAATAACATCAGCGATGAAAAACTGTACCAAACTCTCTTAGGCAACACACAATGGATAACCACCGAAAGTGTCTTATGTTTCACAGCTTTATCTATATGCAAGCTGTATCTGCAGAATACTACAGACAGTTACAAGTTGTCTCAGCACGATAACATTCAGAGGGTCCAAACATAAGCTTAGCCCCTAACTAGACTGTCCTAACTATATATAGTATATATCTGTATATATATGTATTACCTACTTTATATTGCATGTGTTTAATTAAGTTTATACACGTTTAACTATTTTTGTCTATTTATTTGTAACATATAATTAATAATTATTTGTTAAAAAATCTCTTATAGAGGAAATAAAGTTTGAATGAATTGAATGAATGAATGAATTTTATTTTTATCTTTATTCATTTTAATAAAATGTATATTTTACGGCTTTATTACTTTTTTATCTTACTTTGTGTTAGAATTTAAATGCAATATTATTTCTTTCTGCCATAAATAACATAATAGAAATAAAGACATGCACACACATTTGCTTTATACATATAATACATACAGCGACATTACAGTCCAGTTTAAGGCCACTTGTAATTTCCCGTGTGTTTCGTGTACAATGAACAGGTGCTAGTAAACAAGATGTCAAAACATTAAACTGTTTAGGATAGTTTTCATATGCAACAAATGTCACTAGCTGGACAAGACTAAAGATCATGAGCCAGCGGTTCCTCGAATAGACTTGAAACCTGAATGTTTAGACCAACCCATTTTGAGTGGTAGCAAATGAAAATGAATTTGCTTTATTTTCAAAGAAAGAGTTTCCCCCATAAAACATGTACTAATTAAGACAAGAATTGACATTTTCGTCAAACAAGTCATCCTTGTATCATCTGGTATTTGCATACACAACTGATACATGCTGAAATCATTTATCTGGACAAAATATAAACCCTTCAGTAGTTGTTGATGCTTTCATTAAGACTACATACATCAGAAATGTCCGATTTATTAAACAATCTCCGAAAAAGAATTCTTGATAGTAACAGTAGAAAAATGATTTTGATGATTCAAATGGCCTTTCTGTCGATAACTTTAATTGATTGACTGGACTGAACTCCACAACTTGATAATCTTGCAACAAAGGTTATATAATTAAAGTCCATAGCACTAAGATCTTAAAGCTTTGCGTTAAGACTGGTCTTGACAAAGTTTCGAAATGGTCTTTTCCATGAATTCTTATTAACACTATGTGGTCTGAAAAATGCTTCACGGGTGTCAAGAATTGTCTCTGCAGCACGGGTAATTATAACAAGACTTCCTTAAAACACAAGTATGTCTACCTAAACTGAAGTATCATACTGACACAATATATAAGCATTACGGCGCAAAACAAATCAAGTCGTTGTGACACGTGGGTTTTTGTGTTTGTGCATGCGGCAGAGGAGTGGCAATCAACCAGTAAAGTCGGTGTCCACACACGTCATTATAAAAAAGGAAAAATGTTACTCATTTGCAACGAAAATATTTACACAGACTTTTTTTTACATTTGGCCTTACATAGTTGCGCCTATAGAGGCTCAAATAGGGTGTAACCTAGTTTCTTGCTGCGTATATATTCCTATAGACGGATAGCTCGGCGTTTTGAGAATCATTCTTTACCTGTTGATTTATAACTAAACAACATCTCTTGTTCATTTATTGTTTTATTCAATCTTGTAATTTATATATGAAGGGCCGTAACTTTGATGTAAGAATACCTGCACATGCAGGTACCCGACTCGACTAGTGTATTACGTCAAATGTTGTATGTGTCAAAAAGTATCCTTTTTGGCGACACAGTTATGAAATTGGCAACAAAATTTTACACCAATTGGGTCTTTTCACCAGATATATGCCATAAACTATTTATGGATGGTGGGGAATCATTAGTAACTGGTATCCCAGTTACAATCTCTAGTTATTATTATTATAATTATTATTATTATTATTATTATTATTATTATTATTATTATTATTATTAAGGCGCCCAAACAAAGTTTGGCGACTTATTGTTTTTGCACCGTTTCTTTTTATTAAGGCGCCCAAACAAAGTTTGACGACTTATTGTTTTTGCACCGTTTCTTATTATTATTATTATTATTATTATTATTATTATTATTATTATTATTATTTATTATTATCCCATCTCCTTCCCCGGAGGCCGAGGTAAAATGCCCATGGGGTCATTAGGGGAGGGGCAGGAGGTGGGGTCTTAAAACAATAATGCTCAATTTTGCTATTTATACTATATTTTGTATTTTAAAACCATATTAATTCATGATTAGAGTCTCGAGATGTATAAGGCTGTATCATAAGATTATCCCTGGGGTATCAGGGAGGGTGGAGATGGGCGGGCAGTGTGCTAACTTTTAAACGGTTAAGATCCCCACCTATAAACTATATATTTTCTGGTTCTACATGAAAAGTTGAATAGAGTGATACTAAAGAAAGTCCCATGGGGCCATTCTTGATGGAAGGTGGGGATGGGTGGGGCTTGGTACTAACTTTTAAATGGTTGATATCCCCATCCTGAAACTATATATTTTCCGGTTCGGCTTTTAAAGTTGAATAGAATGATACTGCAGAAATACCAATGCCGTTATTCCAGAGCAGGGTGGGAACAGGCGGGGCTGGGTACTAACTTTTGATCAGTGGAGATCCCCACCCCTAACATTTATATTTTCTTATTCTTTATGAAAAGTTGAATAGATTGATACTAAAGTAAACCCATATGGTCATTCAATAGGAGGGTGGGGACAGGTAGGTCTAGGTACTAACTTTGAGATCCCCACCCTCAAACTATAGTTTTTTCTCATGGGATGGCTGCTATAATTTTGTTTAAGAATTAAAACCATAAGCTTGAATTTTCATTGTAAAGGATACTTAATTAATCACTGATCCATGTCCAAAAGCTCTCAAGCTAAATCTTTTTTTATAAGCAACACTTATGGTCATTTATCCCTGGGGCATGATTCATTATTCAATTCGATAGAGTAGCTGTATGTAGTTATCAATATGACATAACATGGTAAATGCTTGGATTAATTTAAATCAACACATCACAGCTCATCAAAACAACAGCTTTGATATTGGGTATAGGTGATGTCAGTCAACTTTGTCTATTGTTTAAATATCAACCAATTGGATTCATGTACTACTTCTACTTTCATTTGACACCAAGACAATAATTTTTTAGAATAAAAGTTCAGAGAGAGAGAGAGAGAGAGAGAGAGAGAGAGAGAGAGAGAGACCATACGTAGACACGCTTGCTCCAAGTATATATTCTAAATGACCAAAAAGGTTACATCTCTTGAATCTTTATTTCATTTAAACTTTGAAGTAAAAAACTGTTACTTTATAATAATATGAGTTCTGAATACAGGGTTTGACTTTTATTTGTTTGGGCGCCTTATTTGTAATGATGCATCCATCATTACATTAATACTCGTTATTATTATTAAGGCGCCCAAACGAAGTTTGGCGACTTATTGTTTTTGCACCGTTTCTTATTATTATTATTATTATTATTTTTATTATTCTTCCTCTTCTTCTTCTTCCGGCCATGAACTTGTCCAACCAATTTCTCAAAGACCGTTGGTCCAATCTTAACCAAACTTCACAGGAAGGTTGATCCCCATCTCCTTCCCCAGAGGCCGAGGTAAAATGCCCATGGGGTCATTAGGGAGGGGCAGGAGGGCGGGGTCTTAAAAACAATAATGCTAAATTTTGCTATTTATACTATATTTTGTACTATAAAACCATATATATTCTTGATCAGTGTCTCAAGATGTACAAGTCTGTATCACAAGATTTTCCCAGGGGTATCAGGGAGGGTGGGGATTGGCGGGGCAGTGTGCTAACTTTTAAACGGTTAAGATCCCCACCCATAAACTATATATTTTCTGGTTCTGCATGAAAAGTTGAATTGAGTGATACTAAAGAAAGTCCTATGGGGTCATTCCTGATGGAGGGTGGGGATGGGCGGGGCTTGGTACTAACTTTTAAATGGTTGATATCCCCATCCTGAAACTATATATTTTCCAGTTCTGTTTTAAAAGTTGAATAGAGTGATACTGAAGAAATGCCCATGGCGTTTTCCAGAGGAGGAAGGGGACAGGCGGGGCTGGGTACTAACTTTTGATCAGTTGAGATCCCCACCCCTAACATATATATTCTCTTATTCTTTTTGAAAAGTTGAATAGATTGATACTTAAGTAAACCCATATGGTCATTCAATAGGAGGGTGGGGACAGGTAGGTCTAGGTACTAACTTTGAGATCCCCACCCTCAAACTATAGTTTTCTTCGTGGGATGGTTGCTATCGTTTTGTTTCAGAATTAAAACCATAAGCATGAATTTTCATTGTCAAGGATACTTAAGTAATCACTGATCCATGTCTAAAAGCTCTCAAGCTACATTGTGTAAATATGTTTTTATAAGCAGCACCAATGGTCAGTTATCCTTGGGGCATGATTTATGATTCAATTTGAAAGAGTAGCTGCATTTAGTTATCAATATGACATTACATGGGTAAATGCTTGGATTAATTTAAAATCAACACATCATTGGCTAATCAAAACAACAGGTTGTGATATTGGGTATAGGCGATGTCAATCAACTTTGCCTATTGTTTGAATTTCAACCAATTGGATTCATGTACTACTTCTATATATAAAATCAAATCTTAAAATGAAAAGAATAATACAAGTTTAAAATTTCTAATAATCCATGTTGGGATTAAAATAAGTGTTACTATTTGATTAGGGATTTTTAAGTTTGGAAACCTGGTATTTGATAAAAAAAAGTTCACTAAGTACATGTTTACAATAATGTAATACCATGTAAATGAAAAAATGATATATTTTGTATTTATGCAAAGTGATCATATTTTTGTTGTCCTTTTAAAAATGGCAAAAAGTAATTTGGTTTCCCTGCAGTTTTTTTAGTGATGTAGATCGTAATTAAAGGTTTAAAATTTTCAAAATGGCAGCCGTTGCCATGGACATGGCAAAAAGCGGCAAAAGTACAAGTCCTCCTAATATGAGTTCTAAGTAGAGGGTTTGATTTTTATTCGTTTGGGCGCCTTATTTGTAATGGTGCATCCACCATTACATTAATACTCGTTATTATTCCTCTTATTCTTCTTCTTCCGGCCATGAACTTGTCCAACCAATTTCTCGAAGACCGTTGGTCCAATCTTAACCAAACTTCACATGAAGGTTGATCCCCATCTCCTTCCCCAGAGGCCATGGTAAAATGCCCATGGGGTCATTAGGGGAGGGGCAGGAGGGCGGGGTCTTAAAAACAATAATGATCAATTTTGCCATTTATACTTTATTTTGTACTATAAAACCAGATATATTCATGATCAGTATCTCAAGATGCACAAGTCTGCATCAGTAGATTTTCCCTGCGGTATCAGGGAGGGGTGGGGATGGGCGGGGCAGTGTGCTAACTTTAAACGGTTGAGATCCCCACCCATAAACTATATATTTTCTGGTTCTACATAAAAAGTTGAATAGAGTGATGCTAAAGAAAATCCCATGGGGTCATTCCTGATGGAGGGTGGGGACGGGGGGCTCGGTTCTAACTTTTAATTGGTTGATGTCCCACCCTGAAACTATATATTTTCCGGTTCTGTTGTAAAAGTTGAATAGAGTGATAATGAAGAAATGCCCATGGCGTTTTCTAGAGGAGGGCAGGGACAGGCGGGGCTGGGTACTTTTGATCAGTTGAGATCCCCACCCCTAACATATATATTTTCTTATTCTTTATGAAAAGTTGAATAGATTGATACTAAAGTAAACCCATATTGGCATTCCAATAGGAGGGTGGAGACAGGTAGGTCTAGGTACTTACTTTGAGATCCCCACCCTCAAACTACAGTTTTCTTCATGGGCTGGTTGCTATCATTTTAGTTAAGAAATAAAACAATAAGCATGAATTTTCATTGTCAAGGATACTTAAGTAATCACTGATCCATGTCTAAAAGCTCTCAAGCTAAATCTTTTTATAAGCAACACTAATGGTCAGTTATCCCTGGGGCATGATTTATTATTCAATTCGATAGAGTAGCTGCATTTAGTTATCAGTATGACATTATATGGGTAAATGCTTGGATTAATTTAAAATCAACACATCATTAGCTCATCAAAACAATGGTTTGTGATATTGGGTATAGGTATGGTCAATCAACTTTGCCTATTGTTATAATTTCAACCAATTGGATTCATGTACTACTTCTCTATATAAAATTAAATCTTAACATGAAAAGAATATTACAAGTTTAAAATTTCTCAACAGTTTTTCTATTGTGTGTAGAACTTATTTAAAGGTTTAAAATTTTCAGCCGTTGCCATGGAAATGAAAAAAACAACAAAAGTACAAGTCCTAATACATGTATGTGTTTTGAATACAGGATTTGATTTTTATTCGTTTGGGCGCCTTATTTGTAATGATGCATCCATCATTACATTAGTACTCGTTATTATTAAGGCGCCCAAACAAAGTTTGGCGACTTATTGTTTTTGCACCGTTTCTTATTATTATAATTATTATTATTAAGGCGCCCAAACAAAGTTTGGCGACTTATTGTTTTTGCACCGTTTCTTATTATTATATTATTATTATTATTATTATTATTATATTATATATTATTATTATTATTATTATTATTGTTATTATTCTTCCTCTTCTTCTTCTTCTTCCGGCCATGAACTTGTCCAACCAATTTCTCGAAGACCGTTAGTTCAATCTTAACCAAACTTCACATAAAGGTTGATCCCCATCTCCTTCCCCGGTGGCCGAGGTAAAATGCCCATGGGGTCATTAGGGGAGGGGCAGGAGGGCGGGGTCTTAAACACAACAATGATTAATTTTGCCATCTATACTTTATTTTGTACTATAAAACCATATATATTCATGATCAGTATCTCAAGATGCACAAATCTATGTCAGTAGATTTTCCCTGCGGTATCAGGGAGGGGTGGGGATGGGCGGGGCACTCTGCTAACTTTTGAACGGTTGAGATCCCCACCCATAAACTATATATTTTCTGGTTCTACATAAAAAGTTGAAAAGAGTGATGCTAAAGAAAATCCCATGGGGTCATTTCTGATGGAGGGTGGGGACGGCGGGGCTTGGTTCTAACTTTTAAATGGTTGATATCCCACCCGGACACTATATATTTTCCGGTTCTGTTTTAAAAGTTGAAAAGAGTGATACTGAAGAAATGCCCATGGCGTTTTTCAGAAGAGGGCAGGGACAGGCGGGGCTGGGTACTAACTTTTGATCAGTTGAGATCCCCACCCTTAACATATATATTTTCTAATTCTTTATGAAAAGTTCAATAGATTGATACTAAAGTAAACCCATATGGACATTCCAATAGGAGGTTGGGGACAGGTAGGTCTAGGTACTAACTTTGAGATCCCCACCCTCAAACTACAGTTTTCTTCATGAGCTGGTTGCTATCATTTTGTTTTAGAATTAAAACAATAAGCATGGATTTTCATTGTCAAGGATACTTAAGTAATCACTGATCCATGTCTGAAAGCTTTTAAGCTAAATCTTTTTATAAGCAACACTATAATGGTCATTTGTCCCTGGGGCATGATTTATTATTCAATTCGTTAGAGTAGCTGCATTTAGTTATCAGTATGACATTATATGGGTAAATGCTTGGATTAATTTAAAATCAACACATCATTAGCTCATCAAAACAATGGTTTTTGATATTGGGTATAGGTGATGTCAATCAACTTTGCCTATTGTTTGAATTTCAACCAATTGGATTCATGTACTATTTCTCAATATAAAATTAAATCTTAAAATAAAAAAATATTACAAGTTTAAAATTTTCAGCCGTTGCCATGGAAATGGAAAAAAAGCAACAAAAGGACAAGTTCTAATATGTGTTTTGAATACAGGGTTAGATTTTTATTTGTTTGGGCGCCTTATTTGTAATGATGCATCCATCATTACATTAGTACTCGTTATTTTTATTAAGGCGCCCAAACAAAGTTTGGCGACTTATTGTTTTTGCACCGTTTCTTATTAAGGCGCCCAAACAAAGTTTGGCGACTTATTGTTTTTGCACCGTTTCTTATTATTATTATTATTATTATTGTTATTATTCTTCCTCTTCTTCTTCTTCCGGCCATGAACTTGTCCAACCAATTTCTCGAAGACCGTTTGTCCAATCTTAACCAAACTTCACATGAAGGTTGATCCCCATCTCCTTCCCTGGAGGCCGAGGTAAAATGCCCATGGGGTCATTAGGGGAGGGGCAGGAGGGCGGTGTCTTAAAAACAATAATGATCAATTTTGCCATCTATACTTTATTTTGTACTATAAAACCATATATATTCATGATCATAATCTCAAGATGCACAAGTCTATATCAGTAGATTTTCCCTGTTGTATCAGGGAGGGGTGGGGATGGGCGGGGCAGTGTGCTAACTTTAAACGGTTGAGATCCCCACCCATAAACTATATATTTTCTGGTTCTACATAAAAAGTTGAATAGAGTGATGCTAAAGAAAATCCCATGGGGTCATTCCTGATGGAGGGTGGGGACGGGCGGGGCTTGGTTCTAACTTTTAAATGGTTGATATCCCACCCTGAAACTATATATTTTTCGGTTCTGTTTTAAAAGTTGAATAGAGTGATACTGAAGAAATGCCCATGGCGTTTTCCAGAAGAGGGCAGGGACAGGCGGGGCTGGGTACTAACTTTTGATCAGTTGAGATTCCCACCCTTAACATATATATTTTCTTATTCTTTATGAAAAGTTGAATAGATTGATACTAAAGTAAACCCATATGGACATTCCAATAGGAGGTTGGGGACAGGTAGGTCAAGGTACTAACTTTGAGATCCCCACCCTCAAACTACATGCTATCATTTTGTTTAAGAATTAAAACAATAAGCATGAATTTTCATTGTCAAGGATACTTAAGTAATCACTGATCCATGTCTAAAAGCTTTTAAGCTAAATCTTTTTATAAGCACACTATTGGTCATTTGTCCCTGGGGCATGATTTATTATTCAATTCGATAGAGTAGCTGCATTTAGTTATCAGTATGACATTATATGGGTAAATGCCTGGATTAATTTAAAATCAACACATCATTAGCTCATCAAAACAATGGTTTGTGATATTGGGTATAGGTGATGTCAATCAACTTTGCCTATTGTTTGAATTTCAACCAATTGGATTCATGTACTTCTCTATAAAATTAAATCTTAAAATGAAAAAAAATATTACAAGTTTAAAATTTCTCAACAGTTTTTCTATTGTGTGTAGAACTTATTTAAAGGTTTAAAATTTTCAGCCGTTGCCATGATAATGGAAAAAAGCAACAAAAGTACAAGTTCTAATATGTGTTTTGAATACAGGGTTTGATTTTTATTCGTTTGGGCGCCTTATTTGTAATGATGCATCCATCATTACATTAGTACTCGTTATTATTATTAAGGCGCCCAAACAAAGTTTGGCGACTTAATGTTTTTGCACAGTTTCTTATTATTATTATTATTATTCTCCTCTTCTTTTCTTCTTCCGGCCATGAACTTGTCCAACCAATTTCTCGAAGACCGTTGGTCCAATCTTAACCAAACTTCACAGGAAGGTTGATCCCCATCTCCTTCCCCAGAGGCCGAGGTAAAATGCCCATGGGGTCATTAGGGGAGGGGCAGGAGGCGGGGTCTTAAAAACAATAATGATCAATTTTGCCATTTATACTTTATTTTGTACTATAAAACCATATATATTCATGATCAGTATCTCAAGATGCACAAGTCTGTATCAGTAGATTTTCCCTGCGGTATCAGGGAGGGGTGGGGATGGGCGGGGCAGTGTGCTAACTTTTAAACGGTTGAGATCCCCACCCATAAACTATATATTTTCTGGTTCTACATGAAAAGTTGAATAGAGTGATGCTAAAGAAAATCCCATGGGGTCATTCCTGAAGGAGGGTGGGGACTAACTTTTAAATGGTTGATATCCCACCCTGAAACTATATATTTTCCGGTTCTGTTTTAAAAGCTGAATAGAGTGATACTGAAGAAATGCCCATGGCGTTTTCCAGAGGAGGGCAGAAACAGGCGGGGGTGGGTACTAACTTTTGATCAATTGAGATCCCCACCCCTAACATATATATTTTCTTATTCTTTATGAAAGGTTGAATAGATTGATACTAAAGTAAACCCATATGGGCATTCCAATAGGAGGGTGGAGACAGGTAGGTCTAGGTACTAACTTTGCGATCCCCACCCTCAAACTACAGTTTTCTTCATGGGTTGGTTGCTATCATTTTGTTTAAGAATTAAAACAATAAGCATGAATTTTCATTGTCAAGGATACTTAAGTAATCACTGATCCATGTCTAAAAGCTCTCAAGCTAAATCTTTTTATAAGCAACACTAATGGTCAGTTATCCCTTGGGCATGATTTATTATTCAATTCAATAGAGTAGCTGCATTTAGTTATCAGTATGACATTATATTGTTAAATGCTTGGATTAATTTAAAATCAACACATCATTAGCTCATCAAAACAATGGTTTGTGATATTGGGTATAGGTGATGTCAATCAACTTTGCCTATTGTTTGAATTTCAACCAATTGGATTCATATACTACTTTTCTATATAAAATTAAATCTTAAAATAAAAAGAATATTTCAAGTTTAAAATTTCTCAACAGTTTTTCTATTGTGTGTAGAACTTATTTCAGTAAAGGTTTTAAAATTTTCAGCCGTTGCCATGGAAATGAAAAAAAAGCACGAAAGTACAAGTCCTAATATGTGTTCTGAATACAGGGTTTGATTTTTATTCGTTTGGGCGCCTTATTTGTAATGATGCATCCATCATTACATTAGTACTCGTTATTATTATTATTATTCTTCCTCTTCTTCTTCTTCCGGCCATGAACTTGTCCAACCAATTTCTCAAAGACCGTTGGTCCAATCTTAACCAAACTTCACATGAAAGTTGATCCCCATCTCCTTCCCCAGAGGCCGAGGTAAAATGCCCATGGGGTCATTAGGGGAGGGGCAGGAGGGCGGGGTCCTAAAAACAATAATGATCAATTTTGCCATTTATACTTTATTTTGTACTATAAAACCATATATATTCATGATCAGTGTCTCAAGATGCACAAGTCTGTATCAGTAGATTTTCCCTGCGGTATCAGGGAGGGTGGGGATGGGCGGGGCAGTGTGCTAACTTTTAAACGGTTGAGATTCCCACCCATAAACTATATATTTTCTGGTTCTACATAAAAGTTGAATAGAGTGATACTAAAGAAAATCTCATGGGGTCATTCCTGATGGAGGGTAGGGACGGGCGGGGCTTGGTACTAACTTTTAAGTGGTTGATATCCCACCATGAAACTATATATTTTGCAGTTCTGTTTTAAAAGTTGAATAGAGTGATACTGAAGAAATGCCCATGGCATTTTCCAGAGGAGGGCGGGGACAGGCGGGGCTGGGTACTAACTTTTGATCAGTTGAGATCAGGTGAGATCCCCTCCCTCAAACTACAGTTTTCTTCATGGGCTGGTTGCTATCATTTTGTTCAAGAACTAAAACAATAAGCATGAATTTTCATTGTTAAGGATACTTAAGTAATCACTGATCCATGTCTAAAGCTCTCACCTTAATCTTTTTATAAGCAACAGTAATGGTCAGTTATCCCTGGGGCATGATTTATTATTCAATTCGATAGAGTAGCTGCATTTAGTTATCAGTATGACATTATATAGATAAATGCTTGGATTAATTTAAAATCAACACAGCATTAGCTCATCAAAACAATGGTTTGTGATATTGGGTATAGGTGATGTCAATCAACTTTGCCTATTGTTTGAATTTCAACCAATTGGATTCATGTACTACTTCTCCATATAAAATTAAATCTTAAAATGAAAAGAATATTACAAGTTTAAAATTTCTCAACAGTTTTTTCTATTGTGTGTAGAACTTATTTAGAGGTTTAAAATTTTCAGCAGTTGCCATGGAAATGGAAAAAAGCAACAAAAGTACAAGTCCTAATATGTGTTTTGAATACAGGGTTTGATTTTTATTCGTTTGGGCGCCTTATTTGTAATGATGCATCCATCATTACATTAGTACTCGTTATTCTTCCTCTTCTTCTTCTTCTTCCGGCCATGAACTTGTCCAACCAATTTCTCGAAGACCGTTGGTCCAATCTTAACCAAACTTCACATGAAGGTTGATCCCCATCTCCTTCCCCAGAGGCCGTGGTAAAATGCCTATGGGGTCATTAGGGGAGGGGCAGGAGGCCGGGGTCTTAAAAACAATAATGATCAATTTTGCCATTTATACTTTATTTTGTACTATAAAACCAGATAATTCATGATCAGTATCTCAAGTTGCACAAGTCTGCATCAGTAGATTTTCCCTGCGGTATCAGGGAGGGGTGGGGATGGGCGGGGCAGTGTGCTAACTTTAAACGGTTGAGATTCCCACCCATAAACTATATATTTTCTGGTTCTACATAAAAAGTTGAATAGAGTGATGCTAAAGAAAATCCCATGGGGTCATTCCTGATGGAGGGTGGGGACGGGTGGGGCTCGGTTCTAACTTTTAATTGGTTGATGTCCCACCCTGAAACTATATATTTTCCGGTTCTGTTGTAAAAGTTGAATAGAGTGATAATGAAGAAATGCCCATGGCGTTTTCTAGAGGAGGGCAGGGACAGGCGGGGCTGGGTACTTTTGATCAGTTGAGATCCCCACCCTTAACATATATATTTTCTAATTCTTTATGAAAAGTTCAATAGATTGATACTAAAGTAAACCCATATTGGCATTCCAATAGGAGGGTGGAGACAGGTAGGTCTAGGTACTTACTTTGAGATCCCCACCCTCAAACTACAGTTTTCTTCATGGGCTGGTTGCTATCATTTTAGTTAAGAATTAAAACAATAAGCATGAATTTTCATTGTCAAGGATACTTAAGTAATCACTGATCCATGTCTAAAAGCTCTCAAGCTAAATCTTTTTATAAGCAACACTAATGGTCAGTTATCCCTGGGGCATGATTTATTATTCAATTCGATAGAGTAGCTGCATTTAGTTATCAGTATGACATTATATGGGTAAATGCTTGGATTAATTTAAAATCAACACATCATTAGCTCATCAAAACAATGGTTTGTGATATTGGGTATAGGTGATGTCAATCAACTTTGCCTATTGTTATAATTTCAACCAATTGGATTCATGTACTACTTCTCTATATAAAATTAAATCTTAACATGAAAAGAATATTACAAGTTTAAAATTTCTCAACAGTTTTTCTATTGTGTGTAGAACTTATTTAAAGGTTTAAAATTTTCAGCCGTTGCCATGGAAATGAAAAAACAACAAAAGTACAAGTCCTAATACATGTATGTGTTTTGAATACAGGATTTGATTTTTATTCGTTTGGGCGCCTTATTTGTAATGATGCATCCATCATTACATTAGTACTCGTTATTATTAAGGCGCCCAAACAAAGTTTGGCGACTTATTGTTTTTGCACCGTTTCTTATTATTATAATTATTATTATTAAGGCGCCCAAACAAAGTTTGGCGACTTATTGTTTTTGCACCGTTTCTTATTATTATTATTATTATTATTATTATTATTATTATTATTATATATTATTATTATTATATTGTTATTATTCTTCCTCTTCTTCTTCTTCTTCCGGCCATGAACTTGTCCAACCAATTTCTCGAAGACCGTTGGTCCAATCTTAACCAAACTTCACATGAAGGTTGATCCCCATCTCCTTCCCCGAAGGCCGAGGTAAAATGCCCATGGGGTCATTAGGGGAGGGGCAGGAGGGGGGTCTTAAAAACAATAATGCTCAATTTTGCTATTTATACTATATTTTGTACTATAAAACCATATATATTCATGATTAGTGTCTCGAGATGTACAAGTCTGTATCACAAGATTTTCCCGGGGATATCAGGGAGGATGGGGATGGGTGGGGCAGTGTGCTAACTTTTAAATGGTTAAGATCCCCACCAATAAACTATATATTTTCTGGTTCTACATGAAAAGTTGAATAGAGTGATACTAAAGAAAGTCCCATGGGGTCATTCTTGATTGAGAGTGGGGATGGGCGGGGCTTGGTACTAACTTTTAAATGGTTGATATCCCCATCCTGAAACTATATATTTTCGGGTTCGGCTTTTAAAGTTGAATA
Organism: Anadara kagoshimensis; assembly: GCA_021292105.1. Classification (NCBI taxonomy): domain Eukaryota; kingdom Metazoa; phylum Mollusca; class Bivalvia; order Arcoida; family Arcidae; genus Anadara; species Anadara kagoshimensis. The sequence goes on along the minus strand of CM037861.1, from coordinate 40,692,576 downwards.
GAATGGTACTGAAGAAATACAAATGACGTTATTCCAGAGGAGGGTGGGGACAGGCGGGGCTGGGTACTAACTTTTGATCAGTTGAGATCCCCACCCCTAACATATATATTTTCTTATTCTTTATGAAAAGTTGAATAGATTGATACTTAAGTAAACCCATATGGCCATTCAATAGGAGGGTGGGGACAGGTAGGTCTAGGTACTAACTTTGATATCCCCACCCTCAAACTATCGTTTTCTTCATGGGATGATTGCTATCATTTTGTTTAAGAATTAAAATAGTAAGCATGAATTTTTATTGTTTAGGGTACATAAGTAATCACTGATCCATGTCCAAAAGCTCTAAGCTAAATCTGTTTTTATAAGCAACACTAATGGTCAGTTATCCCTGGGGCATGATTCATTCAATTCGATAGAGTAGCTGCATTTAGTTGTCAATATGACATTACATGGGTAAATGCTTAGATTAATCTAAAATCATAACAACATTAGCTCATCAAAACAACAGGTTGTGATATTGGGTATAGGTGATGTCAACTTTGCCTATTGTTTGAATTTCAACCAATTGGATGCATGTACTACTTCTATATATAAAATTGAATCTCAATATTACAAGTTTAAAATTCTTGATTTTTATTTGTTTGGGCGCCTTATTTGTAATGATGCATCCATCATTACATTAGTACTCGTTATTATTATTATTATTATTATTCCTCTTCTTCTTCTTCCGGCCATGAACTTGTCCAACCAATTTCTCAAAGACCGTTGGTCCAATCTTAACCAAACTTCATATGATGGTTGATCCCTATCTCCTTCCCCGGAGGCCGAGGTAAAATGCCCATGGGGTTATTAGGGGAGGGGCAGGAGGGCGGGGTTTTAAAAACAATAATGCTAAATTTTGCTATTTATACTATATTTTGTACTATAAAACCATATATTCATGATCAGTGTCTCGAGATGTACAAGTCTGTATCGCAAAATTTTCCCCGGGGTATCAGGGAGGTCGGGGATGGGCGGGACAGTGTGCTAACTTTTAAACGGTTAAGATTCCCACCCATAAACTATATATTTTCTGGTTCTACATGAAAAGTTGAATAGAGTGATACTAAAAAAGTCCCATGGGGTCATTCTTGATGGAGGGTGGGGATGGGTGGGGCTTGGTACTAACTTTTAAATGGTTGATATCCCCATCAGGAAACTATATATTTTCTGGTTCGGCTTTTAAAGTTGAATAGAATGGTACTGAAGAAATACAAATGACGTTATTCCAGAGGAGGGTGGGGACAGGCGGGGCTGGGTTCTAACTTTTGATCAGTTGAGATCCCCACCCCTAACATATATATTTTCTTATTCTTTATGAAAAGTTGAATAGATTGATACTAAAGTAAACCCATATGGGCATTCCAATAGGAGGGTGGAGACAGGTAGGTCTAGGTACTAACTTTGAGATCTCCACCCTCAAACTACAGTTTTTCTTCATGGGCTGGTTGCTATCATTTTAGTTAAGAATTAAAACAATAAGCATGAATTTTCAATGTCAAGGATACTTAAGTAATCAATGATCCATGTCTAAAAGCTCTCAAGCTTAATCTTTTTATAAGCAACACTAATGGTCAGTTATCCCTGGGGCATGATTTATTATTCAATTCGATAGAGTAGCTGCATTTAGTTATCAATATGACATTGTATGAGTAAATGCTTGGATTAATTTAAAATCAACACATCATTAGGTCATCAAAACAATGGTTTGTGATATTGGGTATAGGTGATGTCAATCAACTTTGTCTATTGTTTGAATTTTAACCAATCGGATTCATGTACTACTTCTCTATATAAAATTAAATCTTAAAATGAAAAGAATATTACAAGTTTAAAATTTCTCAACAGTTTTTCTATTGTATGTAGAACTTCTTTAAAGGTTTAAAATTTTCAGCCGTTGCCATGGAAATGGAAAAAAGCAACAAAAGTACAAGTCCTAATATGTGTTCTGAATACAGGGTTTGATTTTTATTCGTTTGGGCGCCTTATTTGTAATGATGCATCCATCATTACATTAGTACTCGTTATTATTTTTTCTTTTTTTTACTTTTTGGAGGTCACAGACCTCCAAATAGTAAAAAAAATTAAAATGGGGTTTAGTGGGCTGATAAGTCGGACTAACGAATTAGTGACTGAATTGAGAACTCAGTTAGCAATTTCTCAACAGATATTCTATCTTTTTTGATTGCCTTTTCACCACAAGCTATCCGTATCTCTGCAACTAAACGAGTTTCGATTTTTTTCGTTAGCTCTTTGTTAAACTTTCGACAGATCTGTACTGAATAAAGGTGTAATGGCATATTGTGTGGATTTTATTTATTCTCTTGGTAAAGGCATGTAAGAGTTCATGTATCTCGGCAACTGAACGAGTTTCGAATTTTTTTTCGCCAGGTTAGCTCTTTGTTAAACTTTCGACACGTCTGTACTGAATAAAGGTATTACACGACTTTGTCTATTCTCTTGCCGGTAAAGGCATGTAAAAGTTCATAAACATACGTGCTCCAGTTCAGTAGTTATTTCATTGACATAGGATTTCCAGAAAATCGCATGATAATAATACAACAATCTCGGAGAACGTAACCTTGAAGTCTCTAGATAACGAGAGGATTGATCAGTGATTAGAGGGACCTTAAAGGCTATCAAAAAGTCTAAAATCCAGCGATAACAGCATTGCTTTTTGAAACAAATAATCTGTACCATAATCAGTGTACTTTTAACACTTATTCAGTTTGCTTTTAAATTCAAGTCAAAGCAGGGTACATTCTAGAAAAAGCACATGAGGCCATTGATCCCTTGTTTTGCCCAAATACCCCATTTTTAGGTTTTAGTGGGCCATGTAAACACAATGAACATAAAATGAATGCAAAACGTTGTAGTGTTTTTGACATATTTTTTATTTGTTTATTGTTTTTAAACCCCCCCCCCCCCTCTGAAAAATCCTAGATTGAACATTGCCAAGAGACCTGTCGAAAGTTAAACATCAAGCTAACTAATTAATGCCGAATGGAATGCTCTTCTCGGCTCCCTCTTTGGCCATATTTTTTTCGGCAGCTGTTATCTATTTCTAGGCATTTTTTCAGTTGCCACTTGGCAGTCAAGCCCCCACTCCTTTACGTTAGCTTGGTGTTAAACTTTCAACAGGTCTTTATACTATATCCATTTTCAACCTATAGGTTCATCAGACTGTTGCTCACATTATGACGTTAAGTACAGTAACTGGGTGGGAGTACAATCCCCCTCCCTCATTGCATGGTCATTAGGTTCATCGTTAGGATATCCCTAAGTTTATATGCCGTTATTCATTCATTTCCATTATAGTGACAGCCGGATCGACTGGAGCAGTTACAATTAAATGTCTTGATCAAGAACATGCCTAACAGTCTAACAGCACGACTTGGACTGGAACACCACAGCTTTTGACTCACGATTCCACGTCGAAAACACTTGACCACTCATCAGGGGTCTCCGCTTAAGACTTGGGTCAATTACAGCACAAGCTATTTTGAATCTCTTTTTGACCCTTTTTAGAGTCTCACCTAAAGGAACCGTGCAGCATGCACATGTGACTTTTTCCCATTTCTAAACACATCATGGTGATAGGCGAAAGAAGTATTTTCAAGTCTAGACCCTGTCAGACCCTGTCAGGTTTGGCACCCCGGTCTGATTATCATTCGGGGACCAGCTATCATGGCACAGCCAATGTTATGGTCAGAAATAGCGTACATGTACAAAACATGGATAGACTTGAATAAAACTGGCATATATGTCAGTCAATGCTTAGCCAGATTGCAAATAGAGGATGTTTTTTAATAAGTTAAATTATAAGTTTAAAAAAAACTGTCACGGGCCCTTATTCCTTTAAAGGGATGAAGACTCCTGGCTCCACATTTGGCTACAATTTCCTTAAGTTTCCAAGACATGTATTTCATTTAATACCTTCACCGAGAATCGCTGACTGACCAGATGAACATCTCCAGTTGAATCTCGTATGAAAACCATTTGATTTAAGTTTGCTTAAGTGGTGTATTTGTTCAGAATTCCATTTTATTTTATACCGATAGTTCCTAACTATCTTTGTACTATATACAGCTGTTCATGTGTATTGTTATTTTGTTCCCTCTACTTTTAAATCCTGCGAGCCAACGTGTTTTTGAATAAGAAAATTCTCAAGAAACGGGGGGATATCTTTGCTGTAAACCTAATGCACTGCGGATTTTATAAACAAATATAAATGTTTACAACAGTTACACAATTACGCACAAATTAGGTCATACAGGTAGTAAATATTGACTAAAAAGAAATTGCACGTTTTAACTAAACAGGTACAATATAATCATTTTCTGAAAATACAAATTGAAAGAAATAAAATTTGGTTTTTAAGTAAATTTAGGACAAACAACCATGGGTCAGTTGTTCGAAGCCTGATTAGTTTAATCAATTGATTATTTAAAATTTGAATGCTGCATTATTTCAGATATACATGTATTGTGAACTTAATGTTGAAATGCGGAAAATGAATAAAATTCTCATCAACTATGAAAGTACATTGTAATAATACTATAGATGCGATAATGTTATATTGATTCTTATTCAGGTTTTTGATTTCTGCTAATCAATGATTAAACTAATCAAGCTTCTGATAGACTACAGTGGAGGATTTAAGGGGGGTGCGGAGGTTGCAACTCCCCTTTCAAAAATTTGAGAGAGAGAGAGAGAGCTATTGACTGATTAAAAATTATTTTCTTGCCCCCAAACATTTTTAATTTATGTCGGGATGAACCATTGAAATGTAATTCTTTAATTTATGATCGAAATAAATATTTCTTTTTTGTATTCTTGAATCCAAATAGTGTGAAATTAATTCATTTGCTTCTATTTTAGTTTTTTATTTTATTAGTAACATCAATGAGAGAGTCAAATCTTTTGGTTAAGTTATATGTACAACTTACTAATGCTTATGTTATGTTACATCCGATGCCGGTGCTAATTTTACAGCACTAGACGTCCGTTTCGGAATACAATTCCTCAACAGTAGTGCTTGAACCAAAAAATTGAAACCAAAATTTGTTAAAAGGGTTGAAAAATATCCAAAAGAACAAAATATATTAAACCAAATTTAGCTAAGGAAGTACTTTGCATGAGGAAGTCTTCCTTAGTTTTTGAAGATTTTCCGATTTCAACTAGCAGGGAATTAAAAAAAAATAGTATATTTCTGACAATGAATACAAAAGAATTACTGAATGAGTTTGTAATATCCACTCTTACGGGTACTATTATTTATTCTATATTTTTATATACTCCCGCAAACGAAGTTTAGGGGGTTATATAGGAATCACTCTGTCTGTCTATCTGTCCGTCCGTCTTGTTGTCCATCCCAATATCGTGTCCGCTCCATATCTTCCATGTCTATGAGTGAATTTTGATCAAACTTGGCCCGAATTGTTCGAAGCCTGATTACTTTAATCAATTGATTAGTCAAAATTCGAATTTTATATAATTTCATATATATTGTGAACTTAATGTTGAAATTTTGAAAATGAATAATAAATCCATCAAACTAAAGGAAATTGTAAAACTATCGATTTGATAATTATATTTTTATTTTTATTCATGTTTTAAATCCCTGCTTATCATTGATTAAACTAATCAAGCTTTGAGCAACTGGCCCCTGGTATAAATGTAAACCAACATGATTTGTTTAAATAAGTCAAAGGTCAAGGTCAAGAGGTCAATGAGTGTGTGGTTTGGGGGGGTATTTGGCTCTCAAGAGACAGTTCTAGTTTGCATTATATTATGTACAACTTATGAGATTAAAGAACTTGAATGTAAACATGGTTATAGAAATCAATGATCTTAAACAAATTTTTGCATCGATTTAAGTGCAACACATGTACATGTACAGTCCAACCTGCCTTAAAGACCACCTCTCTATAATAACCACCTGCTTATAAAGGCCAGAGGAACAGTTTACCAATTGTTCTTTGTTCATATTATTTGCAGCTGTATATAAAGGTCACCAGGCCCCAGTTTCACAATCATTCCTTAACTAAGATTTTCCTTAACTTAAATTTAGCAAAATTTTGTAATCTTTTTTTGGAACTACTGGTGAATATTTTTGTCAAAACTAAATGCAAATGTTTTAATCTAAAAGTAATCTTAAAAATGGCACCTTAAATTCCTCAATATCTTGAAAATTAACAAAATTATAAAGATTTGAAAATTTGCAAGATTTAAGTTAAGGAAAATCTTAGCTAAGGAATGATTGTGAAACCGGGGCCTGTCCATAAAGGTCACTTTAACTGGTTCCGTTGGTTGCCCGTTATAGACAGTTTGGCGGTAGTATTTTGATGTAACTACCAGGCGCGTAGCTATGTGAAAATTACATGGATTCAAAGAAAATGTTTAAATATTGATGTCAAATAGTGCAATCTGGTGGCAATTTTGAGTTTGTGAAATATGAACAGATGAAGGCGAGGTACTGAGAGTGATTTTTCTGAAGATCAGTAAAGGATACTAGCGGGGGGAATTATTTTATTGTACATGTACAATGTATTTTTTTTTAAATTGGAAGCAGATCATTTTCCTACACTGCTGAAGGTTAAATAAATGTTAGATATTCTTGATTGGAATAAAGCCAAGTGAAAATAATCTTGAATAGGCTACCAATGAAATAATCTTGACTGGGTTATTAAACACTTTCAATTTGAATAAAGCCAAGTGAAATACATCAAAATGATCGTTGTATCAATACCTACAACATTTTAATATACATGCCTATACAAAAAGTTTATAGTTTTCCAGATAATAATTATAATCAGAGGTAAAAAAAATTAGGTCACGACCTTCACAATTGACCTTGACCTCATTTTGAAGATGTACAAAACTAAAAACCCATGTCATTATCTGGTCAAATAGTCAAGTTATAACAATTTGAAGCTATTTTACGATTTTTTCAAAATTAAACGCAAAAACGCGTAACCTATTTTTTTTTTGTCCGAATTTCACAAAATGAACAAACTATAGGTTTAAGACCCTAGAGAAGCCAAATATAACATCAGATTTTTTCTCCAATGAATACTTTCAGAGAAGAAGATTTTTGAACCCGTAGGTCACCTTGACCTAGTTATGGTAGCCATGGCAACGCCGCGAACAAATCTGAATTGCACCGGCCCATATATACTTCTCATCAAGTTTCATTGAAATCTGTCATGTAGTTTCAGAGGAGATATCAAAAATAGGTATTAACGACGCACGCACGCACACACGCACGCACCGCACGCACATACACAGGCTGTGCTATGCCATAAGCTCACATGACCTTTCGGTCAGGTGAGCTAAAAACGCGAAGTTGTATAATTCTTGTAAATTCCATGATAAGGTCTACCTTAGTTTGCTTCCTGGATATTTAATTAAAGCCACTAGTTTTTAAAGGCTTGACCAATCGTATTATCGAATATTAAATCCAAGTCTTTTTTTCTAAAATTAATTATTATTTTAAATAGGAAAAACCACTTTAACCCATAATAATTAATAAGATATATTTGATAAATTTTAATTTATAGTGCAGACCTGTCAAAAGTTTAACAACGAGCTAAAGAAAAGCCGTAGATCGACTGTCAAGATACGAATATCGAATGGCCGAAAAGCTGCCGATATCAGCTGCCGGAAAGCTCTGTCTAGATATAGCTAACGAGGGACTGAAATGAGTTACCTATTCGGCACTAAATTGTTAGCTTAGTGTTAAAATTTCGACAGGCCTGCATCGTGTTTACCCGATATGAACCTTAATAACGGGTCAATGTTAACTGCACAGATACTGTATAGATATCCCATAAAAATATAAAAAATAAAATAAGCTTCAAGTCATAAACTATGAGACGCGTACATAAATAGATTTTGAAAATTTCCATTGCGTGGATTCTATAACAGTGCGTAACGTGCAGTCTTGCGATCAATATATACAACGATATTTAAACAACATGCGTTGTTAGAAAATTTCCAGTTACTATTTTCTGAAAATGATTCCGGACCCGCCCCTTTAAGAAGACCACGTGATATACATATACCATTAATACTATAAATAAGAGGCCTCCGACAATTGCAAAGAGAGAGCGGGAAATATTTTCAGGAAAAGGAACTGTGGGACTATTTTGTAATCACAGAGTTACAGAGTTGCTGTTTTTAGTGTTTTTGGAGTTGACACTTGTAAGTTTCATATTTTGTTTGATATAAAATATTTCCATAATTCTTGCTGTTAATACTTTGTTTAGATATATACTAGTATGTCTCCGTCATTTTCAATTACGTTCATTCATTTTTACAGCGACATTTAATACAGTCAGTCTATATGGAATAAATGTCGCTGATTTTTAAAATTATAATTTATTAATACATGTATTTTAAAATCAACAAGATTTGAAATTTTTAAATTGTATAATTGTCGATTGATGTGTTTTATTTGTCACTTTTTTCATTTTCCTTTGTTAAAATTTTAATATTTGAATTTTCAATCTATTATTCCTTTTTTTTTTGTCATTTGGCGGAATAATTCATTATCGTTATTATTAATTATTCAAAAACCGACAAGATTTTTTTTTCAATTTTTAAACTGTATCATTGTAGGCGGAGGAGTTCTATTTTCTTTTCTATTTCTATGTTTTGTCATTTTAAAATATTTTGTTTGATTTTTAATATTTGAATTTTTTATCATTAGTTATTATTACTTTTTTTACGGTCATATTCTAATAATTCATTATACATGTACTTATTATATTATTCATAAATCAACAAGACCTAAATTATTTATAATAACTCGTTTTTAGAGATGTGCTGATTTCTTTTTTCTCTCTTTTTCGTCGCCTCTTTGTTTTTTTATTTTGTTTTTTTTTTTGTTAGATATTTTAATTTTCTAATGTTTTTTAATTGATGGATCTTTGTTGTTTTAACAATTTTTTATCATTTTTCTCAATAAGGCCGTACCAGTTTTTTTTTTTCTTTGTTAAGCGTCCGCCCTATCTCTAAACGGCTTTAGACATTTGAACGAAATCATAGGACAAAAGAACGAGAAAAAATTGACGTTGGAGTGACGAAAAAGTGGACATTTGAGCGACAGACTTTTAATTCATTTGAGCGAAAGTCCAAATACATGGTAGACATTTGAGCGACAATTTTTCTTAACTTCTTCCTTTAGCTAGACTGAAATTGTTGCCCTCTGCTCACCGCAGGGAGATGGAAGTAGGATTTTGAGCAGGATAAAGTTTTTGAAAAGCACCAAAATAAAATTTATAAAACCCATTAAAAGTCTATCACTACATTTCAAAAAACTTAAAAACTTTGTAAAATTTACAGGATAAAACTTGAATTCAAACAGTAGCAAGTTTTAACAAGTATTACAATTTATTTACAGATACATAAAGACAAATCATGGACAAACAGGAGAAAAGTAACCAGGACAACCGTTCCAACCAATGTAACCCAAACAATCCTGAACATAAGGGATATTCGAGCGGATACTCCGGAACGGGGACCAAGCCGGACCTAGGGAACCACTCCGATCAGATGAACCCGAACAATCCCAAATATACAGCCCCGAAGAAGTGACATGGAATGTGTGGGATGGAGAATAGATAAGGACAATTTTATGTCCAAAATTAGTCTGTGTACAAATATTATAAAGACATAACTTAATGTACGCCTTTTCCTGGAAATAAAAACTTAAAACTAAACAAATGTATTTCGTTTTAAAATGATTAATTAGAAATTGTTGTGTTCTAATTAAAATTCTGATCCCGCTTGCACAAAACTTCTCAAATTTGAAATTTGAGATGCAGACAGAGTTGAAGTTGAAAACTGATTTTGAGTTAAAATCTCAGTTTGACAAGTTTTGTGCAAGCGGGGCCTAGCCTGTTCAAAATTAAACACAAATCTAAAGATTTGGTGTTAAGTTGGCAGCTCATGTGTACCCCTCGTACAGGCCTGTAAAAAGTTAACACTATTCTAAAGATTTAGTGTTAAGTTGGCAGCTCATTTGTACAGTACATGCCTGTCGAAAGTTTAACAGTAAGCTAGCGAATTAATGTCGACTCGACAGCTTATATCGGTTCCACGTTAGCTATGTTCCGGTACCTGATATTTATGCCTCCGCTGTTTTTTAGTCAAGGCTTCCCATATCGATATCTTTAATTTGCTACTCAGTAGCCGAGATTCGACATTTTTCGGTAGTTCAATGTTAAACTTTCGACAGGTCCCTACTGTATACAGCTTTTCGACAGCTTCTGTCTATAAATTTATCGACGGTTTTTACTGTTAACATCTCGACCACTGGACAATCGAGTTGAGTTGAGTAATGGGGTTTTACATCCCAGTCACGTTTCACTCATATCGAGGCGTCGCCAGCTAAAGGCTAATGTGTAGAAATTATGTCTGTGCGTTGCGCTGATGGCATTATACAGCAGAGTTCTTTATCGTGCCAAGCCTACCGTGGCACGGGGCCATGTTTATTTTAAGTTCCCATCCGATAAAACAGTGAATTTCATTTTGTTTTGCACACAACTGATCTACCGCAGTGGTTTTAATTTCACTCGACAATCGAAGATCTACCCCTTTTTGTTAGCTCAGTGTTAAGCTTTCGAAAGGCATTGCTGTATCAATAATGCAATTGGCAACATCCATGCAGGCCGAGGTTTGTGCCGTATTTGTTTCAAGTTTACTTTCTAAATCTGCACTAGTCTGTCATCTATTGAATAGAATACTTGGCCACATCCACCCAGGCCGAGGTTTGTGTCGTACTTGTTTCAAGTTACTTTCTAGATCTGCACTAGTCTGTCATCCACTGACTGAAAAAAAACATGTACTTGGCAACTGCCAACACAACCAAGAACATGGGATAATACAAGCATAATTCAGTCTAAGACAAGACTAGAAATTCCAAACACATTTAACCGTTGAACTGTCTAGAAATGGCGTTTCTAGTGCTATACCTTCCATTGCCGTACAAAGCAAACTGAATAACGCGCCCTTGCAATGGTTATATTTACATTTCGCATATTTGAAAATTTTAATTTTATTTTTAAATTTTGAAATAAAAAACACTGCCCTGTATGACATGTAATTCCAATTGCTGGAACAGCCAATCAATGACGTCACGGGCATTGGCGTAAGCAAGAAATGAGTGACGTCAAATTAGAAAATGTAATTACTCTATTTTGTCTCAAACAGAGTTTAATAAATCAAACATCATAAATGTATATTTATTGAATGGGGTTTTCCGTCCCGGTCAAGAATAATTCACTTATATCGAGACGTAACTAACTACGTGTATTGGTAAAGTGGCATGAATTTTGACCCCATGGCTTTCATATCTAAATGGCGAGTTTTTGGTAAAAAAAACATTCACTGCCAATTTGAAGTCATGATCAGAACCGGCCGGGTTCAAACCCACAACCTCCCACGCACGAAGCGAACACTCAGCCAACTAAGCTACCACAGTGGTAAACGCAACCAAGAACACGGCACAATAACGACAAAATTACATGTAAACTTATTATAGAAATAGCCATAAAGCCGAGAAAAAACAAACGTATATCGGGACTGCCATGTGCTATTTTTGATTTTTTTCTTTATGAAATAACTCATTCAAAAGTAGTACATGACGTTTGCCGTTTCGAAAATGCCGAAAAGTATGGCATGGATAATCTCGGGTGTCACTCATTTTAGAAATGACATTCAAATTTTTGTAACCAAATGCGTTTCAGGTCGAACATACTTTTGTTACCAAATGCGTTTTAGGGAAAGTAGGATATCTGTTTAATTTTGGTGATATCTCATCAGATATCTACTATTTGTCATATCAACAATGACTGATATACTGATGCTGTGTATTCTATTTCTAGCAGATGTTTAAATATGTGTTACCAAATGCGCTGTAACAAAGCGGGTAATCCATACTACTGACTAACCTATGTCCGAATAACAATCCAGAATCAAAGCAAAAACTTTGAAACTGACTAGTTACATGTAAGTTAAACACGTGAACTTCCACCAGGGAAGTGAGATCGGGTGCTCCGAGAGGGTAAGCACCTCATATTTAGCTAGCTATTGTCGCTACGTGTGTAATTAAAATCGAGTGAAAGGGACTATTAGAAGTCACTGAAATATATCCAGGGGAATCCTGGATTCAGAGCCACCATATTTATCAACAATATTGTGATGACGACCATGAATTTTTTTAGGGCTCTGATATGCCTAAACAATACGAAAAGGTAACAAAATGTTTGTAACCGCATGTAAAAATTCACGCCTTTTTCGGGCTTCATTTGTGAAAAAAACAACCCTAATGTCGAAATAGACTGCTTGTAAGCATTGTCATCAGACCCATACTAAATACTCAATTGTTGCGATATTATTCCCAGATAAAACACACGAAATACACTTGTTAGTATCCAGTACATGTATACGTAGGCCTATGTGACAGAAAATTTTATTGGGATACCGGGGCATTTGTTTATTTTTATAATCACGAGTTATAAGGGTTATACAACAGCAATTTATACATCATTATTGAAGTTCAGGTTTCAAGAGGCTACGTTGTCAGCATTCAGTACATACGTACGCGACAGAAAAATAATAGTGGGATACGCATTTTTTTATTTTAAATAATCACAGGATACATCAAAGTACGACTGAATTTTACCGGGGGATAACATCACAACAATTTATATATCATTATTAAATTTCAGGTTTCAAGGGGCTATGTGAATTCACGTGAAATATTATTTCTCGCAGTTTGACAATTTTTCACATTAAAAAAAACCCTACCCTTTTCCAGTAGCCCGAGATTCCTCTGGCCCGAAAGATTTTTTTTTTTTATCAGTTTCGGGCCAGAGATCGGGCTTCATTATTTCACATAACGTGATGCCGTTGAAATCCTACGGCCAGGTAAGATTTAATTTGGCGGATATGTTCACTTTATTTTCACGGGCATCGGGTATTGAACCAGTCAGATCGCTTACCTGAACCTTTTTTCACAAGAATCCATCAAAAAAACTACGTGGCAACTCCGTTTTATATCCTATCCAGCCATATAAATCCAACACTCGTGTAAAATCCTTCATCATCTCGCCATTTTTTATGTTACATATACAATTGTATTAATATTTTATTCATTTAATAAATCAACTTGCTCGTTGATTTAAACATATATATATAATAATTATATATTTTTTATTTTTTTTATTTTTATTTTTACTTTTATACTAATCAAAATTAGTAACATTTCCACATTCTTACTTTTTCAAGCCAAATTTTAAATACTTTAATTAAATATGTTGTTTTTTTTTCATATGTACATGTATGAATCAGTTTTTTATTTCATCAAACATTATAGCCTGGCCTGTTAACAAACAGGCTGGTTAAATAAACTCCTGTCCAAGTTTTGGCAGATTGCCATAGACACACTACATCAAAGGGGTGTTATAAGATAACTTACTGGTCAGTCTTGCAAGTAGCTGGTCCAGTGGTAAATCTTAGAAAAATAATGGATTCAAAAGTATCTCTTGAAGTTGTTGAAAGAATCTATACAGAGATTAAAATTTCTCATAATTTTCATTTTTCTTTGAAAAAAGAACAAGTTGAAATTATACAAAATATTATAAATGGAAAGGATGTGTTCTGCTTGTTGAAGACTGGGTTTGGCAAGAGTCTATGTTTTATGCTTCCACCCCTGTTACTGGACAAGATATGTATCTAATAAACCATATTTGATAGATTTAATATTTAATTTAAACAATATTTTATTCAGAAAAAAAAATGCTGAAAAGGATTGGACAGCAGGCATTGCCTATATAAGTCCTCTCCTTAGTCGGAGTACATAATATATATAATAACAATTATAACAAGTATAACAAAAATAACATTCATAATAATAATAATAATAATAATAATACACAATGAATAATAATAATAATAATAGTAATAGTAATAATAATAATAATATTAATATAAATAATAATAATACACAATGAATAATAATAATAATACACAATGAATAATAATAATAATATTAATAATAATACACAATGTAATAATAATAATGATAATATTAATAATAATAATAATAATAATGACTAGTGTTATGTCAATAATTATGATAATATAATTGTAACTACTAAAAATTTGAAAAATTCATTTTTGTTGGAATATTGAAAAATAAATGTAGAAAAAAAGAAGAAGAAGAGAAAAAACCAATATAAAACAGAACGAAAACAAAGAACAATGAAAAAAGAGAAATGAGTGAAAGAGAGATATATATATATACAAAAGAGAGTAGCTAATAGTTAGCAAAGTTAAACAACAAAAAAAAAAGGTTGAAAATAACAGAACAGAAGATGTGAATTATTAGGGTTAAGAAAGTAAGAGTAACATGTACAAAAGAGTGACTCAGTTGGAATTATTAGATTTAAATCGTTGAGAATCCTTAATGAAGTTGTGTACTGCTTGAAATAATTGAGTGTTTTTACCGTATGAGTATTCTGAAGAACCATGGAGAAGAATTTGATTTAATATGTAATGCATGTTTTAATTTTGTTATCTTGTTTGCTTCAAGTTAATCCTTTTCAAGTGTAAATTTTTTATTTATTACCTGTAGGCAATTGAGATTTTTTTTCAAAAGGATTACTTTGTTGATTAATTTGTTGGTTCAATTAAAAAGGGTAATTTATTAGTTTTCGAAAAATATGGTATTTTCATGGGTGATCACCCAGGAATGCAATCAGAAAGCCACACAATTTGATTTCTTTTGGGGAATATTTTGTCGAGCGATTTTTTATTTTACTTTTCACATAAGAATCTTGTTGTCAGAGATTTTGGTGTGATGTTTATATTGTAATCCTCTGACAACACCTCATTATTTTTTTATCCACATTGTGAGCTCTCAAGCTGCTACCCAAACTTCTTCTTTTGTAAGTTTTTTCATGGGAAAGTTTTTTAAAAGTAATTCCACAATTTACACATGTATCCATATTGAAAATAAGATCAAAAGAATGAATTTAGAAAAAACTTATAAAAAACTGTATAATTTAAAGGTTCCTTAATTTATAATTAGAGAAAAAAACCACCCAAATAGACCATCAAAATTTGCCATGGTTCCCTTCCAAGTATCCAAGGGAAACTGCCTAGTTGATGGAGTCTGTTAAGACTAAAGTGTCCAGTGAAATAACATGAGGTGCTATAGCTAGTTGGAATGTGGAATAAACAAACTTAAAGTGTTAGTTTGGCCGGCTGCATAGGTGATGGCCAGCTGTATAGGTGACCCATATTGACATAATATATATCATCTATTAAATTTTTTTAAGATATCAAATTATTATTCCATAATAGAAAATTAATTGAAAATATTAAACATCAACTAATATAGGGCTTATAAACTGACATTGACTTATAAGTAAAAAGTGATAGACAAATTTTTTAAACAAGGTATTGTAAAGAAGTCTAGACAATTATTTTTAAACAAGGTTTTATAAAGAAGTCTTGATAACAGGGTAGATGGTGAAATAAAAAGAGTAAACAAATAATTATAAAAAATTCAAAAACAAAAACCAAAAAAAAAATATATATATATATATATATAAATTTTGACATGTTTGATGTAAATTGTGTGTCTTTATGGTATTCTGCCAAATGACAGGACTGTTGGTCACAGATAGTCTGTTGACAAGCCTCGCTATAATGTCTGATAAAATACATTTCAAAATTAAATAAGTTGATCAACAAAAAAACATAAAAAAATGTTGAAACACCTTTCTCTGATTAAACAGGTGAAAAAAATCTAAAAACAACCCGATAACCATATTAAACTGAAGTATTAAAATTTTACATAAAAAAAATACAATCGTAGGCAACTATTATGTACATTGTCGTACTTCACCTGTGTAACGATCTATGGCTCAGTGTCTTACGATCGGTAAATAGAAATATAGAACAGGTGTACAGTTTTTGTTTCGTTAAAAAGAAACCAAAAACGATACAAAAAATGACCACATCTATTTGAGTTCCTTATTAAATTCCGGTTATTTCAGTATTTTTTGTAAAATTTTAAAACGTCGGGAAATTGCTTCCATTTTAAGTTAAAAATATAGCAGTTATTTCGGCACTATCTCTTAATATTCTTGTTTAATTATTGAAAAATGTGGTGAAAGACCTTTAGTTATAGGCTGTTTTTTCACGCTAATTTGATTTTTTTCAAAAATGACCACATCTAAAGTGTTAGAGCACACTTCGATAAAGGTAAAAACATAAAAATCAAATGTTGGTTTTGACGGCAAATTACTTCCAATTTTATTTAAAAATAGGGGAATTTGTGAATATCTAGTGAAGAAATATCCAATATGGCCGACACCGCACCAAGTATAAAAGTTTTATTTTCCCCACTAATATTCCGATACAAGTTACACCGACTTCCCCGTAAGTAAAAACGGTAAAAAAAAATAAAATAATAGTAATAATAATAATAACCAAACAAAAGGTGATATACTTCTCGACCTTTGAATATACTATTAAAAGTTTTAAAAAATTAAAAATTAAAGACAGATTTGTCAGTCAGCTTCATAAATATTCTGGATTTTTTTTTCAAATAAATATAACGAGAAAAGTGAGGAGAATGAAAGTGAAATAATCTCTTAAGACAATAAAAATAATTATAAATTATTTATTTAGTCAAATAAGAAAAAAGTATATATTTTAATAATTTTAAATTTCAAAATTAATTTCATTAGGCCAGTAAGTCGGTCCATCAGTAGTATATCCATCCAAATTAATCTTCTTAATTTGTTGGATTTATCTTATTAATTTGGTAAAATATATCTTTTCAAAATTACAGAAATAACATTAACCGGGTATCATAGAGACTTCATATCTAATGATTTATACACACACGTGTCAATCATTTTTTTGCAAATTGGACGGCAAGTTCTATTGATTACAGGTGATAAAGGTCTACTCATAAACAGGATGTTTATTGATAATCTTTTAATTATTGGTATGTGAGATCCTACTTTAAGCAATATTAATTTATTGTGAATTTATAGTAATCAGAAACTACCTATTGAAGTTTGCCGTGGGAAGATTATACCAGAAAACCAAGACATCATGGATTATGTGAACTTTGTAGAAGTGATTTTATACATATTATTTGTTTTTATTGCAATATGAGAAATTTTCTGATACAAAAATGTATTCTATTGATATAAATAATACATTTTTTTTTCTAATAATGGGCCAAAATATTATTCAAAATTTTATTTATTTATTTATTTATTTATTTATTTTGCATTTACCAATTAAATATTTGTTTAATGAATTTGATAAGATAGTTAAACATTAGCATTGGGATGGATGGGTGCAGTGTATCATGAATAATCACACTTATTAAAATGTGTATTAGCATTTTTACTTATATTTGTATTGCGCACACATATAGTATTTTTATGCAATTTGATTCATGACTGGATCAAGTTACTGTTTTTGTGTAAATTAAAAGGATAAACGTTTAATATATATTCCATTGTGTTTTGCCTAACAAACAGTATATCTTCTACTTCTAAATAACCATCTACTTTTTCTTTCTCCCGACTTGTATATTTTCCTCTTCATGTAAACATTTAAATTAATATACTGTTTTGCTTGGAATATCTCTTAGAATCATTTTTACCGTCATCAGTCCATTTTAATCTCATAACGACCATGTCACGTTGTCAGTTACCCAGTGGTCAGTTATCGATAGCTCTTGGTAACGAGGTTTGTGAAATTTACCTGGAAGAGTTATTCCGCCTAATCATTATACAATATTTTTGCAGTCGAAAAATAAAAAGAGAGTATCCAAAAAAATAAAAGGATATAGAAATCAAAGAGCAGGTTGATTTATTAAATGAATAAAATATATATATATTTTTAATTTTATTTTACCCCAGATCCAAAAGTGATGTCAGGGTTGGGGGCCCTGAGTTCACCACTGTACAACATAAATACACACACATATATTATTATATTTCTCTTCAGCCTTCCCTTAGTATTTATAAACACACACACACACACACACACACACACACACACACACACACACACACACCCACCCACACACATGCATCCCCTTGCATACATTCATTCAAAAAATTTTACCGAAGGGTGTAGACGTTCATACAGAAAGCTTCAATTCTAATGTACATGTTGATCAAGCTCTTGCGAATCTAAGTTTGGCTACACTATGTAAAAAGAGCCAAGAGACTGGGAGAAAGAAGTCCTTATTTATAACATAAACTAGCTATCTTTTTAACAGGTGAAAAAAAATCTAACCATATTAAACTGAAGTATTAAAATTTGACATAAAAAAATAAAATAAAAATAAAAAGAGAGTATCCAAAAAAATTAAAGGATATAAAAATCAAAGAGCAGGTTGATTTAATAAATGAATAAAATATTAATACCATTGTATATGTAATATAAATCAATTGGATCAATGTTTTTATTAAGTCATAATTGTTTAAATGTTGCTGTGAGTCTTCTCTTCACACTTGTTTTCATGGGATATTGATTTTAGTAGCACTTCCTTATATGGAAAGTGGGTCATCCTTATATGGAAAATATGAAATTGACATTAGCCAATCAGAAAAGGGAGATTTAACCCGCGAGATCTCGCGTTATTTGAATATCATAACATAAAAAATGGCGAGATGATGAAGGATTTTACACGAGTGTTGGATTTATATGGCTGGATAGGATATAAAACGGAGTTGCCACGTAGTTTTTTCGATGGATTCTTGTGAAAAAAGGTTCAGGTAAGCGATCTGACTGGTTCATTACCCGATGCCCGTGAAAATAAAGTGAACATATCCGCCAAATTAAATCTTACCTGGCCGTAGGATTTCAACGGCATCACGTTATGTGAAATAATGAAGCCCGATCTCTGGCCCGAAACTGATAAAAAAAAAAAAATCTTTCGGGCCAGAGGAATCTCGGGCTACTGGAAAAGGGTAGGGGTTTTTTTAATGTGAAAAATTGTCAAACTGCGAGAAATAATATTTCACGTGAATTCACATAGCCCCTTGAAACCTGAAATTTAATAATGATATATAAATTGATGTGATGTTATCCCCCAGTAAAATTCAGTGGTACTTTGATGTATCCTGTGATTATTTAAAATAAAAAAATGCGTATCCCACTATTATTTTTCTGTCGCGTACGTATGTACTGAATGCTGACAACGTAGCCTCTTGAAACCTGAACTTCAATAATGATGTATAAATTGCTGTTGTATAACCCCGTATAACTCGTGATTATAAAAATAAACAAATGCCCCGGTATCCCAATAAAATTTTCTGTCACATAGGCCTACGTATACATGTACTGGATACTAACAAGTGTATTTCGTGTGTTTTATCTGGGAATAATATCGCAACAATTGAGTATTTTTTATGGGTCTGATGACAATGCTTACAAGCAGTCTATTTCGACATTAGTGTTGTTTTTTCACAAATAAAGCCGATAAAAGGCGTGAATTTTTACACGCGGTTACAAACATTTTGTTACCTTTTCGTATTGTTTAGGCATATCAGAGCCCTAAAAAATTCATGGTCGTCATCACAATATTGTTGATAAATATGGTGGCTCTGAATCCAGGATTCCCCTGGATATATTTGACTTCTAATAGTCCCTTCACTCGATTTTAATTACACACGTAGCGGCAATAGCTAGCTAAATATGAGGTGCTTACCTTTTCGGAGCACCCGATCTCACTTCCCTGGTGGAAGTTCACGTGTTTAACTTACATGTAACTAGCCAGTTTCAAAGTTTTTTCTTTGATTCTGGATTGTTATTCGGACATAGGTTAGTCAGTAGTATGGATTACCCGCTTTGTTACAGCGCATTTGGTAACACATATTGAAACATCTGCTAGAAATAGAATACACAGCATCAGTATATCAGTCGTTGTTGATATGGCAAATAGTAGATATCTGATGAGATATCACCAAAATTAAACAGATATCCTACTTTCCCTAAAACGCATTTGGTAACAAAAGTATGTTCGACCTGAAACGCATTTGGTTACAAAAATTTGAATGTCATTTCTAAAATGAGTGACACCCGAGATTATCCATGCCATACTTTTCGGCATTTTCAAAACGGCAAACGTCATGTACTACTTTTGAATGAGTTATTTCATAAAGAAAAAAATCAAAAATAGCACATGGCAGTCCCGATATACGTTTGTTTTTTCTCGGCTTTATGGCTATTTCTATAATAAGTTTACATGTAATTTTGTCGTTATTGTGCCGTGTTCTTGGTTGCGTTTACCACTGCGGTAGCTTAGTTGGCTGAGTGTTCGCTTCGTGCGTGGGAGGTTGTGGGTTTGAACCCCGGCCGGTTCTGATCATGACTTCAAAATTGGCAGTGAATGTTTTTTTTACCAAAAACTCGCCATTTAGAAATGAAAGCCATGGGGTCAAAATTCATGCCACTTTACCAATACACGTAGTTAGTTACGTCTCGATATAAGTGAATTATTCTTGACCGGGACGGTAAACCCCATTCAATAAATATACATTTATGATGTTTGATTTATTAAACTCTGTTTGAGACAAAACAGAGTAATTACATTTTCTAATTTGACGTCACTCATTTCTTGCTTACGCCAATGCCCGTGACGTCATTGATTGGCTGTTCCAGCAATTGGAATTACATGTCATACAGGACAGTGTTTTTTTATTTCAAAATAAAAATAAAATTTTCAAATATGCGAAATGTAAATATAACCATTGCAAGGGCGCGTTATTCAGTTTGCTTTGTACGGCAATGGAAGGTATAGCACTAGAAACGCCATTTCTAGACAGTTCAACGGTTAAATGTGTTTGGAATTTCTAGTCTTGTCTTGTTTGACTGCTTCTGTACTGAATTATGCTTGTATTATCCCATGTTCTTGGTTGTGTTGGCAGTTGCCAAGTACATGTTTTTTTCAGTCAGTGGATGACAGACTAGTGCAGATCTAGAAAGTAACTCGAAACAAGTACGACACAAACCTCGGCCTGGGTGGATGTGGCCAAGTATTCTATGCAATAGATGACAGACTAGTGCAGATTTAGAAAGTAAACTTGAAACCAATACAGCACAAACCTCGGCCTGCATGGATGTTGCCAAATGCATTATAGATACAGCAATGCCTTTCGAAAGCTTAACACTGAGCTAACGAAAAGGAGTAGATCTTCCGGATTGTCGAGTGAAATTAAAACCACTGCGGTAGATCGGTTGTGTGCAAAACAAAATGAAATTCAATGTTTTATCGGATTGGAACTTAAAATAAACATGGCCCCGTGTCACGGTAGGCTTGTCACGATTAAGAACTCTGCTGTATAATGCCATCAGCGCAACGCACAGACATAATTTCTACACATTAGCCTTTAGCTGGCGACGCCTCGATATGAGTGAAACGTTCTTGACTGGGATGTAAAACCCCATTACTCAACTCAACTCGATTGTCCAGTGGTCGAGATGTTAACAGTAAAAACCGTCGATAAATTTATAGACAGAAGCTGTCGAAAAGCTGTATACAGTAGGGACCTGTCGAAAGTTTAACATTGAACTACCGAAAAATGTCGAATCTCGGCTACCGAGTAGCAAATTAAAGATATCGATATGGGAAGCCTTGACTAAAAAACAGCGGAGGCATAAATATCAGGTACCGGAACATAGCTAACGTGGAACCGATATGAGCTGTCGAGTCGGCATTAATTCGCAAGCTTACTGTTAAACTTTCGACAGGCCTGTACTGTATGTAACGAGAGGTAGAAATGAGCTGCCAACTTATCAACACCAAATCTTTAGATGTGTTTATTTTTCTACATGCCTATACGAGGGTT
This sequence comes from Anadara kagoshimensis, assembly GCA_021292105.1. Lineage (NCBI taxonomy): Eukaryota > Metazoa > Mollusca > Bivalvia > Arcoida > Arcidae > Anadara > Anadara kagoshimensis. The sequence goes on along the minus strand of CM037861.1, from coordinate 40,670,635 downwards.
ACAAATGAGCTGCCATCTTATCAACACCAAATCTTTAGATGTGTTTATTTTTCTACAGGCCTATACGAGGGTTACAAATGAGCTGCCAACTTATCAACACCAAATCTTTAGATGTGTTTATTTTTCTACATGCCTATACGAGGGTTACAAATGAGCTGCCAACTTATCAACACCAAATCTTTAGATGTGTTTATTTTTCTACAGGCCTATACGAGGGTTACAAATGAGCTGCCAACTTATCAGCACCAAATCTTTAGATGTGTTTATTTTTCTACAGGCCTATACGAGGGTTACAAATGAGCTGCCAACTTATCAACACCAAATCTTTAGATGTGTTTATTTTTTACATGCCTATACGAGGGTTACAAATGAGCTGCCAACTTATCAACACCAAATCTTTAGATGTGTTTATTTTTCTACATGCCTATACGAGGGTTACAAATGAGCTGCCAACTTATCACACCAAATCTTTAGATGTGTTTATTTTTCTACATGCCTATACGAGGGTTACAAATGAGCTGCCAACTTATCAACACCAAATCTTTAGATGTGTTTATTTTTCTACATGCCTATACGAGGGTTACAAATGAGCTGCCAACTTATCAACACCAAATCTTTAGATGTGTTTTTTTTCTACATGCCTATACGAGGGTTACAAATGAGCTGCCAACTTATAACACCAAATCTTTAGATGTGTTTATTTTTTACATGTACGAGGTACAAATGAGCTGCCAACTTATCACCAAATCTTTAGATGTGTTTATTTTTCTACATGCCTATACGAGGGTTACAAATGAGCTGCCAACTTATCAACACCAAATCTTTAGATGTGTTTATTTTTCTACATGCCTATACGAGGGTTACAAATGAGCTGCCAACTTATCAACACCAAATCTTTAGATGTGTTTATTTTTCTACAGGCCTAAATGAGCTGCCAACTTAACACCAAATCTTTAGATGTGTTTATTTTTCTACAGGCCGAGGGTTACAAATGAGCTGCCAACTTATCAACACCAAATCTTTAGATGTGTTTATTTTTTCTACAGGCCTATACGAGGGTTACAAATGAGCTGCCAACTTATAACACCAAATCTTTAGATGTGTTTATTTTTTACAGGCCTACAAATGAGCTGCCAACTTATCAACACCAAATCTTTAGATGTGTTTATTTTTCTACAGGCCTATACGAGGGTTACAAATGAGCTGCCAACTTATCAACACCAAATCTTTAGATGAGTGTTATTTTCCAGGCCTATACGAGGGGTTACAAATGAGCTGCCAACTTATTAACACCAAATCTTTAGATTAGTGTTAATTTTAGACAGGCCTATACGAGGGTTACAAATGAGCTGCCACATCAACACCAAATCTTTAGATTAGTGTTAATTTTAGACAGGCCTATACGAGGGTTACAAATGAGCTGCCAACTTATCAACACCAAATCTTTAGATTAGTGTTAATTTTAGACAGGCCTATACGAGGGTTACAAATGAGCTGCCAACATATCAACACCAAATCTTTAGATTAGTGTTAATTTTAGACAGGCCTATACGAGGGTTACAAATGAGCTGCCAACTTATCAACACCAAAATTAAATCTTTAGATTAGTGTTAATTTTAGACAGGCCTATACGAGGGTTACAAATGAGCTGCCAACTTATCAACACCAAATCTTTAGATTAGTGTTAATTTTAGACAGGTCTATACGAGGGTTACAAATGAGCTGCCACATCAACACCAAATCTTATAATTAGTGTTTAATTTCGAACAGGCCAGGCACCGCTTGCACAAAACTTGTCAAATTGAGTTTTTTAAATCGAACTCAGTTTTCAACTCAAATAAATTTCAAAATCTGTCTGCATCTCAAATATCAAATTTGAGAAGTTTTGTGCAAGCGGGGCTAGAATTTTAATTAGAATACAACTATTTTTAAGACGACATATATGTTATGTTTAGTTTTTATTTCCAGGAAAAGGCGTACATTATGTTTTTATAATATTTGCACACAGACTAATTTTGGACATAAAATTGTCCTTATCTACTGTCCATCCCACACATTCCATGTCACTTCTTCGGGGCTGTATACTTGGGATTGTTCGGGTTCATCTGATCGGAGTGGTTCCCTAGGTCCTCCTTGGTCCCCGTTCCGGGGTATGCGCCCGAATGTCCCTTATACTCCGGATTGTTTGGGTTACATTGGTTGGATTTGTTATCTTGGTCACTTTTGCTACCATGGTTGGATTTGTTATTTTGGTGACTTTTGCTACCCTGTTTCTCCATGATTTTTCTTTATGTATCTGTAAATAAATTTCAATACTTGTTAAAACTTGCTACTGTTTGAATTAAAGCTTTATCCTCTAATTTTTACAAAGTTTTTAACAGTTTTTTGAAATGTAGTGATAGACTTTTAATGGGTTTTATAAATTTTAATTTGGTGCTTTTCAAAAACTTTATCCTCCTCAAAATCCTACTTCCATCTCCCTGCGGTGAGCAGAGGGCAAAAATTTCAGTCTAGCTAAAGGAAGAAGTTAAGAAAAATTGTCTCTCAAATGTCTACCATGTATTTGGACTTTCGCTCAAATGAATTAAAATTCTGTCGCTCAAATGTCCACTACTTCGTCACTCAAACGTCAATTTTTCTCGTTCTTTTGTCCTATGATTTCGTTCAAATGTCTAAAGCCGTTTAGAGATAGGGCGGACGCTTAACAAAGAAAAAACTGGTACGGCCTTATTGATAAAAATGATAAAAATTGTTAAAACAACAAAGATCCATCAATTAAAAAAACATTAGAAAATTAAAATATCTAACAAAAAAAAAAACAAAATCAAAAAACAAAGAAGCGACGAAAAAGAGAGAAAAAAGAAATCAGCACATCTCTAAAAACAATTGTACGAGTTATTATAAATAATTTAGGTCTTGTTGATTTATAAATAATATAATAAGTACATGTATAATGAATTATTAGAATGATGACCGTAAAAAAGTAATAATAACTTAATGATTAAATATTCAAATATTAAAAATAAAACAAAATATTTAAAAATGACAAAACATAGAAATAGAAAAGAAAACAGAACTCCTCCACCTACAATGATACAGTTTAAAAATTGAAAAAAAAAATCTTGTCGGTTTTTGAATAATTAATAATAACGATAATGAATTATTCCGCCAAATGACAAAAAAAAGGAATAGTAGTTTGAAAATTCAATATTAAAAACTTAACAAAGGAAAATGAAAAAAGTGACAAATAAAACACATCAATCGACAATTATACAATTTAAAAATTTCAAATCTTGTTGATTTTAAAATACATGTATTAATAAATTATAATTTAAAAAATCAGCGACATTTAATTCATATAGACTGACTGTATTAAATGTCGCTGTAAAAAATGAATGAACGGTATTGAAAATGACGGAGACATACTAGTATATATCTAAACAAAGTATTAACAGCAAGAATTATGGAAATATTTTATATCAAACAAAATATGAAACTTACAACAAGTGTCAACTCCAAAAACACTAAAAACAGCAACTCTGTAACTCTGTGATTACAAAATAGTCCCACAGTTCCTTTTCCTGAAAATATTTCCCGCTCTCTCTTTGCACTATTGTCTGGGGCCTCTTAAGTATATGTATATCACGTGGTCTTCTTAAAGGGGCGGGTCCGGAATCATTTTCAGAAGATAGTAACTGGAAATTTTCTAACAACACCTGTTGTTTATATATCGTTGTATATTATAGATGTCCTATTGATCGCAAGACTGCACGTTACGCACTGTTACGCCACATAGCGGTGTTACCGCATAAACGTGTTCTAACACGTCTATGCGGGAAAATGCAACGCATAAAAAGAACTCTTTTATGCGACAAAAAGGCTACCTTCTGCCGCATAAAGAGAACGTTTAAAGCACGATACCATAATACCTTTCACTATCATCACCTACATCTCCATCATCATTACCACCTTCATTAAAGACACCACCACCATCACTATCATCACCTACATCTCCATCATCATTACCACCTTCATTAAAGACACCGCCACCATCACTATCATCACCATCATAATATTATTATTGTTATGAATATCCCCTACCCTCATGGGGTAAGGAGTATATAGTAATACTGCTCTCTCTCTCTCTCTCTCTCTCTCTCTCTCTCTCTCTCTCTCTCTCTCTCTGTGTGTGTGTGTGTAATTTGGCTTCCGTGCATTTGAAAGAAAACAATATATCCGATTGAGCTGATACTTTGTCAGTTGATTTATTATGGTGGTGAGTGGTATGGTACTGCCACCACCACGTCACCATTAATGTCACCACCACCGTTTTTGTCGAGATATAAGCTCTTTTTAAGATTCGATAAAATTAGTCCTCTTTATGCGTCAAAAAGGCACCCTTGCGCCGCATATAAGCAACACATCTTTATGCGTTGAACGCCGCCGCATAAACGTGGTCGACCTCTTTATGCGTTGGAATTCACCGCTTAGACGTTCCGGGCGCGTTTATGCGACAACACCGCTATGTGGCGTAACAACGCACTGTTATAGAATCCACGCAATGGAAATTTTCAAAATCTATATGTACGCACGCGTCTCATAGTTTATGACTTGAAGCTTATTTTATATTTTTTATATTTTTATGGGGTATCTATACAGTATCTGTGCAGTTACCATTGACCCGTTATTAAGGGTTTCATATCGGGTAAACACGATGCAGGCCTGTCGAAATTTTAACACTAAGCTAACAATTTAGTGCCGAATAGGAAACTCATTTCTGTCCATCGTTAGCTATATATCTCGACAGAGCTTTCCGGCAGCTGATATCGGCAGCTTTTCGGCCATTCGATATTCGTATCTTGACAGTCGATCTACGGCTTTTCGTTAGCTCGTGGTTAAACTTTTGACAGGTCTGTACTATAAATTAAAATTTATCAAATATATCTTTTTAATTATTATGGGTTAAAGTGGTTTTTCCTATTTAAAATAATAATTAATTTTAGAAAAAAAAGACCTGGATTCAATATTCGATAATACGATTGGTCAAGCCTTTAAAAACTAGTGGCTTTAAATATCCAGGAAGCAAACTAAACTAAACCTTATCATGGAATTTACAAGAATTATACAACTTCGCGTTTTTAAAAAGGTTTCGGTTTCGGGTTCGTCTTCATGGGCGCTTTTAAAAGGGATCTCGTAACTCTCGTTGGCCGAGTACTTACAGATCACAGTGCCTCTCAATTCCTAGGTTCAAAATCTACTGGCCCCAGTTTTACAACCATCCTTTAACTAAGATTTTCCTTAACTTAAATGTGGCAAAAATTCAAATTTTTATTGAGTTTTAAAATACCAAGGTAGTTAAATTTTTAAGATCACATTTGCATTTAGTTTTGACAAAAATATTCAACAGTATTTCCAAAAATAGATACCCAAATTTTGCTTAATTTAAGTTAAGGAAAATCTTAGCTTAGAAATGATTGTGAAACCGGGACCTGGTGTGTGAAAGTTTGTAAGCTCGCTTGCCGAAGGTCGTTTGTTTCCTCCCATCCCTGAATTGACTATAAGTGAGAGAATCTTAACAGGCCGGGTGGGGCGTTAAACTGCATATAACGCCACTTTAGATTTTAACATCGAATGTTACCTACAGTGCAGACCTGTCGAAAGTTTAACCTACAGTAAAGACCTGTCAAATGTTTAACATTTAGCCAACGAATTAGTGCCGGATTTTGGCTACCGAGTGGCCGAGAAATGGATAGTTAGTGGCTGAAAATTTATACAGAGATAAAAATCAGCTGCCGAATAACAGTCGGGATATAGCTGACGATCAAGAGACCAGATATTCGACACTAAATGTTTCAGCTTAGTGTTAAACTTTCGGCAGGTCTATACGGTAGTCAGGCGCGTAGCTCCCTATACGCCAGTACGCCAAGACGTCCAAATAATTCTTATTTTTTATATCTTTTAATATATTATCATTTCTGCTGGTGGTAATGATATCAATTCTCTTACAAATACGAAGTACAATAAAATAATTCGCCCCGCTAGTATCCTTTACTGACCTTCAGAAAAATCACTCTCAGTACCTCACCATCATCTGTTCATATTTCACAAATTCAAAATTGCCACCAGATTGCACTATTTGACATCAATATTTAAACATTTTCTTTGAATCCATGTAATTTTCACATAGCTACGCGCCTGGTAGTTACATCAAAATACTACCGCCAAACCTGTCTATAAAGGGCAACCAACGGAACCAGTTAAAGTGACCTTTATGGACAGGCCCCGGTTTCACAATCATTCCTTAGCTAAGATTTTCCTTAACTTAAATCTTGCAAATTTTCAAATCTTTATAATTTTGTTAATTTTCAAGATATTGAGGAATTTAAGGTGTCATTTTTAAGATCACATTTAGATTAAAACATTTGCATTTAGTTTTGACAAAAATATTCACCAGTAGTTCCAAAAAGAGATTACAAAATTTTGCTAAATTTAAGTTAAGGAAAATCTTAGTTAAGGAATGATTGTGAAACTGGGGCCTGGTGACCTTTATATACAGCTGCAAATAATATGAACAAAGAACAATTGGTAAACTGTTCTGCTGGCCTTTATAAGCAGGTGGTTATTATAGAGAGGTGGTCTTTAAGGCAGGTTGGACTGTATTTAAATTACATGTACATGTGTTGCACTTAAATCGATGCAAAAATTTGTTTCAAATCATTGATTTCCATAACCATGTACATGTGTTTCACTTAAATAGATGCAAAAATTTGTTTAAGTTTATTGATTTCCATAACCATGTTTACATTCAAGTTCTTTAATCTCATAAGTTGTACATAATATAACGCAAACTAAAACTGTCTCTTGAGAGCCAAATATCCCCCCAAACCACACACACACATTGCTCAAAGCTTGATTAGTTTAATCAATGATTAGCAGGGATTTAAAACATGAATAAAAATAAAAATATAATTATCAAATCGATAGTTTTATGACAATTTTCTTTAGTTTGATGGATTTATTATTCATTTTCAAAATTTCAACATTAAGTTCACAATATATATATGAAATTATACAAAATTCGAATTTTGACTAATCAATTAATTAAAGTAATCAGGCTTCGAACAACTCGGGCCAAGTTTGATCAAAATTCACTCATAGACATGGAAGATATGGAGCGGACACGATATTGGGATGGACAACCAGACGGACGGACAGACGGACAGATAGACAGACAGGGTGATTTCTATATAACCCCCTAAACTTCGTTTGCGGGAGTATATAAAAATATAGAATAAATAATAGTACTCGTAAGAGTGGATATTACAAACTCATTCAGTAATTCTTTTGTATTCATTGTCAGAAATATACTATTTTTTTTAATTCCCTGCTAGTTGAAATTGGAAAATCTTCAAAAAGTAAGGAAGACTTCCTCATGCAAAGTACTTCCTTAGCTAAATTTGGTTTAATATATTTGTTCGTTTGGATATTTTTCAACCATTTTAACAAATTTTGGTTTCAATTTTTGGTTCAAGCACTACTGTTGAGGAATTGTATTCCGAAACGGACGTCTAGTGCTGTAAAATTAGCACCGGTGTCAGATGTAACATAACATAAGCATTAGTAAGTTGTACATATAACTTAACCAAAAGATTTGACTCTCTCATTGATGTTACTAATAAATTTAAAATAGAAGCAAATGAATTAATTTCACACTATTTGGATTCAAGAATACAAAAAAGAAATATTTATTTCGATCATAAATTAAAGAATTACATTTCAATGGTTTATCCCGACATAAATTAAAAAGGTTTTCATTTGTCAATGTCGAGTTTTGATTGGTAGTCCAGGGGCGGATCCAGGATTTTTTGAAAGGGGTGAGAATTATAACAATGATAGACGCGAGCGCCGAAAGCGCGAGCTTCCAGAGACGAGGGATCTAGGGCAGAGTCCCGACGGGGGGGGGGGGCAAGATAATAATTTTTAATCAGTCAATAGCTCTCTTTCTCTCAAATTTTTCAAAGGGGGAGTTGCAGCCCCCGCACCCCCCTTAAATCCGCCACTGTAGTCTATCAGAAGCTTGATTAGTTTAATCAATGATTAGCAGAAATTTAAAACATGAATAAGAATCAATATCACATTATCGCATCTATAGTTTTATTACAATGTGCTTTCATAGTTGATGGAATTTTATTCATTTTCCGCATTTCAACATTAAGTTCACAATATATCTGAAATAATGCAGCAGTCAAATTTAAATAATCAATTGATTAAACTAATCAGGCTTCGAACAACTGACCCATGGTTGTTTGTCCTAAATTTACTTAAAATTAAATTTATTTGTGTTGTCATGTGCTGTTTTTGAATTTCTATTAAAATAATGCATTGTCATGTGCTGTTTTTTTAATGCATTATTTTAATAGAAATGCAAAAGCCCTGCCTTTTGAATTTTAATTAAAAGAAACATTAATTTGGCTTTAAAAAAAGTTAAATTAATGTTTCTTTTAATTAAAATTCAAAAGGCAGGGCTTTTGAATTTCTATTAAAATAATGCATTCAAAAACAGCACCTGACAGTGTCAATGTGTATTTTCAGAAAATGATTATACATGTATTGTACCTGTTATTTAAAACGTGCAATTTTTTAGTCAATATTTACTACCTGTATGACCTAATTTGTGCATAACTGTGTAACTGTTGTAAACATTTATATTTGATTACACTATCCGCAGTGCATTAGGTTTACAGTAAAGATATCCCCCTCCCGTTTCTTGAGAATTTTCTACTGGTGTGAAGCTAGCCCGCAATTCTAGCCCGCAATTTTTTTTATATATCATCAAGCGGGCAATTCGATTTTATTTAAATACGGTTAGTCCCAATATCATTCGATTTATTAATATTTGATATTTAGGGCGACCTGGTATTGCACACAACTTTTTATAAAGACCACCTGTATATTAAGACCACAGGAACCGTGATTCTAAGTGTGATTACGAAATTACGCATAGGGCGTAAAATAAGTTTCCCCATCTAGGGCTTTTAACCACGGATACATCTATCCAATTGCAACATTTGGTGAAAATTTCAAGAACCCTAGAGGGGTAGAACGGGTCTTACGAGAGCTCAGAAGGACCATACCCCCTTTTGATATGTGATTTCGTAAGGACCTGCTAAGTTTGAAGTGGCGTACACAGAGAAAAATTACTTTCCCCATCTAGGGCTTTTAATCACTGGTATATCTATCCAATTGCAACATTTGGTGAAAATTTCAAGAACCCTAGAGGGGTAGAACGGGTCTTACGAGAGCTCAGAAGGACCATACCCCCTTTTGATATGTGATTTCGTAAGGACCTGCTAAGTTTGAAGTGGCGTACACAGAGAAAAATTACTTTCCCCATCTAGGGCTTTTAATCACTGGTATATCTATCCAATTGCAACATTTGGTGAAAATTTCAAGAACCCTAGAGGGGTAAAACGGGTCTTACGAGACCTCAGAAGGACCATACCCCCCTTTTGATATGTGATATCGTAAGAACCTGCTACATTTGAAGTGACGTACACAGAGAAAATATACTTTCCCCATCTAGGGCTTTTAATCACGGGTAGATCTATCCAATTGCAACATTTGGTGAAAATTTCAAGAACCCTAGAGGGGTAAAACGGGTCTTATGAGAGCTCAGAAGGACCATACCCCCTTTTGATATGTGATATCGTAAGGACCTGCTAAGTTTGAAGTAGCGTACACAGAGAAAATGAGTTTTCCCATCTAGGGCTTATCACCACAGGCAGATCTATCCAATTGCAATATTTGGTGAAAATTTCAAGAACCCTAGAGGGGTAGAACGCGTCTTACGAGAGCTCAAAAGGACCATACCCCCCGTTTTGATATGTGATATCGTAAGGACCTGCTAAGTTTGAAGTGGCGTACACAGAGAAAAATTACTTTACCCATCTAGGGCTTTTAATCACTGGTATATCTATCCAATTGCAACATTTGGTGAAAATTTCAAGAACCCTAGAGGGGTAGAACGGGTCTTACGAGAGCTCAGAAGGACCATACCCCCCTTTTGATATGTGATATCGTAAGAACCTGCTACGTTTGAAGTGACGTACACAGAGAAAAAATACTTTCCCCATCTAGGGCTTTTAATCACGGGTAGATCTATCCAATTGCAACATTTGGTGAAAATTTCAAGAACCCTAGAGGGGTAGAACGGGTCTTACGAGAGCTCAGAAGGACCATACCCCCTTTTGATATGTGATATCGTAAGGACCTGCTAAGTTTGAAGTGGCGTACACAGAGAAAATGCGTTTCCCCATCTAGGGCTTATAACCACAGGTAGATCGATCCAATTGCAACATTTGGTAAAAATTTCAAGAACCCTAGAGGGGTAGAACGCGTCTTAAGAGAGCTCAAAAGGACCATACCCCCCTTTTGATATGTGATATCGTAAGGACCTGCTAAGTTTGAAGTGGCGTACACAGAGAAAAATTACATTCCCCATCTAGAGCTTTTAATCACAGGTAGACCTATCCAATTGCAACATTTGGTGAAAATTTCAAGAACCCTAAAGGGGTGGAACGGGTCTTACAAGAGCTCAGAAGGACCATACCCCCTTTTGATATGTGATATCGTAAGGACCTGCTAAGTTTGAAGTGGCGTACACAAAGAAAAATTACTTTCCCCATCTAGCGCTTTTAATCACTGGTATATCTATCCAATTGCAACATTTGGTGAAAATTTCAAGAACCCTAGAGGGGTAGAACGGGTCTTACGAGAGCTCAGAAGGACCATACCCCCTTTTGATATGTGATATCGTAAGGACCTGCTACGTTTGAAGTGGCGTACACAGAGAAAATGAGTTTCCCCATCTAGGGCTTATAACCACAGGTAGATCTATCCAATTGCAACATTTGGTGAAAATTTCAAGAACCCTAGAGGGGTAGAACGGGTCTTACGAGAGCTCAGAAGGACCATACCCCCTTTTGATATGTGATATCGTAAGGACCTGCTAAGTTTGAAGTGGCGTACACAGAGAAAATGAGTTTCCCCATCTAGAGCTTTTAACCACGGGTAGATCTATCCAATTGCAACATTTGGTGAAAATTTCAAGAACCCTAGAGGGGTAGAACGGATCTTACGAGAGCTCAGAAGGACCATACCCCCTTTTGATATGTGATATCGTAAGGACCTGCTAAGTTTGAAGTGGCGTACACAGAGAAAATGAGTTTCCCCATCTAGGGCTTATAACCACAGGTAGATCTATCCAATTGCAACATTTGGTGAAAATTTCAAGAACCCTAGAGGGGTAGAACGGGTCTTACGAGAGCTCAGAAGGACCATACCCTCTTTTGATATGTGATTTCGTAAGGACCTGCTAAGTTTGAAGTGGCGTACACAGAGAAAAATTACTTTTCCCATCTAGGGCTTTTAGTCACTGGTATATCTATCTAATTGCAACATTTGGTGAAAATTTCAAGAACCCTAAAGGGGTAGAACGGGTCTTACGAGAGCTCAGAAGGACCATACCCCCCTTTTGATATGTGATATCGTAAGAACCTGCTACGTCTGAAGTAGCGTACACAGAGAAAATGAATTTCCCCCATCTAGGGCTTTTAATCACTGGTATATCTATCCAATTGCAACATTTGGTGAAAATTTCAAGAACCCTAGAGGGGTAGAACGGGTCTTACGAGAGCTCAGAAAGACCATACCCCCCTTTTGATATGTGATATCGTAAGAACCTGCTACGTTTGAAGTGACGTACACAGAGAAAAAATACTTTCCCCATCTAGGGCTTTTAATCACTGGTATATCTATCCAATTGCAACATTTGGTGAAAATTTCAAGAACCCTAGAGGGGTAGAACGGGTGTTACGAGAGCTCAGAAGGACCATACCCCCTTTTGATATGTGATTTCGTAAGAACCTGCTAAGTTTGAAGTGGCGTACACAGAGAAAAATTACTTTCCCCATCTAGGGCTTTTAATCACTGGTATATCTGTCCAATTGCAACATTTGGTGAAAATTTCAAGAACCTAGAGGGGTAGAACGGGTCTTACGAGAGCTCAGAAGGACCATACCCCCCTTTTGATATGTGATATCGTAAGAACCTGCTACGTTTGAAGTGACGTACACAGAGAAAAAATACTTTCCCCATCTAGGGCTTTTAATCACGGGTAGATCTATCCAATTGCAACATTTGGTGAAAATTTCAAGAACCCTAGAGGGGTAGAACGGGTCTTACGAGAGCTCAGAAGGATCATACCCCCTTTTGATATGTGATATCGTAAGGACCTGCTAAGTTTGAAGTGGCGTATACAGAGAAAATGAGTTTCCCCATCTAGGGCTTTTAATCACGGGTAGATCTATCCAATTGCAACATTTGGTGAAAATTTCAAGAACCCTAGAGGGGTAGAACGGGTCTTACGAGAGCTCAGAAGGACCATACCCCCTTTTGATATGTGATATCGTAAGGACCTGCTAAGTTTGAAGTGGCGTACACAGAGAAAATGAGTTTCCCCATCTAGGGCTTATAACCACAGGTAGATCTATCCAATTGCAACATTTGGTGAAAATTTCAAGAACCCTAGAGGGGAAGAACGCGTCTTACGAGAGCTCAGAAGGACCATACCCCACTTTTGATATGTGATATCGTAAGGACCTGCTAAGTTTGAAGTGGCGTACACAGAGAAAAATTACTTTCCCCATCTAGGGCTTTTAATCACTGGTATATCTATTCAATTGCAACATTTGGTGAAAATTTCAAGAACCCTAGAGGGGTAGAACGGGTCTTACGAGAGCTCAGAAGGACCATACCCCCCTTTTGATATGTGATATCGTAAGGACCTGCTAAGTTTGAAGTGGCGTACACAGAGAAAAATTACTTTTCCCATCTAGGGCTTTTAATCACTGGTATATCTATCCAATTGCAACATTTGGTGAAAATTTCAAGAACCCTAGAGGGGTAGAACGGGTCTTACGAGAGCTCAGAAGGACCATACCCCCTTTTTGATATGTGATATCGTAAGAACCTGCTACGTTTGAAGTGACGTACACAGAGAAAAAATACTTTCCCCATCTAAGGGTTTTAATCACAGGTAGATCTATCCAATTGCAACATTTGGTGAAAATTTCAAGAACCCTAGAGGGGTAGAACGGGTTTTACGAGAGCTCAGAAGGACCATACCCCCTTTTGATATGTGATATCGTAAGGACCTGCTAAGTTTGAAGTGGCGTACACAGAGAAAATGAGTTTCCCCATCTAGAGCTTTTAATCACGGGTAGATCTATCCAATTGCAATATTTGGTGAAAATTTCAAGAACCCTAGAGGGGTAGAACGGGTCTTACGAGAGCTCAGAAGGACCATACCCCCTTTTGATATGTGATATCGTAAGAACCTGCTACATTTGAAGTGACGTACACAGAGAAAAATACTTTCCCCATCTAGGCTTTTAATCACGGGTAGATCTATCCAATTGCAACATTTGGTGAAAATTTCAAGAACCCTAGAGGGTAGAACGGGTCTTACGAGAGCTCAGAAGGATCATACCCCCTTTTGATATGTGATATCGTAAGGACCTGCTAAGTTTGAAGTGGCGTATACAGAGAAAATGAGTTTCCCCATCTAGGGCTTTTAATCACGGGTAGATCTATCCAATTGCAACATTTGGTGAAAATTTCAAGAACCCTAGAGGGGTAGAACGGGTCTTACGAGAGCTCAGAAGGACCATACCCCCTTTTGATATGTGATATCGTAAGGACCTGCTAAGTTTGAAGTGGCGTACACAGAGAAAATGAGTTTCCCCATCTAGGGCTTATAACCACAGGTAGATCTATCCAATTGCAACATTTGGTGAAAATTTCAAGAACCCTAGAGGGGAAGAACGCGTCTTACGAGAGCTCAGAAGGACCATACCCCACTTTTGATATGTGATATCGTAAGGACCTGCTAAGTTTGAAGTGGCGTACACAGAGAAAAATTACTTTCCCCATCTAGGGCTTTTAATCACTGGTATATCTATTCAATTGCAACATTTGGTGAAAATTTCAAGAACCCTAGAGGGGTAGAACGGGTCTTACGAGAGCTCAGAAGGACCATACCCCCCTTTTGATATGTGATATCGTAAGGACCTGCTAAGTTTGAAGTGGCGTACACAGAGAAAAATTACTTTTCCCATCTAGGGCTTTTAATTACTGGTATATCTATCCAATTGCAACATTTGGTGAAAATTTCAAGAACCCTAGAGGGGTAGAACGGGTCTTACGAGAGCTCAGAAGGACCATACCCCCTTTTTGATATGTGATATCGTAAGAACCTGCTACGTTTGAAGTGACGGACACAGAGAAAAAATACTTTCCCCATCTAAGGGTTTTAATCACAGGTAGATCTATCCAATTGCAACATTTGGTGAAAATTTCAAGAACCCTAGAGGGGTAGAACGGGTCTTACGAGAGCTCAGAAGGACCATACCCCCTTTTGATATGTGATATCGTAAGGACCTGCTAAGTTTGAAGTGGCGTACACAGAGAAAATGAGTTTCCCCATCTAGAGCTTTTAATCACGGGTAGATCTATCCAATTGCAACATTTGGTGAAAATTTCAAGAACCCTAGAGGGGTAGAACGGGTCTTACGAGAGCTCAGAAGGACCATACCCCCTTTTGATATGTGATATCGTAAGGACCTGCTAAGTTTGAAGTGGCGTACACAGAGAAAATGAGTTTCCCCATCTAGGGCTTATAACCACAGGTAGATCTATCCAATTGCAACATTTGGTGAAAATTTCAAGAACCCTAGAGGGGAAGAACGCGTCTTACGAGAGCTCAGAAGGACCATACCCCACTTTTGATATGTGATATCGTAAGGACCTGCTAAGTTTGAAGTGGCGTACACAGAGAAAAATTACTTTCCCCATCTAGGGCTTTTAATCACTGGTATATCTATTCAATTGCAACATTTGGTGAAAATTTCAAGAACCCTAGAGGGTAGAACGGGTCTTACGAGAGCTCAGAAGGACCATACCCCCCTTTTGATATGTGATATCGTAAGGACTGCTAAGTTTGAAGTGGCGTACACAGAGAAAAATTACTTTTCCCATCTAGGGCTTTTAATCACTGGTATATCTATCCAATTGCAACATTTGGTGAAAATTTCAAGAACCCTAGAGGGGTAGAACGGGTCTTACGAGAGCTCAGAAGGACCATACCCCCTTTTTGATATGTGATATCGTAAGAACCTGCTACGTTTGAAGTGACGTACACAGAGAAAAAATACTTTCCCCATCTAAGGGTTTTAATCACAGGTAGATCTATCCAATTGCAACATTTGGTGAAAATTTCAAGAACCCTAGAGGGGTAGAACGGGTCTTACGAGAGCTCAGAAGGACCATACCCCCTTTTGATATGTGATATCGTAAGGACCTGCTAAGTTTGAAGTGGCGTACACAGAGAAAATGAGTTTCCCCATCTAGAGCTTTTAATCACGGGTAGATCTATCCAATTGCAATATTTGGTGAAAATTTCAAGAACCCTAGAGGGGTAAAACGGGTCTTACGAGAGCTCAGAAGGACCATACCCCCTTTTGATATGTGATATCGTAAGAACCTGCTACGTTTGAAGTGACGTACACAGAGAAAAAATACTTTCCCCATCTAGGGCTTTTAATCACGGGTAGATCTATCCAATTGCAACATTTGGTGAAAATTTCAAGAACCCTAGAGGGGTAGAACGGGTCTTACGAGAGCTCAGAAGGATCATACCCCCTTTTGATATGTGATATCGTAAGGACCTGCTAAGTTTGAAGAGGCTATACAGAGAAAATGAGTTTCCCCATCTAGGGCTTTTAATCACGGGTAGATCTATCCAATTGCAACATTTGGTGAAAATTTCAAGAACCTAGAGGGGTAGAACGGGTCTTACGAGAGCTCAGAAGGACCATACCCCCTTTTGATATGTGATATCGTAAGGACCTGCTAAGTTTGAAGTGGGTACACAGAGAAAATGATTTCCCCATCTAGGGCTTATAACCACAGGTAGATCTATCCAATTGCAACATTTGGTGAAAATTTCAGAACCTAGAGGGGAAGAACGCGTCTTACGAGAGCTCAGAAGGACCATACCCCACTTTTGATATGTGATATCGTAAGGACCTGCTAGTTGAAGTGGCGTACACAGAGAAAAATTACTTTCCCCATCTAGGCTTTTAATCACTGGTATATCTATTCAATTGCAACATTTGGTGAAAATTTCAAGAACCCTAGAGGGGTAGAACGGGTCTTACGAGAGCTCAGAAGGACCATACCCCCTTTTGATATGTGATATCGTAAGGACCTGCTAAGTTTGAAGTGGCGTACACAGAGAAAAATTACTTTTCCCATCTAGGGCTTTTAATCACTGGTATATCTATCCAATTGCAACATTTGGTGAAAATTTCAAGAACCCTAGAGGGGTAGAACGGGTCTTACGAGAGCTCAGAAGGACCATACCCCCTTTTTGATATGTGATATCGTAAGAACCTGCTACGTTTGAAGTGACGTACACAGAGAAAAATACTTTCCCCATCTAAGGTTTTAATCACAGGTAGATCTATCCAATTGCAACATTTGGTGAAAATTTCAAGAACCCTAGAGGGGTAGAACGGGTCTTACGAGAGCTCAGAAGGACCATACCCCCTTTTGATATGTGATATCGTAAGGACCTGCTAAGTTTGAAGTGGCGTCACAGAGAAAATGAGTTTCCCCATCTAGAGCTTTTAATCACGGGTAGATCTATCCAATTGCAACATTTGGTGAAAATTTCAAGAACCCTAGAGGGGTAGAACGGGTCTTACGAGAGCTCAGAAGGACCATACCCCCTTTTGATATGTGATATCGTAAGGACCTGCTAAGTTTGAAGTGGCGTACACAGAGAAAATGAGTTTCCCCATCTAGGGCTTATAACCACAGGTAGATCTATCCAATTGCAACATTTGGTGAAAATTTCAAGAACCCTAGAGGGGAAGAACGCGTCTTACGAGAGCTCAGAAGGACCATACCCCACTTTTGATATGTGATATCGTAAGGACCTGCTAAGTTTGAAGTGGCGTACACAGAGAAAAATTACTTCCCCATCTAGGGCTTTTAATCACTGGTATATCTATTCAATTGCAACATTTGGTGAAAATTTCAAGAACCCTAGAGGGTAGAACGGGTCTTACGAGAGCTCAGAAGGACCATACCCCCCTTTTGATATGTGATATCGTAAGGACCTGCTAAGTTTGAAGTGGCGTACACAGAGAAAAATTACTTTTCCCATCTAGGGCTTTTAATCACTGGTATATCTATCCAATTGCAACATTTGGTGAAAATTTCAAGAACCCTAGAGGGGTAGAACGGGTCTTTACGAGAGCTCAGAAGGACCATACCCCCTTTTTGATATGTGATATCGTAAGAACCTGCTACGTTTGAAGTGGTACACAGAGAAAAATACTTTCCCATCTAAGGGTTTTAATCACAGGTAGATCTATCCATTGCAACATTTGGTGAAAATTTCAAGAACCCTAGAGGGGTAGACGGGTCTTACGAGAGCTCAGAAGGACCATACCCCCTTTTGATATGTGATATCGTAAGACCTGCTAAGTTTGAAGTGGCGTACACAGAGAAAATGAGTTTCCCATCTAGAGCTTTTAATCACGGGTAGATCTATCCAATTGCAATATTTGGTGAAAATTTCAAGAACCCTAGAGGGGTAAAACGGGTCTTACGAGAGCTCAGAAGGACATACCCCCTTTTGATATGTGATATCGTAAGGACCTGCTAAGTTTGAAGTGGCGTACACAGAGAAAATTACTTTCCCCATCTAGGGCTTTTAATCACTGGTATATCTATCCAATTGCAACATTTGGTGAAAATTTCAAGAACCCTAGAGGGGTAGAACGGTCTTACGAGAGCCCAGAAGGACCATACCCCCTTTTGATATGTGATATCGTAAGGACCTGCTAAGTTTGAAGTGGCGTACACAGAGATAATGAGTTTCCCCATCTAGGGCTTTAATCACGGGTAGATCTATCCAATTGCAACATTTGTGAAAATTTCAAGAACCCTAGAGGGGTAGAACGGGTCTTACGAGAGCTCAGAAGGACCATACCCCCTTTTGATATGTGATATCGTAAGGACCTGCTAAGTTTGAAGTGGCGTACACAGAGAAAATGCGTTTCCCCATCTAGGGCTTATACCACAGGTAGATCGATCCAATTGCAACATTTGGTAAAATTCAAGAACCCTAGAGGGGTAGAACGCGTCTTAAGAGAGCTCAAAGGACCATACCCCCCTTTTGATATGTGATATCGTAAGACCTGCTAAGTTTGAAGTGGCGTACACGAGAAAAATTACATTCCCCATCTAGAGCTTTTAATCACAGGTAGACCTATCCAATTGCAACATTTGGTGAAAATTTCAAGAACCCTAAGGGGTGGAAACGGGTTCTTACGAGAGCTCAGAAGGACCATACCCCCTTTTGATATGTGATATCGTAAGGACCTGCTAAGTTTGAAGTGGCGTACACAGAGAAATGAGTTCCCCATCTAGCGCTTTTAATCACTGGTATATCTATCCAATTGCAACATTGGTGAAAATTTCAAGAACCCTAGAGGGTAGAACGGGTCTTACAGAGCTCAGAAGGACCATACCCCCTTTTGATATGTGATATCGTAAGGACCTGCTACGTTTGAAGTGGCGTACACAGAGAAAATGAGTTTCCCCATCTAGGGCTTATAACCACAGGTAGATCTATCCAATTGCAACATTTGGTGAAAATTTCAAGAACCTAGAGGGGTAGAACGGGTCTTACGAGGAGCTCAGAAGGACCATACCCCCTTTTGATATGTGATATCGTAAGGACCTGCTAAGTTTGAAGTGGCGTACAAGAGAAAATGAGTTTCCCCATCTAGAGCTTTAACCACGGTAGATCTATCCAATTGCAAATTTGGTGAAAATTTCAAGAACCCTAGAGGGGTAGAACGGATCTTACGAGAGCTCAGAAGGACCATACCCCTTTGATATGTGATATCGTAAGGACCTGCTAAGTTTGAAGTGGCGTACACAGAGAAAATGAGTTTCCCCATCTAGGGCTTATAACCACAGGTTAGATCTATCCAATTGCAACATTTGGTAAAATTTCAAGAACCCTAGAGGGGTAAACGCGTCTTAAGAGAGCTCAAAGGACCATACCCCCTTTTGATATGTGATATCGTAAGGACCTGCTAAGTTTGAAGTGGCGTACACAGAGAAAAATTACATTCCCATCTAGGCTTTTAATCACAGGTAGACCTATCCAATTGCAACATTTGGTGAAAATTTCAAGAACCCTAAAGGGGTGGAACGGGTCTTACGAGAGCTCAGAAGGACCATACCCCCCTTTTGATATGTGATATCGTAAGGACCTGCTAAGTTTGAAGTGGCGTACACAGAGAAAATGAGTTTCCCCATCTAGCGCTTTTAATCACTGGTATATCTATCCAATTGCAACATTTGGTGAAAATTTCAAGAACCCTAGAGGGGTAGAACGGGTCTTACGAGAGCTCAGAAGGACCATACCCCCCTTTTGATATGTGATATCGTAAGGACCTGCTACGTTTGAAGTGGCGTACACAGAGAAAATGAGTTTCCCCATCTAGGGCTTATAACCACAGGTAGATCTATCCAATTGCAACATTTGGTGAAAATTTCAAGAACCCTAGAGGGGTAGAACGGGTCTTACGAGGAGCTCAGAAGGACCATACCCCCTTTTGATATGTGATATCGTAAGGACTGCTAAGTTTGAAGTGGCGTACACAGAGAAAATGAGTTTCCCCATCTAGAGCTTTTAACCACGGGTAGATCTATCCAATTGCAACATTTGGTGAAATTTCAAGAACCCTAGAGGGGTAGAACGGATCTTACGAGAGCTCAGAAGGACCATACCCCTTTTGATATGTGATATCGTAAGGACCTGCTAAGTTTGAAGTGGCGTACACAGAGAAAATGAGTTTCCCCATCTAGGGCTTATAACCACAGGTAGATCTATCCAATTGCAACATTTGGTGAAAATTTCAAGAACCCTAGAGGGGTAGAACGGGTCTTACGAGAGCTCAGAAGGACCATACCCCCTTTTGATATGTGATATCGTAAGGACCTGCTAAGTTTGAAGTGGCGTACACAGAGAAAAATTACTTTTCCCATCTAGGGCTTTTAGTCACTGGTATATCTATCCAATTGCAACATTTGGTGAAAATTTCAAGAACCCTAGAGGGGTAGAACGGGTCTTACGAGAGCTCAGAAGGACCATACCCCCCTTTTGATATGTGATATCGTAAGAACCTGCTACGTCTGAAGTGGTGTACACAGAGAAAATGAATTTCCCCCATCTAGGGCTTTTAATCACTGGTATATCTATCCAATTGCAACATTTGGTGAAAATTTCAAGAACCCTAGAGGGGTAGAACGGGTCTTACGAGAGCTCAGAAAGACCATACCCCCCTTTTGATATGTGATATCGTAAGAACCTGCTACGTTTGAAGTGACGTACACAGAGAAAAAATACTTTCCCCATCTAGGGCTTTTAATCACTGGTATATCTATCCAATTGCAACATTTGGTGAAAATTTCAAGAACCCTAGAGGGGTAGAACGGGTCTTACGAGAGCTCAGAATGACCATACCCCCTTTTGATATGTGATTTCGTAAGGACCTGCTAAGTTTGAAGTGGCGTACACAGAGAAAAATTACTTTCCCCATCTAGGGCTTTTAATCACTGGTATATCTGTCCAATTGCAACATTTGGTGAAAATTTCAAGAACCCTAGAGGGGTAGAACGGGTCTTACGAGAGCTCAGAAGGACCATACCCCCCTTTTGATATGTGATATCGTAAGAACCTGCTACGTTTGAAGTGACGTACACAGAGAAAAATACTTTCCCCATCTAGGGCTTTTAATCACGGGTAGATCTATCCAATTGCAACATTTGGTGAAAATTTCAAGAACCCTAGAGGGGTAGAACGGGTCTTACGAGAGCTCAGAAGGATCATACACCCTTTTGATATGTGATATCGTAAGGACCTGCTAAGTTTGAAGTGGCGTACACAGAGAAAATGAGTTTCCCCATCTAGGGCTTTTAATCACGGGTAGATCTATCCAATTGCAACATTTGGTGAAAATTTCAAGAACCCTAGAGGGGTAGAACGGGTCTTACGAGAGCTCAGAAGGACCATACCCCCTTTTGATATGTGATATCGTAAGGACCTGCTAAGTTTGAAGTGGCGTACACAGAGAAAATGAGTTTCCCCATCTAGGGCTTATAACCACAGGTAGATCTATCCAATTGCAACATTTGGTGAAAATTTCAAGAACCCTAGAGGGGAAGAACGCGTCTTACGAGAGCTCAGAAGGACCATACCCCACTTTTGATATGTGATATCGTAAGGACCTGCTAAGTTTGAAGTGGCGTACACAGAGAAAAATTACTTTCCCCATCTAGGGCTTTTAATCACTGGTATATCTATTCAATTGCAACATTTCGTGAAAATTTCAAGAACCCTAGAGGGGAAGAACGGGTCTTACGAGAGCTCAGAAGGACCATACCCTCTTTTGATATGTGATTTCGTAAGGACCTGCTAAGTTTGAAGTGGCGTACACAGAGAAAAATTACTTTTCCCATCTAGGGCTTTTAATCACTGGTATATCTATCCAATTGCAACATTTGGTGAAAATTTCAAGAACCCTAGAGGGGTAGAACGGGTCTTACGAGAGCTCAGAAGGACCATACCCCCTTTTTGATATGTGATATCGTAAGAACCTGCTACGTTTGAAGTGACGTACACAGAGAAAAAATACTTTCCCCATCTAAGGGTTTTAATCACGGGTAGATCTATCCAATTGCAACATTTGGTGAAAATTTCAAGAACCCTAGAGGGGTAGAACGGGTCTTACGAGAGCTCAGAAGGACCATACCCCCTTTTGATATGTGATATCGTAAGGACCTGCTAAGTTTGAAGTGGCGTACACAGAGAAAATGAGTTTCCCCATCTAGAGCTTTTAATCACGGGTAGATCTATCCAATTGCAATATTTGGTGAAAATTTCAAGAACCCTAGAGGGGTAGAACGGGTCTTACGAGAGCTCAGAAGGACCATACCCCCTTTTGATATGTGATATCGTAAGGACCTGCTAAGTTTGAAGTGGCGTACACAGAGAAAAATTACTTTCCCCATCTAGGGCTTTTAATCACTGGTATATCTATCCAATTGCAACATTTGGTGAAAATTTCAAGAACCCTAGAGGGGTAGAACGGGTCTTACGAGAGCCCAGAAGGACCATACCCCCTTTTGATATGTGATATCGTAAGAACCTGCTACGTTTGAAGTGACGTACACAGAGAAAAAATACTTTCCCCATCTAGGGCTTTTAATCACGGGTAGATCTATCCAATTGCAACATTTGGTGAAAATTTCAAGAACCCTTGAGGGGTAGAACGGGTCTTACGAGAGCTCAGAAGGATCATACCCCCTTTTGATATGTGATATCGTAAGGACCTGCTAAGTTTGAAGTGGCGTACACAGAGAAAATGAGTTTCCCTATCTAGGGCTTTTAATCACGGGTAGATCTATCCAATTGCAACATTTGGTGAAAATTTCAAGAACCCTAGAGGGGTAGAACGGGTCTTACGAGAGCTCAGAAGGACCATACCCCCTTTTGATATGTGATATCGTAAGGACCTGCTAAGTTTGAAGTGGCGTACACAGAGAAAATGAGTTTCCCCATCTAGGGCTTATAACCACAGGTAGATCGATCCAATTGCAACATTTGGTAAAAATTTCAAGAACCCTAGAGGGGTAGAACGCGTCTTACGAGAGCTCAAAAGGACCATACCCCCCTTTTGATATGTGATATCGTAAGGACCTGCTAAGTTTGAAGTGGCGTACACAGAGAAAAATTACATTCCCCATCTAGAGCTTTTAATCACAGGTAGACCTATCGAATTGCAACATTTGGTGAAAATTTCAAGAACCCTAAAGGGGTGGAACGGGTCTTACGAGAGCTCAGAAGGACCATACCCCCTTTTGATATGTGATATCGTAAGGACCTGCTACGTTTGAAGTGGCGTACACAGAGAAAAATTACTTTCCCCATCTAGGGCTTTTAATCACTGGTATATCTATCCAATTGCAACATTTGGTGAAAATTTCAAGAACCCTAGAGGGGTAGAACGGGTCTTACGAGAGCTCAGAAGGACCATACCCCCCTTTTGATATGTGATATCGTAAGGACCTGCTAAGTTTGAAGTGGCGTACACAGAGAAAATGAGTTTCCCCATCTAGGGCTTATAACCACAGGTAGATCTATCCAATTGCAACATTTGGTGAAAATTATTTCAAGAACCCTAGAGGGGAAGAACGCGTCTTACGAGAGCTCAGAAGGACCATACCCCCCTTTTGATATGTGATATCGTAAGGACCTGCTAAGTTTGAAGTGGCGTACACAGAGAAAAATTACTTTCCCCATCTAGGGCTTTTAATCACTGGTATATCTATTCAATTGCAACATTTGGTGAAAATTTCAAGAACCCTAGAGGGGTAGAACGGGTCTTACGAGAGCTCAGAAGGACCATACCCCCCTTTTGATATGTGATATCGTAAGAACCTGCTACGTTTGAAGTGACGTACACAGAGAAAATGAGTTTCCCCATCTAGGGCTTTTAATCACGGGTATATCTATCCAATTGCAACATTTGGTGAAATTTTCAAGAACCCTAGAGGGGTAGAACGGGTCTTACGAGAGCCCAGAAGGACCATACCCCCCTTTTGATATATGATATCGTAAGAACCTGCTACGTTTGAAGTGACGTACACAGAGAAAAAATACTTTCCCCATCTAGGGGTTTTAATCACGGGTATATCTATCCAATTGCAACATTTGGTGAAAATTTCAAGAACCCTAGAAGGGTAGAACGGGTCTTACGAGAGCTCAGAAGGACCATACCCCCTTTTGATATGTGATATCGTAAGGACCTGCTAAGTTTGAAGTGGCGTACACAGAGAAAATGAGTTTCCCCATCTAGGGCTTATAACCACAGGTAGATCGATCCAATTGCAACATTTGGTAAAAATTTCAAGAACCCTAGAGGGGTAGAACGCGTCTTACGAGAGCTCAAAAGGACCATACCCCCCTTTTGATATGTGATATCGTAAGGACCTGCTAAGTTTGAAGTGGCGTACACAGAGAAAAATTACTTTCCCCATCTAGACCTTTCAATCACAGGTAGACCTATCCAATTGCAACATTTGGTGAAAATTTCAAGAACCCTAGAGGGGTAGAACGGGTCTTACGAGAGCTCAGAAGGACCATACCCCCCTTTTGATATGTGATATCGTAAGGACCTGCTACGTTTGAAGTGGCGTACACAGAGAAAATGAGTTTCCCCATCTAGGGCTTATAACCACAGTTAGATCTATCCAATTGCAACATTTGGTGAAAATTTCAAGAACCCTAGAGGGGTAGAACGGGTCTTACGAGAGCTCAGAAGGACCATACCCCCCTTTTGATATGTGATATCGTAAGAACCAATGTTGTGTATTATTTTTAAAGAACAAAATGTATAATTTAACGGAAATAAGGAAGATCTACACTTTTGAGGGCGCAAATCTAAATATTTGAAAGATTTGAGAACGTTGTTTAAAATTTGAGGTACTGTGTTTTATATCGCTGCTTCATGTGACTTTTTTGGGAGGAGGGTTATTCAAATAAAAATAGTACGATGCAAACGTACGGTTGTTCAATAAACATACTTTATAATAATTTTTCTCAGTGTCAAATTTTGACTATGCTCTTGTATTTGCTTTTCATTTCAGCGGCCTAGAATCAAGAACCCTTCATCAATGTATACGACTCCCCTTTCCAATTTAATTCGTTGGTATTGGTAAGGGTTGCTAGGGGTACAGATAATATGGTATTTCAAATTCGTTTTGTTTTGCAAAGCCAAATAGCTCATTATCACTGTTTTTGCTTATTTGTTAACACCAAACGAAAAACATTGAGTTTAAAATTGTATCCTAGGACATTAATGGTGAGTTCTTATGTAAGGAATAAGGTTTCTAATCTTGGTTTTGATTTTAATGCAATTTTATGAAAAAAGTAGCTTGACTACCCCTATTTTTTCTAAACTTATATATTCATGCGCAACACATGTTAAAATCAGCGATCGTATTTTTTATAAAACATCAAAATAACGAAAGGGTGTTACTTTTAGTTTTCCGAAATTTTAATGTTCTTTCTTGATAGGCGACGCAGTAGAAAAATACCGCATGTCCGGAAGTAAAATCAATTAGTCTTTATGACATAATGTTAAATTTAAATGCAAGACTCTTTTGGATTCTAAGCATGGCAAAAAGTATTAAAGCTTATTATTTTTGACCATTTATGTCGTGAAAATGTCCACCAGATAGCGCTTCAGAATTTTCTTAAGTATTCTGAATACCTACCTTGAAATTTTGGCATGTTGAGTGGTTAATGCCCATGTACAACATATTAAAATTTCAAAATATGTTTTCAATGTATGGGCCTACCTCAACATGTTCCCAGTTTATTCTAATTTTGTGTGCCCTCGCGTGGAATACTGATATATGGAATACATTTCGATCTGTTTGTAGAGACACATCTTTTCTATTGCAATATTGTATTGGGGAAATGTATTGGACATTCTACATATATGGATATACTATTTAATTATTAAAATGCATAAATGAAAAATGCCAAAAATGATTACTTTGTGCTTCTTTCCAAATAAACATTATTTACTTCATTTTCTATAATCACGTGGGATTTGATTTTTATCTTGATCGAAAAATATGTTTAATATATTTTTACATACTGACATTCTAAAAATAAATGTTGTTCAGTTTCTTTAACTTTCCAACAAAAACTGCATAGTTCAGTTTCAAGAAGCTTGCATTTCATTGTTCGGCTGCTTATAAAATTAATATTGTGTTTAATTTTATACTGGAAATCTTGATTTTTGTTTCATCGGTGACAAGAAAACATAATTAATCAACACATCCAATCTCTTATTTTTGTGCAAAATTTCTAATTTCTTTTATATATATATAAAAATTTTGGAAACTATTTTCCTTTATTTCAATTTAGTTATAAAACTATTTCTGACTTCTCTAAGCGGATTTTCTTGTAGCTGGATTGCACTTTTCCAGATTTCCGGAATTGTATCAATCAAGGTGTAATAATTTAGATTATTAATATTAAAATCAAACTTAGCTGTAAACTCATTATAAGACATAATATTTCCTTCATCATTTGTTAAAACCTTTATAAAATTAATATTTTCTTTTGCCCACATTTTCCAAAAGTTTTATTTGTTTTAATGTTAGGATTTTACCAGAGATATTGTGACATTACGTCATTTGTGTTTGTGATGTAATTATTTGGTAAATTGGCCCATGCAGTGATCACCGATCACCAGAATTTATTAATCAACGGTGTGATTGAAGCAAACCCATCTTTAAAAACATTAGCACCCTCGAACTCTTCGAGATCATCCAGAAGCAGACATTTCCATGGTAAATGGCAGAGCGGATTTTCTGCACCCATGAAATCTTTTGACAAAAGAACTTGATATGGGATACCTTTAAACTACCTTCATCATAATTCAAAAAACCAATACACCTCGTTTTATTTTATTCAATTTGATGTTCCATATGAAAGAGAACATCAATCTATTTATTTCATTTATTATGTCGTTTGGAAGATCTGGCACTTAAGAATGACAAATCATTCAGAACAGAAGCTTCTTAAAGGACTCAAGTTAATCTGTATAATTTTCTGGGTAAAAATCTATATCTCCCAAATTATATTTTATACCCAAAAGTTTGAAATTTCCTTTTCAATTCCATTCTATTTTTCTGTCAGTTCTAAGTTTATCACCACAACCCCGTTTACCCCATCTAAATAACTTGTTTTTATCGAAAATAGCTTTTAAACCGGAACAGACAGAGAAGTAATCTACTCAATTTAATGCTTTAAAACAATTTATTTATTGAATCACCGAAACCATATAGGACTGTTTTAATTCGTTTAGCAAACACAGTTGATGCAATTTTATAGTCTACATTTAAAAAGATATAGGGCCCTAATGTTGTAGAAAATGTTTTGGTTTTCTTTTTTAGGCGAACAAAGTTATATCTTCCTGCCTTAAAGTTATTGACACGAAAAGTTATCAACCACATTTTGAGATAAACACCAAAACATCATTACACCAATTTTTACAGATTAGTACATACAAAATGCACGAGTGGTCTTACTAAGCGCCTATTTTGGCTGATTTCTAGTGCTGAAAAACTGAGACAGTTTAAGGAATCATTACATATCATTATCAATGTTAATATATTTGTCAAAACACAAGTACATGATCATAATGATATTGTTATGTCTGTAAGAAAATGAACAATTCCAACAATTTCAATTTCAAACATAAATTTTCTTTTGGAAAGTAGTAAGGAAAAAGTTGCTTTAGAACTGTCAAAACCTCCAAGAATCGAGAAAAAGTGAAAAAGAATAAAGCTTTCAGCATTGCATCATATCATAAATATGAAGTATCATAACAAACATACCAATCCATGTCTAAACCAAAATCCCAAAGCATTATAAAAACAAATATTACTAATATATATTTTAATATCATCAAGATTGTTAAACAATATATGCCATCAACACTGAAAATAAAATATTTAACTCATCCACTATACTTTGGTCTACCTCAAGTGCAAATTCTGGTCGATTTCGTTTGATACATATATATACTTCTAAAACTTAGTTTTATATTATTTTGAGGTAATTACTCATAAATATGCCGAATTTTCTAGTATTAGAAAGTTTATATGTATATTTCATGATATATCATTTGACCTTTGACCTTTTTATGATCTTCAGTACCAAACCCTAGTGATGATCTACACATTTCAAGAAATTATTTAAACATGAATGGCAGCCATTAAGGAAACTAACATCAAAAGAAGGTATAATAGTTCCTTATTTATTTATTCCTCGTTTTTGTCCTATCATCTATATACTTTTTAATAAAAAAGCGGATTTTGCCTTTAAACTACTGGTGATTCCCGTCCAAATCTCGGGATTTTATACTCAGTGGTGCCGATATGTATTTATCTGGTCTTGTTTGTCTGTTGAATCATTTATTGTTTTACATTCTTATTTGCATAGGATATTAAAAATGTTTTCAATTGCAAATTTTTCTCTTTTATATTACTACGTTAAAAAGTGTATAAGTGTTCGCTATGTCCATTTTGATAATCAGAGTAATCCAATTGTCACAAAATCAACAGCATCTTAGCACTAAATATTACTTAAACGCCATTGAAAACATCACATTCATATCGATTAAACATATGTCCTTAGTAATATTATTATCTGATGAAAATATTTATTTTACTTCTGTTTTATTGTAACATTCAGAACATAACATATATTAATATTTTATATATAGCTAAAAGCTAAATCTCTACCTAGAGTACTCTCAGTACTTTGATTAATTTCTATATACATGTATATGATGTTTTGCAGACTGGCATAGTAAACTTGGTGGATATGATCTTTTCTTACATCTTCACAAATTTATGTTTCAAAAATTAATTATTCTACATGTATTTGGACAAGATTTTGGCAATATTTATCTTAAAATTTTGTTTATTTAACGTCATGCAGTTTTAAAAACAATCATCACTATACAATATGTTCTATTTATCTCAAAATTATTGCAAATAAAAGTTATATGTTTTTTGCAAGATAAGGGCACATTATGTCCAGGATATAATTAATTTTTTCCATTCAGTGACCTTTGACCTCATTTTTTGCAATGCGTCATCCACCCTGGCGTCTATCATATGCTTATTTGCAAACTCGACTAAATTCCATTAGCTTACTTCTTTGAATTTACCAAAAAGCTTCGAAGTCTCGGCTTTTCCAAAATAAATAAATAAATAAATAAATACTATACAAACGAAATCAATATCTTAGTCATGGAATTACACATGACCAAAAATGTCTATTTAAAATTACAAAAATTAAAATCTAAATTAAAATCGGCTTCAAATATATTCATAATTATAACTCATAAAGATATAAAACTCTATTATGATTATGAAGACCATTGCAAAAATATAGTCCAGATTTAGCATTTTCAGGATTAATTTTCAAATGAGGTCAGTACCTTGGCTTTTAAACTTGATCAATGGTAAAAGAGCAGTGTAAGTAAAAACTCAAAATTGAAATGTAACAAATATAGAGGAAAAAGCTCACAATTTCAAAACTAATTCAGAGCTTTAACATTTACTCCGTTTTGAATGCCATGCTATGAAAACATGAAAACTAAAAATGGCCTAAGCTCACATAAAGTTTTAAAAGTTTATCAACAATACAGTTTTTATTGTCGAGTTCGACTTTGTCTTCGTGTTGAAAATCATTGCTTCTAAACATAAAAAAGTTATAGACAAATGTATATCAAATATGTAAAATCAAACAAAACACGGAATAAATGAATTAAGTCATGATCTTGACCCTTCACTCTGAACAAATTACAAGTTTCAGATCCTTAAAACGTCAAATATCGCATCATCTGAATGACCAAAGGTCATATGATTTTTTGTGAAAAAAGATGAAAAAGAAACGTAACAAGAAAATTCAGTGAATTAGTATTCCTTGGAATACTATTTTAAGGGAATATTTCACTAATACATTCTTTACATAAGTTGCTTATTTCTCATGAATAGCTTTGAAATTTACTCCATACAAAGACCCATAGAGAGTCCTCAAAAAGTGTAGGCTAAGAATATTGGCAAACCAACGTTGGGTTTTTAATATGATTATATTTCCGTGCGCTCCAGTTTTAGGTAATTCCGTGCAAGGGACCCAAATAGTGCGTAACACAATATGCGGCCATGTGCTTCGTTCAAAGATTTTTTAATAAAAAAAATAAAATTACAAATGAATGGAAACAGAGCCATGATATTTTCATTTAGAAAGGCAATTACGTTTGGAATACGGTGATATGATATTCGCGTAGTAATATGATTACCTAACAAGCCTAAAGACCGAGGGCTTATTTTACTCCATGTACGCCACTTCAGGTATCATACAACAGTTTCGTATTTTCGTCCACGGTCTAAACTTCAAAAATAATCAAGAAAATTGCCATAGCAACGACTTGTTGCCCTAACAACCGGAAAATGATGATTAAATCAAAAACATTAGAAAGGAAGATGCAGCGAAACGTACTTGAACATATAACTAGCGGTAAATTGTGTTGTGTGTGTACGAATCTACGGCCAGCTCATGATGGTCTCATGCGACATGTTAATTTGGGAGACACTAAAAGCCAGTAGCTTCGGCCGTGACGTAATCAAAAACTGTGTTTGGTTTCTGTAATTGGTGATCCCGCCATTTTTCGAGCACCAAAGTCTAATCATAATATTTGAATGATATTGTTAACACAATAAATAAATAAATAAATAAATAAATAAATAAATAAATAAATAAATAATTTATAATTAATATCTAAATTATAGATAGATCGATTTATTAAGTCCGCAAGGGTTTAGTAGGTTCAATCTAGTGTTAATAGCATTATTACCCGAATACCTGGTATACGAAAGTCAAGAACGAAGCTACTGGCCTCTAAATCAAAGCCAGTAGGTTCAATCTAGCGTTTTACAACGTAGGTAATAATATTATTACCCGAAAACTAAGTAAATGAAAGTCAGGAACGAAACCACTGGCCTCTAAATCAAAGCCAGTAGGTTCAATCTAGCGTTTTACAACGTAGGTAATAATATTATTACCCGAAAACTAAGTAAATGAAAGTCAGGAACGAAACCACTGGCCTCTAAATCAAAGCCAGTAGGTTCAATCTAGCGTTTTACAACGTGGGTTATACTATTAATACAAGAATACCAAGTATATAACAGTCAGGAACGAAACTACTGGCCTCTAAATCAAAGCCAGTAGGTTCAATCTAGCGTTTTACTACGTGGGTTATACTATTATTACAAGAATACCAAGTATATAACAGTCAGGAACGAAACCACTGGCCTCTAAATCAAAGCTAGTAGGTTCAATCTAGCGTTTTACAACGTGGGTTATAGTATTATTACAAGAATACCAAGTATATAACAGTCAGGAACGAAACTACTGGCCTCTAAATCAAAGCCAGTAGGTTCAATCTAGCGTTTTACAACGTGGGTTATAGTATTATTACAAGAATACCAAGTATATAACAGTCAGGAACGAAACTACTGGCCTCTAAATCAAAGCCAGTAGGTTCAATCTAGCGTTTTACTACGTGGGTTATACTATTAATACAAGAATACCAAGTATATAACAGTCAGAAACGAAACCACTGGCCTCTAAATCAAAGCTAGTAGGTTCAATCTAGCGTTTTACTACGTGGGTTATACTATTAATACAAGAATACCAAGTATATAACAGTCAGGAACGAAACTACTGGCCTCTAAATCAAAGCTAGTAGGTTCAATCTAGCGTTTATAACGTGGGTTATACTTATAATACAAGATTACCAAGTAATAACAGTCAGGAACGAAACTATTGGCCTCTAAATCAAAGCTAGTAGGTTCAATCTAGTCTTTTACAACGTGGGTTATACTATTAATACAAGAATACCAAGTATATAACAGTCAGGAACGAAACTACTGGCCTCTAAATCAAAGCCAGTAGGTTCAATCTAGCGTTTTACAACGTGGGTTATACTATTATTACAAGAATACCAAGTATATAACAGTCAGGAACGAAACCACTGGCCTCTAAATCAAAGCTAGTAGGTTCAATCTAGTGTTTTACAACGTGGGTTATACTATTAATACAAGAATACCAAGTATATAACAGTCAGGAACGAAACTACTGGCCTCTAAATCAAAGCCAGTAGGTTCAATCTAGCGTTTTACAACGTGGGTTATACTATTAATACAAGAATACTAAGTATATAACAGTCAGGAACGAAACCACTGGCCTCTAAATCAAAGCCAGTAGGTTCAATCTAGCGTTTTACAACGTCGGTTATACTATTAATACAAGAATACCAAGTATATAACAGTCAGGAACGAAACTACTGGCCTCTAAATCAAAGCCAGTAGGTTCAATCTAACGTTTTACTACGTGGGTTATACTATTATTACAAGAATACCAAGTATATAACAGTCACGAACGAAACCACTGGCCTCTAAATCAAAGCCAGTTGGATCAATCTAGCGTTTTACAACGTGGGTTATACTATTAATACAAGAATACCAAGTATATAACAGTC
Source organism: Anadara kagoshimensis (assembly GCA_021292105.1). NCBI lineage: Eukaryota > Metazoa > Mollusca > Bivalvia > Arcoida > Arcidae > Anadara > Anadara kagoshimensis. The sequence goes on along the minus strand of CM037861.1, from coordinate 40,638,293 downwards.
AGGAACGAAACCACTGGCCTCTAAATCAAAGCCAGTTGGATCAATCTAGCGTTTTACAACATGACTTATAGTAATTTTTCCAACTGGCATGCTCTATATACAGAATTAAACCACTGGCGTACTATAACATAGTCAGTTATTTTAGTTTGACATGCTCTATATACAGAATGAAACCACTGGCGTACTATAACATAGTCAGTTATTTTAGTTTGACATGCTCTATATACAGAATGAAACCACTGGCGTACTATAACATAGTCAGTTATTTTAGTTTGACATGCTCTATATACAGAATGAAACCACTGGCGTACTATAACATAGTCAGTTATTTTAGTTTGACATGCTCTATATACAGAATGAAACCACTGGCGTACTATAACATAGTCAGTTATTTTAGTTTGACATGCTATATACAGAATGAAACCACTGGCGTACTATAACATAGTCAGTTATTTTAGTTTGACATGCTCTATATACAGAATGAAACCACTGGCGTACTATAACATAGTCAGTTATTTTAGTTTGACATGCTCTATATACAGAATGAAACCACTGGCGTACTATAACATAGTCAGTTATTTTAGTTTGACATGCTCTATATACAGAATGAAACCACTGGCGTACTATAACATAGTCAGTTATTTTAGTTTGACATGCTCTATATACAGAATGAAACCACTGGCGTACTATAACATAGTCAGTTATTTTAGTTTGACATGCTCTATATACAGAATGAAACCACTGGCGTACTATAACATAGTCAGTTATTTTAGTTTGACATGCTCTATATACAGAATGAAACCACTGGCGTACTATAACATAGTCAGTTATTTTAGTTTGACATGCTCTATATACAGAATGAAACCACTGGCGTACTATAACATAGTCAGTTATTTTAGTTTGACATGCTCTATATACAGAATGAAACCACTGGCGTACTATAACATAGTCAGTTATTTTAGTTTGACATGCTCTATATACAGAATGAAACCACTGGCGTACTATAACATAGTCAGTTATTTTAGTTTGACATGCTCTATATACAGAATGAAACCACTGGCGTACTATAACATAGTCAGTTATTTTAGTTTGACATGCTCTATATACAGAATTAAACCACTGGCGTACTATAACATAGTCAGTTATTTTAGTTTGACATGCTCTATATACAGAATGAAACCATTGGCGTACTATAACATAGTCAGTTATTTTAGTTTGACATGCTCTATATACAGAATGAAAACCACTGGCGTACTATAACATAGTCAGTTATTTTAGTTTGACATGCTCTATATACAGAATGAAACCACTGGCGTACTATAACATAGTCAGTTATTTTAGTTTGACATGCTCTATATACAGAATGAAAACCACTGGCGTACTATAACATAGTCAGTTATTTTAGTTTGACATGCTCCATAAGCGCCATCCGTCGATGTTAACTAAAACATTTAGGATTTCTAATTACGTAATTTGTTAACTTTGTCATATCACGGCTGATTGATCAAATACATCTCAAATAAAAGATTTTATAGACAAATCTCAATGTGGTCCACTTTTCTTCACATGATTTATATTTTATATTTGTACTTTATAGTCAGTTTAAGAGTTTTTTTTCTTGATGTTTATCTGTATTACACATTTCCTTATCGATTCAAATCAACAAAATATACGTCATTGCCAACGTATCAGCATTGGATAATTTCTTTTAATCGGATTCTAAAATTGTTTAGCCAATAGCTTAGTTTAATAGTCCCCAGTTTCACAATCATTATTTAACTAAGATTTTCCTTAACTCAAATCTGACAAATTAGAAATCTTAATAATTGTCTTAAATGCTAGAATATTCAGGAATTGAAAGATCATTTCAAGCTTCAAACATCTCTATTCAGTGTTGTCAAAAACATTATTCATAGTTCCGTAAGACTTTGCCAAACATTGCTAAATTTAAAGTTAACGAAAATATTATAGTTAAAGGATACTTGGGAAATTGTGACCAGTTTAATGTGCTAGATTTAAGACAATCGCAACCAACAGATTTGATCAAAACTTGAAAAGCGTTTTCGGTACAAAAATGCATGCATTGCGATATTTTTTATTTCCACTAATTTTTAAACGAGTATATTCACCCACACTTATAATTCAATATATTTGTATACCCCTCAATCTGAATATATATCGGTGATGTATTTAAAAGTGTCGATTGGAATGTCGTATCTACGGGTGACATGTTTTCTTTTGAAAAAGAATCTTAAAATATATTATATATATAGATCTTTTGAAGGTTTTCTGTATACAGTACAGGCCTGTCATAAATTTAACACTAAGCTTACGAGTTAGTGCTGAATAGACAGTTCATCTCGACCCTTCGTAACGTTACCTAGATCTCGGTCATTCGGCTGCCTAGATCTCGACATACTTTCGTCTGCCACTATCTATATCTTTTCGACCACTAGCTAATAGTTCAGCCACTCGCGAATCGGCAGCAAAACTTTGACTCTTTTTCTTTATCTCATTGTTAACCTGTCGACAAGTCTGTACGTACTGTGTGCTGTGTGCGTTGGTTCACATAAGTTTTTTTATTCATCGCCTAGCGATAAGTAATTACAAGTAAGCAAAACTCAAATAAAAACGTGTATTTTCTATAAATATTCTTACTTTAAAACGTAAAGATCAATAATCTTTTCAGAGATATTGACGAAGTGTTTGACCTAATATTATACAACTTTAAGTAATGTTTAAACATGACTGGTGTGAAGCTAGCCCGCAATTCTAGCCCGCAATTTTTTAAATATCATCAAGCGGGCAATTCGATTTTATTTAAATACGGTTAGTCCTAATATCATTCGATTTATTAATATTTGATATTTAGGACGGCCTGGTATTGCACACAACTTTTTATAAAGACCACCTGTATATTAAGACCACAGGAACCGTGATATTAAGTGTGATTACGAAATTACGCATAGGGCGTAAAATGAGTTTCCCCATCTAGGGCTTTTAACCACGGGTAGATCTATCCAATTGCAACATTTGGTGAAAATTTCAAGAACCCTAAAGGGGTAGAACGGGTCCTACGAGAGCTCAGAAGGACCATACCCCCCTTTTGATATGTGATTTCGTAAGGACCTGCTACGTTCAAAGTGGCGTACACAGAGAAAAAGACTTTCCCCATCTAGGGCTTTTAACCACGGGTAGATCTATCCAATTGCAACATTTGGTGAAAATTTCAAGAACCCTAGAGGGGTAAAACGGGTCCTACGAGAGCTCAGAAGGACCATACCCCCCTTTTGATATGTGATTTCGTAAGGACCTGCTACGTTCAAAGTGGCGTACACAGAGAAAAAGACTTTACCCATCTAGGGCTTTTAACCACGGGTAGATCTATCCAATTGCAACATTTGGTGAAAATTTCAAGAACCCTAGAGGGGTAGAACGGGTCCTACGAGAGCTCAGAAGGACCATACCCCCTTTTGATATGTGATTTCGTAAGGACCTGCTACGTTCAAAGTGGCGTACACAGAGAAAAGACTTTCCCCCATCTAGGGCTTTTAACCACGGGTAGATCTATCCAATTGCAACATTTGGTGAAAATTTCAAGAACCCTAGAGGGTAGAACGGGTCCTACGAGAGCTCAGAAGGACCATACCCCCCTTTTGATATGTGATTTCGTAAGGACCTGCTATATTTTGGAACCCTACATATAAATAAGGTCCAATTTTTGTGTTTTAAAAAGCTCGTTAAAATACTACAAAATATGTGGAAAAATAACAACCCTTAACAGATCGTTTTCGAGATAAATGACGTTCCGTCAAAGGTACAAAATAGCACTATTAACATGTCTCATGTGACCATCATGAGCTGGCCGTAGATTCGTACACACACAACACAATTTACCGCTAGTTATATGTTCAAGTACGTTTCGCTGCATCTTCCTTTCTAATGTTTTTGATTTAATCATCATTTTCCGGTTGTTAGGGCAACAAGTCGTTGCTATGGCAATTTTCTTGATTATTTTTTAAGTTTAGACCGTGGATGAAAATACGAAACTGTTGTATGATACCTGAAGTGGCGTACATGGAGTAAAATAAGCCCTCGGTCTTAAGGCTTGTTAGGTAATCATATTACTACGCGAATATCATATCACCGTATTCCAAACGTAATTGCCTTTCTAAATAAAATATCATGGCTCTGTTTCCATACATTTGTAATTTTATTTTTTTTTATTAAAAAATCTTTGAACGAAGCACATGGCCGCATATTGTGTTACGCACTATTTGGGTCCCTTGCACGGAATTACCTAAAACTGGAGCGCACGGAAATATAATCATATTAAAAACCCAACGTTGGTTTGCCAATATTCTTAGCCTACACTTTTTGAGGACTCTCTATGGAGTCTTTGTATGGAGTAAATTTCAAAGCTATTCATGAGAAATAAGCAACTTATGTAAAGAATGTATTAGTGAAATATTCCCTTAAAATAGTATTCCAAGGAATACTAATTCACTGAATTTTCTTGTTACGTTTCTTTTTCATCTTTTTTCACAAAAAATCATATGACCTTTGGTCATTCAGATGATGCGATATTTGACGTTTTAAGGATCTGAAACTTGTAATTTGTTCAGAGTGAAGGGTCAAGATCATGACTTAATTCATTTATTCCGTGTTTTGTTTGATTTTACATATTTGATATACATTTGTCTATAACTTTTTTATGTTTAGAAGCAATGATTTTCAACACGAAGACAAAGTCGAACTCGACAATAAAAACTGTATTGTTGATAAACTTTTAAAACTTTATGTGAGCTTAGGCCATTTTTAGTTTTCATGTTTTCATAGCATGGCATTCAAAACGGAGTAAATGTTAAAGCTCTGGATTAGTTTTGAAATTGTGAGCTTTTTCCTCTATATTTGTTATATTTCAATTTTGAGTTTTTACTTACACTGCTTTTTTACCATTGATCAAGTTTAAAAGCCAAGGTACTGACCTCATTTGAAAATTAATCCTGAAAATGCTAAATCTGGACTATATTTGTTGCAATGGTCTTCATAATCATAATAGAGTTTTATATCTTTATGAGTTATAATTATGAATATATTTGAAGCCGATTTTAATTTAGATTTTAATTTTTGTAATTTTAAATAGACATTTTTCGTCATGTGTAATTCCATGACTAAGATATTGATTTCGTTTGTATAGTATTTATTTATTTATTTATTTATTTATTTATTTATTTATTTATTTATTTTGGAAAAGCCGAGACTTCGAAGCTTTTTGGTAAATTCAAAAGAAGTAAGCTAATGGAATTTAGTCGAGTTTGCAAATAAGCATATGATAGACGCCAGGGTGGATGACGCATTGCAAAAAATGAGGTCAAAGGTCACTGAATGGAAAAAAAATTAATTATATCCTGGACATAATGTGCCCTTATCTTGCAAAAAACATATAACTTTTATTTGCAATAATTTTGAGATAAATAGAACATATTGTATAGTGATGGCTGTTTTTAAAACTGCATGACGTTAAATAAACAAAATTTTAAGATAAATATTGCCAAAATCTTGTCCAAATACATGTAGAATAATTAATTTTTGAAACATAAATTTGTGAAGATGTAAGAAAAGATCATATCCACCAAGTTTACTATGCCAGTCTGCAAAACATCATATACATGTATATAGAAATTAATCAAAGTACTGAGAGTACTCTAGGTAGAGATTTAGCTTTTAGCTATATATAAAATATTAATATATGTTATGTTCTGAATGTTACAATAAAACAGAAGTAAAATAAATATTTTCATCAGATAATAATATTACTAAGGACATATGTTTAATCGATATGAATGTGATGTTTTCAATGGCGTTTAAGTAATATTTAGTGCTAAGATGCTGTTGATTTTGTGACAATCGGATTACTCTGATTATCAAAATGGACATAGCGAACACGTATACACTTTTTAACGTAGTAATATAAAAGAGAAAAATTTGCAATTGAAAACATTTTTAATATCCTATGCAAATAAGAATGTAAAACAATAAATGATTTAACAGACAAACAAGACCAGATAAATACATATCGGCACCGCTGAGTATAAAATCCCGAGATTTGGACGGGAATCACCAGTAGTTTAAAGGCAAAATCCTCTTTTTTATTAAAAAGTATATAGATGATAGGACAAAAACGAGGAATAAATAAATAAGGAACTATTATACCTTCTTTTGATGTTAGTTTCCTTAATGGCTGCCATTCATGTTTAAATAATTTCTTGAAATGTGTAGATCATCACTAGGATTTGGTACTGAAGATCATAAAAAGGTCAAAGGTCAAATGAGTGAATTATATCATGAAATATACATATAAACTTTCTAATACTAGAAAATTCGGCATATTTATGAGTAATTACCTCAAAATAATATAAAACTAAGTTTTAGAAGTATATATATGTATCAAACGAAATCGACCAGAATTTGCACTTGAGGTAGACCAAAGTATGGTGGATGAGTTAAATATTTTATTTTCAGTGTTGATGGCATATATTGTTTTACAATCTTGTTGGTATTAAAATATATATTAGTAATATTTGTTTTTATAATGCTTTGGGATTTTGGTTTAGACATGGATTGGTATGTTTGTTATGATAACTTCATATTTATGATATGATGCAATGCTGAAAGCTATTATTCTTTTTCACTTTTTCTCGATTCTTGGAGGTTTTGACAGTTCTAAAGCAGCTTTTTCCTTACTACTTCCAAAAGAAAATTTATATTTGAAATTGAAATTGTTGGAATTGTTCATTTTCTTACAGACATAACAATATCATTATGATCATGTTCTTGTGTTTTGACAAATATATTAACATTGATAATGATATGTAATGATTCCTTAAACTGTCTCAGTTTTTCAGCACTAGAAATCAGCCAAAATAGGCGCTTAGTAAGACCACTCGTGCATTTTGTATGTACTAATCTGTAAAAATTGGTGTAATGATGTTTTGGTGTTTATCTCAAAATGTGGTTGATAACTTTTCGTGTCAATACCTTTAAGGCAGGAAGATATAACTTGTTCGCCTAAAAAAGAAAACCAAAACATTTTCTACAACATTAGGGCCCTATATCTTTTTAAATGTAGACTATAAAATTGCATCAACTGTGTTTGCTAAACGAATTAAAACAATCCTATATGGTTTCGGTGATTCAATACATAAATTGTTTTAAAGCATTAAATTGAGTAGATTACTTCTCTGTCTGTTCCGGTTTAAAAGCTATTTTCGATAAAAACAAGTTATTTAGATGGGGTAAACGGGTTTGTGGTGATAAACTTAGAACTGACAGAAAAATAGAATGGAATTGAAAAGGAAATTTCAAACTTTTGGGTATAAAATATAATTTGGGAGATATAGATTTTTACCCAGAAAATTATACAGATTAACTTGAGTCCTTTAAGAAGCTTCTGTTCTGAATGATTTGTCATTCTTAAGTGCCAGATCTTGCAAACGACATAATAAATGAAATAAATAGATTGATGTTCTCTTTCATATGGAACATCAAATTGAATAAAATAAAAACGAGGTGTATTGGTTTTTTGAATTATAATGAAGGTAGTTTAAAGGTATCCCATATCAAGTTCTTTTGTCAAAAGATTTCATGGGTGCAGAAAATCCGCTCTGCCATTTTACCATGGAAATGTCTGCTTCTGGATGATCTCGAAGAGTTCGAGGGTGCTAATGTTTTTAAAGATGGGTTTGCTTCAATCACACCGTTGATTAATAAATTCTGGTGATCGGTGATCACTGCATGGGCCAATTTACCAAATAATTACATCACAATTGCAAATGACGTAATGTCACAATATCTCTGGTAAAATCCTAACATTAAAACAAATAAAACTTTTGGAAAATGTGGGCAAAAGAAAATATTAATTTTATAAAGGTTTTAACAAATGATGAAGGAAATATTATGTCTTATAATGAAATAAAGGAAAATAGTTTCCAAAATGTTTTACATATATATCTAAAAGAAATTAGAAATTTTGCACAAAAATAAGAGATTGGATGTGTTGATTAATTATGTTTTCTTGTCACCGATGAAACAAAAAATCAAGATTTCCAGTATAAAATTAAACACAATATTAATTTTATAAGCAGCCGAACAATGAAATGCAAGCTTCTTGAAACTGAACTATGCAGTTTTTGTTGGAAAGTTAAAGAAACTGAACAACATTTATTTTTAGAATGTCAGTATGTAAAAAATATTAAACATATTTTTCGATCAAGATAAAAATCAAATCCCACGTGATTATAGAAAATGAAGTAAATAATGTTTATTTGGAAAGAAGCACAAAGTAATCATTTTTGGCATTTTTCATTTATGCATTTTAATAATTAAATAGTATATCCATATATGTAGAATGTCCAATACATTTCCCCAATACAATATTGCAATAGAAAAGATGTGTCTCTACAAACAGATCGAAATGTATTCCATATATCAGTATTCCACGACAAGGGCACACAAAATTAGAATAAACTGGGAACATGTTGAGGTAGGCCCATACATTGAAAACATATTTTGAAATTTTAATATGTTGTACATGGGCATTAACCACTCAACATGCCAAAATTTCAAGGTAGGTATTCAGAACTTAAGAAAATTCTGAAGCGCCATCTGGTGGACATTTTCACGACATAAATGGTCAAAAATAATAAGCTTTAATACTTTTTGCCATGCTTAGAATCCAAAAGAGTCTTGCATTTAAATTTAACATTATGTCATAAAGATAATTTGGACTAATTGATTTTACTTCCGGACATGCGGTATTTTTCTACTGCGCCGCCTATCAAGAAAGAACATTAAAATTTCGGAAAACTAAAAGTAACACCCTTTCGTTATTTTGATGTTTTATAAAAAATACGATCGCTGATTTTAACATGTGTTGCGCATGAATATATAAGTTTAGAAAAAATAAGGGTAGTCAAGCTACTTTTTTCATAAAATTGCATTAAAATCAAAACCAAGATTAGAAACCTTATTCCTTACATAAGAACTCACCATTAATGTCCTAGGATACAATTTTAAACTCAATGTTTTTCGTTTGGTGTTAACAAATAAGCAAAAACAGTGATAATGAGCTATTTGGCTTTGCAAAACAAAACGAATTTGAAATACCATATTATCTGTACCCCTAGCAACCCTTACCAATACCAACGAATTAAATTGGAAAGAGGAGTCGTATACATTGATGAAGGGTTCTTGATTCTAGGCCGCTGAAATGAAAAGCAAATACAAGAGCATAGTCAAAATTTGACACTGAGAAAAATTATTATGAAGTATGTTTATTGAACAACCGTGCGTTTGCGTCGTACTATTTTTATTTGAATAACCCTTCTCCCAAAAAGTCACATAAAGCAGCGATATAAAACACAGTACCTCAAATTTTAAACGACGTTCTCAAATCTTTCAAATATTTAGATTTGCGCCCTCAAAAGTGTAGATCTTCCTTATTTCCGTTAAATTATACATTTTGTTCTTTAAAAATAATACACAACATTGGTGTTGTGAATTATAAGCTTTTGTGAATGCAGATAATTATTCTAAATGATACGCATTAGAGCGTCCCGCCATAATTCGGTAGGTGCCGAACACCATTTATTCGTGACGTCATAGGTAGAAAGACGTAAAATCGGAGAGTTTGTCCTTACGCACAAAACGACGACGTCACCATGGTATGGATATACCTTAAAAGATTGTGGGATTTATAAGTTGTTATAATAATAGATGTGTATAAATTGTTTTTGTTAATGCCTTTTAATTCTGTTCTGTAACATATACAGAGAAATAAAAATATTTAGAGCACTGTATAAGGGTTTTTACACTCGCTAGTGTGTTTTTATTTTGTCAATCTCTGAATACGGTGTTTTTATACTCACTGAATAAGGTGTTTGATTTTGATACTCGCTAAATAATGTTTTTTAGTTTTGATACTAACTGAACAAGGTGTCTTATTATAAAACGGAATACAAAAGTAAGTCATCCGGTTTCATTGAAATAACGATATTCTTTATACAATCTGAAATCATTTTAATTATCTTTATTAATTAAACACTAGATATTTAACATTTTTATTACATTTATTCTGATGATCACATTACTAGTAAGTGAAACTCAAGTCAAGCATTAGCTAGAACAAAATGTCGCCTTAGTAATTTAGCTATAAAAATATGTAGTGTAATTAATGTGCGATTACTTTTCGAGTTTGTTCAGTGGAATATGTCATTCAATTATTTATCTTACAAAAACTCGTCTGTAGTTTACGTTACATAATAAACATCATCAGAAACATCAATAGTGATGTACCGTAATTCGTCAGTCAGTTATTTAGTTATTAAAGGTGTACCCAGTAATTCAAACAAGTGCGCGTCTAGTTGTTTGCAGAACAATTACACTAGGATTAAGATTTATTTATTTGAAATGTTTTGCAACTTTTACCCAATTGAGATTTAATGTTAAATCTGTTCTTTCTCTGAATTATAATTAGACTCTAATGGTTGTGAAAAAGTGTCATTGAGAAATTAGGATATACGTTAGACAAAAGCATTGTATTCAAGACATCAGTATTCAGTTACATGTACACGTTAACGCTTAATATTGACAGTTCTTTTTAAAATATATGTGATTTTGGCACTTTCAAAGCGGGTGTTATATAAACAAAATGTTAAACTACAACCACAATTTCCTTATTTCCGGTACTCATATTGCTTGTTTTATATAAGTATTCGAATGAAATGATCGTTAGAATTACACTTATTTGAACCTTTGACACCAAAATGACTTAACATCGTAACATCTGGATTGGAATCCACTCTAAAACCACTATATGTATCCCAAGCAAAAATTTCAGAATGAATTGTCAGTTATTGACCATTGACAAAAATATCATCAAATGTAAATTTAAGCATAAAAATAGAGTTGTCAGCCAGACTATTACATATTATTGTTTTGCAATGACTGTTTTAAAGATACAGTGCCAAAATGAGAAAATGCATTCGTCACTCGGTTTAGTTTTGAAATATTAATACATTGAGAATTTAACATTACATCACATACTTTTAATTATGTGTTTCCTCATACGGTGTGGCTGAATGATTTAGGGGTAAAAAACAATTATATCTTCTCAATGAATTTATTTGAAATTTGTCATACATCATTAAATAACATAGTTATATATATACATGTATATAGTAACCCACTATAGGTATAGTTCATATGGTGTAATATTGTTGTGAAAATAATCCTGGAGTCGTTTGTGTACATCCAACACCCAGATTTAACCTATCATTGACGTCATTGTCCTAACATCTTGACAGAATAGACACTTATCAATGAAATTTAAAACATCAGATTTTGCATATAAATTACGGTTTTAGAATTTACTCTCATATTAATTATTTACCAAATAAAAATTTAACTTACAAAATTAATTCCATAAAACCACATTTAAAATAAACGGACAACATTTCTACACTTAAAATTGTTTAAACGTACTTGGAAACGTTAAATTCATATCATTTAAACAGACGATTATGAGTATATGTATCTATCGCTTAAATAAACATGTTTTATATTAGTTGTTTTATTATAATTATGGTTACAGAATAAGTAAATGGTGATGTTGTATTTGCCGTTTAGAACTCATAGTCAACCTAATACATAGAGCACTTTCAGTACTTTGATTAATTCTGTAAACTTTTTATATGTGCCATAATGCGTTTGAAAAGGTACACCTGGTGCATAATTATGCAGTTTCTTCTTACATCGACACTATAATTTTTATTTTATGGTTAAAATAAATAAACATTGTATTTAGTTTTTCAACTTGTTACATTTTGTAATAAATGTTGGAAATATGATTTCCAACATTCCATGTAATTAAAAACAGAAAACTAGTTATCATAGTAATTCCGAGCTCTTGTTAGTCCCGTTCTTCGCCTCTAGGGTTCTTGAAAACCAAATGTTGCAATTGGATGGATCTACCCGTGATTAAAAGCCCTAGATGGGGAAAGTAATTTTCTCTGTGTACGCTACTTCAAACGTAGCAGGTCCTTACGAATCACATATCAAAAGGGGGGTATGGTCCTTCTGAGCTCTCGTAAGACCCGTTCTACCCCTCTAGGGTTCTTGAAATTTTCACCAAATGTTGCAATTGGATAGATCTACCCGTGGTTAAAAGGCCTAGATGGGGAAACGCATTTTCTCTGTGTACGCTACTTCAAACGTAGCAGGTCCTTACGAAATCACATATCAAAAGGGGGGTATGGTCCTTCTGAGCTCTCGTAAGACCCGTTCTACCCCTCTAGGGTTCTTGAAATTTTCACCAAATGTTGCAATTGGATAGATCTACCCGTGGTTAAAAGGCCTAGATGGGGAAACGCATTTTCTCTGTGTACGCTACTTCAAACGTAGCAGGTCCTTACGAAATCACATATCAAAAGGGGGGTATGGTCCTTCTGAGCTCTCGTAAGACCCGTTCTACCCCTCTAGGGTTCTTGAAATTTTCACCAAATGTTGCAATTGGATAGATCTACCCGTGGTTAAAAGGCCTAGATGGGGAAACGCATTTTCTCTGTGTACGCTACTTCAAACGTAGCAGGTCCTTACGAAATCACATATCAAAAGGGGGGTATGGTCCTTCTGAGCTCTCGTAAGACCCGTTCTACCCCTCTAGGGTTCTTGAAATTTTCACCAAATGTTGCAATTGGATAGATCTACCCGTGGTTAAAAGGCCTAGATGGGGAAACGCATTTTCTCTGTGTACGCTACTTCAAACGTAGCAGGTCCTTACGAAATCACATATCAAAAGGGGGGTATGGTCCTTCTGAGCTCTCGTAAGACCCGTTCTACCCCTCTAGGGTTCTTGAAATTTTCACCAAATGTTGCAATTGGATAGATCTACCCGTGGTTAAAAGGCCTAGATGGGGAAACGCATTTTCTCTGTGTACGCTACTTCAAACGTAGCAGGTCCTTACGAAATCACATATCAAAAGGGGGATGGTCCTTCTGAGCTCTCGTAAGACCCGTTCTACCCCTCTAGGGTTCTTGAAATTTTCACCAAATGTTGCAATTGGATAGATGTACCCGTGGTTAAAAGCCCTAGATGGGGAAACTTATTTTACGCCCTATGCGTAATTTCGTAATCACACTTAGAATCACGGTTCCTGTGGTCTTAATATACAGGTGGTCTTTATAAAAAGTTGTGTGCAATAGCAGGTCGCCCTAAATATCAAATATTTATAAATGGAATGATATTAGGATTAACCGTATTTAAATAAAATCGAATTGCCCGCTTGATGATATTTAAAAAATTGCGGGCTAGAATTGCGGGCTAGCTTCACACCAGTCAAAATTTGCCATGGTTCCCTTCCAAGTATCCAAGGGAAACTGCCTAGTTGATGTAGTCTGTTAAGACTAAAGTGTCCAGTGAAATAACATGAGGGGCTATAGCTAGTTGGAATGTGGAATAAACAAACTTAAAGTGTTAGTTTGGCCGGCTGCATAGGTGATGGCCAGCTGTATAGGTGACCCATATTGACATAATATATATCATCTATTAAATTTTTTTAAGATATCAAATTATTATTCCATAATAGGAAATTAATTGAAATATTAAACATCAACTAATATAGGGCTTATAAACTGACATTGACATAAGTAAAAAGTGATAGACAATTATTTTTAAACAAGGTATTGTAAAGAAGTCTAGACAATTATTTTTAAACAAGGTTTTATAAAGAAGTCTTGATAACAGGGTAGATGGTGAAATAAAAAGAGTAAACAAATAATTATAAAAAATTCAAAAACAAAAACCAAAAATATATATATATATATATATAAAAATACACCCCTTTGACATGTTTGATGTAAATTATGTGTCTTTATGGTATTCTGCCAAATAACAGGACTGTTGGTCACAGATAGTCTGTTGACAAGCCTAGCTATAATGTCTGATAAAATACATTTCAAAATTAAATAAGTTGATCAACAAAAAAACATAAAAAAAATGTTGAAACACCTTTCTCTGATTAAACAGGTGAAAAAAAAATCTAAAAACAACCCCATAACCATATTAAACTGAAGTATTAAAATTTTACATAAAAAAAATACAATAAAAATAAAAAGAGTATCCAAAAAAATAAAAAGATATAGAAATCAAAGAGCAGGTTGATTTATTAAATGAATAAAATATATATTTTTTTTAAATTTTATTTTACCCCAGATCCAAAAGTGATGTCAGGGTTGGGGGCCCTGAGTTCACCACTGTACAACATAAATACACACACATATTATTATATTTCTCTTCAGCCTTCCCTTAGTATTTATAAACACACACACACACACCACACACACACACACACACACACACACCATCCACCCACCCACACACATGCATCCCCTTGCATACATTCATTCAAAAAATTTTTACCGAAGGGTGTAGACATTCATACAGACAGCTTCAATTCTAATGTACATGTTGATCAAGCTCTTGCGAATCTAAGTTTGGCTACACTATGTAAAAAGAGCCAAGAGACTGGGAGAAAGAAGTCCTTATTTATAACATAAACTAGCTATCTTTTTAACAGGTGAAAAAAAATCTAACCATATTAAGCTGAAGTATTAAAATTTTACATAAAAAAATAAAATAAAAATAAAAAGAGAGTATCCAAAAAATTAAAGGATATAAAAATCAAAGAGCAGGTTGATTTATTAAATGAATAAAATATTAATACAATTGTATATGTAATATAAATCGATTGGATCAATGTTTTTATTAAGTCATAATTGTTTAAATGATGCTGTGAGTCTTCTCTTCACACTTGTTTTCATGGGATATTGATTGTAGTAGCACTTCCTTATATGGCAAGTGGGTCATCCTTATATGGAAAATATGTAATTGACATTAGCCAATCAGAAAAGGGAGATTTTAACCCGCGAGATCTCGCGTTATTTGAATATCATAACATAAAAAATGGCGAGATGATGAAGGATTTTACACGAGTGTTGGATTTATATGGCTGGATAGGATATAAAACGGAGTTGCCACGTAGTTTTTTCGATGGATTCTTGTGAAAAAAGGTTCAGGTAAGCGATCTGACTGGTTCATTACCCGATGCCCGTGAAAATAAAGTGAACATATCCGCCAAATTAAATCTTACCTGGCCGTAGGATTTCAACGGCATCACGTTATGTGAAATAATGAAGCCCGATCTCTGGCCCGAAACTGATAAAAAAAAAAAATCTTTCGGGCCAGAGGAATCTCGGGCTACTGGAAAAGGGTAGGGTTTTTTTTAATGTGAAAAATTGCCAAACTGCGAGAAATAATATTTCACGTGAATTCACATAGCACCTTGAAACCTGAAATTTAATAATTATATATAAATTGTTGTGATGTTATCCCCCGGTAAAATTCAGTCGTACTTTGATGTATCCTGTGATTATTTAAAATAAAAAAATGCGTATCCCACTATTATTTTTCTGTCGCGTACGTATGTACTGAATACTGACAACGTAGCCTCTTGAAACCTGAACTTCAATAATGATGTATAAAGTGCTGTTGTATTACACCGTATAACTCGTGATTATAAAAATAAACAAATGCCCCGGTATCCCAATAAAATTTTCTGTCATATAGGCCTACGTATACATGTACTGGATACTAACAAGTGTATTTCGTGTGTTTTATCTGGGAATAATATCGCAACAATTGAGTATTTGGTATGGGTCTGATGACAATGCTTACAAGCAGTCTATTTCGACATTAGGGTTGTTTTTTTTACAAATAAAGCCGGAAAAAGGAAAAAGGCGTGAATTTTTACATGCGGTTACACACATTTTGTTACCTTTTCGTATTGTTTAGGCATATCAGAGCCCTAAAATAATTCATGGTCGTCATCACAATATAGTTGATAAATATGGTGGCTCTGAATCCAGGATTCCCCTGGATATATTTGACTTCTAATAGTCCCTTCACTCGATTTTAATTACACACGTAGCGACAATAGCTAGCTAAATATGAGGTGCTTACCCTCTCGGAGCACCCGATATCACTTCCCTGGTGGAAGTTCACGTGTTTAACTTACATGTAACTAGTCAGTTTCAAAGTTTTTGCTTTGATTCTGGATTGTTATTCGGACATTGACCATTTCGAAAACACGACAGGGGAGATAACACCTATGAACGAAAACGAGGCTTGGGGGGGCAAGCTACATCCGTCCAGTATAGTTGCAGCGTAGAATATGACGATTGAAACGGAGAAAAAAAGACTTTTGTTGTACCCCAGGTTGTACAAAAGTCTTAAGTATATCACAATCTTCACAATTTATAATCCAAAAATATTTGTTAAAGAGTTTTGATTATTAAAGCATTTATTTGATGTATTTATTACAGCCGAAAATCATCTGTCAAAATTACTAGACAGTAGATATCAAGAAATGAATTTCATCTTCTATAGAATTACTATAACATTTAGTGCATAATTTATCTTTTTTTTTCTATTTTTGAATAACGTCCAATTTCAATTTTTTATCTGTGATGTAATTCTTAATCTGGTTATCAGGTTATATTTAAATAATCAGGCCCCGGTTTCACTATCATTCCTTAGCTAAGATTTTCCTTAACTTAAACCTTGCAAAATTTCAAATCTTTATAATTTTGTTAATTTTGAAGATATGGAGGAATTTAATGTGTCATTTGTAAGATCACCTCTAGAATAAAACATTTGCATTTAGTTTTGATAAAAATATTCACCAGTAGTTCCAAAAAGAGATTAACAAAATTTGCTAAATTAAGTTAAGGAAAATCTTAGCTAAGGAATGATTGTGAAACCGGGGCCAGTTTTGTTTCCCTTATATCTGTGTATGGCTAATGTAAAATTTAATATTTTATACAGTATTAAAATCAGTTTGGCAGTCTTTTTTAAGGTAAAATAAACAAAAATTTTCGAAAGAATAAAACTTTACTCTAAAAATCTTCATATTTAATTTGATCAACGCCCGTAACGTTTAATAGAGTCTTTAAAGTATTCTGTGTTCAACGTCGCTGATTATATATATCACATTTCTTCTTCCTTATTTAACTTTTTTTTTCATTTTAAGAGGTTCTGAAAAATTAAACAAATTTAAACCGCACAAACATTTTTAACTGTTCATTTTGAAAATTTTATATTTTGATTATTTGTTATTATCATAATTTCATTCTGTAAATATTTCTCGAAGTCAGAACTTCTGTAATAGAAAATTACTGGAACCGAGAAACTTTATTTTAAAAGTGATTGTTTTGACTTGTACGAAAGTGTATATTACATATTTTTACCCACAGGTAAAGGTTGCTACTTAATGTTGATAATCTGCATACCTTATCAACAGACGCGGTAACTTATTGATAACGGAAGCAAATTCCAAATTCCCATTGGATCAGATGATAGTATATTATACGTGGAAAATGTACCTACATGGTGTTAATCTCATTAACAGATTAATTAATTACCTTGATTTATGATGAATATTATGATTCTGAATTACTAGTACCCACACTAGTTTTGAAACTGCCGTGAATTAATACTTCTATTTTCATGACTTCGTATAAATAATGACTGTGTATTCAAATAAATAAATAAATAAATAAATAAATAAATAAATAACTTGATAAATAAATAAATAAATAAATAAATAAATAAATAAATAAATAAATAAATAAATAAATAAATAAATAAATAAATTCATTCATTCATTCATTCATTCATTCATTCATTCATTCATTCATTCATTTATTCATTCATTCATTCATTCATTCATTCATTCATTCATTCATTCATTCATTATTCATTCTAAACTTACCGTTGAAGAGCACATGAAATAAAATTCTGTGACGTTGAACCAGCTACAATTATAGATGTTTGAACTATATTCTCAAAATGATTTTTAATTTTAATTTTAATTACTATTATTATTTTTTGTTAAAAAAGACTTTATAATGAAATAAAATTCAAATTCTTTAATTTCTAAAACGGAAAACTTTGGGTGTAAATTATGTAACGATATGCCGGTTACCTGTGAAATACCGGTAAAAATCCGGCGTAGAATTTTGTCATCTTTAACGCAAATTGGAAGCAAAAAGTCGTTTATAAAAATGTAAAAATATCCTGAGAAACAACAAATGTCGAAAAATGTAACCATAATCAAGATTTTAGATACTATAAGGGAAAAAGGGTGAAATACAGGCAATTTTTTAAACAAAAATAGAAGGAAAGACATCAGATATAAAAATAATTTTTACACCATAGGCACGGGATTATTTCGATCTTTTATAACTTATGATAACAAATTGATGGTTTATTGGTAAAAAATACTTTTTCAACGATTTTATTCACGTTCCTTCATAATTTAATTACTGTAAATCGGAACTTGAGCTATTCGGGGTCTATCGATGAGGAAAAGTTGTACTATGGCAAGTGAGTGGTTTATTTATTTTTTTTAAATAGAAACAATTACTAGTTCTTACTCTCAACTAATAACTGTTTTTACTTATTTATATACCACTTTATTTGACATATAGGAAAGATATATCAACTACAGATAAATTTACAAACGTAGACATCTTTTTTTAACAGCCGTGTCAACTTTCGGTTTCCTTTTTGGTTGCTGTAATTTAAATAATTTCTACAAATAAACGATTAATACACACTGTTTCACTTTCTGTATTATTTTATTTCTTTTATTCGTCATAATTGTTGGTGAAAACGATAACGAAGAACTACTAATTCACAATTTTCGACAGCGTAACCGCATCTCATTGTAGTCTTTCTTCAGCAACCTGTTGGACTTGCCCCCCCCCCCCCCCCCCCACGAGACTTAAACGAGACTTCGGTAGACGCGAGACTTTGTGTTTTCGAAATGGTGAATAGGTTAGTCAGTAGTATGGATTACCCGCTTTGTTCCAGCGCATTTGGTAACACATATTGAAACATCTGCTAGAAATAGAATACACAGCATCAGTATATCAGTCGTTGTTGATATGACAAATAGTAGATATCTGATGAGATATCACCAAAATTAAACAGATATCCTACTTTCCCTAAAACGCATTTGGTAACAAAAGTATGTTCGACCTGAAACGCATTTGGTTACAAAAATTTGAATGTCATTTCTAAAATGAGTGACACCCGAGATTATCCATGCCATACTTTTCGGCATTTTCAAAACGGCAAACGTCATGTACTACTTTTGAATGAGTTATTTCATAAAGAAAAAAAATCAAAAATAGCACATGGCAGTCCCGATATACGTTTGTTTTTTCTCGGCTTTATGGCTATTTCTATAATAAGTTTACATGTAATTTTGTCGTTATTGTGCCGTGTTCTTGGTTGCGTTTACCACTGTGGTAGCTTAGTTGGCTGAGTGTTCGCTTCGTGCGTGGGAGGTTGTGGGTTTGAACCCCGGCCGGTTCTGATCATGACTTCAAATTTGGCAGTGAATGTTTTTTTTTACCAAAAACTCGCCATTTAGAAATGAAAGCCATGGGGTCAAAATTCATGCCACTTTACCAATACACGTAGTTAGTTACGTCTCGATATAAGTGAATTATTCTTGACCGGGACGGTAAACCCCATTCAATAAATATACATTTATGATGTTTGATTTATTAAACTCTGTTTGAGACAAAACAGAGTAATTACATTTTCTAATTTGACGTCACTCATTTCTTGCTTACGCCAATGCCCGTGACGTCATTGATTGGCTGTTCCAGCAATTGGAATTACATGTCATACAGGACAGTGTTTTTTTATTTCAAAATTTCAAAATAAAAATAAAATTTTCAAATATGCGAAATGTAAATATAACCATTGCAAGGGCGCGTTATTCAGTTTGCTTTGTACGGCAATGGAAGGTATAGCACTAGAAACGCCATTTCTAGACAGTTCAACGGTTAAATGTGTTTGGAATTTCTAGTCTTGTCTTGTTTGACTGCTTCTGTACTGAATTATGCTTGTATTATCCCATGTTCTTGGTTGTGTTGGCAGTTGCCAAGTACATGTTTTTTTTCAGTCAGTGGATGACAGACTAGTGCAGATCTAGAAAGTAACTCGAAACAAGTACGACACAAACCTCGGCCTGGGTGGATGTGGCCAAGTATTCTATGCAATAGATGACAGACTAGTGCAGATTTAGAAAGTAAACTTGAAACCAATACAGCACAAACCTCGGCCTGCATGGATGTTGCCAAATGCATTATAGATACAGCAATGCCTTTCGAAAGCTTAACACTGAGCTAACGAAAAGGAGTAGATCTTCCGGATTGTCGAGTGAAATTAAAACCACTGCGGTAGATCGGTTGTGTGCAAAACAAAATGAAATTCAATGTTTTATCGGATTGGAACTTAAAATAAACATGGCCCCGTGTCACGGTAGGCTTGTCACGATTAAGAACTCTGCTGTATAATGCCATCAGCGCAACGCACAGACATAATTTCTACACATTAGCCTTTAGCTGGCGACGCCTCGATATGAGTGAAACGTTCTTGACTGGGATGTAAAACCCCATTACTCACTCAACTCAACTCGATTGTCCAGTGGTCGAGATGTTAACAGTAAAAACCGTCGATAAATTTATAGACAGAAGCTGTCGAAAAGCTGTATACAGTAGGGACCTGTCGAAAGTTTAACATTGAACTACCGAAAAATGTCGAATCTCGGCTACCGAGTAGCAAATTAAAGATATCGATATGGGAAGCCTTGACTAAAAAACAGCGAAGGCATAAATATCAGGTACCGGAACATAGCTAACGTGGAACCGATATAAGCTGTCGAGTCGACATTAATTCGCAAGCTTACTGTTAAACTTTCGACAGGCCTGTACTGTATGTAACGAGAGGTAGAAATGAGCTGCCAACTTAACACCAAATCTTTAGATGTGTTTATTTTTCTACAGGCCTATACGAGGGTTACAAATGAGCTGCCAACTTATCAACACCAAATCTTTAGATGTGTTTATTTTTCTACATGCCTATACGAGGGTTACAAATGAGCTGCCAACTTATCAACACCAAATCTTTAGATGTGTTTATTTTTCTACAGGCCTATACGAGGGTTACAAATGAGCTGCCAACTTAACACCAAATCTTTAGATGTGTTTATTTTTCTACAGGCCTAAATGAGCTGCCAACTTAGCACCAAATCTTTAGATGTGTTTATTTTTCTACATGCCTATACGAGGGTTACAAATGAGCTGCCAACTTATCAACACCAAATCTTTAGATGTGTTTATTTTTCTACATGCCTATACGAGGGTTACAAATGAGCTGCCAACTTATCAACACCAAATCTTTAGATGTGTTTATTTTTCTACAGGCCTAAATGAGCTGCCAACTTAACACCAAATCTTTAGATGTGTTTATTTTTCTACAGGCCTATACGAGGGTTACAAATGAGCTGCCAACTTATCAACACCAAATCTTTAGATGAGTGTTTATTTTTTCCCAGGCCTATACGAGGGGTTACAAATGAGCTGCTAACTTATTAACACCAAATCTTTAGATTAGTGTTAATTTTAGACAGGCCTATACGAGGGTTACAAATGAGCTGCCAACTTATCAACACCAAATCTTTAGATGTGTTTATTTTTCTACAGGCCTATACGAGGGTTACAAATGAGCTGCCAACTTATCAACACCAAATCTTTAGATGAGTGTTTATTTTTTCCCAGGCCTATACGAGGGGTTACAAATGAGCTGCCAACTTATTAACACCAAATCTTTAGATTAGTGTTAATTTTAGACAGGCCTATACGAGGGTTACAAATGAGCTGCCACATCAACACCAAATCTTATAATTAGTGTTTAATTTCGAACAGGCCAGGCACCGCTTGCACAAAACTTGTCAAATTGAGTTTTTTAAATCGAACTCAGTTTTCAACTCAAATAAATTTCAAAATCTGTCTGCATCTCAAATATCAAATTTGAGAAGTTTTGTGCAAGCGGGGCTAGAATTTTAATTAGAATACAACTATTTTTAAGACGACATATATGTTATGTTTAGTTTTTATTTCCAGGAAAAGGCGTACATTATGTTTTTATAATATTTGCACACAGACTAATTTTGGACATCCCACACATTCCATGTCACTTCTTCGGGGCTGTATACTTGGGATTGTTCGGGTTCATCTGATCGGAGTGGTTCCCTAGGTCCTCCTTGGTCCCCGTTCCGGGGTATGCGCCCGAATGTCCCTTATACTCCGGATTGTTTGGGTTACATTGGTTGGATTTGTTATCTTGGTCACTTTTGTTACTCTTGTTGGATTTGTTACTTTGGTGACTTTCGCTCCCCTGTTTCTCCATGATTTTTCTTTATGTATCTGTAAATAAATTTCAATACTTGTTAAAACTTGCTACTGTTTGAATTAAAGCTGTATCCTCTAATTTTTACATAGTTTTTAACAGTTTTTTGAAATGTAGTGATAGACTTTTAATGGGTTTTATAAATTTTAATTTGGTGCTTTTCAAAACTTTATCCTGCTCAAAATCCTACTTCCATCTCCCTGCGGTGAGCAGAGGGCAAAAATTTCAGTCTAGCTAAAGGAAGAAGTTAAGAAAAATTGTCTCTCAAATGTCTACCATGTATTTGGACTTTCGCTCAAATGAATTAAAATTCTGTCGCTCAAATGTCCACTACTTCGTCACTCAAACGTCAATTTTTCTCGTTCTTTTGTCCTATGATTTCGTTCAAATGTCTAAAGCCGTTTAGAGATAGGGCGGACGCTTAACAAAGAAATAAAACTGGTACGGCCTTATTGATAAAAATGATAAAAATTGTTAAAACAACAAAGATCCATCAATTAAAAAACATTAGAAAATTAAAATATCTAACAAAAAAACCAAAATCAAAAAACAAAGAAGCGACGAAAAAGAGAGAAAAAAGAAATCAGCACATCTCTAAAACAATTGTACGAGTTATTATAAATAATTTAGGTCTTGTTGATTTATAAATAATATAATAAGTACATGTATAATGAATTATTAGAAGGGTGACCGTAAAAAAAGTAATAATAACTTAATGATTAAAAATTCAAATATTAAAAATAAAACAAAATATTTAAAAATGACAAAACATAGAAATAGAAAAGAAAACAGAACTCCTCCACCTACAATGATACAGTTTAAAAATTGAAAAAAAAAATCTTGTCGGTTTTTGAATAATTAATAATAACGATAATGAATTATTCCGCCAAATGACAAAAAAAAAAGGAATAATAGTTTGAAAATTCAAATATTAAAAACTTAACAAAGGAAAATGAAAAAGTGACAAATAAAACACATCAATCGACAATTATACAATTTAAAAATTTCAAATCTTGTTGATTTTAAAATACATGTATTAATAAATTATAATTTTAAAAATCAGCGACATTTAATTCATATAGACTGACTGTATTAAATGTCGCTGTAAAACATGAATGAACGGTATTGAAAATGACGGAGACATACTAGTATATATCTAAACAAAGTATTAACAACAAGAATTATGGAAATATTTTATATCAAACAAAATATGAAACTTACAACAAGTGTCAACTCCAAAAACACTAAAAACAGCAACTCTGTAACTCTGTGATTACAAATAGTCCCACAGTTCCTTTTCCTGAAAATATTTCCCGCTCTCTCTTTGCACTATTGTCTGGGGCCTCTTAAGTATATGTATATCACGTGGTCTTCTTAAAGGGGCGGGTCCGGAATCATTTCAGAAGATAGTAACTGGAAATTTTCTAACAACAGCTGTTGTTTATATATCGTTGTATATTATAGATGTCCAATTGATCGCAAGACTGCACGTTACGCACTGTTATAGAATCCACGCAATGGAAATTTTCAAAATCTATATGTACGCACGGGTCTCATAGTTATGACTTGAAGCTTATTTTATATTTTTTATATTTTATGGGTATCTATACAGTATCTGTGCAGTTACCATTGACCCGTTATTAAGGGTTTCATATCGGGTAAACACGATGCAGGCCTGTCGAAATTTTAACACTAAGCTAACAATTTAGTGCCGAATAGGTAACTCATTTCTATATCTCGACAGAGCTTTCCGGCAGCTGATATCGGCAGCTTTTCGGCCATTCGATATTCGTATCTTGACAGTCGATCTACGGCTTTCCGTTAGCTCGTTGTTAAACTTTTGACAGGTCTGCACTATAAATTAAAATTTATCAAATATATCTTTTTAATTATTATGTGTTAAAGTGGTTTTTCCTATTTAAAATAATAATTAATTTTAGAAAAAAAGACTTGGATTTAATATTTGATAATACGATTGGTCAAGCCTTTAAAAACTAGTGGCTTTAAATATCCAGGAAGCAAACTAAACTAGACCTTATCATGGAATTACAAGAATTATACAACTTCGCGTTTTTAAAAAGGTTTCGGGTTCGTCTTCATGGGCGCTTTTAAAAGGGATCTCGTAACTCTCGTTGGCCGAGTACTTACAGATCACAGTGCCTCTCAATTCCTAGGTTCAAAATCTACTGGCCCCAGTTTTACAACCATCCTTTAACTAAGATTTTCCTTAACTTAAATGTGGCAAAAATTCAAATTTTTATTGAGTTTTAAAATACCAAGGTAGTTAAATTTTTAAGATCACATTTGCATTTAGTTTTGACAAAAATATTCAACAGTAGTTCCAAAAATAGATACCCAAATTTTGCTTAATTTAAGTTAAGGAAAATCTTAGCTTAGAAATGATTGTGAAACCGGGACCTGGTGTGTGAAAGTTTGTAAGCTCGCTTGCCGAAGGTCGTTTGTTTCCTCCCATCCCTGAATTGACTATAAGTGAGAGAATCTTAACAGGCCGGGTGGGGCGTTAAACTGCATATAACGCCACTTTAGATTTTAACATCGAATGTTACCTACAGTGCAGACTTGTCGAAAGTTTAACCTACAGTACAGACCTGTCAAAAGTTTAACATTTAGCCAACGAATTAGTGCCAGATCTTGGCTACCGAGTGGCCGAGAAATGGATAGTTAGTGGCTGAAAATTTATACAGAGATAAAAATCAGCTGCCGAATAACAGTCGGGATATAGCTGACGATCAAGGGACCAGATATTCGACACTAAATTTTTCAGCTTAGTGTTAAACTTTCGGCAGGTCTATACGGTAGTCAGGCGCGTAGCTCCCTATACGCCAGTACGCCAAGGCGTCCAAATAATTCTTATTTTTTATATCTTTTAATATATTATCATTTCTGCTGGTGGTAATGATATCAATTCTCTTACAAATACGAAGTACAATAAAATAATTCGCCCCGCTAGTATCCTTTACTGACCTTCAGAAAATCACTCTCAGTACCTCACCATCATCTGTTCATATTTCACAAATTCAAAATTGCCACCAGATTGCACTATTTGACATCAATATTTAAACATTTTCTTTGAATCCATGTAATTTTCACATAGCTACGCGCTGGTAGTTACTCAAAATACTACCGCCAAACCTGTCTATAAAGGGCAACCAACGGAACCAGTTAAAGTGACCTTTATGGACAGGCCCCGGTTTCACAATCATTCCTTAGCTAAGATTTTCCTTAACTTAAATCTTGCAAATTTTCAAATCTTTATAATTTTGTTAATTTTCAAGATATTGAGGAATTTAAGGTGTCATTTTTAAGATCACTTTTAGATTAAAACATTTGCATTTAGTTTTGACAAAAATATTCACCAGTAGTTCCAAAAAGAGATTACAAAATTTTGCTAAATTTAAGTTAAGGAAAATCTTAGTTAAGGAATGATTGTGAAACTGGGGCCTGGTGACCTTTATATACAGCTGCAAATAATATGAACAAAGAACAATTGGTAAACTGTTCTTCTGGCCTTTATAAGCAGGTGGTTATTATAGAGGTGGTCTTTAAGGCAGGTTGGACTGTATTTAAATTACATGTACATGTGTTGCACTTAAATCGATGCAAAAATTTGTTTCAGATCATTGATTTCCATAACCATGTACATGTGTTGCACTTAAATATATGCAAAAATTTGTTAAAGTTTATTGATTTCCATAACCATGTTTACATTCAAGTTCTTTAATCTCATAAGTTGTACATAATATAACGCAAACTAAAACTGTCTCTTGAGAGCCAAATACACCCCCCCCCCACCACACACACACATTGACCTCTTGACCTTGACCTTTGACTTATTTAAACAAAGGTATGCGACGTCTCATGTTGGTTTACATTTATACCAGGGGCCAGTTGCTCAAAGCTTGATTAGTTTAATCAATGATTAGCAGGGATTAAAAACATGAATAAAAATAAAAATATAATTATCAAATCGATAGTTTTATGACAATTTTCTTTAGTTTGATGGATTTATTATTCATTTTCAAAATTTCAACATTAAGTTCACAATATATGAAATTATACAAAATTCGAATTTTGACTAATCAATTGATTAAAGTAATCAGGCTTCGAACAACTCGGGCCAAGTTTGATCAAAATTCACCCATAAACATGGAAGATATGGAGTGGACACGATATTGGGATGGACAACTAGACGGACGGACAGATAGCCTAAACTTCGTTTGCGGGAACTGCAATTGATGTAGCAGACAAAATTAATAATGCGCTTTACTACATGAAAAGTAGGAGGTTTGGCGCGTGTGGGACCCCTATATGTAGTAACTACACAAATGTAGTAACTTTTACAAATCTGAAATGTAATGAAAAAGTGTCACATATGTAGTATCGAACCATAAATGTAGTAAGTTTGGTCACAAATGTAGTAAATGTTTTACACAAATGTAGTAAAATTTTACCACAAATGCAACAACTAAAAAAATGATAAAGTGTAATTTTTTTCACAATTGGTAATATCTCGGCTATTAATGGTTCATGTATATGTGAACAGTCATTTTCAGCTGTGACAAGGCTACTACAAGGGAGTTCCGAGATGAATTTCACGTCCCCAGGATATTTATTAGTCGCCGCTTCGAAGATATAATTTTTGATTTGTTATTGGTCACCCCCGCCCCATCTTCGATGGGTTGAATTTTATTTATTTGTTATGGCATGTTTAATAATGTACTTTCTGTCCGGAAGATAATTTCCGTGTGTGAGAGATCACTGGTTCGAACCCCGGCAGGATCTGACCAAGACCTCTTGAAAATGATATTGTGAAGTGAAAGCCATTGGGGTAATTTGGATAAGACCTTACAACCGATGCCCAATGTCGACGCAGATGTTACACGATTAGTGCACTCCTTAACCCTAAATTTCAAATTCCAAACAGGAAACATCTCTCATCTATATATGTTTAAATTCTTTTGCTAATAAAATTTATGAAATGTAATGTGTAATATAATGCATTACTTTAGTAAAGTAATTGTAATATATTGCGTTACTTTCCAAAATGCAAGTAATTGTAATTGTAATATAATGCTAGTTTGCAAAAGTAATTGTAATGTAATGCATATTGGGTCTCACAGCCCGCCATAAACCGGTTAACCACATCACCCCTTTATATCGAATGTAGGTCCACGTCGTACCATGATGACAACGGGCCTTAAATTTTTACTGTATTGTCTATTGTTTTGGTTGGGTTTTTTTCGGGGGAGCTTTTGGTTACTGGCATTTGTCCAGTTTCACAATATTTGTGTTTCTCTCTTGAAATACAACTACTACCATACTACGCATTTGAGCAGGAGATGCTACTCCCGGAGCACCTGATCTCACTTCCATGTCTGTCTGGAGATCCGCGCTTCATTTCTTACACATATTTGCAAGCTATTTAGTTTCACGAGAAAGGAATACACATTGGTATTGTTCGTGTGGATTTATGTGTTCAATGGCCAAACTTATATACAGTGCTCCCTCGATATACCGCCCCCCGGTATACCGCCAGCCTCGTATACCGCCAGCCTCGTATACCGCCATGTTGCTTCTTAGAACGGATTTCCCTCCTATATTTTGCACCCGTTATAATGCCAAATTCGCATATCGCCATCCGCCACACATGTAGTAGAACGGATCGTTATTTATGAATAATATTACCCCCGATAACACTGCCAAATGAATGTTGTTCATATGTGATAAATTGATTGATAGAATTTAATAAAATGATCTTGACATATAGCCTGTATTGTAATTGTGACTGTGTCGTATTCTTCTTCCGGTTTTCGATCTGTATACTATAGTGTATTAAGTCATTTCCGGCAAATAAAAAAACCACATGTCATGAAGTTGCGAGTATCAGCAACCGCTAATTTTCTGTACATATTTCATTAAAAAAGGTAATATTTTAATAATGCATGTATTTGTTTTAATTATTGCTAATAAAACTCGGCAAAGAAATGATTGAGGAGTAGCGACACGAGCACAGTTTTTTGTTTTCTTTACCTAATTTATCGTTATGGGGTCTGAATGCACATGTGCAGATAGTTGTAGTTGATCTGGAATCTGTGAAGTTCGGGATGTTTTGCCTGAATTCGATATAACGCCACCCCCGTTATACCGCCAAAATCCGTCTGAACCAAAGGTGGCGTTATATCGAGGGAGCACTGTATATATATTCCATCTTCAAATTTGAACTAAATCGGACAACAAATAAGACTAAAACAGCCGATTATGCGTTTATAGTAACGGCGGGTATCTTGGATATGGCGCGGGAACACCAACAAAACTTTTAATCTTTACAAACCATGGGCCTTTCACACCAAATTGTAAATATACATGGTTTACGGTCAGGATATATATGGTATATGTGCTACATATCGCAAAGATAGGTGTTTTCCCAAAATTTCCCCCCTTGTAACCCCCTCCTCCTCACCCCGACACCCTAGGCTGCTAACCACATTTTGAAACACATTCTGCGACATACAAACGCTAACCCTGTACAAACTGATAATGTCCAAACCGACTCATAATGTCCAAACATTTTTATCAACGCATAATGTCCGAATTTCCATCACATTTTTGTCCAAAACAACTCATAGTGTCCAAATCGACGCATAATGTCCAAACTTTTTCTGACGCATAATGTCCAAACCTTTTGACGCATAATGTCAAAACATTTTTTGACGCATAGTGTCCAAACCTTTTGACGCATAATGTCCAAGCTTTTTGACGCATAATGTCCAAACTTTTTGACGCATAATGTCCAAACGATTTGACTCATGCCAATAATGTCGATATCTTTATACTTATGTCCAAGGCTGATTTAATTGTTTATCCCTTGTTTCACGAATTTCGAAAATCAGCACATTCCTTTCTATTGATTTTTTAAACCTGGAGCAGCTTTTATGCAACACCAAGTCTGTGGGTAGGGATTTCCTCAAACGTGGACCCCATTTGTGAGATCATGCATGTTTGATCTGGTTAAACATCGCTGTTCCGACGGTTCATTGGTCCGTCACTTCATTAATTTTACAGATTTAAAAGAAATTAATTTTATTTCACTCAACTGAAACTGTCAGAAATAGTTGGTGGTCCTAGTTAAAAACAAACTAAGTAGCTGGTTTATATTTATTTTCCACTCTGATCAAATGAAGGTACAGATAAAGGACCAAACCAATGTAAAAGGTAACGTTTCTCCATAAATAACAGAATCAACTGAATGGTTACTCGATATAGATGTGTCAAACAAAATATTTAATCTCTTCTTTTATGATTCTGGAATGCTATAATTAATTAATTAATTATTTAATTAATAAATAGATAGATAAAGAGAGAGAGAGAGAGAGGAGTGAATCAACATCATTATGGGAACAAGTAACCGTATATCAGATTTCCAAACCTCAACTTGCATTACAAGTAAAATAGTTGAAAATCGATTTAAAAATACGTCACGTAAGTAAAAGCAGCGTATCATGTCAATATCAAATTAAACACACAGTAAAACATACTTTAAAATTACATAATACAAAAAACAACTGATAATTTTCAAAAATCAACTTTAATATAAACCGCTAAGCCCTGGCTTGGTTACAAGTACAATTATGCATGAAGTGATAAAAAAGATTGATGAGAAAAACAGTCTGTAAGGAACTGAACAATTACCTTTTCCAAAATATTGATGATATTCCCAAGCATAGAAAAACTAGAGGCTCCCAGGAGCCTGTATAGCTCACCTAGGTAGAGTTGTTGCAGAATGAAAATCAACAGATTGTTTAATGTTTAAATAAATGCTTGAAATTTATTACACAATATTTATTTCTATCACAAAATTACAATAATATTTTCTTTCAAAACTAAACCATTTTTCAAAATTTTGAGACAACACGTACCAAGTATCATCGACTTTTCATGTATAATACCTGAGAAAGTTTCCTTATCCAAAAACTGGCCAATGGACCATGAAATTAAGGTCAAGGACAACAGCCATAAGGCAGTCTGACTGATGTACTATGGTGGCCACCTTGGATTACGTGCGAACATGTCGGACACAATATTTCAGGTAGACCACACAAGGACTATTGTCACAAAGTTTGGTTGCAATTGGCCAAGTGGTTTCACAGGAGTTGATTTTTAAATGCAGATGTTATTTTAAAATACCAAATGTAAAGACCCAATGACTATTGTGGCCGAGTTTGGTTCCCATTGACTCAGTAGTTTCAGAGAAAAATATGTTTGAATGTATTTTCCCATAGGGTCCAATGTTAAAATATGTTCTCCACTGACGGCCATCTTGGATTTTGTGTGGCCCTCAAAAACACCAAATGTTGTAGGGGGCCACCCAAAGACTATTGTGACTAAGTTTGGTTTCAATTGGCTTAGGGGTTTTAGAGAAAAAGATCTTTGAAACTGTTCCCATAGGGTCCAATGTTAACCTATGTTTCCCGTTGGCAGCTATCTTAGATTAGATGCAGACTTATAAAAACACCACCCAAAGACTATTGTGGCCAAGTTTGGTTCCAATTGGCTCAGTAGTTTCAGATAAAAATATCTTTGAACATATTTTCCCATAGGGTCCAATGTTAATCTATGGTCCCCGCTGGTGGCCACCTTGGATTAGGTGCGGACATGTCGGACACAATTTTTGAAGTAGACCACCCAAGGACGGTTGTGACAAAGTTTGGTTGCAAATGGCCCTGCGGTTTCTGAGGAGTTGATCTTTAACGACGGACGGACGACGACGACGGACGCCAAGTGATGGCAAAAGCTCACATGGCCTTGTTAGGCCAGGTGAGCTAAAAAAAACACTGCAATGCTTTGAAGCTAACGGACGGACAGACAGGCAGACATCTAGAAAGATACATAGACATACAGACGGATAGATAGAAAGATAAATAGATGGATGGATGGGTAGATCGATAGATAATTAAATAGCCCACTTAAGCAAGTTGAATTCAGATTTTCCGAACTTTGTTTTATATCTCTGTTCGTCTGTTTGTTCATGTATCAATATATCTATCTTATGTAATCTATTTGCCTAATCTATCCGTCTATCTGTTCTTCTATCTATCTGTCTGTCTAGCTGTTTATCTATCTATCTATCTCTCTATCTATCAATTTATCTGTCTGTCTGTCTGTCTCAATCGACATTATTGGCATGGGTCAAATCGTTTGGACATTATGCGTCAAAAAGTTTAGACACTATGCGTCAAAAGGTTTGGACATTATGTGTCAGAAAAAGTTTGGACATTATGCGTTGATTTGGACAGTATGAGTTGTTTTGGACAAAACTGTGATGAATATTAGGACATTATGCGTTGATAAAAATGTTTGGACATTATGAGTCGGTTTGGACATTATCAGTTTGTACAAACCCTGCTATTAGTTATGTTGGTTAAAACTTGTGTTGGCTGTTGTAGATCATTCAATCACAAATGAAAATATGCGTTGAACGAAGTGAAATAAATTTAAATGTACCTCATTAACGCAGTTTGATTTTTTGTACAGCGTGAACAAAGTGAACCTGTACTTTGTCATCGCTTTCTTCCAAGATATCGAGCTTCTTTGCTATGAAATTATAAGATATGAGTACACCTGGAAATAGTGCGCCTGATAAATGAGCGTGAAAGAAGTATATCTGTTTTAACATGAGATATGTATT
The DNA here is from genome assembly GCA_021292105.1 of Anadara kagoshimensis. NCBI lineage: Eukaryota > Metazoa > Mollusca > Bivalvia > Arcoida > Arcidae > Anadara > Anadara kagoshimensis. The sequence continues at coordinate 40,606,203 of CM037861.1, read as the reverse complement.
CTGAGACGGGTAATGCATTTGGTTACATATGCACATTTGGAATAAATTTTCGGAATACATTTCAGAATCTAGTAAAATATTGCGACGGGATGCATCTAATAATTTCTGCAATTTGGCGAACTGATCTCATGTTTACAATAAAAAGTAGTTCGAGAAGTTTGCGTCCTACGATGTAAAATCATAACTTTTTAAGAATGAACAGCAACGACAGGGTGTTTAATTAATTCTTCGTGAAATCTACGGAAATTTAAATTTATTTTGAAGGTTATGATAACGTATTTTAATGTTGAGGCAATTGTGTCATATTTTAAAATGTTTATCGATTAGATTTTACTTTCGTGAAAGGGAGATAATTCGTACAGTGTTGTATGCAAATTTTAAATACAGTCGTTTTACCAGTTCCGAACAGGGTTTCATATAAGCGCTGCTGCAGACGTCATCCACAAGCAGAGGAAATAAAATTTATGTGGTGTAATAATACAAATGTTTACTGATTCCAAAATATCGACACCTGTCCTCAAAAACACGTGGTAGTATGTTTTCTTGAAAAAGGCATTTCCGTGATCACGATTTGTTTACATCGTTAAACTAGGTCACCAACAATCTGTCGTACATTTAGGAAGTGGTTGAAGAAACAGCAAATTGAGAAAGTTATTCTGCGATTCCTTTAATTGAACGGGATTGAAATTTTAGATTATTCGGTAGTAAAAATTCGGAACTGGTAAAACAACTAAATGATCCAGTTATGCATACAACCGCTAGAATTTACCCCCTCATAGCGACGGTAGGATCTGCAAAACTCTACTTTCTCTCTATCCGAAATGACAAAACGATCGGGTACAACTTTTTAAATTTTAATTACCGATTGTCTTTTTCATATATTTATGAAATTAATTTTTTCTACCATTTAATTCAGCAATACATGGGTTGGTACATAAAAATTTGTTTCTTTTTCCAAAAAAAACCCATCCGTCGGACTATATGCATAGATCAACGACACCCCCCCCCCCCCGAATTTTCGGTTATATTCTGTCTTGCCACAACACAATTGTCCCAACTACGCTGTACAGCAGCACGACAGTGCTATGTTTTTCAATTCGCGTTGAACTTGTCCCGCATTCAACACAGTTTGAAAAAAAATTCAAAGTGCGTATTTTTTTCAAAGTGGGTCGAATTTATACCTCATTAACGCACTTTGAAGTATTTTTCAAAGTGCGTTGAGCTGAACCATTTTTTAACGCACTTTGAAAAAAATTTTCAAAGTGCGTTGAGCTTGTCCTGAATTTGACGCGATTTGAAAAAATTTTCAAAGTGCGTAATTATTTCAAAGTGGGTTGCTACAGTGCTTTCATAGTTGATGGGAATTTTATTCATTTTCCGCATTTCAACATTAAGTTCACAATATATCTGAAATAATGCAGCATTCAAATTTTAAATAATCAATTGATTAAACTAATCAGGCTTCGAACAACTGACCCCTGGTTGTTTGTCCTAAATTTACTTAAAATTAAATTTTATTTGTGTCAATGTGTATTTTCAGAAAATGATTATATTGTACCTGTTATTTAAAACGTGCAATTTTTTAGTCAATATTTACTACCTGTATGACCTAATTTGTGCATAACTGTGTAACTGTTGTAAACATTTATATTTGATTACACTATCCGCAGTGCATTAGGTTTACAGCAAAGATATCCCCCTCCCGTTTCTTGAGAATTTTCTTATTCAAAAACACGTGGGCCCGTAGCAGCATTTAATAGTAGAGGGAGCAAATTGAAAAATACACATGGACAGCTGTATATATAGTACAAAGATAGTTAGGAACTATCGGTATAAAATAAAATGGAATTCTGAACAAATACACCACTTTTAGCAAAATTAAATCAAATGGTTTTTCATATGATATTTAATTGGAGATGTTTATCTAGTCAGTCACCAATTCTCGGTGAAGGTATTAAATGAAATACATGTCTTGGAAACTTTAGGAAATTGTATCCAAATGGTGGAGCCATAGGTCTTGCCTCCTTTAAAGGAATACGGTCCTGTGACAGTTTTTTTAAACTTTCAATTTAACTTTTTAAAAAAAAACATCCTCTAGTTGCAATCTGGCTAGGCTAAGCATTAATTGACATACGCCAGTTTTATTCAAGTCTATCCATGTTTATACGCTATTTCTGACCATAACATTCACTGCGTCATGATAGCTGGTCCCCGAATGTGAGAAATCAGACCGGGGTTCCAAACCTGACATGGTCTGACCAGTCTAGACTTGAAAAAAGCTATGTAGTGACTCTCCTTTCTTTGACTGATACGCCAACGTTATTGTAAGTACAGTACACAAACAGGACGAAAGTTTAACACTGAACTAACGTTACGAAAGGGAGTCTGAAGCTCGGTTGCCGATATATGCCAATATGGATAGCTTGTGCCTGGACTGAAGCTGCCATGAGATAGGTTATTGTTGTCGAAAAGCTGCCGAGAAAAGCAAACGAGGGATAAAAAGAGCGACTGATTCGGCAACAATTCGTTAAAGTAGTGTAAACTTTTGAAAGGCTTGTACTGTAATTGACCCAAGTCTTAAGCGGAGACTCCCCTGATGAGTGGTCAATATCGACGTGGACTTGTGAGTCAAAAGCTGTGGTGTTCCAGTCCAAGTCGTGCTGTTAGACTGTTAGGCATGTTCTTGATCAAGACATTTAATTGTAACTGCTCCAGTCCATCCGGCTGTCACTATAATGGAAATGAATGAATAACGGCAAATAAACTTAGGGATATCCTAACGATGAACCTAATGACCATGCAATGAGGGAGGGGGATTGTACTCCCACCCAGTTACTGTACTTAACGTCATAATGTAAGCAACCATGAGTCTGATGGGTCTATAGGTTCAAAATGGATATAAAGTAAAGATATGTTGAAAGTTTAACACCAAGCTAACGTAAAGGAGTGGGGGCTTGACTGCCAAGTGGCAACTGAAAAAATGCCTAGAAATAGATAACAGCTGCCGAAAAAATATAGCCAACAAGGGAGCCGGGAAGAGCATTCCATTCGGCATTAATTAGTTAGCTTGATGTTTAACTTTCGACAGGTCTCTTGGCAATGTTCAATCTAGGATTTTTCAGAGGGAGGATTTAAAAACAATAAACAAATAAAAAATATGTCAAAAACACTGTAACACTACAGCGTTTTGCATTCATTTTATGTTCATTGTTTTTATATGGCCCACTAAGACCTAAAATGGGGTATTTGGGCAAAACAAGGGATCAATGGTCCCATGTGCTCTTTCTAGAATGTACCCTGTTTTGACTTGAATTTAAAAGCAAACTGAACAAGTGTTAAAAGTACATTAATCATGGGACAGACTTTTTTTTCTTCAAAATAATGCTGTAATCATTGGATTTTAGACTTTTTTTGATAGCCTTTAAGGTCCCTCTAATCACTGATCAATCCTCTCGTTATCTCGTTATTATATCGTGCGATTTTTTGGAAATCCTATGTCAATGAAATAACTACAGAACTGGAGCACGTGTACATGCCTTTACCAAGAGAATAGATAAAATCCACACAATTAAGTCGTGTAATACCTTTATTGAGTACAGACGTGTCGAAAGTTTAACAAAGAGCTAACCTGGCAAAAAAAAAATCGAAACTCGTTCAGTTGCCGAGATACATGAACTCTTACATGCCTTTACCAAGAGAATAAATAAAATCCACACAATATGCCATTACACCTTTATTCAGTACAGACCTGTCGAAAGTTTAACAAAGAGCTAACGAAAAAATCGAAACTCGTTTAGTTGCCGAGATACGGATAGCTTGTGGTGAAAAGGCAATCAAAAAAGATAGAATATCTGTTGAGAAATTGCTAACTGAGCTCTCAATTCAGCCACTAATCGTTAGTCCGACTTATCAGCCCACTAAACCCCATTTTAATTTTTTTACTATTTGGAGGTCTGTGACCTCCAAAAAGTAAAAAAAAAAAATAATAATAAATTGGGGGTTTAGTGGGCTGATTAGTCGGACTAGTAATTCGTTAGCTTGGCGTTGGTCTGTACTATATGTCCTATATTTATATATTGTGGAAGCATGTAGCTCTGTTAGTAGAGCGTCGGACTCCAGATCCAAGGGTCGTGGGTTCGAATCTCGTCAGGGGCATGTTGTGACCTTAAGCAAGTTACTTCATTTCACATTGCTGCTGACTTATCCGGTCAGGATAATGGACCGGTGAGGCTGCAACCTCTGCAATTGTCATCTCGGTGAGCTAGTACCAGGGGCGGATCCAGAGTCTTGGTGAATGGGGGGGGGGGGCACAAGTACGCGCCAAAGGCGCGACCTTCTAGGGGGGGTATGGGGGCATGCTCCCCCAGAAAAATTTCGCTTTTTTCAGTACAAATAGTGCAATTTCCTACATCTTGAACACTGTCGAGCGTCTTTTCACCTCGCATTCAAAGTAGATCTAAACCAGTCTAACTTTTTCAAAAATTGTAATATTGACGCAGGTAGCTATATATGTCGGTGAGTTCCAGGGGCGGATCCAGAATTTTTTTTAAAGGGGGGGGGGTTGAGGATTATCCAGTTTTTTTTTAAAGGGGGGGGGGTTGAGAATTATCCAGGTTTGTTTTTGAAAGGGAGGGTAAGCATTTTATCGATGCTAGGTGCGAGTGCCGAAGGCGCAAGCTTCAGAAACTAGGGCTCTAGGGCAGAGCCCCGATGGGGCCAAGAAAATAATTTTTAATCAGTCAATATCTCTCTCTCTCTCTCTTTTTTTTTTAAATTTTTCAAAGGGGGGGTTGCAACCCCCGCAACCCCCCCCCTAAATCCGCCACTGAGTTCATAATATCTTTCGATATATGTCTATCAACTGTACTGTCGAAATCTGCCGCCGTCGGTAACTTGTATTGTCGGTCTTTTAATCTGCCGAGGTGTAGTTGTGCACCGCAGATCCAGACGGACTCTTTTTGCATTATATTAAAGGAGTTCGTTCGATCTTTGGAAGTTGTAGATCGATAGGTCGATCCATCGGAGGGATAACAGTGTTTTGATTTAATTTGGTCCGTGGTCTGGGTGATCCAGTTGAGTTGATAAATCAAGCTCATTAGAGGAAAGTCTTTCTGTTTGAATCCCGGTCCCAAGTTTGATTGATCATTGATTAATGGGGTTTAACTTCTAAGTCAACAATATTTCACTTATATCGAGACATCACTAGCTATAGGTGTAGGTGCAGAAATATTTACCTGTGTTTTGCGGTGATGGCATTATTCTGTGAGGGTTCTTTATCGTACCACGCCTACCGTGACAAGGGGCCTCGGTTTTTAATGTTTGTCCGAAAGACCCGCATTCATTTCTTTAATGCCGAGCGAATTCTTGGGTCAGACCTGACCAGAGACCAAACCCTCGACCTCCTTGACTTACAGAGCAAGCACTCTACCAACTGACCTGCCTCTACATATACCGAAGGGGTAGGTCTCCTACTAACATAACCCCTTTTCCACACTTGTTTAAAATGAACTGTATGACATCCATCTGAACTTTCAAGTTAATTTCATTATATTACATTTTGTATTAGTTTTAAAATGACTAGTAAAGTCAGTTTCATCATTGTAATAATGCGCATTAATGGTGCAACACACAAGAATCTTGTCACTAGAAAAAAAAAAAAAAAAAAAAAAAAAAAAAAAAAAAAAAAAACACTGATTATTTCAGACTGATTTGTTCCGTAAAGCCAATAATCGGATGAATAGAATAAAAAGTCAAATAAGACAGATTTTCCCCATTAAAACCAATTAAAAATAAAAATGTACAAAAATTTGTACTTTTATATAGAAATATAGAACATCGCGCTATAAAAATATACAAAAATATAATCTTGTGTGCTAAAAGTTAGTTCTCCTCTCTCTCTCTCCTCTCTCTCTCTCTCTTGGTCATGTCCCTTGGTTTAAAAAGGTAAATTACATGAATTCACGTATGATTAATGGTATCACTCTTAATTAGTATTACTAATTAACGTTATCTACTTATAAATACTACCTGGTTTCTTTCACGCCTCAGCGATCAGGTAAATAACATTATCACCTAAGACTACCTGGATTCTTTCATGCTTCAGCGAACTGGTAAATTACATCATCACCTGATTGCAATTTCCTACCCGTGTACACGAATTAATTAATCAGTACCACTCATTAACTGGTCATTACGCTAGTTGATTGACAATCAGCTGTGAGAGAGAGAGGGGGAAAGTCGAGGCAACTGGGGGGGGGGGGGCACGGGCCCCCTGTGCCCCCCCGCTGGATCCGCCACTGAGTACCTAAAACGTCGCCCTGAGTGCGCACTAGTACAAGGCAGACATACGCACAATACACACTGCCAGTCATGGTCACATCGGTGTAGGCTAGTGTGAACAGGCTGACAATTATTAAAATGCGCCAGAGAGGCCTTGGGCCTATTAAAAGGTATCTATAGATAAGATATAAGTGTCACGAATGTGCGGCAGACGGTCGCTCCGTATGTGGGAGGTCAGGTCGCGGGGTTGGACCACGGCTTGAAAATAGGAAGTGACTCAGTGTTATTTCGCCGTACACTTGGCTTTTAGAAATGAGAGTCACTAGGTCCTTCGGAAGGGTACCTCCTTAAAACCAGAGATATATTGAAAAATGATGCCCCTTTTCACAGCAGGGCCCAGTGAAGTTCCGAAGAGATTTCAAATTCTAGAATTGTGAAATGATTCTAGAATTCCAATGTCATCCATCGTCTGCATCAAATTTTATTGGAATTTCAAAGAAATTCTTGCAATTTTCAGTCTAGATTAAGAATAAGGGAATTTAGGTTTCATCCCGTGATGCCAAATCAAGTTTACTGAAATCCCAAAGATTTTTAAAAAAAAAATCTGGAATTCCAGGGTCATACATACCAAATTTTACTGAAATTTATTATTTTTTTTTTTATTTATTTATTTATTTACCTATTTTCCCCTTTACTGTTACTTCTGGTTCAGTGGTAAATGGTGATCCGAACACTGGAGGGAAACACACAGAAAATAAGACAAGGTGCTCCGCTCTCCAATCCAAGGGAGATAATTTCAGTAAAAAAAATAATCCCAAAACAGAAAACTCTGTAGACTATTTTGAGACTAAAAAAGTGTGGTGATGAAAGCTATAATCGTCTTTGCATAAAATTGCGTAGGTAAGAAGCTGGAATTCCAGAAAAAGTTACTGTATTGCTAAAAATGTCCATGAAATAACCCAAAACCGGCAATTTTTAGGAAATCTTTTCTCTGAAGCTGGATAGTGAAAACTATAAAATTACACGTTGATATGGTTCCTTACACACAGTAGCAACAGCAGAGAGTATCGACTGTTAACCTTATGCAGTTATGTGACTGGGCTAGGGTGGTCTGTGGCTGCACAGGCATAACAAATCTGTGAGCTAAAAAAGTTGCCCTTAGACTTAGTGTGCTATAGTACAACACTGTACAAGGCAGTCCATAAAACATACTCACACATAAACAGACTTGTTCTTAGATTATTCCTTAAAGATTAATAAACTTTCTTTCATTGAACATGGCGGAAAAATTCCTGATGTGATGTTAAGCAATCCTACAATCAACCAAGCAGTTACACCTTTGACGTGGCAACTTGTGTAAATAGAAGAGTGTAATCACTATAAACTAGTTGTGCTGGAATCAACAGGTGATTGTAAAAACTCAATCGGTATAGTGTTCACTATTGGGAAGGTACCGGGTTCAAGAAAAGTGTAATCACTATAAACTAGTTGCATATATGGTGTGCTGGAATCGACAGGTGACTGTAAAAACTCGATCGGTATAGTGTTCACTATTGGGAAGGTACCAGGTTCAAGAACAGTGTAATCAGTATAAACGAGTTGCATATATGGTCTGCTGGACTGGATAGATGGCTGTAAAAACTCAATTGGTATAGCGTCCACTATTGGGAAGGTCCCGGGTACAAGTCCCGGTCTGGCCATTGCATTTTTTCCTTTCCTGTTCGTTTGGGGCACGTCTGACTATGGGAAGTGGCAGACCAATGGGTTGGTTTCAGGGTGAAACCTGGTGGTTTAAAAAAATTGAAAATAAAGGAAGGGAGGAACATGGCGGCCTAGACTTAACAGGTGGCCAATTAACTCGATTGGTAGAGCGTCCCATAGTATTTGGAAAGTCCTGGGTTCAAGTCCCAGTGTGGCTGCTGCATTTCCCCTTTTCCTGTTACATAAGTTTTTTGATATGCAGTCCTCAATATGAACAGGAGTTTAAAGTTTTCAATTATGCATGATCATGATTTTGTTTATCAATTTTCAAATCATTTTATTTTTATTTATACTTTACAGGCATAAATCTACAGCCTTGAAGACGTAGTAAAAATTAATGTTGTGCCAAATGACCATCAGTGGATGTATATATCTGCAAATGATAATTGAAGGATACCCAGTCAATATCCCCTGCTACGTGTGACCAGTAGGTTGGTATAACTTGACAATTTTAACTGTGCCATTTAACCTTTTATGATTCAGGCTTGAATATCTTAAAAATTAGGAAATTCCCATTTACATGATTTAATGATTTTGAAATGCAGTAAAATCTTTAATAACTAAAAAACAGAGTGGTCTCAGTGGCAGGGTACTCTTAAAGTACCTGCATACAGACCTATTGGGTCAGATTTGAATTATGGAAAATCTTAGCTAAGAAAATGATTGTGAAACTGGAGCCTGGAATATAAACATAGTGATGATAATTATAAGTGGTATTTGTTTGTATTTATACTAGTTTAAGTGGTGTATATAGGAATCACCATGTCTGTCTGTCCGCCCATCTGTCTGTCTGTCCACCCGTGTAAAATCGTGTTCGGGCCATTTCTCTTAGCTGCTTTGGAGGACTGTCATAAAACTTTCCCATGAATAATCTTCATGGTCCAAAGGTGTGTCATGGCCTTGAACCAAGGTCATCAGAAACATCAAGGCTATGAGAAAATATTAAATGTTGGGAGTGGGGGATTTGACTCTCAAAAGACAGTTCTAGTGTTAATCAAATTTTTTATTTTAGATTAAGTGATATGGTATTTGTATTTTTAGGGTGGTACAAGAAGCGTTATGGTATGTACAATGTCCAGCCAAGAACACTTATGGCTACTTAGTGAGGAAAGTGTGTTACTTGATCTTGTTGAAGACATAACTGAATCAGAAGACGGAAATGAAGATGTCGATGGTGAAGTCATCCTAAAAACCTATGGCAGGGGGAAATCGTTGTCAGCCGTAGTCCTTCCCAGAATGCCTAATACATGTATCAATGTAGACATACCCCCTGTACAGACACATATAGTGCAAACACAAGAGGTAATCTATGGATATTTATTTTCTCCCCAAAATGCACAATGTCCCTTAGGAAACAAAAATTCTGGATTTTAAATTTGTCCGATATTTTGAAAATATCCGAATTCATTCTGAATTTTGCTTACACCAAGAATTAGTGTCTGAATTTTTCACAACAGTTTTATCTGTGTTCTGAACTTTGGCTGAAAATTCTGAATTTTTTATATTCATATTGAAATTGTAAAAATTCTTTTTCAGACAAAGTTCAGACAACTTTTTTCATTTGGGCAATTTCAACGATTTCTGCAAAAAAAAAAAAAAAAAAAAAAAATAATAAAAAAAAAAAAAGTAATAAAAATAATTTAGCTCTTCGAGTCTAAGGCTTTGTTGGGAGTTTTCTGTTGTGGGTAAACTTAAACGATTTATTCTTCTAAACCATGTGACCAAATTTGCTGATATTAAGCAATATAAGTAATATGTAGGAGAAAGGCTTTCAGTTTTGCATGAATGAATGGGTTATGTCTTTTGGGGTTTTAAAAAGGGGGACAATAGTGAAAATCTAAAAATTCTTGTTGTTAAGAGGTATAACTGCTACAGTAATCTAGCATGCTTAGGGTGAGAGAATGTAGTTATTAATTGCACAAATCTAAGATGAAAGGCCCAAAAAGGGGAAATATAGAGGTTCACTATAAATGAAATAGAAATTGTCTTTGCTGAGCAAACAATATATGTAGCTTACTCTAAGAAATTTTAGATACAGCATCCTTTATTTAATTTCTACGTTGGCTGTGGGGCCTTGAATAGGGAAACTGTAAAGAGGTCCCTATAAATAATATAGAAATCATACCCAACTAATGTACAATAGCCAGACTATAGAAAATATTTTAGATGTAACATACAGTCTCTAGACTTGGATTTTTAGAATGGCCATCTTAAGAAGGGTGCTTTAATAATGAAAACTGTCTATTTAATACTGCAAGGTATTCTAAATTTAACATGCTTAAGGTAAACAATAAGGACAAACCATCTCTTAATTAACTGGACTTCATTGGCAAAATGGTTTTAAGTATTGGCTTATGCTTATAGATGACAGTGTCTCTCACTGACTAGTTGTTCAATCTGAATGGGGGCAGACCCTTGTTTGTTTTTTCACGTGCTGTAGGCTGATGGTTTTCTCTAGGTACACTGGTTTCCTTCACCATATTTGCAACAGTCCATGTCTGATGATGTGTAATTCTGTTTAACAAATTGTTAATCTGGACATAATTAAGTGTGCATGCTTGGTATCTTTGAATTTGTTTTAAAATGAGGATGATTATTTTTTGCAGGTTGTGCCCGGTTCACAACCCAGTCGGGGAAGAGGAAGAGCTAGACTAATCAAAAATCGCCTGGAAAAAATCACCAATGAAAAGCTGGTAATTATATACAAACTTATCTAAACTTCTAGAAAACCATAACTTGAGATAATGTGAATTTATTTTAATATGTATATACATGTACATTTGTACTATTTTTGTAGGTATATAGTTTTTACTTTGTCCATCCCCCACCACGCCTCTTTCATCCCAATAGTTTTCAGACGTTTAAAATATTCTTTGTGTTTATCTCTTTCTTTACTATTTTTTTTCTCTTATATAATAATGATTTGCCGCCATACATGTAAATATATATTGTATTGTATATACCTATAAGTGTATGCTTTTGGTTATAATAAATGAAAATGAAAAGAAGTAATTTTATTCATGGTGCACTCATTTTCACTTATTTTGTGGACAAATATTTTCTGCCAAAATTTGTACCACATGTAAAATAATATATAGTCTCCATCTTATTGTTAGTTTTATAAATCCACAAATATTGCATCCTGCCAAAAGGTTAGAAATTACAAAATAGCGAAAAAATTTTATCTGTGAAATTAAGCACATGTACAGTTATAGTGATATTATTATTGTCTATGTTAAGGTCTGTTACTGTTGTGAATTGGCGATATCTAGTTGGTCATTATGCACATAGCTTGACGCCCCTAGTGTTGCAAGATAAACACAATTGTAAGCAAGAACATAGAAATAATTGAACAACTTTTTTTAAAGTTTTTCTGAACACCTTCATATAATAAACTGAAGGTAAAACAGAAAGAAGTTACATATTTATATTTGCCATAGGCTTATATTTTTACCACCATGTCAAATTCCATTTGTAGAATTGATTTATTGAAGTTTTTTACCTAAAAATATAAATTGTGGGTGAAATTTATATTTTTCATGATAAAACTTTAATTTTAGTTAAAAAACTCAGATGTTTTCAACTATATAGTTTTGTGAATTGTAGCAAATCTTATCTCTGTTTAAAACTGGTTTTGCAAATTAGAATTTATTGATGCCAGTAGTACGAAGTGGAATCTACAATGAAATGTATATTAAATAGTTATTTTAAAATCTTAAATATCCAATTGTAGAACTGCAGAGTTCCAAATGGCTTGAAAACATTCCAGAAAGATTCAGAGAAGACAAGTCTTCCATCCCGAGAACCAGTGGAGCCATTTACACTCCCAGCACCGCCAGATTATCTATCCTTACAAAACAACATTTATAATGATTATCAAGGAAATTTCAATTCAGAAAGGTCATCCTGTAGCAGTCTGAGTTTATTAGACTTCCCTGTGTTAGAAAGTCCCAAGAAAAAGAAAAAACAAAATAAGGGGAACTCAGAATCTGTTAGTTCCCATGGAAATGAGAAAACAAACAAGTTGTCACTTAACTCTCTCACAGACAGTATTCTTGCCTCATCTAAAAGTGATGAAGCATCAAAGAATAATGAAATGAATACAGACAGTTGTATTAGCGATGATATTCTGCCATCTGATGAACTTCTTGTACTTGATGATGACATAGACTCAGCATTAGATGAACATCTATCAAGTTTAGACGATATGAGTAATGCAGAGACAGGTGGCGCCTGTGGTGGCATGGTAACTAGTGTAAACACTGATGTTGTTCATAACGACCTTAATTCTAGTCAGAAACAGGAAATTCTCTGTGATAATACTGATGTTGTTACGGACTGGACAATAGCAGGGGAGAATGTTATCCAGTGTGATGGATTACCTCAAAAATGTGATATCTCCGTGCTGGAGGAAATTATTGCTTCCTTTGGTAAAATCATTGATTCTCAGAAAATTATATCCGGGAACTCGTCGTCAGTTAGATTCAAGTAAGTAACTTTTTATGTTTCCCCAATCGTTACCTACTGTGGTGCAAGTTTCAAATATTATGATGTTCCCATACAGAAAAATTGTTGTAAAAAATTGCACAGCACTATGAATTGATGCCAAAATCAACATTTCTTCAACATTTTAATGTAACATAGATTATCATTATTTATTCTTAGATAATTTTTTTTTCAGATTCAATATTGTCATTTTATTGTACAATTGCACTCAAACCTGTCTATAAAGGCCACCCAAGGGAACCAGTAAAAGTGGCCCTTATGGGCAGGTGGCTTTATATATATACAGGTTCAAATAATATAAATAAAGAACAATCAGGGTACAATTCTACTGGCCTTTATAAGCAGGTGGACCTTATATAGAGCTGGCCTTTGAAGCAGGTTGGACTGTATTAACTTTTGATGAGGTGGATTTGGGGATTTATTAACCTCAAAAATATGGTATTCATCAGGGCCATAATATAATGTAATATGTATTTATATAATGTCTATTGTCTACCTTATCAAAAGTCAATAATTGTTCTATTGTATGACCATCGGTTTTCATCAGTATTAAAAAAATTACCAAATCTGTGGCTTGAAATTACTGGTAATGAATTCAAACAAAGATAAAAGTATCACTTTTATCAATTTCATATCAATAACAATTGTGTTGTTTAGATTAAAATTTATTAAAACCCCCACAAACTAGTTTGAGGGGGGATATATAGGAATCACCATGTCTGTTTGTCCGTCTGTGTAAACTCGTGTCCGGGCCATATCTCATAGCTGCTTTGGATGACTGTCATAAAACTTCACATGAATAATCCTCATAGTCCAAAGATGTGTCATTTGACCTTGAACCAAGGTCATATCATAAAGGTCAAGGTTGCAGGAAAACATTCAATGTTGGGGGTGGGGGATTTGGTTTTCAAGAGACAGTTCTAGTTTCTATCCGTTTATGAAGGACATCACTTATGTTGTTTCTTTAATGTCACATCAAATGATGTAATGAGTGTTTTTGCCCTTTAGGACATTATTTGCGTACATTTTTGCACGGTGGACGTATCAATTTATTGAGGCTAGCTAAACATGTCCTCATCCAATCAGTGAAGTGCAAAATAATTGACCATATTAAAGTTAAAGTCTGTCCCAAGCCATTAGGCCCATCAGGCCGGAGCTTATCCCGGTTTCGGTGGCGTTAAGCGACTGAGAGTACAAGACTCTCCCCTGAATGGGACGCCAGTCCATCGCAGGGTTAACTCCCAACATTTTTCTGGTACTCATTTATTTTTCAGCCGAGTGAACTGGAACAACGTGAAATTAAGTGTCTTGCTCAAGGACACAACACATCGCCCGGTCCAGGGATCGAACCCATGACCTTCGAATCATGAGTCCAATGCCTTAACCACTAGACCAAGCGCTTCCACAATTGACCATATATTGGTTATTAATTTAAATATTACATTTGATTTTCTATTTTAGGCTTGGTGATTCAGACTCTTGTGAGTGGGTGATTTCCTGTTTACATGATTCAGATTGTGTTTATCCAGGTGAGGTATTTATACTGTATTTTCTTAGTTACACAGGTGTTTGGAAGGTTTCATGGACCATGTACCCTGTCATAGAATTATGTACCCTTAGCAACAGGCAAATAACCTGTTGAATCTTTTTGTCGCCCTTAAAATTGGCACTAGTTTGATCTTTTTACTTTGTTTTCCTATTCTGTTTGACTTGCAACACTTGTTGCCTTATTTGCTGCCATAACTAGAAGAGTTACTTCCCTCTTACCACTAAATGATGAGTATGTCCATGTACCCTGGCAGATATATGTACCATATACAAAGACAAGTAAACTTTGCAATTGCTACATGAGAAATGTTACAATATTTATGGAATCAACTAATCCTTACCTGTGTAAAATGTAGGGAAGTAGAAGTAATAGAGTTTTATGCCCCAGTCAAGATTCTTTCATTTATATCAAGGCAGTCAGTTTATGGACAATTTAGGAAACAGGAGTACCAGGAGAAAACCATTATCTTCGACAAGCAATCTGACAAACTTTGTCACAGTAACAGCTGTCTTCAGTGGGATTTGAACCTAGAGGACCAGAGGTGCTGTCTTTAGTGACATTAAGGTGAGATGTGCTGTGATTCGTAAGCACACAGTTTAGATATCGAAAGCAATGGGAAACTTCTGTAAGGTGAAAGACGTTTAGCATGTTGCTGTAAATTGGTGAAATTTGCCATAAATTTATTAGACACACATGCACATGTAAATGCCATAGATTATACATTTATTTGTAATTTATTTTTCACAGATTCCAGTAGAGTTCTAGAATGTTACAGAGTAGATATGTAGTATCCTACATGTCTTGGCACCAAATAACAGATCAACAGAAACCAAAGAAGATAGCTTAACACCAATTACAGCAACTCTGATCTCACAGTTTTTCAGACTTCCAGAATATATATATACATATATGAAAATTGTTGTGTTACTGCCAGATATTCGGTTGACAGCATAAGCTTGACAACAGATTCAATTACAGCAACTGTGTTATCTTACAATTTTCAGACTTCCACAAAATATATATATCTTCATGAAAACTGCTGTTTTTTTTAAACCATTCACACTGCCACATATTGTGTTCAGAACATATTGATTTTAGTGTGTATAAATTTGAGTGCAAATGGTAATTGGAGTTGAGCATAAACTCATGGATTACCCTGTGCAGTATGACTGTATACATCTTATTGTGGTTTGTGTCATATAGTCTCATGGATCACCCTTTGCAATATGATTGTATACATCTTATTGTGGTATGTGTCACATAGTCTTATGTCAGTATACATTTGTTCCAAGTTTGATCAAAATCCATTCATAGAGTGGAAAGTTAAGAAGTCGATTTTACCGACAGACAGAGGCAGATGGACATGGTTATTCATAAAACCCCCTGTATTTAAGTTTCAGGGGGTATAATATTTGAAAACGGCTTTATAGTAAAGAAAAAAGTTATTGTTATACATGTTCAACAAAAGGGTTATTGAGCTTACATTGAGAAATATAGTCTCCCATGAATTGGAATCGACACTCATCTGAATGCAGCTTTAAGAGTTTGTGAATGTGCTATATGTACATGCAAACTACATGCATGCTGATTCTAGTTCTGGGAACTTTGTCAGTTCCATTGCCAAAGGTAAAACACCATTGCTCCACTGCTATTGGTTAAACTAGCAGAGATGGGGAACTTATTTTCCTCTTGTTACACAATCCTTTTGAATACAATAAAACCTTATTAACCTTAGGTAACTTTGTTACCTTTTTTATTACCACAACATTCCCAATATACCAAAGTTCATTTCTTCTAGATATTCTTTGCAAGTAACCCTCATTGTATCACAAATCTTGAAAAAGCCAAAACACAAAAACTAAGTTGGGGAAATTTGCTATCCACTTGTTACACAACCTTTTTTGAATAGAGTAAAAGCTTGTTATAATGGCCCTTTGGTAATTTTCTCACCTCGCTTATTACCACAACATTTTGAAGTCCAAAAAATTTCTCTGCTACATTTTCTTTTGTAATTTGCCCTCAGTTTTGTCCCCCACCGCAACGCGGAGCGGGGACATAGAAATGCTGGGTGTCCGTGCGTTCGTGTTTCCATCTGTCACACTTTTTTGTAAGCGCTCTCATGCCTACAAATTTTGACGGATTTTCATTAAATTTATATCAAATGTTTATGCCACTAATACCTTGGTCAAGTTCGAAAATCAGCATTGGTCGATACTTTTTGTTGGAGTTATGGGACTTTGACCACAATAATGACTCTGTTTTATCCAAAACTTGACCTTGTAAGCGCTCTCCTGCCTACAAATTTTGACGGATTTTCATGAAATTTATACCAAATGTTTATACCACTAATACCTTGGTCAAGTTCAAAAATCAGCATTGGTCGATACTTTTTGTTGGAGTTATGGGACTTTGACCACAATAATGACTCTGTTTTATCCAAAACTTGACCTTGTAAGTGCTGTCCTGCCTACAAATTTTGACGGATTTTCATGAAATTTATACCAAATGTTTATACCACTAATACCTTGGTCAAATTCGAAAATCAGCATTGGTCAATACTTTTTGTTGGAGTTATGGGACTTTGACCACAATAATGACTCCGTTTTATCCAAAACTTGACCTTGCAAGCGCTCTCCTGCCTACAAATTTTGACGGATTTTCATTAAATTTATACCAAATGTTTATACCACTAATACCTTGGTCAAGTTCGAAAATCAGCCTTGGTCGATACTTTTTGTTGGAGTTATGGGGCTTTGACCACAATAATAACTCTGTGGTGGGGGTAAAAAAATGTTCCTCCCGACCTCCCCACACATTTAATTCTGGAACAGCCCTGAATGTTTGAAAATATTGCAATTTCATATACAGTATACTAGTATACTGCTTGACCGGCAGGGGACCCAGGAATTCTATTCTTGTATTAACAAGCTTCAGGGGCCAGTTTTTCGAAGCTCGATTAGTTTAATCAATTGATTACTTGAAATTTTATTTTTGCATATTTTCTGACATGTTGTGAAACTGAAGTTAAAAATTTGAAAAAATGGATATAATTTCATCAAATTAGAGCACATTGTTATCAAAAAATTCATTTATTAATTATATTTTGATTTTTCTTAATGTTTTAAATTTCTGTTAATCACTGATTAAACTAATCAAGCTTCCGAACAACTGGGTCCTGTATGTCACCAAAATTTAACTATGAAAAGCATGTCAATGAATCGAGATTTTACTGTATACATATTTAATTTTTTCATGGGTCAAAATCATCTTGATGTTACTACATAAATTTTAATCATGTTAATACTAAACTTGACTTTTGTTTTGTGTATCATGACCAGCCCATGTGCCAAAAATATTTATTATACCTTTTGTAAATTTCTCCAGATTTGATTGGTTAATAAGCGTTTTGGTTAATTTAATGTCACGCTTAGATTTCAGAAAATCTGACATCATAGGGCAACATAACGTAAGCGGTTGCATTATGAAAAATGTCACATGCGCATGAAAACTGCATATGCGGTTTGAACGCAATCGTCTTTTAAATCAGTAAAACCCTTTTCTTAAGTAATGTTAAGTATGATTAATGTACAAGCATCTTACAAGTTGCTTACAGACAACAGCTGACTGTCATGATTCTCAATCCAATATAATTTGGTTCCACAGTATTACAAACACCAACAATCGGTATAATAAAATAAATATTACATTTCAGATAGGGTGACAGTCCATATTGTCACCCTATCAGAAATGTAATATTTACCGGTATATATTGTGACATCAAGTTTTAAACATACAGTTAGAACTTAGAATGATATGAATAATTCTATAATACTTACACCCTCTCTATGTACAGTACAGGCCTGTTGAAAAGTTTATTTTAAACTAACTACTTAGTGCTGAATTATCACAGCTTCTCTTTAGCTATAGGTTTACAAATTTTTGGATGCTGCTATTCATCTCTTGGCAGCATTTAGGCCACTATCTCTCCATACCAGCAGTCATGATTTTGCCTTTTTTCGTTAGCTCAGTGTTAAACTTTTTACAGATATATAACTGTATATTGGAAATTTTGTTTCAATAATGTTTTGTAACTCTAACCTATTTTATGGTATGAAATACCGTAGTTAAATCCCAACTCCGAATACTGAATTTATATTTTAGCTTTACTTCAAGTGTACCAAATTATTGTATTTCCACAAATTCAGTGCACATAGAAAATGCTAGAATAAAGTCGTATTTTCCATCAAACTCACAAAATAATTGTCAAAACTTAATACAAAACATACTGACCTAATAGGGAAAAATATTTTCAATTCATCAAAAAGTGAATTTAATGCTGTACATAGAGAAATTTTTTAACTTTTTAACAAAACAACAAATATAACTATGTCATAATTGGAATAGTCATGATGATCACACCTGGGAAAACCCAAACAGCAATAATCTACCTAACCCTAAATACCCTCATGCAACTTTGAATGGGGCCTAATTGGTATATAAACTTGATAATATTTCCAAAATTTTTACAAAACTTCTCTATGTACAGAAGAACTGAACAATGATGTTTTTATTTTAATATATAATCGATAGTTTAATGGAAACATTTCTAATTTAAAGAAACAAATAATAAAAACCATGTGCACTCAATTTATGGAAATACAGTAGGCATTATAATTACATGAATTAGAAAGCATCCCACAGAATCAATATGACTCAGGTGGTTAGTGTTGGTGTAAACACTGTCTGGTGAACTATATATTTCATAAAAATACTACATAAATGAAAGTCAAGGTTGAAAATTAAATGTCATAATTAAGAACAAGGTTTTTGATCATTTATTTTCTAGGAACTCTGTTTTCCTCTTCACAACAAAACATTTTTTGCTCAAACAACCAAATAAGAGAGATCTTTTGATAGCATGATTTTATAAAGCATATAAAATGCATGACTACAGCACAGACCTGTTAAAAGTTTAATGACTCAAAGAAGCTGAGTCTCGGCTGCTGGGTTGCCCAGAAATGGATAGCCAGTGACTGAAAAGCTGCCAAGAGATAGATAGCAGCTGCCAGAAAGCTGTCAGGACAAAGCTAGTGAGGGGCTGAGATGAGCTGCCAATTTGGCACAAATTTGTTAGATTAGTGTTAAACTTCTGACATGTCTGTACTGTTATTATGGTAATTGTATGATGTTTAGTTTAAAAATTTGACTGAGTGTTTGGGCTGCAGACTGGCGACTTAGACGTCCTGGGTTATACGTTCAGTGTAGTTGTGTGTCAAGATATTAAAATTACCATTGTTTCAGTCCACAATGTTTAAAAATGAATTTATTAATTAACAACATGCGTTATTGATACAACATATAAAATTCTAGCTCTTCAATAAATTCACAAAACAGGGTCAATATGAGATAAACCATGCAAATATTAGCCTGCCTCTTTGGGCCAAGTCATATAATTGGGCTAATATGAAAATACCTGATTAATGATATGATGGGGTTAGTTAACCTGGATCCTCTCTCACAAAACTTCTCAAGCACTTCGAGATAGAATTCAGTTTCGAGATTTTATTCAGGTTGAGTGAGTGAATTATTGTTTAAAACCGCATCAGCGTTAACATTATTGCAGCTATACAGGACTATTTTTCCCAGTTTAAGAAGTTTTGTGTAAGCTGGTCCTGGTTTCCCATTAATGGTACTAGTATATTCTAAGTTGTTTTATGTTATGGAAACTTGTATTAGCACTGAACTGAAGAATCTACCATTATAGGTTTGTAAAGGGCTTCATTACAGATCTAGAAGGATTTTGTTAAACACTGCCATCCATTTGTATTTGCCATAGGTTTATATTAAAGTCATCATGTCAAATTTCATTAATAGAATTGTAATATTAAAGTTTTTTAGCAGTATTTTAAAGTGAAATCTTAACTTAATGACCTAATGTATGCAATAAAGTTATTTTTTCTTGGAATTTTTTGAAATTTTGGGGGGAAATACATGTATAAAAATATGTGGAAAAATCATTTTCTAGATAAAAACACTATTTAAACAGAAAAACACCCAGCTTTAGCAGAATGATGTTTCCAACACTGATTTTCTGAAAAAATTCAGTCTATAATGATATGACCAGTTTTAAACATGTACAGTAAAACCTCCTTAACCAGACAACTCTCTATTCTGGACAAAATATTCGGTCCCAAATTTATCCTTCTTTATTTCAACTAACAAAACCCTCTCTAAACCAGACACTCTCTATTCCTGACATCAGACAAATTTTTCAGTCCTAAGTTCCTTATGCCCTTAAAATTTAATCTCTCTAATCCGGACAACATTTTGATTTATTTATTTATTTTATTTTATTTTTTTTTCAATTACTTTGTTTTTCCTTTTGAATTTATGCATTTGAAATCTTAATTATATATGTGTAAACTATTAAGTTAAATTTGTGTTTTGTGTCACAAATTGTGTATTTAACTGTGTATTTCATTTTGTTTTTTTTTTTCATTAAATGAATTTATAGCATTGATAAATTGTCTTTTTTTAATTTTGTATCAAGTATGCATTTATCAGTATAGACAAATAAAATTATTTATTTTTTTGTAAACTGTTTGTTAGACATCTACCTTTTGTCTATATGTGATTATTTCAAATAATTGGTGGTCAAGTGGTCAAAAGCACTAACTTAGGGATCACATTTCCTTCTTATTGTCAAAGATCGAATCCTGCTCAGAGCAGATTCTAGTGTGAAAATGTTTGTCAGTTAACTTGCTAAGTGGTTTTCTCCTGACACTCCGGTTTCTCCCGCTATTCCTTAAATGACCACCTCTAAAAAAGTGAGAAAAAAACCTTTACTAGGATGTAAACATCCATTGCTTCAAGTCTATGTAATTTATATACAATTTCAGTGAGTTTTCAGTGACCACCCATCACAAAAGTGTAAATTCCAAAGATGGCCTCTTTCACTTGGAGACCGAACTTATCTGCATTAGCTATGGCAAGGTTTTTTCTGCTAACCTTGCGTACCACAATGTAACAATATAAGAAAAGTCCTTAAAGAAGATAGTTTGTCTTGGTTTGTTGTTAGTGAAACTTGATCAGACTATTTGTCTTGACAGTATTTTGCCTGGGATTGTTTGGTGGTGCTGTGGTGGGTGTAGACGGGAAGTGCTTTACCCTTCCATACTACCCGTCTTAGTTTTCTTGTTGGAAGTTCAGGTACAGTACAGACCTGTCCAAAGTTTAATACTAAACAAATTGATGCCGAATCGACAACTCATTTTGATCGGTGCTTAGGTAGTTAAAGATATATCTCGATAGCTAATCGTCAGTTGCAATCTATCATTCAATAGATTTTCTGTTAACTACCATACCTAGGTCACTCGCATCCGAGCTTCAGCTCAATTTCGATACCTTGGTGATAACCTTCCGACAGACCTGTACTGTATTTAACCAAATTTTCTACTTTTCAAAGTTTTTTCTTTGCTTTTGGATTGTGATTTGGACACTGATCACTATGCTCGTTTTTGACTGTTCAAGATGGCTGCTACAGGTTAATACAGCCTCGGAAAAATTAAAACTTTGCTCTCGTGAACTAGAATTTTATAAGTATTTGAAAGAATTGAGTTTAAACTTGGTACACAGATTTTTCTCGTCAATAGTGTTTTGTTTCAGAATACTGGATAAAATCAAAAACAAACATACTAATCCAATCCAGTCCGAATCACAATCCAGAAGCAAAGTAAAAACTTTAGAACTGACAAGTTAGGTTAGACAAGGTTGCTCGTCAAGAAACTAAAAAATAGGTTTCTGTGCATTTAAAAGAAAACAACTGATTGGTTTGAAACTTGGTCAAATATTACCTAGCTTTAGATTAGATCGTTGGTAGAATGTTTGCTTCGTATGTGGGTGGTTGACCTAGTCTGGTTCAAACCCCAACAGGGGTCAGACCATGAATTGAAAATACAATGTAAGTAACGATGTCCCATGTCATAGAAGGCGTTAAACGTAAAAAACCCTCCCTGAATATTGCCCTGAGCGCACTGCAAAAGCCAAAGTTCTACCACTTCATCTAAGCGGGCGATGTCTCGATATAAAGAAAATATTATTGACTGGTAGATTACGCCCCATTCATTCAACCAATCAATCTATAAATCGACTTCATGACCATAATAATGGACGACACTATACATTTTATAATAATAGTAATTTAATAAAATTAAATCAGTTAAAATTTACAAAATAAAATTAAAAAATTTTTACAATCATGTCGATGTAGTGATATAATATGCAAAACTTAATATGGTAAAATAATACTGTCAGTGGTATAATATACATGTACATGCATAAACATTTTAAAATAATACTTTTATTCAGTGTAAAATAAAATGATGCATTTTAATATATGTGGTGATACACAAAAATGGTTTAGTCTCACTTAGCATACATTTTAAAAAACCATAGTCTCACTTAGCATACATCTAAAAATCACCAAATTTTACCTGAGACATGTACACCTGGCTATAGTCCATTTCCTAAATATGCATAATTATCATCATAGTAAACTTTTAGTCTCTTTTTTTTAAAAGCAACAAAAAATAACAAAAAATATAAAAAATTAACAATAATAAGTTAATAAATAAATAAATAAATTTCAAAGAAATTCATTCATTCATTCATTCATTCATTCATTCATTCATTCAAAGGTAATTTAAATAAAAAAACAGGAAAAAAATTAATGAAGTTTTAAAAATTTAATAAATCAATAAATCGATCACATATTCAGTGAGGAAAAAACATGTGTTTCATGTGGTGGTGTGATTCAAACTTGGATATCTTACTTGATATAACTTCAATAGACTTGAAATTTCACTTGTTTCATAAGCAGATAAGAAGCTGAATATATTTTTTCATATTTTAAATATTTAAAAAAAATATTCTCAGCTTTTTCAATAAAGAAATTTATTCATTCATTCATTCATAAAGAAAACCCAGTAAATAAATAAATAAATAAATAAATAAATAAATAAATAAATAAATAAATAAATAAATAAGAAATATAAATAATTTAATCAGTTAATTAATAAAAACTAGTAAATAAAATAAATAAAAACTTGTAAATAAATAAATAAACATATTAATAAAAACCAGTAAAGAAATAAAAATCGGAAGATAAATAAAGAAAATGAAAATAAATAAATAAATAAATAAATAAATAAATAAAATAAATTAATAGATTTGTTTTATGAACGGGAATATGATCAAGTTTTAGAAAAACAAAATTTTAATAAACTACACCAGGATTTCAAGCAGTCTCTAAGAGAAATGTAATGACAATAACGATATTCACTTTTGTTTTTATTTTGAAATTAACTTTTAGTTTTGTTTATCTGCCATTAAAAATTCCCTTATGTAGTAAGATTTATGCACTTTGTGAAAAATTATTAATATTGTCTGTTTAAAGTATTCCATACTTTTTATTTATTGGTAAATGAATTTAGGTCTTTTTAATTAATAACCTGCTAATTATAGTGAAAATTCTGTCTTTTTCACAATTTGAAAATGTGAATGTTAAAAAAATAATTTTGATTATATTATTATTATAAAATTTTTATAAAGATATTGGCTTTTCAGTATTCAGATTAAAATAGAATTGAACACATTTAATTCTTGTTAAATTGGTTGGATGGTGCTTGGATGATTTGCATTAATGTCATTTTATCTGGAAACAGACTTTAATTTACCTGTAATTAATTTCTATTGTTCTCTCTATGGTCCATTACCATGGTCCAGTCTCACTTAGCATACATAAAAATCTTACATTTTTACCTTGAAAATCCAAATGTATGCTAAGTGAGACTACAGGACAAAAATAGATGAAAAGTAAAAGCAGTCTCTTAAGAGAAAAATGTCCCCGCGAGGGCATAAAGCTTGACCTTGTGACCTTGACCTTTGACATACAACCTCTGATTTTGGTATAAATTTGTTCCAAAATTCATCAGAATCAATCGCATAGATGCAAGGTATGGAGTCGACACTATAAAGGGACTGGTGGACAGGGTAATTCCTTTATATAAATTATAAATAGTATGAAAAAACAAGAACTTGCGCTAGAACTAGGTTTCCACAGATTGAAAATTATTAGGAGCGAGGTTTTCCGAAATTTTTTAATATAAAATATCTTACTTTATGAAAGCATTGTAACAACCCACTTTGAAAATTTTTTTCAAATCGCGTTAAATTCGGGACAAGCTCAACGCACTTTGAAAAAAATGTTCAAAGTGCGTTAAAAAATTGTTCAGCTCAACGCACTTTGAAAAAAAATATTTTTTTATTTCAAACAGCGTTAAAAAACACCTGTGACAACCCACTTTGAAAACATTACGCACTTTGAAAAAATTTCCTCTCAACCATAAAACATCTTTGATTTCAACAATTTTCTTGGAGCTCTTCTTTACGGGAGACCCGATAATAACCAACAGGAATAAACGTGCACCAGGCAGTTTGATAGACAGTACGTTCAAAATGGCAAAGCACAGAGAGAGAGAGATTTTATTAACAACGAATTGCCAACTTGTCGACCTTTGTCAATTTGGTGTGTGTGGGTGTGTGTGTGTGTGTGTGTGTGTGTGTGTACCAGCATATTCTAGTAATATAAACAGGTCTGGAATACAACTATATAACGACATGAGAACCCTTGATAGTTAATCAGTCAGGACGCCGGAACAATGGCAATTATAGCCGATATAACTGCAATTGATGTAGCAGGCAAAATTAATAATGCGCTTTACTACATGAAAAGTAGGAGGTTTGGCACGTGTGGAACCCCTATATGTAGTAACTACCACAAATGTAGTAACTTTTACAAATCTGAAATGTAATGAAAAAGTGTCACATAGTTTGGTCACAAATGTAGTAAATGTTTTTCACAAATGAAGTAAAATTTTACCACAAATGCAACAACTAAAAAAATGATAAAGTGTAATTTTTCACAATTGGTAATATCTCGGCTATTCATGGTTCATGTATATGTGAACAGCCATTTTCAGCTGTGACAAGGCTACTACAAGGGAGTTCCGAGATGAATTTCACGTCCCCAGGATATTTATTAGTCGCCGCTTCGAAGATATAATTTTTTGATTTGTTATTGGTCACCCCCGCCCCATCTTCGATGGGTTGAATTTTATTTATTTGTTATGGCATGTTTAATAATGTACTTTCTGTCACGGTAGATAATTTCCGTGTGTGAGAGATCACTGGTTCAAACCCCGGCAGGATCTGACCAAGACTTCTTGAAAATGATATTGTGAAATGAAAGTCATTGGGGTAATTTGGATAAGACCTTACAACCGATGCCCCATGTCGACGCAGATGTTACACGATAAAGTGCACTCCTTAACCTTAACTTTCAAATTCCAAACAGGAAACATCTATCATCTATATATGTTTAAATTCTTTTGCTAATAAAATTTATGAAATGTAATGTGTAATATAATGCATTACTTTCCAAAATGCAAGTAATTGTAATTGTAATATAATGCTAGTTTTGTCAAAGTAATTGTAATGTAATGCATTACATGTACATTGCAATGTAATTCGCCCCATGTCTGACATATAGGGTCTCACAGCCCGCCATAAACCGGTTAACCACACCACCCCTTTATATCGAATGTAGGTCCAAGTCGTACCATGATGGCAACGGGCCTTAAATTTTTATTGTATTGTCTGTTGTTGTTGGTTGATTTTTTCGGGAGGGGGGGGGGGGCTTTTGGTTACTGGCATTTGTCCAGTTTCACAATTTTTAGACATCTTTAACACCAATTAAATATTTGTGTTTCCTCTCTTGAACATACAAGTCCTACCATAATGAATGCGTGGCGGGTGTCGCATTAGAGCAGGAGACACTACTCCCGGAGCACCTGATCTCACTTCCATGTCTGTCTGGAGATCCGTGCTTCTTTTCTTACACATATTTGCAAGTTATTTGGTTTCGCGAGAAAGGAATACACATTAGTATTGTTTGTGTGGATTTATGTGTTCAATGGCCAAACATATATATATATATATTCCATCTTCAAATTTGAACTAAATCGGACAACACATAAGACTAAAACGGCCGATTATGCGTTTATAGTAACGGCGGGTATCTTGGATATGACGCGGGAACGCCAACAAAACTTTAATCTTTACAAACCATGGGCCTTTCACACCAAATTTGGTTAAAATTGGCCCAGTGGTTTCATTGTAAATATACATGGTTTACGGCCAGGATATATATGGTATAGGTGCTACATATCGCAAAGATAGGTGTTTTCACAAAATGTCCCCCCCCCCCTTGTTACCCCCTCCTCCTCACCCCGACACCCTAGGCTGCTAACCACATTTTGAAACTGGTTTTCACATTCTGCGACATACAAACGCTAACCCTGCTATTAGTTATGTTGGTTAAAACTTGTGTTGGCTGTTGTAGATCATTCAATCACAAATGAAAATATGCGTTGAACGAAGTGAAATAAATTTAAATGTACCTCATTAACGCAGTTTGATTTCTTTTTCAATTCGCGTTGTTGAACTTGTCCCGCATTCAACACAGTTTGAAAAAAAAAATCAAAGTGCGTATTTTTTTCAAAGTGGGTCGAATTTTATATGTACCTCATTAACGCACTTTGAAGTATTTTTCAAAGTGCGTTGAGCTGAACCATTTTTTAACGCACCTTGAAAAAAATTTTCAAAGTGCGTTGAGCTTGTCCAGAAGTTGACGCGATTTGAAAATTTTTTTCAAAGTGCGTAATTTTTTCAAAGTGGGTTGCTACAAAGCATTTCTTAGAAATCAGTAGCCAATGGCGATTTTGATTATCAGGAATTGGAACATATAGCCGGAGTTAGTAACTCAAACCTATTTGGATGATATTTACATTTCACCCAACCTTATCCTCTTGCGTTAATGAATGAATTTAACGTCTATTAAGTTAAATCTGGCAAAGTTTGACAATATTTTATGACATTAAAGATAAAACGAATCAGCAGAATTATAATCTAGATATAAAATAAACTAAAGAGATATTTAAAATGACACCTTAGATTCATGAATATCTTGCAAACTAACCAAATCATTCAGATTTCCTATTTTTTTGAGTCTTTAGGAAAATCCCAGTTAAGGGATGGTTTTAATACTGAGAACAGAATCAAATATAAACAATTGTATTCAAAGGAAGGGGATTGATACAAACAAACTCACTCACCAAACAGTTCGCATAAACTTTTTCCCTTGCATTTAAATTCAAACGGCATATGCACTTGTCTTGGATAGACATCGATTTTCACCCCCGCCCCCTAACCACACACACATACACACGGTACCTAATGTTGCACATCGTTACGTTATGAAGTAAAATGTCTTTAACTTCGTCTTTAACGTTAAGAGGAGATTAAAAACACACGTGCGGACGCACGCGATAAAATGCCTTTTATTATTATGTTATGACCTGAATCTCTCCCTCTTTCTCTCTCTCTCTCTTTAGTTACCAAATGAAAGTATGAACAGAAATATAACGGATAGAAGAATGATAACTATGTTCATAATGACAAATAGAAAACGGTCTATGATATCGGAAATTTCAGTCCAAGTGTACACGTGCTGGATTTTATGATTGGTATCACACTCTTCATGCATGTCCTCCACGTGTTTTATGTTATAAAAATCTCGTTCATAGTATTTATATTTTTTAAGATTTGCTCTTTTTTGTATACTTTTCTTCCACATATCATGTTCTCTTTGCCTTGACCTTTCTATCCACATGTCGTCTGCTGCCTTTGACTTTGTCCTTGACCTTTCTATCCATACGTCGTCTGCTGATTTTGGCCTTGACCTTTCTTTCCACATTTTGTTTGCTGATCTTGGTTTTGGAATATACCCATTATTTTCATTAATGACATCATCTTCCCCCTCTTTGGTTTGATAAAAACAAAATTTGGCAAAACAACTCGCGAGTAGCTGCAGATATCTTGGAACTTTCTTTTTGGGGTCCTGATTGTGTATTCGGATAATACACACCACCAATAAAACAATAACAGCATTTAGACCAAGACAAGTCGACAGATACATAGCTAAAACAAGAAAATAACAAAACAATCAGAAGAAGCCACGTTTCATAGATAAACATCTGAAATAGACCATAGAATAAAGAAATAGCAAGCAAACTCAAGTGAATTCTTTTTAGTGATTTGCACTTATGTTCAAAGGGCAATAACACACTGAAAAATAAGCAACCAATTGCAAACTCGGGTTATTGACATGCACATGTCCTATCAATATTGTTGCTCCTTCAGTGATTTGCACTTATGTTCAAAGGGCAATAACAGCCAGAAAAATAAGCAACCCAACTCGGGTTATTGACATGCACATGTCCTATCAATGTTGATGCTTTGTACCAAGTTTCATGAAATAGTGACTCATAGTTTTGAAGAATTACTCCGAACAACAATTGTCTGGATGGATGGAAGGACAGAAATTTTATATCCCCTCTTTCTTCATAAAGACGAGGGATAATAAGCCACGTTTGGAATCAACAAGTAGACTATAGAATAAATAAATAAAAACTAGATTTGTGATTGGGGTTGGCACAATAACAATATATAGCTACTGAAATTGTCATATGTGAAAAAGGTTTAAAAACTATCTCCTTAATAGTAGTATTGGATTTCAGCTAATCGGACGATTTATCATAGAAGCTTACATTTTGTAATTAGGGGATACAACTTGTACAAGAGACTTGGTTCTCAGTTATCGCCCCTGTCGTGCATATTTTATATTAAAAAATTAAAAATACAATCACAGTCTTATTAAGTAATTAAGATGAAGTTTAATTTCAACAGTTTCTAATACAATCCGACGAAGTTCCATAAAATGGTAAAACGTAACTCTAGAAGACTACGGATACAAACATATAGGAAGAACTTACAGTCATTCTGACAGTATCACTTTTCGATCGAAAACTGCTTAGACACTCTATGAATAGATGATTTTGAACATAAACGATTTCGACTTTTAACGTTTCAACATAAAATATTTAATTTGTGTATTTATTTCGTTCAATTTTACTATAGATTGATCTGTATAGAAAGCATGAAATTAAAATCGCAGAAGGTTTCATGTTGATAATACATGTAATAATTCCCTGACGAGTCACGACGATTTTTTTATTCATAAACCATATGAAGTACGAACCCGATATGAGGATTTTTTTTCGATACACAAACCATCTGAAGTACGAACCCGGTGTGACGATTTTTTCGATACATAAACCATCTTAAGTACGAACCCGAATTGAGGATTTTTTCGATACATAAACCATCTGAAGTACGAACCCGGATTGAGGATTTTTTTCGATACATAAACCATCTGAAGTACGAACCCGGTGTGAGGATTTTTTCGATACATAAACCATCTGAAGTACGAACCTGGTCTGATTGGGAAACTTTATTAACTACACGCGGAAAATCAGTTGCTTTCTCCGGAAATTTGAAATTTCATATACTACTGGTTCGCAAAGATTTACTTCCAACTTTGAACGAACGTTTAATATTTTAGTACCAAACTGGTGCGGCTAGAGATTTGAACTATCGATTTATGTTACTAAAAGATACAGGGAAAAAGTAATTCATATGGTCTACAGAATTTAGAAAATTAAGTTCTAACTTCAAATCATGTAGTATGTGTATGTATGCCACCAGATTCACCACAGCAGATTATTGTTTTAGTATAGGACCTTCCATATACCAAATAATATAAATACTTAGTATAAGAGGCCCTATACTGAAACAAATGTCTGTATATTAGCTATCCATTAGAGGCGCATTGCTGTGTAATGAAATAACTTTGCATTTGTAAAGAACCAGACGAACAAAATACAATGTATCTTTATATAAACGCATGATATAGTTGATTTCAGATTATCCATGTGACTTTTGACCCCTAATCACGTGTCCTCTCATGCTATTTTTAGTAACAACAATTACTATTTTATCTGCCTTATCCTAAAATATAATACCGTACGCCTAATACAGGTATAACAATGTAATTAATTGATTATTCAAATGTCAATTGATTATTCAAATTGCCCACCCGATTTCCCATTCAAGATCAGCAGTTTCTCAACAACAGAGACTTTGACCTTTGACCTTCTGGTTGCCATGGGAACCGTGTTATTATGAAAATAACATCCGAAATTCTTCAATACTCATTCTTGTTGATTGTCTACAAGTAGTCTGGTCTTGTCTTTAACTCTTTGATGTAACAAATGACAAATAATCAGCAAGACAGAGTGATTTTCTCTTAAAGTCTTGATAAAGTTTGACCTTTGACCCATTGTCACGTGACCTTTTATGCTATTTTAAGAAAGACTAATTTCGGCGTGAAATTTCTCCTGAAATTCAACCTTCGGTCTCTACATAAGATTATTACAATTAATGTTGATTTTAGTTAACAGGTAACTTTACGTTGATTATAACACCTGTTAAGCATGAAATTTGGTAAAAAGTACACGTGACCTTTGACCTTCTAGTTGCTATGGGCAATGTCTCATTTTCAAAATTTCATAAGTATTATTTTAAGGACTAAATATTCTTTAAGAATCAAGAGTCACTTCACCCTATTTGTACAAAGGGTTGACAGAATTGAGATATTTGTTACGGAAAACGCTAATTTTCGGCTAAAAATCGTGATTCATATTCACCTTTGACCCCAGATCACGTGACCTATTTTCTATTTTTAGAATAGGCAATCATTTTAAAATCTTGCCCGACATATATGCTCTACAATGGTACCACACACCATAGCACTGTCCCTTTCAATCATCTTGTAATTTACATTTATTAAACCGCGCCTGAAATCCCATGTAAACTTGGCATTTTATCCAGAACGGGAAAGGGTTAAAGGCGATTAGTTCTACAGTTGTGGGGGAAAGCAAATGAACAACATGTAAAACTATTTACTGAGTCACTTTCATTTTCATGGGCCTCTCACGGTCTATACAGATCCTGATATGAAAAAGTCTGTCAGTTTGCTTGTCTAAGGTCGGTGGTTTTTTCCTTGCAATTCTGTTTCCACCGCCATTTCTAAACTGACCGTCTCGATATAAGTGAAAGAATCGTGACCGAGGCTTAAATTCCACACATTCAATATGTTTTAAAATCGACACACTATTTGCTGATAAGTCTGTTCCATTTATATTGTAATTTGTATCATCATTGCTTTTGTCTTTATATATATATATATATAATATATATATATATATATATATATATATATATATATATATTATATATATATATATATATATATATTACAGTGGAAAATATTGAATTGGGCGTAAATTATCATGACTCTAATCTACTACTTTTTAACTATTGGAACTTTTCATTCTGAGATACTTACATAAATAAGAAACGTGTAAAGCAGTTGGTGGCATCAGGTCCTGAATAAACGTCAGAAGAACAGCCAAAGCCAGAAATACCGTTAGCGTATAACTTGCTTTTTCACCAGACTGCGCAGGCAAGATGAAGACTATAACTGATAGATACGTAATGATGATGGTAGGTAAAATGATGGCGGTTACATAATGTAATGGGCGTCTCTCCAGTACTATAATAAAGTCAAGTTGTGATAGAGATATATGTGTTCCATCTGTCTGTTCCTCGGTAATGTTCTTACTGCTTAAGTATGACCTCTTGTATATCCATTCACCGTTCCGTCTGAAATTATCAAAATTAAGTTACTGTATGTAATAAGGTAAAGAACAATACACATACACAACTAGAAACAAGAATAAGTTTAAGCAGTGAAGTACAACCAGGGAAGCGAGGCCTGATGTTCCGGAAGAAAAAGGGCCAATATCGTACCATTATGACAAACGTGAGGACAGTTTTCTATTGTCAACTTGCGTTTCCTTTACAGCAACATACCTGCTTTTCTTTTGGTGTGTTTGTTTCACAGGTAATACGCTATAGTAGAGCTTGTTCCAGCTACGAAAACAAAGCAAGCTGCTTACAAATAAGTTCGCAACTCGAGGATATTGCAAGAGTAGACTTATCAAGACCAACACAAAGCTGTCAACAAAGTATATCTTTGTATCCAAAATTATCCTGGATATATTGGCCTTACGTCCTATGGTTCCATATTTCTTTTTATTATCAATTTTGATTACAGACCTGTTGGGTGAAGCTATCTAAATTTAATGAAGAGGCGCTTACTCTTCCGAAGCTCTCGGTCTCATCTGACTTTGCCAGTTTTCAGAGTTTTTACTTTGGTTTTTTTTATTGTGATTTAAACATGGACCGGTGTATTTATTTTTTATTAATAAGAAATAAATTGATTATATAAATAAATACAACCTTTTAAATGTATAAAATAAGATGTTAAGTTAGTGCTTACACTAATTCCTTTATGTTGACGTGTTTTTTAAGGTGCTCCAAGATCTGTGCTTTTGTAGAATACGCCCAGCTTGTCACTTCAATAACACATGATTGTTTATCGTAGGGGAAGTATGTGATGTCAATATCACAGTGGGTGACAAATATTCGCGGGATTTCCCAAAACACCAAACCCTTGTGTGTCACTCTGTACTGTAGGTTATCATCATTGATAATATTTACGTCCGAAAGTCTGAAATATAAAATGCATGTGATTTTCAATTGTGTAAATTACATATAATACCAGTTTTAATTTGACAGCACTAGATAAAATTGTGAAACCAAAATTTTTCAAAGGGTTGAAAAATATCCAAAAGGACCAAAATATATGTAACCAAACTTAGCTTAGAGGCAATATACCTTAGTTTTTGAGGATTTTCAGATTTTTACTGGTTAGTTCTCTCTCCATATTTTGGAAGTCGGGTTCAAAACCCGCTCCTAGTCTGATCAAGACTTGTAAATCATTGCTTTACTTAATTCTTTGTATATAATGCTGTATAAATTGTTATTTTATACATGCACAGGCACAGGATGAAATGCCATCTATAAGCCACCTATAAGCCATGCTTATAGGAGCTTATAGATTGGCTTATAGGAGCTTATAGGTGGTTTATAGGTGGCTTATAGGACCTCCATCTATAAGCCATCTATAAGCCTGGCTTATTGGCACTCAAAATATAAGCCACCTATAAGCCATGCTTATAGGTGGCTTATAGACTGTTTCTATTTCTAAATAAAATCATCGCCGTGTACTTACATTATTGAAGTCTTATTTATATTTATTTATTTATTTATTTATTTATTTATTTATTTATTTATTTATTTATTTATTTATTTATTCAGTTTGTATATATGACAAAAAATCATAGGAGAAAATGCGCACTTTAAAATATAATGACCGGCAGTAATTTTTTTATGATTGTTAGTTTTCAATTAAGTTATTTATTTATTTATTTACTTATTTATTTATTTATTTATTCAGTTTGTATATATGACAAAAAGTCACTTTAACATATATTCACCGGCAATAAAATTTCATCATTGTTAGTTTTCAATTTATTTATTTTTATTTATTTATTTATTTATTTATTTATTTATTTATTTATTTATTTATTTATTTTTATCCAATTTGTATAAATGACAAAAAGGCACTTTAACATATATTTACCGGCAATTAAATTTCATCATTGTTAGTTTTCAACTTATTTATTTTTTTATTTATTTATTTATTCATTTATTATTATATTTTTTATTTATAATCTCTAACCTGCTCAACACATTTTTAAGCACCAAATTGACTCTTTTTACAGCTTCTTATAAACGTATTTATTTATCTTTTTTAATTTCAAAAAGTGATAGTTTCGACTATTTATCAGTTACATATTTATGTCCACAGGTAATAAACACATCCCGGTCACTAATTAATGACCATCGGTACACCTCATCAACACCTTACGTAACAAATTGATAACAGAAGCAAATTCAAACTCATTTAACCAGACGATAGCATATTCCACGTGAAAAAATTACCTGTATGATGTTAATCTAATTAACTTTAATTAATTTGGATGGACCGGGAGTAATAGTACTTTTTACCAATTGTCATTTATGTGTAAATAAATGAATAAATAAATATTTATTATTAAAACTTTAATAAATATCTAAAATATGAGAGAGAGAGAGAGAGAGAGAGAGAGAGAGAGAGAGAATTAACCTAATACTCTGAGTATTTATATAAATAAATGAATGAATGAATGAATGAATGAATGAATGAATGAATGAATGAATGAATGAATGAATGAATGAATGAATGAATAAATAAATAAATAAATAAATAAAAATCACAAATTCATCTGATAAAACTGGTAGATCTTTGAACTATCGTCTCCATGTGAAGATTTCTGGATCCAGTAAAATAATGTGTGTTCCCTGATACTATAAACCTGCATGATTTTATAAGGTGTCTTCACATTTATCCAACATTTGAAAGGTAAATTTTATGTTGGATAAATGACATCAAAGGAAAATGGAAACAATAGGTTGGCTTGGGTACTGTGAACATGGAAATTCATACCTTTACCTTTTTGAAGATTAAATATACCTGGTCCAAGGTCCACAAGAATCATTTTTAAGAAAGATTTTACCGGTACTTTATTTAAAAATCTGGCAAATTTGATATGTACGTAAACGATTTTGGAAAATTTTCAAATATCCTGGAATTTAATTTTTATTTTAATTTAAGGTGATTTAAAGATCAAATAAAAAATATTTAGTTCTGTCAAAAATGTTTATTCTAAGTTTCAAAGATTACCAAAAATTGTTAAGGAAAATCTTACTAAGGGAATTATTCGAAATTAGGAGCCTGGTGAAATGAAAACTATAGTTTTATTTTAAATTCTCAAATTTCTTTTGCTTGTTTGGCGAATTTTGAAATTCCAATCAAATTTTAAAAAATCCAACATACTTACTTTGAAAACAAATATAAAAATTATAATGGGATAAAACTCTAAAATAACTTTAATTTGAAAAAAATCAAATCCAAAATATGCTCCATTTCAGAACAAAAAATTTCCAATTGGAAAAAAAACCCTAAAATATGTTACATTTTGGAAACATATTCCAAGGATATAACCTTATTGGAAAAATTTCCAATTGGAAAAATCCAAAATATACTCAATTTTAGAAAAAAAATCCATGAACATAACCTTTATTAAGCTTTTTATTTTTTCCATTCAGTTAAAGCTTCAAACAAGCATCACCATTACATCATTTCAAAACCACTATCAAATGAATTTTAAAATATATATATATACATATGCAATTCAAATCATTTTTTCAATCAATCTCCCCATGATAGACAATATATAAAAGAATAAATTAATGATTTAATTTGAGAGAAATTCATATTTATTAGTCAAAATATAACGTTATCAAATTTTAATTAGGTAGGAAATTTTTTGATTACGAAAAATTAACGTATTTATTTCTTATTTATAGTTATTTTTAATTCTTATTTAAGAATAAATATTATTATTCTTTAAATATAACTTTATTGAAATTTATTAAGGTAGGAATCAAACTTTTGAATTTCTAAAATATAACATATTTATCTTATAATTTTGGTTATTTTAAACTCTTTTAGTAAAAATAGGACATATTATTGCATACTACTATACTATATTAAAGGAACTTTTATTCTGGTGGGGGAAACTACCTGATCACACCACAGGTAAATAATATCTTAAATCAATGGTGCATAAACCCAATGTTGGATAAGTGTGAATAGTGATTTTTCAAATGTTGGATAAACGTGAATGAACGAGAATGAGAATGATTTTTATTTCGATCACGAAGTTGTAAAATGCATTAATACATTTTCATATTAAACACCGTTTAAAAAATATATAATGATCATGAACATCATCTTCCCATTTAGGCGAGCAGTCCACAAACTGAGCAACCGCAACAAACTTAGAAGCTATAAAGTTATATGATTGATGTTGTGATTAAAAAAACAAAACAAAAACAAAAACCCAACTTTTATTTCGATCGGCATTTATTTATTTATTTAAAGTAAATTATTGTTATAAATTTAAACGATTAGTACAAGTTACGGCCGAAGATTATACGTTGCACCTTGCACCCAGTGGACGGTTTACTGACTATACAGGAGTGCGAGATAACCCTCCTAATTTACCGAACGGAAAATTTATAATGTGTTTGCTTGCCGAAAAATGGTTGTTTTCTCCGTGTACTCCTGTTTTCTCCACAATCCTAGAATCTGGATCTCACCAGCTTGGTTCGTATTTTGTTCGGGCAAGTCCTAGTGTGAGAAAATTCGTTTGCCGAGTGTTTGTTCTTTTCTCAGTGTACTTCCGTTTCTTCCACCCTTGTTGAACTTGCATGCTCCCCCAGAAAAAATCGCTTTTTTCAGTACAAATGGTGCAATTTCCTGCATCTTGAACACTGTCGAGCGTCCTTTTTACCTTGCATTCAAAGTAGATCTAAACCAGTCTAGCTTTTTTCAAAAATTGTAATATTGATGCAGGCGCTATGAGTGTCGGTGAGTTCATAATACTAGTATCTTTATCGATATATGTCTATCAACTGTACTGTCGAAATTTGTCGCCGTCGGTAACTTGTATTGTCGGTCTTATTATTTGTCGAGGTGTAGTTGTGCACCGCAGATCCAGACCGACATTTTTTCGTTATATTAAAGGAGTTCGTTCGACCTTTCAAAGTTGTAGATCGATACGTCGATCCTTTGTAGGGATACCAGTGTTTTGATTTAATTTAGTCGATAAATGGATGAACGTGGTCTGGGTGATCCAGTTGAGTTGATAAAGGAAAGTCTTTCTGTTTGAATCCCGGTCCTGAGTTTGATTGATCATTGATTAATGGGGTTTAACTTCAAAGTCAACAATATTTCACTTATATCGAGACGCCACCAGCTATAGGTGTGGGTGCAGAAATATTTACCTGTGCTTTGCGGTGATGGCATTATGCAGTTAGGGTTCTTTATCGTGCCACGCCTACCGTGACAAAGGGCCTCGATTTTTAAGGTATGTCCAAAAGACCCGCATTCATTTCTTAATGCCGAGCGAATTTTGGGTCAGACCTGACCAGAGACCAAACCCTCGACCTCCTTGACTTAAGGAACAAGCACTCTACCAACTGACCTGCCTGCTACATATACCTAAGGGGTAGGTCTCCTACTACCACACCCCCTTTTCCACACTTGTTTAAAATTAACTGTATGATATCCATCTTTTATTATATTACATCCTTTTTGTATTAGTTTAAAAATGACTAGTTAGTCAGTTTCATCATTATATAATGCGCATTAAAGGTGCAACAGACAAGAATCTTGTCACTAGAAAAAAAAAAAAAACTGTTTATTTCAGACTGATTTGTTTCGTAAAGCCGATAATCGGGCGAATAGAATAAAAAGTCAAATGAAACAGATTTTTCCCCCATTAAAACCAATTAAAAATAAAAATGTACAAAAATTTGTACTTTTATATGGAGATAGAACATCGTGCTGTAAAAATATACAAAAAAGATAATTTTGTGTGCTAAAAATTAGTTCTCTCTCTCTCTCTCTCTCTCTCTCTCTCTCTCTCTCTTGGCCATGTCCCTTGGTTTTAAAAGGTAAATTAGATGAATTCACGTATGATTAATGGAATCACTCTTCATTAAAGTCTCTTAATTAACATGACTAATTAACGTCATCTACTGATACTACCTGGATTCTTTCATGCCTCAGCGATCAGGTAAATAACATCATCACCTAAGACTGGTCAGTACTACCTGGATTCTTTCATGCTTCAGCGAACTGGTAAAATACATCACCTGATTACAATTTCCCCTACCCAATTTCCTACCTGTGTACACGAATTAATTAATCAGTACCACTAATTAAGTGGTCATTACGCTGGTTGATTGGCAATTAGCTGTGAGAGAGAGGGCAAAAGTCGGGGCAACTGGGGGGGAGGGGCTGGATCCGCCACTGATTACTATGCGATCAGTATATGTATAACGTCGATTAAAAAGATTTTTATTTATGATAATAGAATATATACCGTATTTTCAAATATTTATAAAAAAATAAAATAGAATAAAATATCACACTATAAACTAAGTATCATACCATATGCGTTTTCTATACACGGATTTTGGGTAAGGTGGGCTCAAGTACCGGGTTGCAATATGAAATATCGACAAAATAAATAAAAATACAGATGTAATATGCATAGAGAGATCTTCAGAATGACACCTCAAATTTCTGAATATCTTGAAAATTAACCAAATTAATCGGATTTCAAATATGCCAGACTTAAGTTATAAATACATCCTGTTGTTCGGTAAGTTGAAAAAAGTATTCTCTAGAAACGTATCAAACAGTATAAGGTATTTCCGCAGGTACATATATAATTATAGTATTTATTGGCATAAAGCAACACATTAATTTGTAATACTCTCTCTCCCCAGTCTCTCTCTCTCTCTCTCGTTCAGAATTTTATAATTTGTTACATAATGAAATCATTTATATAACTTTCTCTCATGCGGTTTAAAAATACTTCATTTCTTCTTTCTCTCATAAAACAATTTCATGTGAAATCTCAAACCATTACATCAGTGTCAGTCATTCGTTTTTTTTTTATTTTCTATGATATAAGGATAGATTATTACAAAATAACATTGAAACTTGTATTTCTATCTTTTAACTTGTTCTATATTTTCTTTTGAAGATTATCCACCAATAAAGAAAACAAGTACCGGTATTACAATAAAAAACTATATTATAATGGACAATTTTTAATAAAATTTACAGTTTTGATCTCAAGCATTATTGAATATA
This sequence comes from Anadara kagoshimensis, assembly GCA_021292105.1. NCBI lineage: Eukaryota > Metazoa > Mollusca > Bivalvia > Arcoida > Arcidae > Anadara > Anadara kagoshimensis. Next base: position 40,567,288 of record CM037861.1, on the reverse strand, counting down.
TAAATAATATATATATATTAACCAAACATCTGATCGATGATTGATCTTCATAATTTATCTCTGCCATACATAAGTATATTACAGGTGAGATTTGACTTCCTGTCTTCCTTTGATATCGGGTCAGTAACCCTAAAAATTATTCTTCTAATGAAAGACAAAAATAATAATAATAATAATAATAATAATAATAATAATAATAATAATAATATATAAATAAATAATAAATATGTAAAAAAAAAAAATGACTAAAATCAGATATATTTATTATTGATAGTTTATAAAAATCTGATAGTTTAAGAGCTAGTCACGTGATCACATCTTAGATAACTGGGTACTGATCACATTTAAAATCGTGTCCTCCGTGGCCTAATGGATAAGGATGTAGATTGAGAATCAGACTGTAGTCAGGAGAACCAAGGATCGCGAGTTCAAGTCCCGCTGGGGGCAAAATTGGGTAAGTAGAGTGATAGTAATTATATGTGATTTCAGGAAAAATAACATCAAATAAAATAAATATATGAATAAAAAGATAAACAAATAAAAGAAAAAACATAAAAAATAAATAGAATAAAATGTTTAATTACAATTAAATAATTTTATTATTAAATTAAAAAGAAATAAAATTAATGCAATAAAATAATTCATAACAATAAAATAAATATTTTTTAAATAAGAAAGTTAGGAAAGTAATAATTATTTTTAATATATTTATATTATTTTAAAGTTAAAATAATATACATGTATATTGAAATTTGTTTTCTGTATTTTTTTGTTGAAACAAACCCTTAAAAATCTTAAAACCAAATTAAAGATCCTTAAAATTTATTTCTACTGACAGAAGGCTTATAGATGGTTTATAGATGGCTTATAGATGGCTTACATTTTGAGTGCCAATAAGCCATCTATAAGCCGGCTTATAGATGGCTTATAGATGGCTTATATGTGGCTTATAGCCCTCTATAAGCCCTCTATAAGCCCCCTATAAGCCACCTATAAGCTGGCTTATAGACAGTTTTTCATCTTGTGAGGAAACTTTTGCTACGCGTATTGTACGCATTTACCGTATATTAACACGTGTTTTTTATTTGGAGTTTTTTGTATTTGAAATTCGATTTTCTAGGGCAAAAGGACAGAAATATTATGATCTAGTTCGAGCTGTGTATATCGTAAATGGGTGGTCAAAATGGCACCCAAATCGCCTTTTGGGTTCATATCCCGCTTAATTGTTACTCTTCAAAATCATTTCCCTTAACCCCTAGCATAGGCACTTGTTTATTTTCTGGACTTTTTCAAGTTTCCTGGATCAGTCTATTAAACTTGTTAGAAAATATAATATTTGGACAAAACAAAAACCGCTTGTCAACCAAACAAAATTCAGAATATTGAATTTTATTTATGAGAACATGTTATACTGAAACTGGGATGCCATTTTCAGTGCCCTATAAACGAATCAAACGAAGAAACTCCCATGCATGTGCAAAGTCAAAATACTAATAGCCAATAACACACTTTCTGTTATATTTCACAAAGACCTTGGCTAGGTAACCCGAAGTCCTCTACGCAGTAATGAATACTGAACGCATATATACAAGCCCCAGTTTCACAATCATACCTTAGCTAAGATTTTCTTAACTTAAATTTAACAATCTTGGTATTCTCTTTTTGGAACTACTGGTGAATATTTTTGTCAAAATTAATGCAAATGTTTTAATTTAAAAGTGATCTTAAAAATGACACCTTAAATTCTTCAGTATTTTGAAAATTAACAAAATTATAAAGATTTAAAATTTTGCAAGATTTAAGTTAAGGAAAATCTTAGCTAAGGAATGATCGTGAAACCTGGGCCAGGAGTTAAGGCTTCGTAACCATTGTGGTACAGCGTACACGAGATATTGCAGCATAAAGTTAGCAAATAGCTCATGTAAACAACAGCGTTAGTTGAAAGCCGATTTTTTTTAATTCTCTGACCATTTTATCATATGATGCAATTAACACGTTCAAAAGATTAATTTTTTTATCGCCATCACATGTTAAAATGAACAGAAAATTCAATCATCGACTTTTAACTAACGCTGATGTTGTTTACATCGGTTGTTTGGCTCACTTTATGCTTCAATATATCTTGTAGGCTGTGCCACAGTTGCAATTGTTAACATTCAAACTACCAGTCTTCGAGAAAAGTAGCGGACAAAATGTTGGTGGAAGAAATTAGTATACACACTATATGCCGCCTACTTCGTTTGGGAGACAAAATTAATACTTACGAGTTATCAATGAAAAGTTCTGGATACCATATCTCAGACTTCAAAGCATAAATATTCTCTGATTCCATCCCAGTCGTCATATTCCATCGTAAGCGTTCATCTTCCCATTCCTTTAGATAGAAGAACATCCCATTATTAACTAAAACTACACAAATAAAGCCGTGTATAGGACGCATTTTAACATAGACTGACAAACACTTACCACGGTCTACCACCAGCACAGGACGCACTGAACAATACTAGTAACTACCCGAAATAGGACGCACTGCAACATGGCGAAAACAAATAATTGTGTTGGGCGAAATGTAACATTGACTGAACAAATATTTACCATGGAACTGAACAACAATTACCCGATGTAGGACATATTTAAACAAAGACTGAACTAAGTCGTGTATAGGACGCATTCTAACAGAACAAAAACATGTACTTACCACTGTCAACCATCCAGTACAGGAAAATGTCTGTGCCTTTATATCCTAAATAATAAAGATAAACGTAATAAATTGTGAGTGATAAGAGAGAAAGAGAGAGGGGGTCATTGTGTATAATTGGTAAAGAAATTGGTCGTGCTGTGAAAGCAGGATGGAAGGATACAGTTATAAAACACAATCTGTGCTGTCACACCAGCGATTTGTTTTCCTAACCCGAGTTGGTATCGGACTAAATCCTTAATTTTTAGAGTTATCGAACTTTGTACTTTCGGTTTTGTATATATAGGTTAATTTATTCGGGTAATTAGGGATTTCAAGTCACATGATCAGTTTCGCGGGAAAAGTCAGTTAGCGGCGCTACCAGCTGTGTTATTTACAGTTATCAAACTTCTTTGAATTGATGGACTTTTTTACTGCCACCATTGTGTAAGTTCTTTAATAATTATTCGAATTATTGTTTATTTCTTCTTTATTTGTATTTTATCGCGTATTATATTGTATTTTCGCCGTTATATCAGAACGCGCCCTGCTTGTTATAAATATTGTCTTATGTATATTTTGTGATGTTATTTAAATTATCAAGTGACATTATTTAAATATTATGTTTATGTAAATGAGTAGTATTTTAGAGACATTATGGAGTTGTATGAGGCATGTTTTATTATGTATTTATTATGTACATGTTATTTGACCATCATGTTTATTGTTTGCTACATTGTACATTGTAGTTCTTTACCTTCTCCGGAGGTTTATGCTTATTTGATTTAATAAAAGTGCTACACAGCATAGTAAAGAAACAACGATCTGCGGTTCAACATGGCTGGTACACGCTCCCGAACTCAGACAGAAAAGGGCGTTAGTTTATATGAATCCTTGTTTGATGGTCATCGTCTCAAAGTACAGAAGAGGAAGCTTGTACTGGACAGGTATTTAGATATGAACTATCCCTCCATGCCTCTAAGTGAGCTACCAGAATATAAAGATCCATGGCAGACTACGAAGACTCGGTGTCATCATTTATGAACTTTCTCAACAGAAACCGTAATGAAAATAGTGATTTGGAACGTTCATCCATTGATTTGATTTATACCAGTATTAAGGGACGGTTTAACAGAACTATTATCGAAATTGACACCCTGGTTAATGAAGCACATCTCGATGAAATCTCAAAACCTCAAAAAATCCTCAAATCGGATGAACCTCACAAAAGTTCAGGACCAGATACTCAGGAGAACCCCAATATTAAGTCAAAATTGTCACACAAAGGTTCAAGGTCATCCCTTAACTCTAGGTCTTCCTCAAGCACATCGAAAGTGTCTGTCCTGTATCTGAAACAAAAAGCAAAAATGGAGGCCAAAAAGGTTAAGCTAAAAGCTGCCATGAAGGAAGCAGAAATTCTCCAAAAACAAGCAGCCTTACAGGCAGATCTGGCCATTCTTACAGCCCAACAAGAGCTAGACCAAGCTGAAGTTAAGCATAGGGTGTTTATGGAAGAACTGACAGATAATGACGGCGTCAGCGACATGTCAAATGACCTTGATAGTGTGCTAGAACTAACAAGTATGTTGAGGATCAAAATCAAAGGCTTGCTTCTACTGTTCCTGAGTCCTTGCCCACGTCTATCTCCCTCCAGGACGTAGTTCAAACTGTGCCTTCTAATACCACCTCAGTGCCTCATCTTCAATCTAATACAAAATATGATGTACATCTGCCCTATAGCGTGAATCCTGTATCAAATGCAGCCACACCGATGACATCAGCACACATCGGCACCCCTCTACAAGCACATAGTACTAGACCTGGACTTGCATCTCAGTCAGTTTGAAGTACACCACACCACCAGCCTGTCGTGTCACATGCTCACATCCAAAGGCCTACTCCGAACATTCTTCTAGGCCCTTCTACTTGTCCTCAGCTCTCAGATGAAGCACTTCCGGTGACAGTTGTTCCTGCGCCTATAGTAACTACTAGTCAAGCAGGTATTTTTCGTGCTCCTATCGGAATATCAACAAATAGCTTACCTGGAATTGTTACTTCACCGCTGAGTAAACATTCAATTGAAAAACAACTGACATCTAAGATGGAAGAAATGCCATTCCAAGACACATCAGATGGGGTCTCCAGGACAGGGGTTGGAGTTACACTGAATCCACAAGCATCCGTTTACATGCCAGCTTCATCAAATACTACAAAAGCTCAGGCGTTCACAAGTTTCCTTCTCAAGAAAGAACTGCTTTTCTCTAGACTCAGTAAATTCCAGGATACACAGGAAACCTACCTTATGTGGAAGTCCAGTTTTCAGAGCATATTAAAGGATCTAGTGGTTACTCCAATGGAAGAAATGGACCTCTTGGTTAAGTGGCTTGGTCCTAACTCTTCTCGCCAGGCAGCCAGTCTTAGGTCATCTAATCCATTAAATCCGTCTAGAGGAGTACGCCTCATATGGGAGAGACTGGATCAAAGGTATGGTAGTCCCGAGGTCATTGAGGATACTTTAAAACGTAAACTTAATTCTTTCACCAAGTTGACCAAGTTTGACACCTCCAAGTTTTATGACCTTCTTGACATCCTGTCAGAAATTGACGCCAACATGCAGAATTTGAATTATAAGGACTTGTTATCATATTACAACTCATCATCTGGAATTATACCGATAGTCAACAAGTTGCCACAAGGAATCCAGGAGAAGTGGACTACACGTGCTCACAAGTATAAACAGGATTACCAAGTACCCTATCCGCCATTTTCATACTTCAGAGACTTTATAAGTGATATCACCCGCATGAAGAATGACCCAGGATTCCAGTATGAACAGAGTGTTCCCAGTGTTCGTTCTAGGACTCAACCAGTGTCACATGGAAACCAAACACAGAACAGGCCGAAAGTCAACACACAGAAGACAGATGTAACAGACACTGATTCTAAGCAACCGTTCTGTCCATTCCATCGCACTAATCACAAACTCAACAAATGTCGGGAATTCCGGAAGTTGTCAATAGAAGACAGGAAAAAGTTTCTAAGGAAGAACTCTATCTGCTTTAAATGCTGTCGACAAGAAAAGCATTCATTCAAGAACTGCGATGCTACAGTAACATGCGAAGTATGCAAAAGCAGCCATCATCCCACAGCACTGCACGTCGATAGTCAACCCGAGGAACATTTACCTGATCAAGGAGGGGAGCAGTATGGAGGGGAGCAGACAGCAGTAAAGCCAAGTAGTGTAAAGTCATTGTGCAGTCAGATATGCAGAGATGAATCCGGATATAGCAAATCTTGTGCTAAAACAGTTTTAGTGAGGGTATATCCAAACAATCACCCCGAGAGAGCTCTTCGACTTTATGCCATAATCGACGACCAAAGTAATCAATCACTTGCCAGATCCACACTTTTTGATCACTTCGACGCTCATGGCAGTTATGTAGAGTATTCAATGTCATCATGCTCTGGAGTTGTATCTACTGCTGGTAGGAAAGCTGATGGTTTTACTGAGACCATAGATGGAAGTGCCAGTCTTCAACTGCCAACTTGTTTGAATGTGACCAAATCCCGAATGCTCGGCATGAGATACCAGTTCCGGAAGCGGCTCTATATCACCCTCATCTGCGTGAGTTGGTCAACTATATCCCAGCTTTAGATCCTAATGCAGATATTCTTCTCATTGGTCGTGACCCCTGCTGCTCATCATGTTTTAGATCAGAAGATTGGACCTATGGATGGACCTATCGGACAACATTTGAAATTAGGATGGGTAATCATTGGAGAGGTATGTCTTGGTAATGCACATCAACCCCATGTAACAACTAACAAGACTCACATCTTGGCTAATGGAAGACCATCTAATTTGCTACCTTGTCCAAACTGTTTTGAGGTTAAGACAGATGAGCCAGGTTTTAATATATTTGAAAGGACCATGCAAGATGACAAACCCGGTCTCTCGATGGAAGACAAGGAGTTTTTACATATCATGGAATCAAACTTTGCTAAAGACCCTGATGGTAACTGGGAAGCTCCTCTGCCATTTAAGCTGGATCGTCGGTATTGTCAAACAACAGGACTCAAGCAGTTCGACGAGCTCTGTCCCTTGATGCAAGTTTACGAAAGGATCCTAACAAATGCGATCACATGATGGAGTTTATGGGAAAGATCTTAACTAATGGTCATGCTGAAGTTGCACCTAAGTTGCAGGATGGAGAAGAGTGTTGGTACCTCCCACTTTTTGGAGTCTATCATCCCAAGAAGCCGAACAAAATACGTGGCGTCTTTGACTCATCAGCCAAACACAACGGGATATCATTGAACAGTGTTCTTCTTTCTGGACCAGACACAAACAACAGTCTATTAGGTGTACTTTTAAGGTTTCGCAAAGACCAGATTGCCATAACAGCTGATATCGAACAGATGTTCTACTGCTTTAAGGTAGCCAAACGTCACAGAAACTTCCTGAGATTTCTTTGGTATCAAGACAATTGCCTGCAGAACCCACTTATAGAGTACAGGATGACATCTCATGTCTTTGGAAATTCACCATCTCCAGCCGTGGCAACCTACGGTCTCCGTAAAGCAGTTGAAGATGCAGCTCCTGATGTCCGTGATTTTGTCACTTACAATTTTTATGTGGATGATGGGTTAATCTCAACACCAACTGCAGAAATTGCCATTTCTCTTGTTACTCGGACTCAACAGACCTTGATGGACAATGGCAACATCAAATTACACAAAGTGGCATCAAACTCGCCAGATGTTCTGAAATCTTTGAATCAGAAAGACCTTGCAGTTGATGTCAAGGACCTTGATCTCCATTCTGAAAATCCACCTCTTCAAAGAAGTCTTGGACTTTACTGGAACCTGACAGATGATTTCTTCACATTTTCTCAGATGCTGTCAAAGACCATATACTAAACGTGGACTTCTAGCAACAACCAACAGCCTATTTGATCCCATTGGATTTGCTGCTCCTGTTGTACTTAAGGGAAGGCTACTGTTTCGCGACTTAATGACATCTACCGCCGACTGGGATGAAACATTACCAGAAGAACACCGTGTCGAATGGGAGTCTTGGTGCGAGTCTCTTAGCCATCTTAGCTCTTGCCACATTCAACGACAATATCATCCAGGCACCATCTTTAATCCTGAGGATAATGAAGTTCACATCTTTTCAGATGCATCTAAAGATGCCATATCAGCCGTTGCATATCTACGAAACAGGATTGCTGAAGATCAGTATCAAGTGAGTTTTTTACTTGGAAAAGCTAAGGTTGCACCCAAGCATGGTCATACTATTCCACGCCTAGAATTATGCGCAGCAGTATTGGCAACAGAAGTTGGTCGTACCATCATTGAGCAGTTGGATATAACACCCGATAATATTCGCTTCTACACGGACAGCAGGATAGTTTTGGGTTATTTGTGGAATCGTATAAGAAGATTTTATATATATGTCGGAAATAGGGTTGACAGAATTCTTCGTTTCTCTAAGCCTACCCAGTGGTCCCATGTTTCTACTGATCAGAACCCTGCAGACGAGGGCACACGATGTATTCAAGCAACTGATCTTCAAAACAGCACATGGCTACAAGGACCAAACTTCTTAAGGAATGAAATTCAGACAGATTCCGAACATTCAGATTGCTATCCTCTTATTGAGCCAGACAACGACAACGAGGTTAGACCTGTTATCAAGACCATGAAAACCACAACAAGCTGTATTGCTTTAAGTTCTAGCCATTTCAAGAACTTTTCTACTTGGAACTCGTTAGTCAGAGGTGTTGCCAAGCTTACATCCATGATCAATTCCCGGAAAAGGAAAGATTATTCCAACATCCTTCGTTTAGTTACAGTACAGGACCTTGAAGATTCTCAACTCTTATTCTTAGACAGACACAACAAGAAGCATTCCAAAAAGAGATCAAATGCTTGGAAGAATCAAAACCACTACCACGGAATAGCACTATAATTAGTTTGGCACCGTATTTAGACAGTGATGGTCTTCTTCGTGTAGGTGGACGACTGAACCTATCTGGTTACAATATATCTGAGAAAAATCCTATCATTATGCCGAAGAAACACCAAGTTTCCATACTTTTAGTGCGCCACTATCATGCTCAAGTTCGTCACCAGGGACGTCATTTCACTGAGGGTGCTCTCCGTTCCGCAGGATTTTGGATCATTGGATCTAAACGTCTCGTATCAAGTGTTTCAGCAATGCATACATTGTCGCAAACTCCGTGGAAAGGTTAGTTTCCAGCAGATGAATGATCTTCCACCAGATAGATTAAAACCTTGCCCGCCATTCACCTACGTCGGGGTAGATGTATTTGGACCTTGGAATGTAGTGTCCAGACGCACTAGAGGAGGATTATCGCACTCAAAACGATGGGCTGTGTTATTTACGTGTTTAGCATCCAGGGCAGTCCATATAGAGGTGATTGATGAAATGAGCACATCTACCTTTATCAATGCTCTACGCCGGTTTTACTCTATACGAGGTCCAGTCAAGGAGTTCAGATCCGACAGAGGCACTAATTTTGTTGGCTGCACAGGTGAACTTGGAATACAGGCTATAAATGTTGAGGATTCGCAAATGACTAACTTCCTCCGTGACACACAGACAGTCTGGGTATTCAACCCACCTCATGCTTCTCACATGGGAGGAGTATGGGAGCGCCAGATAGGAACTGCGAGAAGAATTTGGACTCGATGTTTCTCGATTGAAGAGTAACTTCTGACACATGACGTACTCGTAACTCTGATGGCTGAAGTTTCTGCAATCATGAATTCAAGACCACTGGTCAATGTTTCAACTGATCCTCAAGAACCAGCAATACTTTCTGCCTCTTCTTTACTGACTCAAAAACCTGCATCAGACTTTATTACTGATTTTTCTCATCTGGACATTAAAGATATGTATCGCAGTCAGTGGAAGTGTGTTCAAGTTTTGGCTGAGGAATTCTGGTCTAAGTTGAAGAAGCAGTATGTAATGAGTCTCCATCAGCGCAGGAAGTGGCACGAGCGACAACCTAATCTGAAAACGGGCGATTTAGTATTGTTGAAGGATGTTAGTGTTTCACGTATGGAATGGCCTATGGGACTCATAACACGTGTGTTTCCTTCAGATGATGGACTTGTTAGAAAGGTTGAAGTGAAAGTTTTCAAAGGTGACAAGTCATCGGTGTATATCAGACCTATCAACGAACTTGTATTTCTTATGTCTACAGTGTAAACAGATCTGTATCCTTTTTGCTGGTATTAATTTTAAATGTGACTATAAATCAAAGTACTGAAAGAACTCGTGTAATTATAATTTAATCAACATTTTCATAGTTGAACTAGTGAATAGTTTTCATGTAATGAATTGACATTTATGGACATTAGTGATATACCAGTAGTATATCAGGAGGGGAGTGTGCTGTCACACCAGCGATTTGTTTTCCTAACCCGAGTTGGTATCGGACTAAATCCTTAATTTTGGAGTTATCGAACTTTGTACTTTCGGTTTTGTATATATAGGTTAATTTATTCGGGTAATTAGGGATTTCAAGTCACATGATCAGTTTCGCGGGAAAAGTAGTTAGCGGCGCTACCAGCTGTGTTATTTACAGTTATCAAACTTTCTTAATTGATGGACTTTTTTACTGCCACCATTGTGTAAGTTCTTTAATATTATTGGAATTATTATTTATTTCTTTATTTGTATTTATCGCGTATTATATTGTATTTTCGCCGTTATATCGGAACGCGCCCTGCTTGTTATAAATATTGTCTTATGTAATTTTGTGATGTTATTTAAATTATCAAGTGACATTATTTAAATATTATGTTTATGTAAATGAGTAGTATTTTAGAGACATTATGGAGTTGTATGAGGCATGTTTATTATGTATTTATTATGTACATGTTATTTGACCATCATGTTTATTGTTTGCTACATTGTACATTGTAGTTCTTTACCTTCTCCGGAGGTTTATGCTATATTTGATTTAAATAAAAGTGCTACACAGCATACAGTCGTTATTTTTAAAAGTTATACAAATGCACATGTACACTTTATTAGTTATAAACATAAACCATCATTTATTAATGTTTTTTGAAATAAGATCTTCATTGATAAGAAGTATGGAAAATGCGTTTAAAGATATATGCATAACATTTCCTTTTTTGTTTAGACATTTAAGGTTCACTTTCCACGCGCACGTGGAACTATTTATATCCGTGATCTGATAATACGACTGATACGGATGATAGTTAGAAAATTCACAGCCACATGTACCATTGCTCTCTCTTTTGGGCGTATACATTCTATCCTACCCTTAACCTTAAACCCACCCTTCGGCCACTCTCTCAACCCTCCCCCATCCATCACATCCCCACCCCAAAAATAATTATAAGCACTTACTATGAAATTGATGGTGAGAAGATTCAAGGCCACGTGTACCACTGTTCTCTCTTTAGGACGTACAAGTCTATCATATTCAGATGATTTGAACAGTTGTTTTCTAATAAACCGCTCATCGCCATGACTCCAACCATTTGCTTGATTGAAATCTACAACGGAAGATATAAAACGTGTGAGTAAGAAGACGATTACATCAATGTTTATAATACAGGACTGTCGAAAGTTAAACAATTAGCTGAAGATTCAGAGCTGTATCGGCAGCTTACAATCTCGACTCCTCGCCAGCTACATGTATATCTCGCCAGCTACATGTATATCTCGCCAGCTACATGTATATCTCAACAGCTTTTTGGCAGCTGCTATCTATTTCCCGAAAGCATTTCTGTTAATGTTCATGTTTATAATACAGGACTGTCGAAAGTTAAACAACTAGCTGAAGATTCAGAGCTGTATCGGCAGCTTACAATCTCGATTCCTCGCCAGCTACATGTATAACTCGCCAGCTACATGTATATCTCGCCAGCTACATGTATATCTCAACAGCTTTTTGGCAGCTGCTATCTATTTCCCGAAAGCATTTCTGTTAATGTTCATGTTTATAGTTCAGGTCTGTCAAAAGTAAACAATTAGCTGAAGATTCAGAGCTGATTCGGCACCTTACAATCTCGACTCCCCGCCAGCTACATGTATACGTTATACTTCGACAGCTTTTTGGCAGCTGCTTTGTACTTCCCGAAAGCTTTTCGGTCTCAAAGCCCCGGTTTCACAATCATTTCTTAGATTTTCCTGAACTTTTTAGCAAATTTTGGTAATTTCTTTTAGGAACTACTGAGGAATATTTTTGTCCAATCTAAATTCAAATGTTTTAATATAGAAAATATCTAAAAATTGACACATTAAATTCTTCAATATCTTGAAATATATATGATGATTTTGAATTTTGCAAGATTTAAGTTAAGGAAAATATTAGTTAAGGAATGATTGTGAAACTGGGACCAGCTATCCATATTTTTGCCACTTAAAAGCTCTTTGTTAACTCAGTGTTAAACTTTCGACAGGTCTGTACTGTAGCCTCTACCTTATCTTAAATATGTTTGTGAATTATCAGTATACTATGTACGTTGAAGTATGATATCTGTGTAAAATCTTGCTATATTTAAAAAATCTTAATTTTTCTTCTTGAGAAAGAAATATTAATATTTATACTAAGTATTCAATAATCGCTCATCTTGCAATTTATTGGCAACTTTTAGACTTTATCAAGTACTTAAATCGTTTTATATCAAGTGATTGTATCAGTGTTTTCTTGTACAGATAAGTAGGAGTCAAACCTATGTCGAAATCCACATCCAAAAGAAAAGTAAAAATTAAGTTATACACGTGTACTTCCAAAGCGTAAGTCTACCCCCCCCACCCACACACCTAGAACACAACTAAAAAAACCCCACTTACGATGAAGTTGATGGTGGAGAGATTGAAGGAGACATGTCGAAATCAACATCCAAAAGCAAAGCAAAAATTAGGTTACAATGTATACACGTCTACTTCCACAAGAGAAGTGAGACCGGGTGCTCCGAAAGTGTATGCACGTCCCGTAGAAGTGCAACGTAATTAGGAGGTGACTTTGAATATATATCGGTACTCAGTGATATTGGTTTAATCGTCAAAATGTTGTAAGATGAACGATTATTAGATTTTAATTAATTTATTTCCCTTTTGGGAAATAATTTGTGAACAAAAATATTTATGTTATTTATTAATATTGAAGACACTGGATTATTTTCTCTTCTTAAATGTATGTAGTTTCTGAGAAGAATTTTTCTTACGAAAAGGCACTTTTTACATCAGATGATACTCTGTCATGTTATAAATTTTGCTAATATTCTCCATTTTCCTTCATTATTTCGAGGCCTCGATGGCCGAGTGCATGATCACAACGGCTAACAACGCCTAAGTTTGGATACCACTCAGGTCATATAATTTGCCAGTTTACTCGGTACAGTAGGTGGTATTCTCCGGTCACTCCGGTTTCCTCCACCATTCATCTAAAATTGACCGCCTCCATAGAAGCGAAAGAATCTTGACTGGGGCGTAAAATACTTTTATTCAACTCATTTGTTTTCTTTCAATAATTATGTTCATTTAAGTCTGTCGGTATTATGTTGCAATGTACATAGGACTTCATTATTACGACATGCTTTCCTTTAATATTCAATATGTCATATACTATTTTTTTGAATTTAATCATAAAATACATTCAAAAAATAGTATATGACAAATATATACAATAAGTATTTTACTTGCGGCAATCAGAGTTGAAAATATGCATAATTTTTTTCCTTCCAATTATAATTAAATTATTAAATAACAAAAAATAAGTAAATAAATAAATAAATTTAATTATTATTTAACAACTGCAGCAAAAAAAAGAAGATAATAATAAAATAAAATAATAAAAAATTACTTACCACTGAGAAGATAAAGCATAAACAGTAACACGTTGCTTGCTTGCATCACTATCATGATTAAATCTCTTACATCACTGGTATTGGGTTATCCTCCGGTCAGCCAGATGTATTCAGTATACACACACCGTGTCACACTAAAGTTTTAAAAATAAACTTTCAAATATGTACAATATTAAATACGCTTTGAAAGAGTTGTTCCTGTTGTGTGTTTAGGCAAACAACATTTACCTGTACGCTTGACCTTTCATTTAAATATTTATTACGGACCAGTTCATTTATGTATAGGGGAAACAGGTGTTTATTTCGTCTAGACCACAGGGATGGTGCATTGTTTATGTATTAACTGAGAGTCCTAATACTACCCATGTATTGGATATGACTATTCCAAATTAAAGGTCAAACAGACAAGTCAATGTTGTTTGCCTGTACTTATTGAGGCGTTTAGATATTCAAGTATTCGGGTGTACTTTTTATATATACATAAATATAGATATATTATTAGATATTTATATATTTACACGTATATAATGGTCCTATTGATAGTTTAACATCAAGTGAATAAAATTAATTTATTTTTAATTAGAATTTGGACGTTTTTTGAATTTATTTTCTTTAGCATATGAGTGATATGAACCCAAAGGCGATTAAAATTGTATGGTTCATTCAATGTGTACATCGGGGTCAAAATAGCAATGCCAATAGCCCAAATTTTAATTTGACCACTATGGTAGCTAAGTTGATAAAGTGCTCATTCAGTATGCGGATGGTCGTGGGTTCGAACCCCGTCCGGGGTCTGATCAAGACTTAAAATTAGGTAGTTAGTTACTACGGTAGCTAAGTTGATAGAGTGCTCGCTAAGTATGTGGGTAGTCGTGGGTTCGAACCTCGTCCGGGTTCTGATCAAGACTTAAAATTAGGTAGTTACTGAACATTTTTTCGACAAATACTCGGCAAGTATGTCCTGTGGAGAACCTAAGACCTCTTTGCACATTGCCCTGATCATGAGCGCACTTCAAATGTAAAACTTTCTGCCACTTCACATATAGCAGGCGGTGTATTAATATAAGTGAAACTTATTTATTCGTGACTGGGGCGTAAACCCCCATTCAATCAATCAATAAATTCACCAGTCAACCTTTTTTAAAATTAATATTTTAATGCATTGCCTTTTACATAAAGGTAAACATTTTACCCTTTTATCCCTTTTTGCATTTCATTATTCACAGTTTTAACTCTAGTTAAAGTACATAAATAGTATTGGCTGGATATTTTGATATTTTTGTGAAACATTTGTTTTATGTATGAATCTATAAACTGTGTATTTTTATGTGTGACACTGTAATAAAACACATCACATACCCACGAGAGAGAGAGAGAGGGGGGGATAAAACTACATCTGTTTGCTAATTACAAGTAACTGCAACGTAACCGGAAAAAATTAGTTCCGGCGCCACAACCGAGCAAGTACATTACATTCCCAATTAAAACAAGTATCGAAGTTACTGAATATTTGATTGAACGTGTCAAAGATTGCATTTTATCTAAAAATGCTGCATGTCTGACACAAAATGTTTATGTAGCTTTAATTGACATTAATTAATTACGGCGCATTTTGTTTCAAGGTGGTATTTTGGGGTTTGTTTTTTTATAAGATGTGCTGTTACGAAAGCCTATTTAGATACTAGAATGAAAACATAAAAATGCGATATAACGCGAACAAAAAAGGCGCAATAAGAAAGCCGTTATAAAGCGCATGTAATTACGCGAAATAATACATATTACATATTTACCTAACATTTCCAATTAGGTTATTTTAAATAATAAAAAAACAATACTTTATGTAAAAAAATTACATTTTACCACAGAAAACCACTGAAAAATGTTACGACATTTGTTCTGTTGTAATGACGAAGACTCCCTAATGATGTCACAATGAGAAAGTGCACGTGCACTTTACCGCAAATGTTGTATCACCACAGTGTGGTAGTGTATTATGTGTGTTCGATAAAATTTGTATATCGTCAAATCAGATAGAAAAAACTAGTCTAATGTTAGATAAAAAGCCGGTCAATGTTGTCATATGTAATATTGCAATCATTTCTGTTTGAAACGGAAACATACGATTTTTGTTACGGAAATTCCCGAGATGTAATATCAGCCACAGAAACAATGTGTCCTCTGTGAGATATTCCTCAAAAGTTCCCTCAATATTTTACATATTATATTTTTATAATTGTGAAATTTAGATACACTTGAAGTTTCTTACTGTTTTAAGAAAAAAAATTATTTGAAAATGTTTTATCTTATTTACATTTTTAGCCTGGTATCGTGACAGCATCAGTTTCTAGCTGAGTCATACAACTAAGAATGTACATGAAGTAAGGGTTCTTACTGCTACCGAGATATTAGAAATTACACATATCATCAGAACCGTCTCAGAGCTGACATCTCGATATAAGTCAAAGAAATAATCTTGACTAGAGCGTAAAGCATCATAACTACACTGTTTAGAAATATTGAGATAACAATGTCGCAATTAGCAAATTAATAAAGAAAATTCTGCAATATTGTTAATGATAAGGCTGTTTTATTGGCTGAGTGTAGTAATGGCGATTTATGCTCCAGTAAAGCTTTCAAGTACACTTATATTCGAACGAACAAATAATTTTCTCATACAAGGGTCTACTCCATTAGGCTTTGATTTTATAGCTAGGCCATGGAGGCGGAGAGACTACTTTGCATCAAAGGCCTAACTGATAACGAATTAAATTCTAAAACGCATGTCTTAGCTCTTCAGGGGCCTCGCTGTCGTTTGTTTAAAGCGTGCTGACACATCACATTGTTTGGTGGTTTTATTTCTACTCTAACTCCTGTTTCCTCCACCATATCTGAACTGAGTTTTTCGATATAAGAGTAAGAATCTTGACTGGGATCAGAAAGGGCGCGTTTTAGTCCACTGGGCCACCGAGGTCCCAAGTGATGACGAATTTAAATTTAATTCTGAAACAAAATGTTTTAGTTCTTCAAATTACATCTTTTCCCACTAGTGACAGATTCAGAGACCAGGCATCAGTTTCACAATCACTCCTTAACTAAGATTTTCCTTAACTTAAATCTGGCAACTTTTGACAGCATTTTATAGTTCTAAAATATAATGTTTCAACAAAATTGAATTAAACCTGTCATAAGCCTTGTCTGTTATTTAAAATGACATCTAAAGTTACCAGCTTCTTAAAAATTAACGAAATTATTTAGGTATTAAATTTGCTAGATTTCGGTTAGGAAACTATTAGTTAAGAATTGATTGTGAAACTGGAGCCTGTTGCTCAAAGCTTGATTAATTTAATCAGTCGATTAGTCAAAATTTAAATCTTGCATTATTTTAGATATGTTGTGATATTAAAGTTGCAAAAATGGGGAAAAAATCAAAACAGTAAAGCACGTTGTTATGAAAATATAAATTTAAAATGATATGTTGGTTTTTATTGATATTTTAAATTTGTTTTAATAACTGATTAAAATTACTAATCACGCTTTAAAACAACTGGACCGTGATGTGAGAAAGTTAGTCAATTCGCCTGTGAATGTACGACGTTTTCTCCCGTGCACTTCGGTTATGTCCACCATCCTTGAACTGATCGTGTCTCGATGTAAATGAAACAACATTGACAAAGGAATTAAACCACATTCAATCAATCAATCTTTAAATCACAGCTGGCATATTTATATACTTACCGAGTAACGTCTCAAAATTGTAACACTATCCAATCCTGTTCAAAATTCTTCATGAATCAATATGGTTTATAAATAACAGTTGGTTTATATGTCTTCAGCGGATGATACTTGAAAGGGAAATCATCAAATATGGATAGGATCGCCCATAAGTTTATAGTACAGACCTGTCGAAAGCTTAACACTGAGATAACGAAAAGGTGTTAAAGTTCTAATGCCGAGATCCTGTTACCAAGTGACCGAGAGATAGGTAGCAGGCCCCAGTTTCACAATCATTCCTTAGCTAAGATTTTCCTTAACTTAAATTTAGCAAATTTTCGGAATCAATTTTTGAAACTACTGATGCATATTTTTGTCAAAACTAAACGCAAATGTTTTAATTTAGAAGTGATCTTAAAATGACACCTTAAATTCCTGAATATCTTGAAATTCAACAAAATTATAAAGATTTGCAAATTTGCAAGATTTAAGTTAAGGAAAATCTTAGCTAAGGAATGATTGTGAAACCGGGGCCTGTGTTACGCCACATAGCGGTGTTGCCGCATAAACGTGTTCCAACACGTCTATGTGGGAAATTTCAACGCATATAGAGAACGCTTTAATGCGACAAAAAGGCTACATTCCGCCGCATAAAGAAAACATTTACTATCATCACCTACACCATCATCATTAACACCTTCATTAAAAAACACCACCATCACTATCATCGTGATCATCATTATCATTATTATTAATAATATCATTATTATTATTATTATTATTATTATATTATTATTAAAAGCAATAGCCGAAATTCTGCCAAAATCACAATTTAACGCTCATCAACATTACAGTCAATTTTCCATCGTCATAATTAATGTCACCACCATCGTATTTTTCTAGATATTAGCTCTTTTTAAAATTCATACTAAGTTATTAAAATGAGTCCTCTTTATGCGTCAAAAAGGCAGCCTCGCGCCGCATATAAGCACCACATCTTTATGCGTTGAACGCCGCCGCATAAACGTGGCCGACCTCTTTATGCGTTGAAATTCCCCACATAGACGTGTCGGGCGCGTTTATGCGGCAACACCGCTATGTGGCGCAACAGGCCTGCTCACCAAAAGCTGTCGAGATATAGCTAACGATAGGCTGATATGAACAGCGGATTCGGCACTAATTCTTTAGCTTAGTGTTAAACTTTCGACAGGTCTGTACAGTTTATTTAATTATTCGGATCTTGTGTATTAGCTAAATACTGTTTAATTATTTAGTCTTCGTAGATAACTACAAACATGTCTCGATATAAGGTTTAGTCCTCGTAGTATTACTACAAAAATACCTTAATATAAAGTATAGTGAAATTTATTTTTCTTACCTACTTTTTTGTGATTATGCTAATTTTAATTTTGTCAGAATTTGACTTAATTTGACTAATGTGATGTCAGAAATATTTTAAAAAAGGATTATTTAAAATCTCTTCATGTGCTTTACGCTTGTTTATTTGTTATTTTTATTTTTGTCAATTTTTTTACTTTTTAAGTATTCAATATAATTACTACATACAACAATATCTTTATAACGGATAAGTGCCGTTGAAATTTTTTTTACCTAAAAATGTTTGTTTGTTGTTTAAGCTTTCAATATGGTGTAATTTTTATTTTGTCAAAACTTGACGGAATCAATGTTATCAATATTCCATTTCAAATAATCAAACTACGAGGGGTTTAATACGTTTCATTTAAAACTTTATTAAAAGTGATCTTAAATGGCAGTTGATGTGCAATACAGGCCAGTCGAAAGTTTAACACTAATCTAACGAATTGGTGCGGAATTGACAGCTTCTTCCACCTCCTTGCTGCCTGATACAGTACAGACCTGTCGAAAGTTTAACACCGAGCTGACGAATTGGTGCCAAATTGACAGCTTCTCCGACCTCCTTGTAACCAAAAACTGGACAGCTGTCATCTATCTCTCGACAGTTTTTCCACACTAAATACCAAAATCTCGGTCACTCGGCAGTCGAACTTAGGCACTATTTGGTTAACGCATTGTCAAATTTTTGTAAGGTCTGTACCGTATACATATAAAATATAGACCTGTCAAAAGTTTAACACTGAGTTAACCAAAACGAATCGAAGCTAGGCTGTAGAATGGTCGAGATATATATAGATGTGTAATGACCAAAAAACTGTAGAATAATGGATACCATCTATGAAAAAGTTGTCGAGATACAATAGCGATAAGTTGAACTGTAGATTCGAAACTTATACGTTATCCAGGTGTTAAACTTTCGACATGCCTGTGCTGTTTATCTATATAAACGTTTTTTAATGATTTTACTTGCTAATGAGATAGTAATCAAGTGAAGCCGTATACATGTTGTACCAGTTATTGATAGTTTTGTATGTGTTAAGATGTTATCTCTCGTACCAAAAATCAAAAATTATATATAAAGATATACTACGTATATGTTTATAAATATCAATTCTATGGCTTGGTTGTTAAAATCACCTGTTATAATTTTTTCATCTAAATACTAATTAAAGAGTAGAAAGTCAGTTGCAGTTGCCATGACAGATGATGCACGGCGTAAAAACCATGACAGATTACGTACTCTGTAAAAACTATACATATGACGTACTCTCTAAAACTATGACAGATGACGGAAGACGTGAAAACCATGACAAATGACGGACGACGTGAAAACCATGACAGATGACGTACTCTGTAAATACTATACATATGACGTACTCTCTAAAACTTTGACAGATGACGTACAGCGTGAAAATCATGACAGATGACGTTCGGAGTGAAAAACATGCCAGATGACATACGGCGTTAAAATTATGAGAGATGACATACGGAGTGAAAATCATGACAGATGACATACGGAATGAAAACCATGTCAGATGACGTACGGTGTGAAAACCATGACAGATAATGTACGGCGTGAAAAACATGCCATATGGCGTACGGCGTGAAAACTATGAGAGATGATGTACGGAGTGAAAAACATGCCAGATGACGTACGGCGTTAAAACTATGAGAGATGACGCACGGAATGAAAACCATGGCAGATGACATACGGAGTAAAAACCATGTCAGATGACGTACGGTGTGAAAACCATGACAGATAATGTACGGAGTGAAAGACATGCCAGATGACGTACGACGTTAAAACTTTGAGAGATGACGTACGGAATGAAAATCATGGCAGATGACATACGGAGTGAAAACCATGACGGATATAGTACGGAGTGAAAACATGCCAGATGACGTACGGCGTGAAAAACATGCCATATGACGTACGGCGTGAAAACTATGAGAGATGATGTACGGAGTGAAAAACATGCCAGATGAAGTACGGAGTGAAAAACATGCCAGATGACGTACGGCGTGAAAAACATGCCAGATGACGTACGGCGTGAAAACTATGAGAGATGATGTACGGAGTGAAAAACATGCCAGATGATGTACTGAGTGAAAAACATGTCAGATGACGTACGGCGTGAAAACTATGAGAGATGATGTACGGAGTGAAAAACATGCCAGATGATGTACTGAGTGAAAAACATGTCAGATGACGTACGGCGTGAAAACTATGAGATATGACGTACAGCGTGAAAATAATGACAGATGACACATGGTGTAAAACAATGACAGATGGATGACAGAAGGCGTGAAAACTATGACAGATTACTTACAGCGTGTAAACCATGACACATGGCGTACTCTGTATAAACTATGCATATGACGTACTCTCTAAAAACTATGACAGTTGGCATACTCTGTAAAAACTATGCAGATGATGGAAGGCGTAAAACCATGACAGATGACGTACGGCATGTAAACCATGACAGTTGGCGTACTCTGTATAAACTATGCATATGACGTACTCTCTAAAAACTATGACAGTTGGCATACTCTGTAAAAACTATGCAGATGATGGAAGGCGTAAAACCATGGCAGATGACGTACGGCATATAAACCATGACAGTTGGCGTACTCTGTAAAAACTATGCATTTGACGGTACTCTCAAAAAAAAAAACTATGACAGATGGCGTACTCTATAAAACCTATGACAGATGACGGAAGGCGTGAAAACAATGACAGATAAAGAATGTCGATATAAACGTGTTTTAATGATTGTACTTGCTAATGAGATAGTAATCAAGTGATGCCGTATACACATTGTACCGGTTATTGATATCAATAGTTTGTATGTGTAAAGATGTTATCTACCATACCAAAAATCAAAAATTATATATATAGATATACTACGTATATGTTTATAAATATCAATCCTATGGCTTGGTTGTTAGGAATCACCTGTTAAACGTTCTCATAAAGTTCCATTTACATATGAAAATTTTCATGCAAAAAAAAAAAAGTTACCAACGTATACATGAACATATATATACATGTAGTATTATCATATTATAATTTTTTGAATTTTCTGAATGAAATATTCAAAAATTTATAGTTGTCTTATAAAATTTTTTTTGAATATTTCATTTAGAAAATTAAAAAAATAATAATATGACAGTATTATAAGAGTAGTCAGGTGTATTTTCATTGAAACATATTTATTATTATTAAATCCTCGTTTTTATATACAATATATATACATGTACATATGTTAATACCAATTTTAAAACACTTTTGTTACCTTTGTTATATTACAAGAGCAGAAAGTCAAAGGTAATGTTGCAGTTACATGTACATCACAAAAAATCACTAAAATTGCCCCTATTTTCAAAGATTGTAGCCTTTGGATTTTTTTCTAACGTCACTATTTTATCAAGAAGTAAACCGATGTACAATGTCAGTCAATACTCAAAATTGTTATTTCAAAAGACTGTAGACTCCAAACAGTTTTCAATTTCACTTCAAACTGAAAACTTTGACGTGAAACAGATGGTGTAAAATCCCTGACAGGAAGTATATGACGTGAAACACGACGGATGGTGTAAAACTCCTGACAGGAAGTATATGACGTGAAACAGATGGTGTAAAATCCCTGACAGGAAGTATATGACGTGAAACACGACGGATGGTGTAAAACTCCTGACAGGAAGTATATGACGTGAAACACGACGGATGGTGTAAAACCCCTGACAGGAAGTATATGACGTGAAACACGACGGATGGTGTAAAACCCCTGACAGGAAGTTTATGACGTGAAACACAATAGATAGTGTGAAACCCCTGAAAGGAAGTATATGACGTGAAACACGACGGATGGTGTAAAACCCCTGACAGGAAGTATATGACGTGAAACACGACGGATGGTGTTAAACCCCTGACAGGAAGTATATGACGTGAAACACGACGGATGGTGTAAAACCCCTGACAGGAAGTATATGACGTGAAACACGACGGATGGTGTTAAACCCCTGACAGGAAGTATATGACGTGAAACACGACGGATGGTGTAAAACACCTGACAGGAAGTATAATATTATGACGTAAACTATGAAAGATGATGTAAGTTGTGAAAACCAAGTAATATGACGTTAGGTGTGAAAGCCGTGACGGATGACGCAAGACGTGAAAACCAAGAAATATGGCGTTAGGCGTGAAAGCAGATGGCATACGGCGTGAAAACAATGGCAAGTGCCGTACGGTGTGAGAACAATGACAGAAGACATACGGCGTGAAAACCTTGACTAATGACATATGTAACGTGTCAAATACGTTGCCATCATGGTTAGAAAATATTTATTTCTGTTTAGAACGGCGAATACATGTAGATGGAACTGATCATCTGTTTTATTAGAATTGCTACAATATAATTATGATTTCAATCCACCTTTCTCATTGTAGAACAATAGAGACGAATTTTTCAACAATGAAAGGGCAATGCGAGAAATTATAGATCGAGAGTCAGTTTTCACCCCGAAGCTGTTAGAATATTATAAAACTAGAAAATCGTGAAAATAAATATTAGTCGGATTCGTATTTAAAAAATTGAGTGCATGCTTACTAGACAGGTATGTTTATACTTCATCAAAGAATGACTTTGCAGTTTCTAAAAGGTAAGCATAGCAATTTTAACAGAAATCGGAATTCAAGCGGGAATATTATTAAGGATTATCATAATGTGTTCTTTTTATTTGCTACAGTTTATGTCTGTCGAAAGTTTAACACAAAGCTTGTGAATTAAATGCAGAATTTCGGGCCTCTCATTAGAAATATAAGGTCAGTTTTTTAGGCAGCTGAGCATGCTTACCATCTCTGTACATCTTTTCGGTCACTAGCTATCTATTTTAGGCCACTCGGTGGCTAAGTTTTTGCCGCAATTCGTAAGCCCAATATGTAAAACTTTCGACAGGTCTGTACTGTAGGAAATACCGGAATTATTTCAGTTTTGGATAAGGACGAGTTGACAGCAGCAGGGTGAAGTTGACATTTCAGAAAGATAAAGAATGTATATCTGAAGCCGCATAAAACAGTGAGTGTAATAATCAAAAACGAACATACTAATCCATGTCCGAATTACAATCAAGAATCAAAGTAAAAACTTTGGAACTGAAAAGTCAGGTTAGACACGTGAACTTCCACCAGGGAAGTGAGACCGGTTGCTCCGGAAGAGTAAGCACCTCCTGTTTAGCTAGCCACACCCGCCACGCGTGTAATCAAAATTGTGTGAAAGGAACATGAAACTATGGGACGTCAAATATATCCAGGGCAATACTGGACAAAGAGACATCAAACTTATCAACAATACTGTGATGACGGCCATACATTTTTGAGGGCCTTGATTAGCCCAGAATTGTAATATCCCTGCGTCAAAAAAAAAATTTGTAATAACTAAGAAATAAACAGATTTTAGATAACGTACATTATATTTAATTTCTGCAGAAAAAATGACTAGGTACTGCCTAACATCCTAGTAGTACCACTGCGGTAGCTCAGATGCTGTTGTAAGTGGGAGGTGGTGGGGTTCGAACCCCGACCCGGTCTGATCCAAGACTTAAAGTGGCTGTTCTTTCGCCAAGCACTCGGCATTACGAAATGAAATTCACGGTTCTTTCGGATGTGAACTTAAAATAAACGAGGTCCCGTGTATTGGTAGGCTTGGGACGATAAAGAACACTGCCGTTTAATGCCATCGGCGCAACGCACAGGTAAAATTTTTGCACCTTCGCCTTTACTGGCGACGTCTCGATATAAGTGAAATATTCTTAACTGGGGCGTTAAACACCATTACTCAACTCAACTCTAACATCCTAGGTACTGATCAAGCACCGTAAGTATTGATAAAAGACCCTTGGTACCGGTCAAACATCTTGGATACTGATAAAAGCAACCTTGGTACTAATCAAACATCATAAGGAAGGGTCAAACAATCAAGGTGCTGGTCAAACACCCTAAGTACCGGTCAAATTACCTAGGTACCGGTCAAACTCCCTAGAAAATGGTTAAAGACCTATCGGCCTTATTACCGATCAATCACCCCAGGTACAGGTTAACAAGCAGTGTGTTGGTAAAACATCTGAGGTCACAGTCGAATTGGGGTCACCGTCGGCCATATGTCCTAAGCAACGGCCAAAAACCAAAGGCCAAACGACAGAGATGACGGTCAAATACACAAAGGACCAGTCAAAAGTCGGGGTTTTATATAACCAATTATAAGTACCTATAAACGGGTACTGAGTTGAAACTTCTCGGCTATAGCAGCCTGTCTTTCACCGAGGGCATAGCATGGCCAGCCAACTGCGGTGCCTCCGCTTAGCCAGTCTGCCTTTCCCCTCTGACGCTAAGGCCGATCCTCTTAATCGGACACTAATAACACAATATACAGTCAAACTTGTCTATAAAGGCCACCCAAGGGAACCAGTAAATGTGGCCTTTATGGACAGGTGGCCTTTATATTCAGGTTCAAATAATATGAATGAAGAAGAATTGGGATACAATTCTACTGGCCTTTATAAGCAGGTGGCCTCTATATAGAGGTGGCCTTTAAGGCAGGTTGGACTGTATCTGGTGACTTTACTCCCAACTTGTATGGGCCTCAACCACTCCACCAACATTGGTGGTTGACACCGACACATATATGGACTATGTGATTAAGAGCGACAGAAACAATAATAAAATGCCACCCAGACTGAGTCGAGTCTCAGCCACTCAACATTTTAATAAGAATATTTCACTCATATCAAGACGTCACCAGCTATAGGCGAAGTTGCAGGAATTTTTACCTTTGCAGTGCGATCATTGCAATATGCAAGGAGGGTTGTTTTTTTTTTACCTGCCACGTCTTTATGGGTAGGTGGTCTTTAAATACAGGTTCAAATAATATGAATAAAGAACAATTCGAATATAATTCTACTGGCCTTTATAAGCAGGTGGTCATTATATAAAGGTGCTTAAAAGGCAGGTTAGACTGTAGGTTTATATGTAATTTATCCAAATTTAAAAGGATAATATTTTCAAGCTTCAATCAATATTAAAAAGAAAACTTGTTCTTTTAAAAACTGCAAACCATGAGATGTCACTTACTCGAAATTTGCTAAAAAATATTTTAATAAGAAAAAATTTAAATAAATGAATATTAAATAAATATATGCGCAATAAAATCTATATTAAAAGAAAATATAAACTCTTTGTCGTCAATATGAAATTAGATTTAAAACTGACAGAAAAGAGATGTGTTCAATCAGCATTCAATGAAATAATAGAGAAAAAAAGATAAGAAAAAGAAAGAAAGAAAAAAAGAAAAAAAACTGTAAGAAACTGTTTTATAACACGAAAATCGGTGAGTCTTTAATAAAGAGAAAAAAACGTAATGAAAGAAGAAAAAAGAAAGAAAATGCGTTACAACATGACAAACAATCTTGTCATCAGTGTTTATGCCCCCTAAGCATGAGAGGATCATCAGTTCTAAGTGTTTAAGTGTTTTCATTTTTATGTGAAAACGGTATATTTTTCATTATACATAAACATATTTTCAATCTATAGATTGAAAGCAGCTGTATATTTTTCATTATAATTAATATATTATAAATATATTTTAAATCTGTGAAAATACCCAATTCGATTACAATATTCATAAATATATTTAAAAATAAAATGAAAATTAGATAACAAAAAGAAATCAAATCAGTTTGAGCGTGTAATTGCACGTGTAGGAGGTAATACTTGTCTATTGTTATAAGTTTTTACTTATTGTTATTCAACCAAAACCTCGTAAATTAAAAAAATCTATTTGTCGAGAAATTATGGTACCTCAATTTGTAGAGAACTAGTGACCACTCCGTAATATGTGAGAGGACAAAGTTAAAACACTAGCTCTTGTCTTAAGTGACAATGTCACTTTAAGCATGGTAGAATTTCAGGCGTTTTAGTAGTTTCATTTTTGTGTGAAAACGGTATATTGCATGTGTAAAAGGTAAAACTATTAAAAGATATTGTAATAAGACAAGTTTTAATTGTATTGTTATTCAACCAAAACTTCTAAAATGCACATATATGCAAATATCTGAATGCTATGATAGCTCATTTTGTAGAGAACTAGTACTCTCTCCGTGTAGGCCAAAGTTCGAACCCTGTCTTGTCTTCAGCTTTAATGTCGCTTTAAGCATGAGTGATTTATGAGTTGTTTTAGTCTAGATCTTCTCGTCTGTATGTGAAAACAGTTGTAATATTTTTCATTATAAATATATTTAAAATCTGTGAAAATACCTAATTCTAATTTTTATTAATACATTTAAAGATAAAATGAAAATTAGAAAGAAAAACAAAAGAATTCAAAACAGTTTGAGCGTGTAATTGCACGTGAAGGAGGCAAGACCTGCCTATTGTTATGAGAAAAATGTTTACTTATTGTTATTCAACCAAAACCTCGTAAATTGAAAAAATCTATTTGTCGAGAAATTATGGTACCTCGGTTTGTAGAGAACTAGTGACCACTCCGTAATATGTGAGAGGACAAAGTTAAAACACTAGCTCTTGTCTTAAGTGACAATATGTCACTTTAAGCATGGTAGAATTTCAGGCGTTTAAGTGGTCTCATTTTTATGTGAAAACGGTATATTGCATGTGTAAAAGGTAAAACTATTAAAAGATATTGTAATAAGACAAGTTTTTACTTTATTGTTATTCAAATAAAACTTCTAAAATGCACATATATGCAGATATTTGAATGCTATGATAGCTCATTTTGTAGAGTACTAGTACTCTCTCCGTGTGGGAGCCGGCCAAAGTTCGAACCCTGTCTTGTCTTCAGCTTTAATGTCGCTTTAAGCATGAGTGATTTATGAGTTGTTTTAGTCTAGATTTTCTCGTCTGTATGTGAAAACAGTTGTAATATTTTTCAATATAAATATATTTAAAATATGTGAAAATGCCCAAGTCTATTTTTTATGAATGCATTTAAAAATAAAAGGTAAATTAGAAACAAAATGAAATCAATACAATTTAAGCCTGTAATTGCACGTGTAGGGGGTAAGATCTGTCTACTGTTACCAGACAAATTTTCACTTATTGTTATTCAACCAAAACCTCGTAAATTGAAAAAAAAAACCATCTATTTGTCGAGAAATTATGGTACTTCAGTTTGTAGAGTACTAGTGACTGCTCCGTATGTGAGAGGACAAAGTTCGAACCCTAGCCCTTGTACATGTCTTCAGTAATAGATAATGTCACTTTGAGCATGGGAGAATTTTAAGTGTTTTAGTGTTCTCATTTTTATGTGAAAACGGCATATTTTTCATTATATATAAATATATTTAAAATCTATGAAAAAATTATATTATATTTATTCATAATTTTTTTACTATGAATATATCTGAATAAGTTATTGATAATACCAAATCAGCTAGAGGGAGTAATTGAACGTGTAAAAGGTAAAATTATTAAAAGATATTGTAATAAGACAAGCATTTACTGTATTGTTATTCAACCAAAACTTCTAAAATTGAAAATGCACATATATGCAAATGTCTGAATGCTATGGTAGCTCAAAATGTACATATATGCAAATGTCTGAATGCTATGGTAGCTCAAAATGTACATATATGCAAATGTCTGAATGCTATGGTAGCTCATTTGATAGAGTACTAGTACTCTCTCCGTGTGAGAGGCTTAAGTTCGAACCCTGTTTTGTCTTCAGTGATAATTCCGCTTTAAGCATGATTGAATTCAAGCATTTTAATAGTTTTCTAAAATATGTGAAAAAAGTTATAAGATTTTTTTAATGAATATATTTAAAAATAAAATATAAATTAGTGAAAAATGAGATAAGTTTGAGCGTGTAATAGAGAACTAGTACTCTCTCTGTATGTGAGAGGTCAAGGTTCGAAACCCTGTCTTGTTTTCAGTGATAATGCCGCTTTAAACGTGATGGAATTTTAGGTGTTTTATGGTATTCTCAAATATGTGAAAAACTCATAATATTTTTTAATGAATATATTTAAAAATAAAATACAAATTGAAAAATGAGATAAGTTTGAGAGTGTAATTGCGCGGGCAGGAGGTAAAACGTGTCAATTGTGATTAGACCAGTTTTTGCTTTATTGTTATTCGACCAAAACTTCAAAAATTGAAAATGCACGTATATACAAATAAATTCAGAATAGGTCTGAATGCCATGGTAGCTTATTTGGTACAGTACTAGTGTTCTCTCCGTATATTTTTATTACTTTATTACTTTAAATATTAATATCCATCAGTGTACATTGTATCTAAAACATGTAAACAGTGGTTCAAAATGTACAGTGTTTAACAACATATCGTAACATATCATAACAAGGAGAATAGAACAATATGATTAAGACTGGTGGTTAGAACGCAGTGAAAATGATTTTCTTAAGAACATACCAAAATTACAAAGCTCTTACATGAGAGGCCAAGGTTCGAACCCCTGTCATGTCTTTAGTGCTAATGTCGTTTTAAGCATGAGTGGATTTTAAGCATTTTAATAGTATTCTAAACTATGTGAAAAAAGTTATAATATTTTTTAATGAATATAATTAAAAATATAATGTAATTAGAGAATGAGATAAGATAAGTTTGAGCGCGTAATTGTACGTGTAGGAGGCAAGTTTTAGGGTATTCTTATTCAACTTCTAAAATTGAATATGTGCGTAGAATCAAACCTGTCTTATAAGACCATCTTTATGAAAGAGCTACCTGCTTTTAAAGGTCAGTTATCTTTTATTCAAATTACTATTTATTTATGTTATTTGAACATGTATATAAGGGCCATCTGCCCTTAAAGACCAACTTGACTGGTTACCTTAAGTGGCCTTTATAGACAGGTTTGACTGTTTATTCAAATTTGTTGAAATTGTTTCCAGGAAGAATAACTTCTAAAATTCATATAAAGTTAACATATAAAATTAAATTTTATGCTGTTATGAGGGATTCAATTAATGGCGTTTTACACCACTGTAAGGATTCTTTCACTTATAACCTTCTTGAATGGGGAAATCGGAGTGACCGGAGAAAGTAAAACCACCTATCTCCGGAAAGCAAACTGACAAACTGTCTCAAATTGATCAGATCTGCCTCGATCTCAAGTTAGATCTTAACCTAGTAGGCGAGGGACACTGTATTTCGTAAACGCGAGCTTTAGACCACTTGACCAACGATATCCCACAAGAGAGGGGGGATGTAATCACCAATTTACAATGTTTCAATGAGTATATGTTTTTTATGTTTTTTTTTATTATTTTTTTTTATTTTGGGTTTCTTTAAAGCTTCCTTTTTCGAAAAATCTTTGCTGGTTTTATGAAAACACGTTCGTTTTAATCAATGAGTTGAGTAATAGTGTTTAACATCCAAGTCAAGAATGTTTCACTTATATCGAGACGTCGCCAACTTTAGGCGAAGGTGCAGCCTCATTTGTAATGTCGAGTGCTTGGCGAAAGAACGATCACTTCACACTTTCAAGTCTTTAGTCAGACCAATGAATGACCCTGTACCTGAGTGTGCAATGCGATTTCTGGAAAGTAATTTACAAGTTTTGTGTATTTGCTGGAGCATGCATACAATCGGTCAAACAAGGCCGAATGATGAAATACCAGCTTGATTTAAAACTTGTGTTTTATTTCGTAACGATATGTCTTCATGCTTGACAGTTTCGCTAGCGAGCACATTATCAAAGAAAATCTCTCTCTCTCTCTCTCTCTCTCTCTCTCTCTCTCTCTCTCTGATTGTTTAATTCAACAGTGTATAATGAGACTCAGAGAGAGAGAGAGAGAGAGAGAGTAGCCCATTTCCTGCAATGTCGGGGGGGGGGGGGGCATAATCTAATCCTACTCCATTGAAAGTAACGTTTTCTGTCATTTTAACTAATCTACTGTAGATATGGGGACGAGCGACTTTTCCCTACATTGTTTGTGGTGTCCTAAAACAAAGAGACTTTCCTGGAGCTATCATATAATTTAGTATTTTAATTTTTTTAATTCATCATTGATAAAAATGAATTTATTTAATGATAAAATTAAAAATTGTATATGATAAAAATACTAAATATAATTTCTCCAGATCACAGATCAACGGCTGTAGCATGTACTCTCTCTCTCTCTCATTGTTTTTTAATAGTGTAAATGGGAATATTGCACAGAGAGATAGAGGGAGAGGTACATGCTCCAGTCGTTGATCTGGAGACAATGATTAATTCTATCATACATGTATACCATTTATTTTTTAAATTTTATCATTATTAAATAAATTCATTTTATATCAAATATATCCTCTCTCTCTCTCTCTCTCTCTCTCTCTCTCTCTCTCTCTCATTGTTTTATTTAATAGTGTAAATGGGAATATTGCACAGAGAGATAGAGGGAGAGGTACATGCTCCAGTCGTTGATCTGGAGACAATGATTAATTCTATCATACATGTATACCATTTATTTTTTAAATTTTATCATTATTAAATAAATTCATTTTTATCAAATATACTCTCTCTCTCTCTCTCTCTCTCTCTCTCTCTCTCATTGTTTTATTTAATAGTGTAAATGGGAATATTGCACAGAGAGATAGAGGGAGAGGTACATGCTCCAGTCGTTGATCTGGAGACAATGATTAATTCTATCATACATGTATACCATTTATTTTTTAAATTTTATCATTATTAAATAAATTCATTTTATATCAAATATATTCTCTCTCTCTCTCTCTCTCTCTCTCTCTCTCTCTCTCTCTCTCTCTCTCTTCTTCCTCTCTCTCTCTCTCTCTCTCTCTCTCTCTCTCTCTCTTGTCAGAACCACCTCTCTCTCTCTCTCTCTCTCTCTCTCTCTCTCTCTGAGGATATTCAAGTGTGTCAAAAGATACATTTGTACATGTACATCATAAAAACAGAACTAGTAGAGAAATAAAACCTATTTTTGTCATATGTTAAGTAGAGCAGTTACACCACCTATACGGTAGGTATGTCGCTTGTCATGCTGAGATAAATAGGTATGTATTAAAAAGGTTTAGGAATCATCTATTCAGCTGCTGATCTTAATCACCCAAAAATTCAGGTAAGACGTATCTTAATTAATATGTACCTAATTCTTTGCGATTTAAATATAAATGTTAAAAAATGAATGAATGAATGAATGAATGAATAAATCAAAAAAAGAGATATATCAAACATTTGTTATTTCAACATACCTTTTGTTTTAAAACACGTGGAGAATTCTTACCTGTTTTGCCTCATTAAAACAAGTTATTTTCATTTGTAAAATAATTTTAAGTATTTTTTTTTCTAAATCAACATTTTAATTTGAGGATATAAAGTGTTTTTATTTATTTATTTATTTATTTATTTATTTTTTATTTATTTACTTATTTATTTAATTTTTGAAAATGTCTCAAAATTAAAGGATAATTTTGATAAAGGAATTTAAGTACACATTAATTTTGTGTACGCACGCACCTTCAAAATCCTAGAGGTTATGGCATTCGAATTCCTAGCTTAATTAAGTTATAAGAATGATGTGAAATAGTTACCACAATCCTGGAATGGAATTTAATTTATTTATTTTATTTTATTTTTTTTGTTTTATTTTATTTATTTTATTTTATTTTATTTTATTTTATTTTATTTATTTATTTATTTATTATTTATTTATTTATTTATTTATTTAAAAAAACTGGATTAACTTTGGAAAAATAGATATTATTATAAATCTTCCTTTCTTTGGTGTGAAGTGTCGGAAAAGCGCAATTGTGTTTTATGCCCCAGTGAATACTCTTATATCGAGACAATCCGTTAGGGGAGGTTGAATAAACTGGAATATTATGAAAAAAACATAGTCTTCCAGCAAAGAACTGGTAAACTTTCTTACACTTAGATTTACCGGAGCGGGATTCGAACATAGGTTGTCAGAGCCACTGTCATGTGGTGTGTTCTTAACCGAGCACAAACCTCCTTCCCAAAATATTTGGCTTTGTACCTTGGAAACCGCCCATTTAATTAACGCTGTTCACGTTACGAGACCTGCAGACTCTATAAACATTTATTAAATGGCAGTCAAACCTATCTTTAAAGGCAACCCAAGGTCACCAATGAAAAGGTGGTCAGCGGTTCTTAAATAAAATTTAAAATTAGACAAATAAAGAGTAGTTTCTGGCCTTTAAAAACAGGTAGTCCCTATGTAGATGTGGTTTTGACTGTTTTATCAACTTTTATTAGTACCACTGCGGTAGTTCAGTTGGTAGAGTGCTCGCTCCGTAAGTGGGAGGTCGTGGGTTCGAACCCTGGCCGGGTCTGACCCAAGACTTTAAAGTGGGTATAGACATTTCTTTCGCCAAACAATCGGCATTTCGAAATGCATGGGATGGAAACTTTAAATAAACCAGGTCCCGTGTCACATTAGACTTGGCACTATAAATAACCCAGCTGTTTAATGTCTTCAGCGCAACACACAGGCACATGTCTGCACCTTCGCCTATAGCTGGCGATGTCTCGATATAAAAACCAATACTAAACTCAATTTTCATCAAAGATTTTATAACACTATACAATTCTGTAGACAGGTGTGTGCCATTTTGTCGTAAGTTCCACCGCTGGTGCTCACTCAGAAAATATTTGAAAATAATACAAAAATGGTGCATTTTGGAAGATTTTAATGGACAAATTGATAGTCAAATATGATGTTTCGAAGTTCCATTTTTCTCTAACTGTACATGTGCTTCGTGATTTTCAAGGGGATGGACGAAAAATAAATGCATGCCTGTAATTGGTTTCTTTATTCTTATGTCAAACCTGCTTGAAAGGCCATATTTATATAAACCTTACCTGGCCCGCGTTTCACAATCATTCCTTAGCTAAGATTTTCCTTAACTTAAATCTTGCAAAATTTCAAATCTTTATAATTTTGATAATTTTCAAGATATTGAGAAATTTAAGGTGCCATTTTTAAAATCACTTCTAGATTAAAACATTTGCATTTAGTTTTGACAAAAATCTTCATCAGTAGTCCAAAAAAAAGATTACAAAAATTTGCTAGATTTCAGTTAAGGAAAACCTTAGCTAAGGAATGATTGTGAAACTGGGGTGCTTTCAAAGGCAAATATTTTTTTTAAATCCCAATTGTTCCTTATTCATATTATTTGAACCTGTATATAAAGACTATTATACTTGTTCCCTTTGGTCATTTATATATATATACAGGTTTGACTCTGTATTTAAAATGGCCAGATTGATTAAATGAGGTTTTACGCCACAGTCAAGAATATTTTACTTATACCGAAAGGTCACCAGCTATAGGTACAGTGGAAGGAATATTGACGTTTGAGGTACAATCAGGGCAAAGTGCATTGGGGTGGGGGTGTTTATAACGTGCCATGACATTGGATCGGATTTTAAGGTCTTTCAAAGGACCTCATGATTTTCATTTCTAAATGTCGATTGCTAGGAGAAAGCACAGCCAACAACCTATTACCAAGTCTTGGTCAGACCCGGACAGGTTTCGATACCACGACCGCCCACAGAATACTCTCCCAACTGAGCTGCAGTAGTGTTTTACGGGCGGGAAATGCCTTACTTATCATTTTTCGTTTTGATTTACTGTCTCTATTTCACAGACAGACATGGTCTTTAGGATTACAGGTTTGTCATGAAAATGTCAAAATCTTCCTAATAACTGTCGTCTTAGACAGATAGATATCAATGATAATTTATTAGCTACGTATTAAAAAAAAATAACAAAAAAAGCGAAAACAAAACAAACGCCTTCTAATATTGCATATACAGTACAGACCTGTCCAAAGTTTAATACTAGCTAGCAAATTAGTGCCAAATCGACAGCTCATCTCAAACCTTCGTTAGCTATATTCTATATCCTGACAGCTTTTCGGCAGCTGCTATCTATATCTGGGTATATTTCGGCTACATACCTCGGTCACTCGGCAGCCGAGCTTTGTCTCCTTTTGGTTAGCTTATTGTTAAATGTTCGACAGGTCTGTACTGTACATCGACTATGTAATTAAAACTGACCAGCGATACATCAATTTCAAGATAATTTCATTGCTAATTAAAGTCAAATCTGTCTATAAAGGCCACCCAAGGGAACCAGCAAACGTGGCCTTTATGGGCAGGTGGCCTTTATATACAGGTTTCAAATAATTTGACTAAAGAACAATTGGGATACAATTCTACAATAGTATGAATAAAGAACATTGGAATACAATTCTACTGGCCTTTATAAGCAGGTGGCACTTATATAGTGGTGGTTGTTAAGGCAGGTTTGAAGGTGTGTAAATAGAAAGTAGGTTTGTTGCAGCTGTAAATTGCAGTCTGTTAATCCTAGCAGGTAGGTTGTCAATGTTATACATGTATATTGACCATAGCATCGAAACTGACCAGTAATACATCATTTTCAAAACAATTTCATTGCTAACAGTGTGTAAATCGAAAAAAGGTTTAGTGCAGTTACAACCTGCCTTAAAGGCCACCTCTATATAAAAGCCACCTGCCTATAAAGGCCAGTGGAATTGTATCCCAATTGTTCTTTATTCATATTATTTGAACCTGTATATAAAGGTCACCCGCCCATAATGACCAATTTTACTGGTTCCCTCGTGTGCCCTTAAAAGACAGGGTTGACTGTATTAAAATATTGAATGTATTTAAAAAAATCATCATGACTGTATATTGTCAGTGCTGTACATGTAAAACCACGTTCGATGTCTACAAACTGACCAGCTACATGTTAATATAGCATCTTCGTTACGTCTGTGAAAGTGCAAACGGAAAACATAGAAATGAGTTTCACGGGATGACTCGGACACTTCAAACTTAACTAACTCCAAAGTTCTATCATTATTCTGATTGAAAGTTGGTGGTTTTCTCCGGGCACCCTGTTTCCTCCATCATCCCAGAGCTGATGTCTTTGATATTTAGGTGAATAGTCTTGACTAGGGCGTTATTTACCATCACTCAACTTTATTCCTTAATGTATTGTAAATAAAATTTGTTTTTGTTTAAGCATAAATATCTAAAATGTCTTTTCTTTTTCAGGTTTAGAAAAACAAAACAAAAATGTATGGACCGACACAATGTTTTCAGTTCTTGTACACTCTAGTTATCATTCACTCGTCTGTGATTGGTCAGCTATATGAAACCATAGAGACCAGACTGGGATCTATAACAGGCGTGGTCACTAACAAGGGAGAGGGAAGAGTGTATCAATTCAGAAATATCCCTTACGCAAAACCACCAACCGGTAACCTCAGGTTCAAGAAACCACAGCCGTATGGTTCATGGAACGGCACTTTAGACGCAACAACATATCCACCATCTTGTATGCAAATTATAGGGCCTCTTTTTCTGGTACTTTTGAATAAAAAGATTTCGGAAGATTGTCTTTATTTGAATATTTACGTGCCGAGAAGTTTAAACGTGACCAAAACA
This sequence comes from Anadara kagoshimensis, assembly GCA_021292105.1. NCBI lineage: Eukaryota > Metazoa > Mollusca > Bivalvia > Arcoida > Arcidae > Anadara > Anadara kagoshimensis. The sequence goes on along the minus strand of CM037861.1, from coordinate 40,531,162 downwards.
AGGTCTGTCATGATATGGATCCATGGCGGAAGTTTTAATTCCGGTCAGGCCTCGGCGCATGACGGAAGTGACCTGGCTTTGAAAGGGGATGTTATTGTTGTTACTATGAACTACAGACTTGGTATATTTGGTTTTGTGTCGTCTGGTGATCATCTGTTGCCTGGCAACTACGGGTTATGGGATCAAAGAATGGCTATAATGTGGGTCCGGGACAACATTCGGGACTTTAGTGGGGACCCTGACTCTATAACGTTGTTTGGGTCTTCAGCTGGGAGTTGGAGTGCCAATATACACGCGTTTAATGCCATCAATCAAGGCCTTTTCCAGCGTATAATACTACAGAGTGGATCCATCTTATCTCCAATAAGTATTGTAAAAACTTCAAATTTTATGTCATTCGCACGTTTAGTTAATTGTGATAATAAATATGAAAATGCTGTCAAAAATTACACCAGAATTGTAACATGTTTGCGGCAAAAATCATCAAAGGAACTGTTAAACGCTTCCACAGCTTTGACTTCCTCTCCATCCAAACATGACATAATTACAACTACTCTAGGCGCCGTGATTGATGGAGAAATGATTCTAGATTATCCAATCAAAATTTTACAAAATGTGACGTCACCATCTTACCGCTTCTTCCGGTCGTTGGATGTTATAATTGGTACAACAAACGGGGAGGGTTCAGTATTAGGTCTCAATGAGGAATTTATAAAAACAGTAGAGGATGGCATTACAACTTCCGTCTTTTGTGGCTTTTTATGCAGAGAACTTGCAAGAGGGTATTACGAAAATAATTCTTTGGTGTCAGAAGCAGTCTGTAATAGGTACAGAGTTAAAAAAGGCGACACAACAGAGAAAGCCAAACAATCAAGACAGGCGGCAAATATGGTTAGTGATGTTACATTTATAAAACCTGCTGTTGAATTGTTAGACATGCATTCTCGAAATAATTTACATTCCCGATCTTATCAATATTCATTTGAGAGTGAACTAGTTACTATCACACAAATGCCGTCATGGTACAATGGTTCGAACCACGGTGCGGAAGTGGTATTTCTGTTCAACTTTGAACTCTGGGCTATGCTTACTATGACCAGGCTTACTGATGAAGACACACAACTTAAAGACAATCTCTGTAGATACTGGACAAACTTTGCAAAAACAGGGTAGGTATACATACTGAATGTACGTATGTGTATGTTAATTTTGATTCACAAGAGGATAAACTTTTGCAGTATGTAATTAAAGCTATGTTTCAAGCCTAGGCTTATCAAGACCCTCAAAAAAATTGTATGGCCGTCATCACAGTATTGTTGATAAGTTTGATGTCTCTGTGTCCAGGATTGCCCTGGATATATTTGACGTCCCATAGTTCCATGTTCCTTTCACACCATTCTGATTACACACGTGGCGGGTGTAGCTAGCTTAACAGGAAGTGCTTACCTTTCCAGAGCACCCGGCCTCACTTCCCTGGTGGAAGTTCATGTGTCTAACCTAACTTGTCAGTTCCAAAGTTTTTGATTTTGCTTCTGGATTGTGATTCGGACATGGATTAGTATGTTTGTTTTTGATTTCATTAACCATTTCTAAAACATTTTAATCAAAATTAAAACATTTAAAATATAGTAAAACATGTATCTGTAGATATAGTTGGGAGATACTCGACAAACTTTGTTAAAACAAGATAAGTATACGTATGTTAATTTTGATTCTGAAGATGGTGCTAGTTTGGACGTTTTTTTAAATAAAGGCTCTGTTCCGTTTAACATTAACCTTACATCAATATTAAAATTTTAAGTCTTTGAATATGTTCAATAAACCTATATCTGGTATAACAATAAAGTCTTTCCGCCAAGGAGTTCTTTCTTTCTTCCTGAAAGAGGCCGCGTTTGCCTTATTAATAAGACATCAATCTTCAAATCCAGGGTCTCTCACAGTTGTGAGTTCGAGCCCCGCTCAGACCTCATGTGGAAAATTCAATTTTCCTTGCCAGTTGGACTTTTCTGGCTCACATGGTATCAGTATAATGTGACTGGGGGAGTGTTACGTTTGTCTGCAGCGAACCGACTCTGTGAGCTAGCATGATAAAGTCGCCCTGAGTGCGCGCTGGTACAAGACAGATCATACAACACACTCGCACTTCACATGCATGCACGAAATTGTTTATAGATTAATCCATAGAGATTATAAAATAGTTCTCGTCGCGAATAGCTGAAAAATTGCTGATTCGACGTTAAGCGACATTCCACCAACCAACCAACTAATCATTGTTCTTCCCAAAAGGAATAAACCCCAAGTGTTTTCTTTCCATGGATCGTAATCGCTAATAATTTTATTAAAAACTGTGGTTTATTTCCGTTTTCATTTAGCAAAAAATCTTTACCAGAAAATAATTTTGGCTCACACAGGCTACAATATTGAAACATACCATTATGTTAAAAAAACAATACACCAGTCATAACACTTTTAGTCTGTCATGTAAGAGTTACGTCTCTTTAACTAACCTACAGAGAATGGTTTCATTTCACCGCAAACGGCGCTAGAGGCCAGTTCCTCGATTTCTTAACCCGAATTTAAAGCGTTTTTAAAGCGTTTCTCTAACCACCGCTGCTGCCATCTACTGACGAAAATATCGTGAATGAAAACCATTATTCTTTGATAAAGAATTGGCATAGTGTTTGTATCGTTTATGAGATATATATGAATTGAAGCAGATTATGTTGAATTTGCGCGGGCTTCACTGTCGTTTATCACCTCATGAACCACACAAAACACTATGTCAATTCTTATATTTACAATTTTAACAAAACATCAGAGTATGCTTTCACGTTGCAATAGAAATTGTTGATGTTTCATCGTTACCTATTTGAACAATGTTTTTCGACCAATGTACATGTGCTGTTTCGGGGCCTGCATTAATAGGTTTTATAGCTACTCGATTTGTTTAATTTACTCGTAAAAAGTTTACAGTAAACAATTTTTCTCGCAATATAAACAGAATCATGAGAAGAGAAGAACACATGTCTTTTTTGTACAAATAGAAAGTAAAAAGCTGTCTCTATGTTGATTGGCGTATTTCTGCGCTACCTGTTGTTGACGTCACAAATCTGCACGTTCTGTATTGGCGTTATTGGCAAATAGACGAAGCAATTGCTACAATGTTTACATAGAGCAAAGCAGTTGCAATTGTAAATATTATTTTGTAGATGGCCAGTTCTGGGAGTACCCAGAAAAACCCACCTGTCATTGGCAAACGAACTGACCAACCATATTAGGATATATGTCGAGTGGGATTCAAAATTTTAAAGCGGCCAAGTGGCGAAAGGAGGTGCGATCTGTAAGTCTGTGTTTAGGATCTTTACGCCCCTCCCCATTATGATTTTTATATCTTTTGAAGTTAATGTTAAATACATTAATTTCATTTTAGAAAGTAATTCTGCATTTTAAATATTTCAATGGATAATTTGAAAAACAGTATTGTGACGTGTTTTGGTTACACAAACTTGTTTTTAAGAACATGTGTTGTACTTAAAATTCCCTTTTTTAGTTTAATCTGCATTGTTTAATAATAGTATTGAATTTCTATGATCTATTTTCAGTGATCCAAATTCCAATAACAGTACAAGTTTACCTTTATGGCCGGAGTATGGTCCAAACAAGACCTATATAGAACTCAATAACAACATACAAGTAAGATCTGGGTTGTTTGATAAGCAAAAAGCATTCTGGGAGGAAACGATACCAGCTCTTGTCAATCCTGTAATAAAAACAAATTCCGGAAAGGTCAAAGGTCAAACCATACAGTATCCAATTGGTGCAGTGGTACATTTTCGCGGGATTCCGTATGCAAAGCCACCTGTAAATAATTTACGTTTCGAAAAATCTGAAGCTGTTGACGGTTGGAATGGAACTTTGGATGCCACACAATACAGATCTGCATGTATGCAGAGAGATTCCGAATGGCTAGCTGGCAGAACCATGTCCGAGGACTGCTTGTTTCTGAATATTTTTGTACCAGGTCGTCCAGTGATGTCGAGTAAAAAAGCCGTCATGGTATGGATTCATGACAACCAACATTTTACCTCTGGTAAAGGGGACACTTTTGACGGATCTTTGCTAGCATTGAAAGGTGACGTCATAGTTGTGAATTTTAATTATAGATTGGATTTATTCGGATTCCTAACCAGTAATGACTCTAATTTTAAGGATAATTGTGGTCTGTGGGACCAGAGACTTGCTTTACAATGGATTAAAGATAATATTGGCCATTTTGGTGGAAATGCGTCAGTCATTACCATATTTGGAGATGGTGCTAGTGTAACTCTTCAGACAATTAGTCCGTTAAATAAAGGATTTTTTCAGCGTGCCATCGCACAAGGAGGCAATGTGTTGTCTCCCTTTGCTTTTTCAAAAGTTCGAACAGATTACTCGGATTTTTATGATTCATTTGGGTGTACAACTGAAAAGAATAAAAACATCAGTGACTGTCTTAAGAGCCAACCAGCAAAAGATTTCTTTAAATTTGAATTTCCAGCGAAAAAGAGTCACCCATTCAATTTACCTTTTATTCCGACAATGGACGGAGAATTTATTCCTGCGTATCCTTTAACACTCATAAGTGACATGTCCAGTGAAAATGCAGTGGATATGATCGTTGGTTTAAATGACGGCGAAGGATCCAGGTTTTTACCATTTTTGAGGTCAATGTATAATGCATCTATAACACATGGTGTATTAAGAGATTTTGTATGCGGCACATGGATACAGACCATAGCAGCCACACTTGGTTTTGATGACGAAACTATTTCAAGCCGTGTATGCCAGATATACGAGATGGGTAAACATGACAATGGGACATATGCCCAACAAGCTCTTGCAATGCTAACGGACGCCTTTCTATCTTCAAGTATGATACAGTTTTTGCAGCTTATCTCTGAAAAGAACTCAAAAACGTTCCAATATTTATTTTCCAGGGAGAATAATTACCTAACTAACAATAGGCTACCTCAGTGGTTTACAGGATCACAACATGGGGCAGAAATAGGATTTTTGTTTCATATACCCAGCTTATCCCGCGACAGTGCAGATAGTGAATTATCAAACAGACTTATTGGCTACTGGAGCAATTTTGCTAAACACGGGTGAGTTGTTTTTTATTTACCAATTTATCTTCTCATTAAATTGTCGATTCACTCTCATATGTATCCATACCACTTTGGCATCTCAATTCGTAGAGTTCTTGCTTCGTATGTGGGAGGTCGTGGTTTTGAACCTCAGGCCACGTGTAACCTTGACTTGTAAGAGGCATTGACTGTTCTTTTGCCAAGCATTCGGCATTTAGGAATAAAAGTCACGGGATCCTTCGAAAGTCAGTAGACATTAAAACCGATGCCAGCGTCACGGCAGGCATGGGACGTTACAGAACTCTCTACACATTGCCCTGCACGTATTCCAAAGGTTTAATTTTGGCCAATTCACCTATACCTGGTGACGTATTATAATTGATCTATGCTTGACTTAGACGTAAAACTCCAATAATCAACCGATCATATGTATTTTTGCAAGCCAAGGCTTATCAAGGCACTCAACGAGTTTTATCAATTTCACCACAATGTTTTGGTAAGTATGTTGTCCTAGATATATAATGACCTCGGTTAGTTCTATGTTCCTTTCAGTCACAATTTTTACTTCACACATCATAGCTACTTGACCTTCCGGAGCTCCCGCTTCACTTTCCTGGTATACGTTCACCTGTTTAATTAAATTTGACAGTTTCTGAAGTTTTTTCTTTTACTTTTTTGGATATTGATTTAATATGGGTCGGGATATTTGTTTTTTGGTGTCAGAAGAAACTGGATTATGAGGATATGTAAAAATCACCTACCTATAGTTTCGGCAAGCGACCAGACAAAAAAATAACATTAGGAACATGCCTTCTCGAATCTTGGAGAGGTAAAACAATTACTTCTCTACATAAAAACACATTGTATAGAGCAATTGATGTCTTTATATTAAAGAGGCAATTGGTGTTTTTATATTAAAGTGGACTTGTCTCATCTGTAGGGACATTGCCATTTTGTAAATAATTAAATATTTCATTCAGAAAGTTAGAAAAAATATGCTATAACAGTATTCAAGAATTTTTAAACAAAAGACAATTAATATTTTTGTACATTTGGTAACTATTTCTTTTTCAGGGATCCAAATTCTAAGGGATTACCAAAATGGACAAAGTTTGGACATTCTAATGGACAACATTACATAGAATTTAGTAAGGACACCGTGATAAGACGACGTCAGAGGTATCTGGAAGACAAGATGAAGTTTTGGTTTGACATCAAAGGCTTAAACTACACAGAGGGTGACGAGAGCTCATCGATTAGTTACACCATCAACTTACGACCAACATTAAATGTGATTTTTACAATAGTTTTGTGTTTATTGTTTTCGTGATGTATATTTGAGTATAAATAAACAACAGTAGCCTGTCCGCTTGACCTTTCATTAGGAATATGATATGCATACGATGGTCCACCCGACGTATGGGTAGTGTAGAGGGCGATGAGGGTCCACTTATTAGTTACCCCGTCAATTTGCAACCAACATCAACAGTTATATTTACATTTGTATTTTTGTGTTTATTTGTTTCATGATGATCTACGACTATAGCAAATAACAGCGACTTGTCCGCTTAACCTTTCATTAGGAATATTCACATACAATGGTCCACCCACTGCATGGGTAGTGCAAACACTGAGGAGGATCCACTTGTCAGGTATACAAAAAACTTACAATCAACAAAAACTGTGAAATTTACAACTGTACTTTTGTGTTTATTGTTTTCGTGTAATGTATATTTAAGTTTAGATAAACAGCAGTGACTTGCCCCCTTGACCTTTCATTAGAAATATTCACATACGATGGTCCACTCACTGCATGGTTAGTGGAAACAACGACAAGGATCCACCAGTCAGGTATACCAAAAACTTACAATCAACAAAAACTGTGATATTTACAACTGTGCTTTTGTGTTTATTGTTTTCGTGTGATGTATATTTAAGTTTAGGTAAACAACAGTGACTTGCCCCCTTGACCTTTCATTAGGAATATCCACATACGATGGTCCAATCACTGCATGGGTAGTGCAAACAACGACAAGGATCCACCAGTCAGGTATACTAAAAACTTACAACAACAGCAACTATGATATTTACAACTGTAATTATTGTTTTCGTGTGAGATATATTTGAGTGTAGGTAAACAACAGTGACCTGCCCGCTTGACCTTTCATATTCACATACGATGGTCCGCTCTCTGCATGGTTAGTTTATACGAGAATAGTCCAGTCAGGTATACCAAAAACTTACAATCAACAGCAACTGTGATATTTACAACTGTATTTTTGTGTTTATTTATTTGAGTGTAGGTAAACAACAGTGACCTGTCCGCCTGACCTTCCATTCGAACTTTTCACTTTTAATGGTCTAGTTGTAAAGTTTACTCCGTAATCCGACGGTTTGATGTACGAACGCTGCTTACGAAAGATAATTCTATCTTCCATTCGGAACTCAAGAAAATATTTTGATACGGAGGCGTTCGCGCGTAAAAGCGAGTAGCTCTTGACCAAGTCAGCTTACTCATTGAAAAGCTTATAATGTTTTACCATAATGTGGCATGTAACAATTGTAACGCGCACATGTATTATTCTGTCAGTACTAATTTAAACTTTAAAACATGACCTGTATAAACCGTTAATTTTATGTCCTTCAGCCAATTTGTAAATTTTTTGTAGAAGGGAAGCAAGTGATTGAACAATTTTTGAAAAAACGAGTAATTGAACGTTCTTTTTTTTTTTTTTTTTTTGATAAAGAAGGAAATTGTTATAATACAGCACGTTTTATAACACTGGCTCATTACAGTAATCTGATTTTGGTTCTAATTATGCCATCTTTACTCTGTTAATTAATCTACTAATTAAAGCCACATTTAAGTTTACTGTTAAGCCAACCAAACATAAAAAATGACAAAAAGAAGAAATCGATATATAACGTTTCGTAAAAAAAACTTGGTTTTGATTAAGTCATCTTAACTTTGTCTTTTTTATGCTTTAATAATTTAAGTTAATTATTAAGTAATTATTAAGACAAACAAACTTCTTAATTTTTTCAGTATTTATTCATGTGTCACAAGTTTTAAGAGCTAATATATAGCAAATGTTTAGAATAAAACTAAAAACTATTCGTATTTAATTAATAAAATTCCAATATTTTTTTCAGTTACCGATATCTTCTATTTTTGCTGTACGTTTCATTTTAATTCTATTAACACCTGAAAATGCAAAACCGGTAGTTTTTTAATCGGTGGACACAAAAGTTATGTGTTTATTGCTTTGTCTTGCTATTTAATTTTAATTATATTGCATTGTTTCGATTGTTCTTGATTCCGTTATTTGTTACATTAGCTAATGACTAAATCAGTTACCAATATCACCTTTGCCATTTTGCCATGTAGCATTATCCGGTCTAAATTTATACACAATTAAAAAAATTCAAAGTTAAGAGTTTTATAATCAGTAAATACAATACATTTTTAATTAATGTATGTGATGTTGTATGGCTTGTGTTTTGTTGGTTTGGTGTCATTGGTACTTGGTTTCGTTGGTTGTTGTCTTGGCTAATGATATGTTCTTCAATTACCAATTTCTTCCTTGTCTTGGAGCACGATCCGTTGTAACTCTACACGCTATTGGAATAGATATATTCCTTTAATCTATTTCTTATTCTGCATGAAGTGCTGCACTGTATACAGGAATCTGATTGATTCGATCTGAGCTACAATACAGACCTGTCGAAAGTTTAACACCAAGCAAATCAAATAAAAGCTAGTATTAGCCCCTCGATAGCCTTATCTTGACCCTTAACAGCTGTTATATTTATCTTGGCAGTTCTTTGTCACAAACTATTCATATTTCGGCCACTCTATAGCTCGGAAGCTCGACTTCTATTCGTTGGCTCAGTGTTAAACCTTCGACAGGCCTGTACTGTAGTTTTACGAAATGACCTTTCGGAATGGTAAGTAATACATTTTTGATGTGATAAAAGACACTTTACCCTTTCAGAGGTTTTACATCAGAGAAATTACTTTCTTTTAATTCAATGATTTTAATTCCAATCCAAACCCTTAACTGTGTTACTTATTCTTAGTATATGTTTGAAAACTCTCGTTAAAGCAAATTTAAAAAGGAATTAAGTGCAAATCACGCTGCAACGTCAATCTTCATTTAAATATCCGCATTGAGACACAAAAAATGTGGTTTTTTAAATCTCTTGAACATCCTGTTCATTCTCAACTTGTTAAAATGAAAACACAAATTCACAGAAAGAGATATATTTCTTTTTTAAAGTAACGTTTGATAATTTACGAAACGGCCGTCTAGTGTTGTAAATATAAAACTTGTATAATATGTAATTTAAACCCCTGAGCCGATATCTCTGTTGGTGGCTGGTGCCCCGAGGATATCACAAACTCAGTAGGCAATAATTTCGTATTATTGTCAGAAATATACTATAATTTTCTAAATTTCTAAGTTAAAATTTTAAATTTCTCAAAAACTAAGGTATACTCCCTCATGCAAAGTATTTCCTTAGCTTAATTTGGTAAAATATATTTTGGTCCTTTAGGTAGCTTTTCAACATCTTCAAAATAATTTTGGTTGCATAATTTTGGTCCAAGCACTACTGATGAGGAATTGTATTCCGAAGAAGGCCGTCTAGTGCTGTAAATATAAAACTGGTATAATATGTAATTAATTACAAAAGTTATAATGGGTTTCTTGCCACCTTTATCTAAAGTTATTGCCTCTATTCAATAATTCAGCTTTTGTCTCCAATTGATGCAGTTTTCGAAAAAACAGCTTATGCTTTATCACGGCCCTCTAAAAGTTGTATGTCCGGTATCACAGTGTTATTCATAAGTTTGATGTATCTGTGTCCAGGATTGCCCTGAATATATTTAACATCCTACAGTTCTATGTTCCTTTCACACAATTTTAAACACATGACGGGTGTAGCTAGCTAAACAGGAAGTACTTACCCTTCCGGAGCACCCGGCCTCACTTCTTGGAAGTTCACGTGTCTATCCTAACATGTCAGTTCCAAAGTTTTTTACTTTGTTTCTTGATTGTGATTCGGACACGGATAAGAATTTTTGTTTTTGATTGTTTATAACGTAGCATACATGCTGTTTTCGACAATTCAGCTTTTTCCTATGGATGTTGTTTTTGAAAATGCATTTGTTTTTTTTTTTTTTTTTTTTGTTTTTTTTTTTTGTTTTTTTTTTTTTTTAAATGATTGTTTTCCAAAAACAATTTTTATGTATTTGTTTACCAATTTCATCCGTACCCATACGTAATGTTATAGTTTTTTTCATTGCAGTTTGATAGGGTTTTGTTTGACTGAACTGTTGAAAAATCAATCAATATGTCACTATGTTTGGGAAAGTGCATGACTTACAGCAATATAGGTGGTTTTATTATCAATAACTTTTTCCAGATCACCCTACAAAAACCTCTAATTGAAGCCTTTAGTTCAATCTTTACACTAATATAATTTCCTTCATTCCCATCCCAGTTTTTTCTCTTTTTTTACTTTTACCACAATCACATGGGACTTGTAAGATAAAGCAGTGTCAAGTGTTAACCTGTTGACCCAATTCTGTAAATGAGGAATAGGTTTTCAAACAATTATTTTTTTGGAGCGTAAAATTTCATCAGATCATTAAAAAAAGAAAGTATCATCACTATTGATGCAAGCATATGGGAGGCTACAATTCAAAACAATGTTGACAATTAATGAGGAACATAATGACTATACCAAACCTAAGTATTCTTCTTTAACCTTATTGCTCTCTTCGCTAGAGGCTGCTTTAATTTTACGAAGTGACCTTTTATCTAGAATTGTAATACATTTTTGATGTGATAAAAGACACTTTACCCTTTTCAGAAGTTTTCCATCAGAGAAATTGCTTTCTTTTAAATTCAATCATTTTAATTCTTATCCAAACCATTTATTGTGTTATATATTCGTAGTATATGTTCGAAAACTATTAAAGCAAATTCAAAGGGGATAAAGTGCTAATCACGCTTCAATGTCAATCTATGTTAATCTTCATTTAAATATCGGTTTTGAATCAAAAGAAATTGCAGTTTTTAAAATCTCTTCAAACATCCTGATCATTCTCAACATGTTAAAACTAACACAAAAAACAGAAAAGGCGATGGATAGTTGTACTTCTGTGTTAGGTTAGTGCTTGGTAATTTACAAAATTTTTGATGGGCTTTTCCCATCTATCCTAAAGATTAAAGACTGTATTCAACAATTCAGTTTTTTGACTCGAAAGGACGCAGTTATCGAAATTCAGCAAATTGTCAAGCATGGATGCAGTTATCAAAAATCAGGAAATGGTTTCGCATGGTTGCAGTTATCTAAAAGTCAGGAAATGATCTAGCATGGATATGCTGTTTTCGAAACTACTGTTTGGTCGCTGTTATCGACAACTCAACCAGTGTTTCGTATGGGTGTTGTTTTTTTAAAATTCAGCCATTGTTTAATATGAATAATGTTTCCGTCAATTCGTTTGTATGCTGTTGGTGACAATTCAACTATTGTTTTGTATAGATGCTGTTTTTGAAAATTCAGCTATTTAAAAAAATGCTGTTTTCGAAGTACCTGTTTACCAAATTTCATTCGTACTCAAATGTTGTATTATAGATTTGTATTGCAGTTCAATAGTTTTTTGTTTAACTAAACTGTTAAAAACTAATCAAATTATCACCATACTTGTAAAAGTGCATGACTAACAGCAAAATCAGTGCTTTTATTATCTATAAATTCCAGAGCAACCTACAAAAACGTCTTATAAAAGCGATCATTTCAATTTTTATGCTAGTGTTATCTCCTTCGTTTCCTTCCTAGTTTTCACTTTCACTACAATTGCATAAGATTTATCAGACAAAGCATTGTGTTAAACCGTTGACCCGATTCTGTTAAAGAGTAGTAGGTTTTCAAACAAAATTTTTCTCGAGCGTTACATTTTATCAAATCATTGTGAAAAAAAACATCATCACTATTGATACAAGCATATGCAAAGCTACCATTCAAAACAATTTTGACATTTAATGAGGAACATAATAACTATATCAAATTAATTAGTTCTCCTCGTCAGACGACTCATGTAGTTTTACGAAGTGACCATTCCGAATGTTAAGAAAATCAGAAGTTTTCCATCAAAGGAATTCCTCTTTTTAATTCAATGATTTTATTTCCAATACAAACCCTTAACTGTGTTACATGTTCTTAGTATGTATTTGAAAACTATTACTAAAACAAATTCAAAAGGGGATGAAGTGCAAATCACGCTGTTTTTTAAATCTTTATTTAAATATCTGCTTGAGACAAAAGGTAATGTGGTTTATAAATCTTTTGAAATATACTGTTTGTTCTCAACTTGTTAAAACTAGAACACAAACCAATAAAAGCGAGGTACAGTACTAATGTTTTATTTTGGTGCTTGGTGATTCACAAATGATATGATAAGCTTCTTGTGACATATATTCTAAAGCTTATAGGCTGCATTCGACAATTCAGCTTTTGTCTGGAAAGAAGGCAGTTTTCGAAAAATTAGCAAATGGTCTCCCAAAGAGATGGTGTTCACGAAATTGTCTGGCACGGGAACTGTTTTAAAACATTTAGGTATTTCCTCGCATGGATGCTGGTTTCGACAATCCAGCTAGTAGTTCGTATGGTTACTGGTTTTGTTTTGTTTTTTGTTTTTTTTTCATAATTCAGCTATCTTTTAAATAGATACTGTTCAAATGGCAACTTTTATGTACCTGTTTATCAAATTAAACTCGTACTCATAGGTTTTGTAATGGGGTTTTCATTGCAATTCGGTAAAGTTTTAAACCAAACTGTTGAAAACAAAGTCAAATTAAACTCGTACTCATAGGTTTTGTAATGGGGTTTTCATTGCAATTCGGTAAAATTTTAAACCAAACTGTTGAAAACAAAGTCAAATTAAACTCGTACTCATAGGTTTTGTAATGGGGTTTTCATTGCAATTGGGTAAAGTTTTAAACCAAACTGTTGAAAACAAAGTCAAATTAAACTCGTACTCATAGGTTTTGTAATGGGGTTTTCATTGCAATTGGGTAAAGTTTTAAACCAAACTGTTGAAAACAAATTCAAATAATAACCAGTTTTGGGAAAGTGCATGACAAACAGCAGTGCTTTTATTATCTACAAATTCCAGAGCAACCTACAAAAACGTCTTATTAAAGCGACCATTTCAATTTTTATACTAGTGTTATCTCCTTCGTTCTCATCACAGTTTTCACTTTCACTACATTCTTTAGATAAAGCATTGTCAAGTGTTAAACCGTTGACACAATTCTATTAATTAGGAGTAGGTTTTCAAACTAATTTTTTTTCAAGCACTAAATTTCATCAAGCGTTTTTAAAAAAAACCACTATTCATTCAAGTATATGATACGCTGGAATTCAAAATAATTATGACAATTAATGAGGAATATATGTTTTACATTAAATTCCATAAGTTTAGTTTATTTGAAACTAAACTCATATACGTAGATAATCAGATATCTAAGTATCTATTTATATTTATTTATTTATTTATTTATTTATTCATTTATTTATTTATTTATCATTTCATTTAACGGAAGTAGAGTGTAATTAAAATTACTCTACTCCTTAGTCAGTCTTTTGACTTATATCGAGGTGATCAGTTAAAGATGGTAGAGGAAACCAGATTATCTAAAGAAAATCGATCACCTTCGGTTAGTGGACTGACAAAATTTTTCACATTAGGAACTGTCACTTATAGGATTCAAACATAGACCATGAGAGGCATGACCACCAAAGCCACTCTTCACTTAATGGGATGTTACCAAATAATGGAAGAACTACAACGGGCTTCGGTGACCGATCGGTCTAAATCTTGCGTTCACAGTGTCTTTCACAGCCTAGGTTCGAATCCCAATTGGGACATGTCCTAGTTTGATAAAGTTTGCTATTTCGCTTACTGAAGGTCCGTGGTTTTTCTCTAAACACTCCTGTTTCCTCCAACATTTCCGAACTATGACTGAATTGTCTGTCTCGATGTAAGTGAAAACATTCTTCTCTGGTGTGTAAAACGTTAAACAGTGTTGAAAAAAATGCAAAAAAAATAATAATAACACAGAACTTACAAAAACATGGTTAATGGTGTAATTACAATATCGGCTTTAGGTGTGTGGTTTTAACGCGTAAGGCGTAGCAGTTAAAAAGTAAAATAATGACGACGCAAGTACATTGCACTAAACCAATTATCAATTAGTCATTTATATTTCTCAGTTCTGTAATGATGAAAAAAGTGTTTTAAACGCAAATCAATATTACACTTTTTCAACTGTTTTAGATGGATGGCAAAAAACATGTTTTAAATGAACTGTTAAAATTGATGACAGTTTCGACTTGAGAATTTGTCTAAACACCTCGTTATGTCAACAAATATTTATCTTGATTGATTTGGTTTTTTTCACAATTTGTCAAGAGACTGCAATAAATCAGAGCAAAATAGCTCCATCTTAAGGATTGAGGTTATACAAGATAATCCTAGAAAAACCAAGTAGGATTTCTGTGTTAATCACACCACGACATTAATTGATTATTTCAAGTGCAGATTCCAAAGGATTTGATCAGTTTGTTTACAATTGTTTACAATTAAAACATTTTTTTTAGTCAAACAACAGTGACCTGTCGTCTTGACTTTTCGTTAAGAAAATTCATATTAACATAATATAGCGTCTTTTTAATGCCCCGAATTTTTTTTCAGGGTAAATTATTTTAGTCAAAGGCAAAGGTCACAAAGGTCCAATTGAGATTATTCTTTATAATCCTAGAAAAACCACGTAGGATTTTTGTGTTGATCATACGCCGACATTAACTGATTACTTCAAGAACAGATTCCAAAGCATTTGATCAGTTTGTTTACAAATAAAACAAAATGTATAGTCAAACAACATTGACCTGTCTGCTTGACCTTTCGTTAAGAAAATTCTAAGAATAAGCCTCCAAAATATGGTTTAAAATTGCAGTTTCATACACACGTGTAAAATAATCTTTCATATTATGTAAACACTTGTGTCCCTTATACATAAATGTGCTCGTCCATCATAAATATTTAAATTCAAGGTCAAGAGGACAGGCCAATAATGTTTGGCTATAGCATTTATTTTTATACCCCGAACTTTTTCTCGGGGGATGATCTATATTATGTTTGTTTTGTTTTTCTGTACGTCCGTCACAGACTTGTCTTCTTTTTGTCTTTGCATTTCTCAATGGATTATACCGAAACTTGGTACATGTGTGTGTGTATCAGCGTTTTTTAAGACGAAGTGTCATGACTCACGTCATAGCCAAAGGTCAAGGTCACAAAGGTAATGCAATGACGAAAGGTCAAGGTAACGGAAGTAGAATTCAGATAATTCCAGATAGTCTTAGAAAAACCATGGCGGATTTCTTTGTTAATCATATGACAACATTAACTGATGACTCTGTCCATTTACATGTTCTAAGCTTTTTTCTAAGCTCTTTTATAAATGCAACAAAAAATTCAATTTTTCCTTGCTTCATATAACCCGACCAACGTCGAGCCGTCGTATTGTTTGGGTTTTTTCTTAGACAACTGGAATGAGCGGAATGGCTGGAAATCCTCTTATAGTTCTAAAATTCCCTAATGATAAATGTCAATTTTGTGTTTTTTTGCTGGCATGCTTTACTCGTCAAGAATTTTTTCGGTTATTTCTTGATGATGGATGAAATTGGAGTACTTAAAATACCAACATTCAATAAGCAAACTGACAAACTTTCTCACACTAAGATTTGTCAGAGAGGGATTCAAACCTATGCGATAAAAAGACTGCACTCGTAAGTTAACGCTTAAGACCACTTGGCCACTTATGTCGCGATTGGCATGGCGAGCAATTAGATAAAATCGATTAAATTGCACAAAGTAAATTGATGGATCATAAATGGCATTACAGGTATCACGAGAAGGGGGTTTTACCGGATATAAATGCGAAATTCCGAAAAAGTTATACACTTTCCGTAATCTGGTAAATCTGGAATGTTTAGACCAAATCCGGAATTTTTCTACCGAATCCGAAATGATCAGACAAAATCCGGAATAATTGGAATATATTTACGGTAAATTTTACGGCGTTTAAAAATTCCGGCAAGTGGCTGATTATTCCGGCAAGTGTCTGATTATTCCAGTAAAAAACTTGTAATTACGGTTAAAGTCTAATTATTATGTCCAATTATTACGGTAAAACATTTCAATTTTTTTAATTACCGTAATTATTGGATATTTGACGAAATAGTTAGACTGTTACCGTAATATCCAGTCTTTTTCCGGAATAACCAGACACTTACCGGAATTTTAAGATTGCGGAAAATTTACTGTGAAAAAAATAGTCTAACTATACCGGATTTGGTCTGATTTTTCCGTATTTTGCAGGGTTATTCCTGATTTATCTGGTTTATTCCGGATTTTGCAGGGTTATTCCTGATTAATCTGGTTTATTACGGATTTTGCAGGGTTATTCAGGATTTTCGCTTAGAATACGGAAAGTGACTAACTTTTCCAGAATTTCGCAATTTTTCCGGTAAAACCCCCTACTAGTGTATCTCAAAGTTATAACGATAAACCCGGAAGTCAGTTTTCGCCTATCTTAAAAAATCATTAAAATAAAACTTATTCACATACCTTTGTAGAAGAACGCCATTTGGACTTCACACAGCAAATGCAACAAAGAAAAAAATATATTAAAGGAAATGAAAAAAAAGCCAAACAATGCAAAAAAGACAAACACAAATAATTTGATCGATATCGCTGATCACAAACGGGAACGAGTTTATGTAGGAAATGTTAATTCTAATCGGATGTTTCTTGCATTGTGGGCATTTGTGATAATTAAGTTAAAATTACCATTCCCTTAAAGCTTACCAATCGAGGTTCAACTATAAATATGGGCTGCAAGTTTCGTCTGAAATCTGGTTTTGATCTTTACCTGGATACGATATTGTTCTCTTTAATTAAATGTCAAAGAACAAGGGTTTAGCCGTGATTCTTTCACTTATATCGAGGCAGTCAGTTTATGGATAGTGAACAAAACCAGAGTACTGTAATATCTCCAAACCGGAGAAATCCGCCGACATTCGGTTAGCAAAGTAACAAACATTCCTATACTATGATCTGTGCCGAGTTGGATTCTAACCAAGGTGGTTAGAGGCGCTGTGATCCATAAGCCCACGATTTAGACTACGCGGCCACCTCCTAAGTAGGAAACAGATGTTGCCGTCGGTTATGTCAAATGGTGAACTTATTGGTGACGTTATTTGACGCGGTATACAATCCCGACTGTTATTCTTATATCCGGAAACGCAAAATCACGCTCGTCACATGACCATAATGAGACTTACTAGTGAATTACTTGCTTTCTACATGCATGTAGGTCGGTAACCTGGCGCGCCTTAATTGTACAATCTTAACGGAAATAGATGTATTTTATTGACCAAGTTAACTATTTAGCAATGAACCTTTAAAGATTGAGAAAATTATAATGTCATCAAAGCAAAATCAATGCATAACAAGATCACATAAATAACTTAATGTCGTTCATTTTACACATTTGTCAAATTGAAAATCGATGTTAGTCGACGATGAAACGTCATAAAATATCCAATTCTAGGCTTAATTTGTCTTTATAAACGTGTTTTTTATACAGTACAGACCTGTCAAAAGTTTAAAAACTTTAAGAATCAGTGCCAAATAGACAACTCGTCTAGTCAGCTACCTATGTCTTGTCAGTTTTTCGGCAGCTGCGATCTTTCTCTTAGCTTTTCGGTCAATAGAAATCAATATCACGGCTTTGGAAAGTGAAGCTTTGGTTCCTTTTCGTTAGCTCAGGGTTAAACTTCCGACAGGTCTGTACTGTATCTGGATTATAGCAAAATAAGTGTTTTTTGTCCGGAACTGTTTTTAAGGTTGAGAAGTCGTCGCCTTTCCTACACGAGTTTTATGCGTGGGTTGTAAGGTTCGTTCAATGTGGTGTTGGGGGTTACCAGATCTTATGTGAGGATAGCTTTAAATTTCTTGATACCTGTTTGACAAAAAGGCAAAATAATTTATTTTAATGAAAAAAAATGTTTTGGTGCCAAATAGGGAAATCTGTACTAATTATATTTTGCTTTTTGAGTTCTGGATAAAATTAATATAATTTTGAACAAGGGCTCAGATATTGTTCTTAGTCATTTCTCGTTGACCGGAGAACAGACGTTTTCGTCGATTATTCGATTATGCCAAACGATCAATTGACTGGTGACGTAATTTGACACTGTATCTAATCACGATTATTAATTGAGGCGCAATTTGTCTGTTATATCGGAATTATAGGAAACTGGACGTTTTAAGTAAGTGTTTATGTCCGGCACTATTTGATAAGCTTAAGGTTCAGGAAAGGAAAGTTTCCGTCATTGTCTTTCCATATAAAAGTTTTGTGCGCGGGATATAACAAATGTTATATCAAATCCAGCACGCCATATGCTAAGCTAAAATAAATAAACACACGAGGATGGTAATATATCTTTTTGGTTTAGGTTGCTAACACGTAACATAACAATATAATGTGTTGATTTACTTGCATCGTTTTGTTCTGCAACATTGCAACATGTCCAACACCTTGTCTCTGTGTAGTCTCTAAAACTAGCATCTCTCCGCTCTGAAAATCACATGGTTCTATGGCTTTGCTGGAAAAAATATCAAATAATAATTTGATTTTTGTTGAAATGATCAAATATCCTGATTTCTAATTACTTAGTATTTCTTTACAAATATTGCAACATTTTTACACGGTATTGATACCCCACGCGTGTTACAAGTCTAATTAAATGGTAATAGTTAGAAAGAAGCCCTTCAATGAGTGATCGTTTTCGGCAGTATTGCCTTAAAAGATTTCATTTGAAATGCTTCAGAGAAAATACCAATTATGTAATCAGCACATTTTTTTATTTCTTTTTTCAACATTCACATCTTTAACCAAAAAGGCATAATTTCTGACGCGTTGCCTAAAGTAGATTAAACAAAGGTATGCAAATGACACGTCCATTGGTATGCCATCGGTGGTGGTTAGCCTCATCCATATTGCACTTATAGAGTACAGACCTATCGCAAGTTTACCACTTAGCTAACGTTGGCAATTTTTCAGTTATTCGCGACGAGAACTATTTTATTAATATCTATGGATTTATTTATGAACAATATTTTGTATGCATGTGAAGTGTGAGTGTGTTTTGTGGTCTGCCTTGTAATAGCGCGCACTCAGGGCGACTTCAACGTGCTAGTTCACAGAGTCAGAACGCCACAGACAAGCGTACCACTCCCAAAGTCCATTATACTGATACCAGGTTAACCAGTAAAGGCCAACGGCAAGGAAAATTCACTTTCCCACATGTGGTCTGAACGGACTCGAACTCACAGCGTTGAGAGACCCTGGATTTGAAGACTGACGTCTTATTCATTTGGCCACCGCGGCCTCGGTACCGAATCGAAAGCCCATCTCGGTCCCTCGTTACCTTATATCTCGACAACTTTTCAGCAGCTTGACTGATTTTCACAATCATTTCTTAACTAAGATAGCCAATTTTCAAATCTTCACTTATAACTTAATTTTCAATATTAAAGACATGAAGGTGTTATTTTGAAAATCACTTTATATTTAAAACATTGGTATTTAGTTTTTTCCCAAAATGTGTATTCATAGTTCCAAAAAGGATTGCCAAAATCAAATTTAGGAAAATCTTAATTAAGAATTAATTGTGAAACTGGAGCCTGTTTTCTATGGCTGTTTTTATCATTTACTCATATTGTGGCGTGTTTTTGAAATAGGTAGATTTGAATACTGACAATTTTTTTGTGTATTCGTAGTTCCAAAATCCTGGTTTCGAAATAAATGTGAAAGTAGGGCTGTTTTCTCACTACTGTGGTAGCTCAGTTGGTAGAGTGCCCGCTCCGTAAATGGTAGGTCGTGGGTTCGAACCCCGACCGGGTCTGACCCAAGACTTGAAAGTGAGTAGTGACTGTTCTTTCGACAAGCACTCGGCATTACGAAATGAAAGTCACGGTTCTTTCGGATGGGAACTTAAAATAAACGAGGTTCCGTGTCTTGGTAGGCTTGGTACGATAAAGGACCCTACTGTATAATGCCATCAGCGCGACGCACAGGCAAAATTTCAGCACCTTCGCCTATAGGTGGCAACGTTTCGATATAAGTGAAACGTTCTTGACTGAAACGTTAAACACCATTACTCAACTACTCAACTCTCTGCAGCTTTTCTAACACTATGTATCCATTTTTTCAGCAACTGGGACTCCTTTTTCGTCAGCTCAGTGTTAATCTTCCGACAAATCTGTACTGTAAATAAGCTTAATCGCCGATAAAATTCCTGAAACAGAAGAAACAGGTGTCTGTGTTATTTTAGACATCTATTTGAGACAAGATTTATCACAAAATGTCTATAAATGTCACCAATGAAAATAAACCGCCTGTCTGAGTAGATTACACCATTGATTGTCCGTGACAAGATTAATTTTGTGAAGGTGGACAGTATTATTGTATCTTAATAGTAATAGCCTTTCTGGTCAAATCAACCTTTATAAGTTAATTAAGCTATTTTTATAAGTATGTCGTGGTGGTTGTATTGTAAGAAAAACAACTTTTTTCTTCTTCATACCTTTATTCCTGTCAATTTTATTTCCATTCAGACGTTTTTGTAAGATGTTGTGTATCAATACCTAGCCATATGTTTGTGATTTCGGACATAAAGCTAGTACTGCTACTTGCATCTGCTGTGACAAATGTTTGGTATTCAGTTTTAGATGGAACACGCTGTTGGTGAAACGCGAAATTTTTTGTCTTTTTTATTGTCTTTTTTGTTGTTTTTATCACTGACAAATGTTGTGGGGTGATTTTGGAAGATGATGTGGATCAATAACTAGAATTGTTTTTTGACAGCCAAATACCCCCGCCCCCAACATTTAATCATGATGATCAAAAGATGCATAAAGTTCACATCAAAAATAGAGGTTAAAAGTTAAGAGGAATTCCATTAGTATGGAACAAAGAAGATTCTAATGGCTAAAAGCAAAATTTCAAAATGATTTTTTTTTTTTTTTTTTTTTTTTTTTTTTTTTTTTTTATGGAACGTTATTGTATAAGCAAACAACATTGACCTGTCGGCGACCTTTCATTAGAAATGCAGTACAGACCTGTCGAAAGTTTAACACGATGCCTACGAATTGGCGCCCCCGAATCGACAGGTAATGTTATTTGTTATTTATTTAACATTGTTTGATATGTCTAGTTCTTTGGATCTACGCATTGATGTATATATAGGCAAATGATATTGACCTGTCGGCTTGACCTTTCATTAGAAATGCAGAACAGGCTTGTCGAAAGTTTAAGGCTATGCCAACGATTCGGTGTCCCGAATCGGCGGGTAATTTCGACCCATCTTTAGTTGTACCTCAGCAGCCCCTCTCTCTCTCTCTCTCTCTATCTCTCTCTCTCTCTCTCTTGTCAGCTTCACTGTCACTGGTCATCCATATATCCATATCTCGGCCGGCCACTCGGCATGCGAACTTGGACTCCTTTTCGTTAGCTCGTTGTTAAACTTTCGACCGGGCTGTAATGATGAACATGGTTAATGTTAGAATTCACAGTTAATACATAACTAATATTTAATGTTTTCCAAGATGCAGACAAAATAGATAACTATGTGTACCCTAAACATGAAGGTACTAGTTATATTGAATATTTAAAATAAAGGTCAAGCGGACAGGCCAATGATGTTTGCCTATGACCGATCAGGAGTGAGTTGTTCGAAGCCTGATTAGTTTAATCAATTGATTAGTCAAAATTTAAATATTACATAATTTAAAATATGTTATAAAATTTGTTGCATGTGAACAGAATTTCAACAAATTAAAGCACATGACTATAACTCTATAATGACGATTTTAATTGATATTTTAAATCTGTGTTAAGCATTGATTCAGATAACCAAGCTTCGAACAAATGGGTTCAGAGCTTTGTCAATATCCACTAATTGTCAGTGTCGTTTATGTATTGACTTTGATAGTAAATATTTTAATGTTATTTGTTGTTCATTTAGAAGCCTAAATACCAAATTGCAATTTAAACAGATTCATGGGCGATTTTAATGACTTTTTAAATATTTACATTGCGTTTTATTCCCCTAGAATAAACTATTGTTATCTATATTGTTATATACCATCTTTTAATGTATTTTATGATTAATTTAAAAAAAAAGGTATATGACAATATCCTAATGCTGAAAAGATTCTCCATTAAATTGTCACCACGTGGTTTTGTTGCCTTACATATTTCCAACAACAATGGTTAATTTTGATACAAGATTTGTCTTTGTTTTAAATGCAGACAGTATGGTTGTTTTAAATAATTCAGAGTTCTGTTGCTAATACTGAATTGATTCTCGATAAAAATGTATCCACGTGATTTTGTAGCCTTACATATTTCCAACAACAACAATGATTAATTTTGATACAAAACTAGTTTTTTTTTTAATTCAGACAGCACGATTGTTTTAATAAATTCAGAGTGCTTTGCTAGTATTGAACTGATTCTCGATAAAAAAGTAACAGTGTGGTTTGGTAGTCTTCATGCGACATTTTGCTTTCAATCAAAATTCAAATTTTATTTCCATATTAGTCCAATAAAACATTTAACAAATATGAGACTTTTTTGTTTTTCATTATTTTTTTTTCTTTTTGAGAAAACACAACAATCTGAAAAACAATAAATCTGAAGACAAGTATAGGCAAACAACATTGACCTGTCTGTTTGACCTTTCATTAGGAATATTTATATCGGAGGGTCCATCCAATACATAGGTAACATTAGGATTCGCAGTTAATGCATATTTACATTCTCCATGGTTAGTGTTGTTCACATTATATAGACAAAATATACACGTATGATCCCTATTACTTAAATAATGATTATTTAATCAAATGTCAAGCGGACAGGTCAATGTTGTGTGCCTATTATAAAAGCAAAGAGATACCTGCCCTTTGCTGTATGGTTCAAACATAAAAAAACCGAAAAGACAAGAATAAACAAAAATATTATACCTCGTAATTGGAATGTTGATTCATGTGATCAGGGTGGAGAAAAGATCATGTAACCATCTAAAAACATCATATCCCACACCTTCGGAACACACCATGACGTCACAATAGATGAAAAATCAGTCACGACGTTCTAGCGTTTGCCTTCGATGAGTTCCGATAGGAGAAAAATCAATGAAGGACTGGTGGTTTACATTTTCGCTGCCAGGGCTTTCAAATAGCCAAAGTGATGTTTTGTTTGTATCGTAGCCAATATTGTTGGACTCAACAGTGACGTCGCCAATATTCCGACTGATCGGAAACGTAATCCGAAGCCGTCATAACACTTTTCTTGTCAGATTTTGATACCAGTTCAACCCGGTATACCCCGACAACCCGTATTTTTTTCTTCTTTTTTTAAAAGGTGTAATACATGTATTCAATGTTTTGCTACTTAGAAACGTAATCATCTATTACTAGAAGGGGGTTTTACGGGAATAAATGCAAAATTCCGGAATATTTAGACACTTTCCATTTACTTTGTGAAAATCTGGAATATTTATAAAAACAACCGAAAAGACAAGAATAAACAAACATATTATACCTCATAAGAAAAATACGATACGATCTGTAATTTGATTAGATTGTTAGATCACTTGATCGGGGTGGAGAAAACATCGTGTATCCATCTGAAAACATCATATATCCCACACCTTCGGAACACAACATGACATGACGTCATAATGATATGACGTCATCGATGGAAAATCGGTCACGACGTTCTAGCGTTTGCCTCCGATGAGTTCCGATAGGAGAAAATTCAATGAAGGACTAGTGGTATAACCTTCCAGGCTGTCTTTTTTATTTTTTTTTTTTTTTTATTATTTTCTTTCTGTCTTTCTAATAACCATGGTTATCTTTCGCGGTATAATAGACAATTTATTGCCTTTGAGTGAGGGAGATATGAACATTTGTTCACCCTTAACACGTCAATAAATGTATAATATACTTCTTCGATGAACTAACTTCTCTGGAGACTTGCCCTTTTTATGTATTCAGACAGCATGATTGTTGTTACAATGAATGTATCACTCCTGTTGCTAAGAGAACTGATTTTCAATCAAAATGTCACGTCGTTTGGTAGTTTTACATATATCCAACAACAATGGTATATCTTGAATTTTGATGTGAGACTGATCTTTTTATATCACTGCTTACGATATGTCACATACATGTACCAGATCCAGGTGTATAGATCAAGGTTCAAGGTCACCAAATGAAATCTTCAAAATAACACCATGGTAATTGTATGATGTCAATGTTGATGACGGGTATTTTTTGTCTTTAGGAGATAGCTCTAGTTTAATTCAGACATCATCGATGTTCTTTTAATAATTGTCATTGCCGTTGTTCTTGGATATTTCAATCGCACATTCGCGCAATAACTTTTTTGAAAAAGCCACCTTAGTTTGCTTGAAAAAAATCTGACCTAATTTTTCTGTCCGTTAAGCTCACCGAGTGGTCTAAAGCTTGCGCCTGCATGGACCACAGCACACGTCACTGCCTAGGTTCAAATCCCATTCGGGTAGATTCTAGTGTGAACCATCTATATCTTGACCATCTACCACCACAATATCTAACAAGCAAAATAAAGTTCTTTTAATCAATGACATAGTTCATTACACTCGTGAGCAAAAAATGCCCATTTATTATTCTGCCTGCTACAATTTGAATGCTTATCTACTGCATTTTCATAAAATGGAGTGCACATGGTTTTTATTTTTTATTTATTTCAATTGCAAAATGTTTCCAGATGTGATTATCAAAAATATTCCAATTATTACATCACATTTAAAGTTGTCTCTAGTAAACAGGTGCAGAAGGGATAATTTTGATATAGTTATAACTGTATTGTTAATAACTTAAAAAATTGCTCTATGTTCAAAACAATATTCGCTTTTGGATAACTTAAAAAACTTTTTTTATAGGTCAGAAAACTTTGTAGCAAGTTTTGAAAAAAAATTGTAAATTTGTTGGAAAGCACGACTTTATTCTTACATTTTCCATGTGCACTTAATTTGTGGATATACAGTAAATATATTAGTACAAACACACTGCAAATATGGAGATGATAATTATTAATATAATACTGGGAATGATTGAAGACCAAATGCTTTAATTTAGCGATGATTGACGCCCACGCTTTCTGTATAAGACCACCATTAAATCGGTCCTCCTAATTAGTTTTGCTGAAGAATAACTCTTAAGAGACTGCACAATGGTTTTAAAAATAATTAGGTTAGGGAAGAAAACTTATTTCTTTTTGCAAATTACTTGGATATATGTGTAAAATCATGCTGTGCATTTAAATCACCCTTGTTATTGTCTGGGTTGCTGTAGAGAGAAGTGGTTTTGTTGATATATACATTACTGAACTGTCGAAAGTTTAACACTTAACTAATGCAAAGGAGTCCAAGTATGGCTTGCGAGTGGCCGAGATGTGGATAGTCAGTTTGGGAAAAGCTGTCGAGAAATAGAACTTAGCTGCCGAAAAGCTAAGAGCCGATATGAGCCGCAAAATCGGCATTAATCCGTTGTTTGGTGTTAGATTTCCGACAGGTCAGTACTGTGCAATATTTAAGAGTACAATTTGAGTACAACTTTCACCATTGCAACAATACAGTGTCACACCGGAAAATACGGACCTGTACAAAATTCAACACTGAGCTAACAAAGTAAGACAGCCGAGTGGTCAAGTGTCCGAAAAGCTTCCAAGAAATAGATAATAGCTGTCGAATAGTAGCTTACGCGAGGATAAAAAAGTTTCCGATGATGCACTAATATGTTTGTTTGGTGATATAAGTACAATATTTAAAAAGAACAATTTAAGTATAATTTTCAACAAGAGTATATATTGCAGTTAAACACTGGGGTATGCAGACCTGTCAAAAATTTAACATTTCGCTTACGGAAAGGAGTCAGAATTCGGTTACCAAGTGTCCGAGCTATGACTAGCCAGTGCACGAAAACCTGCTGAAATATACATTGTTTTACTATGTACATGTATATGGCACGTTTTTGATAAGGATTTTTGTTCTATAGTTTCTATAATTTCAGAGTCTCTTATAACACTTTTAAGAGTGGCATATGTATATATTTTACGTGTGCTTATAATGTTTTATATGTTGTATACTATAATAAAATTTATTATTATTACATAGCAGCGTTTATTGCTGTTGAGATAAACCTAACAAGGGCCAAGATAAACTGCCGATTCGATACTAATTTTTGATAGTATTGGCTTGAATAAGAACGAAAAAAAAACAGCTATACAACGATGCAACTAATACAACTAATTTTCTTTAGATCTGTACTGTAAAATTAACAAAGGAACAATTTAAGTATAATTTCAATCACCTAATTAGAGCATTTAAACAGCTCATTAAAGACAGTATTCCGATAAATTAATTCCTTGTGGTTAGAATTAAGCATATTAAATATAATTTTTCACAAAAACCTTAAATTTTCTTTCCTTCAGCGCTAAAAAGTACTTTTTTTAAACAATAATTCAAATGACTTCCCGAAAGCGCTCCTATATTTTATAAAGATCACTCACAACAGAAAAAAGCATATTGCAGCTTTAAAGGTGTTCTTAGCAATACCCAATAGAAAAAGTCTCTAGCGCTTGCTTCAAATATTATATAATTCTTTTCCGACATTTAAATTTAATTTTTAATTTTTTCTAAACTATAGCAAAGACATCGCTGTATAACTGTTTTCTTCATCTTGTAATTCAAGGCAATATTATTATAAAACTAGTAATTTGCATATAAAGTTGAAAATAATTGGTTATAGAAGAAACTTCATTTCTTTTTGTAAATTACTAAGATATATGTGTAAAATCATGCTGTGCATTTGCCACCAAAAAACTGTCGAGAGCCATCGAAAAGCTGTTGAGAGCTACCGAAAACCTGTCGAGAGCCACCGAAAAACTGTCGAGAGCCACCGAAAACCTGTCGAGAGCCACCAAAAAGCTTTCGAGAGCTACCGAAAAGCTGTTGAGAGCTACCGAAAAGCTGTCGAGAGCCACCGAAAAGCTGTCGAGAGCTACCGGAAAGCTGTCGAAAGCTAGCGGAAAGCTGTCGAGAGCCACCGAAAAGCTGTCGAGAGCTACCGAAAACCTGTCGAAAGCTACCGGAAAGCTGTCGAGAGCTACCGAAAACCTGTCGAAAGCTACCGGAAAGCTGTCGATAGCTACCGGAAACCTTTCGAGAGCCACCGGAAAACTGTCGAGAGCTACCGAAAACTTGTCGAAAGCTACCGGAAAGCTGTCGAGAGACACCGGAAAACTGTCGAGAGCTACCGAGAACCTGTCGAGAGCTACCGAAAAGCTGTCGATAGCTACCAAAAAGCTGTCAAGAGCCACCAAAAACCTGTCGAGAGCCACCGAAAAGCTGTCGAGAGAGAGATACCGAAAAGCTGTCGAGAGCTACCGAAAAGCTGTCGACGAGAGATACCGAAAAGCTGTCGAGAGCTACCGAAAACCTGTCGAGAGCCACCAAAAACCTGTCGAGAGCCACCGAAAAGCTGTCGAGAGATACCGAAAAGCTGTCGAGAGCTACCGAAAAGCTGTCGAGAGCTACCCGAAAGCTGTCGAGAGCCACCGAAAACCTGTCGAGAGATACCGAAAAGCTGTCGAGAGCTACCGAAAAGCTGTCGACGAGAGATACCGAAAAGCTGTCGAGAGCTACCGAAAACCTGTCGAGAGCCACCAAAAACCTGTCGAGAGCCACCGAAAAGCTGTCGAGAGCTACCAAAAACCTGTAGAGTATGGTAACGAGGTTCAAAGATTAGCTGCTAATTCGGCAATTATTCGTTACAGTAGCTCGGTGTTAAACCTTTGAAAGGTCTGTATTGTACGTATTTAAGATTACAATTTAAGATAAAATAAGATGCAGTAAATCAAAAACAAACATACTAATCCATATCCGAATCACAATCCAGAATCAAAGTAAAAACTATGGAACTGACAAGTCGGATGAGACACGTGAACTTTCACCTGGGAAGTGAGACGACGTAACAATTTTAGTATAATTTCAATCACCTAATTAGAGCATTTAAACAGCTCATTAAAGACAATATTCTAATAAATTAATTCCTTGTGGTTAGAATTAAGCATATTAAATATATTTTTCACAAAAACCTTAAATTTTCTTTCCTTCAGCGCTAAAAAGTACTTTTATTAAACAATAATTCAAATGACTTCCCCAAAGCGCTCCTATATTCTATAAAAATCACTCACAACAGAAAAAAGCATATTGCAGCTTTAAAGGTGTTCTTAGCAATACCCAATAGAAAAAGTCTCTAGCGCTTGCTTCCAATATTATATAATTCTTTTCCGACATTTAAATTTAATTTTTAATTTTTTCTAAACTATAGCAAAGACATCGCTGTATAACTGTTTTCTTCATCTTGTAATTCAAGGCAAATTATTATAAAACTAGTAATTTGCATATAAAGTTGAAAATAATTAGGTTATAGAAGAAACTTTATTTCTTTTTGTAAATTACTAAGATATATGTGTAAAATCATGCTGTGAATTTGAATCATCCTTGTAATTGCTTGGTTTGCTGTAAAGTAGGTGCTTTATGTGGGCAATTTTAACAGTTATGTTACAGAAATTGTAATACTGATCTAACACTACCGAGTGGCCGAAATATGGATAACCAGTATTAGAAAAGCTGTCGAGAGCCACCAAAAAACTGTCGAGAGCCACCGAAAAGATGTCGAGAGCTACCGAAAAGCTGTTGAGAGCTACCGAAAACCTGTCGAGAGACACCGAAAAGCTGTCGAGAGCCACCGAAAAGCTGTCGAGAGACACCGAAAAGCTGTCGAGAGACACCGAAAAGCTGTCGAGAGCCACCGAAAAGCTGTCGAGAGACACCGAAAAGCTGTCGAGAGCCACCGAAAAGCTATCGAGAGACACCGAAAAGCTGTCGAGAGCTACCGAAAAGCTGTTGAGAGCTACCGAAAAGCTGTCGAGAGCTACCGAGAACCTGTCGAGAGCTACCAAAAAGCTGTCGAGAGCTACCAAAAAGCTGTCGAGAGCTACCGAGAACCTGTCGAGAGCTACCGAAAAGTTGTCGAGAGCTACCAAAAAGCTGTCGAGAGCTACCAAAAAGCTGTCGAGAGCTACCAAAAAGCTGTGGAGATCTGGTAACGACGTTCCAAGATGAGATGCTTATTTGGTATTTATTCGTTACAGTAGCTCGGTGTTAAACCTTCGACATTTCTGTATCGTATGATTATGTAAGATTACAATTTAAGATAAAATAAAAGTGCAGTTAATCAAAAACAAACATACTAATCCTTATCCGACTCACAATCCAGAAGCAAAGTAAAAACTTTGGAAATGACAAGTTGGGTTAGACACGTGAACTTCTACCTGGGACGTTAGACCGGGTGTCTGGAAGGGTAAGCACCTCCTGTTTAGCTTGCTACACCCAGCACATGTGTAAATAAAAATTGTGTGAAAGGAACATGGAACTATGGGACGTCAAATATATCCAGGGCAATCCTGGACACAGACACATCAAACTTATCAACAATACTGTGATGACGGCCATAAAACCTTTTGATGGCTTTGATAAGCCTAGACTTGCAATATCCCTTATATATTTGCAAGCAGCCTGTAAATATTAAATATTAGACAGGACTGTGCGTCACAATATTTAAGAGTCATGAAACGAAGTAACAATTTTAGTATAATTTCAATCGCCTAATTAGAGCTTATTTAAACAGCTTATTAAAGACAAGATTCCCATCAATTAGTTCATTGTGGTTAGAATTGGGCATATTAAATACAAATTTACTATTAAAAAAACTTTAAATTTTCTTTCCTTTAGCGCTATTTTTTAGAACAACAATTAAAATTGCTTCCTCAAAGCGCTTCTATTTTCTTAGAAAATGACTCATAACATAAAACAGAAAAAAAGAATTGTACATGTAGCTACAAATTAAAACTTGTTCTTTGCAACAAGAATACTGATTATCAAACTTCTGAGCACGGAAAGGAGTGGAGTAATGGTGTTAAACGCCCCAGTTAAGATTCTTTTATCTACTAGTCGAAGCAGTAATTCTCAGATTTAGGGCAGAAGAAAAATAATCGACTTTCTAAACAGTCAAACTTTCTCACAGTAAAATCTACCTGATTGGGACTCGAACCAGATAGAGTGCGATATGCGCTGTAATTTCTATATTTTAAGCGCAAGCTTTAGAGCACTCTGTAACTGAAGTTCCCTGCTGTGGAGAGGCAAACGACAAAATGGTTCTCTGTGGTGTGATTTTAGTATTTTTGAAAAGCAAAAATCAACTCATCATTTGTTATTATAAACTTATGTATCTTTAGAAATCCTATACCGAGCGAATGGTTTACAGTTTGGTACAGATGTACATTTCATTCAAAGAGGAATCACTGAGTGAAAAATGATGAGGATTGTCACAGACACCCGTTTCCAATTGAATTCTTCATAAACACATGTTAGGATTAATTTTTTACAGACACTTTTGCAAGAAATATAAAATGAATATCAATAAAAAGCAAACATTCGAAACTATGTCAAATCACAATCACAAAGCAAAGTAAAAATAAAAAAGAAACATACTAATCCATCTCCGAACCACAACCCAGAAGCAAAGTAAAAACTTTGGTACTGACAAATTTAGTTAAACACGTGAAGTTCCACAAGGGAAGTGAGGTCTGGTGCTACAGAAGGGTAAGGACCTACTGTTCAGTCAGGCACACCTGTCATGTGTGAAATCAAAATTTAATTACAGAATGAAAGGATCAACTAACTATGTGATGTCAAATATATCTAGGATAATTTTGGATAAAGGCATCATACTTATCACGGCCATAATACGTTTTGGGGGCACTGATAAGCCTATCCTTGGGTCTTCAATTTATATTTGTAAGCAGGTTGCTTCGTTGTATAATGTTCATGTAGTAGGAACAAGCTTCTACTATAGCGTATTAATTGGAAATCAAATACACAATAAGCGTAATAAGCAGATATATCGTTGCATAGAAAAGAAATGTTGACAATAGAAAAAATAAAGTAATCACAATATAGAATACACTTGGGAAACATAGTATGGAATTTATATTTTTTATTCTGTGAGATTAAAATATCACCATTACCGGTACATATATAGATTACATATATAATTATTGTAAATCAAGGCCAACCCTATCTTGAATAGTTACTTTTAACAAATCTATCAATTAAGTACTCTAATCATTGGTATTATCATCTCAAATGTCAGTATTCAGCCATTTATGTCTATATTCACTATTACAAACAACTATTTGTCACCGACATTGACCAGGCTTTGACACACGGTACAGACCTATCGAAACTTAAACACTGAGGTAACAAAAATAAACCAAAGCTCGACAGTCAACTCACCGAGATCTGGATAGCTACTGGTCGAAAAAATGACAAGATACTAGTAGATAGCTAGCAGATGAAAAAAGCTGCCGAGGTATTGGTAATGATTGGCCTTCATGAGCTACCAATTTGGCTCCAATTCATAAGCCGGTTAAAACTTTTGTCAAGTCTGTAGTATTTGTCTTACAATTGGGTCTGAAATAAATTAAATTGAAAGAAGTCAAGATGAATCGAACTTCCTTGATTCGACGTTTTGAGTAACAATTGTGTATCAATTTATTCACTTAAGGTCTCAATGTGTGAAAAACAAATTTTGAAAACATTTCACAAAAAAATTCACTTGCAAATACGCAACAATCACAAGGTGTACTAAAACCTTACTACAATATCGATGGTCTCACTTCCCTGGTGGAAGTTCATGTGTCCAACCTTACTTGTCAGAGCCAAAATTTTCATTTTGCTTCTGGATTGTGATTTGGGAATGGATTAGTATGTTTGTTTGATTAAACATCTTCAAAATATTTGCTTTCCACAAATTTGCTCACGAATACTGATGAGTAATTTTATTCCAAAACGACCGTCTAGCGCTGCTAAATCAAAACAGGTTAAGTAATAATAAAATAAAATCAATGCAATGTACAACTCATTGTGACAAGAGAATGTTAAAATTAGACTCCATATTTTTCAAGAAAAATTATACAATTTTTTTAACAATTTAGGGGCTAATAATAAACAACTAGAAAAACTGTGAGCCACAAACTCCCAAAAATACCCCCCGCTCCCAAAAATTCATCGGATCAAATTCTTAAATAGGAGGTGCACATCTACATTATATCAAAAAGATTTTGTGAAAGTTTCATGAAAATCCATGAAAGGGTTTAGGAAGAGTTGCGGATAAGAGATAGGTACCCTAAGGTGTAACGGAAGGACGGACACACGGACACCCCTATTAC
Source organism: Anadara kagoshimensis (assembly GCA_021292105.1). Classification (NCBI taxonomy): domain Eukaryota; kingdom Metazoa; phylum Mollusca; class Bivalvia; order Arcoida; family Arcidae; genus Anadara; species Anadara kagoshimensis. The sequence goes on along the minus strand of CM037861.1, from coordinate 40,498,491 downwards.
TATATACCCCCCCCCCTTTTTAACCGGGGGGGGTATAATTAGTAACAATAAAATAAGATCAATGGACAACTCAATGCGACAAGAGACGTCTGAAACGAGACTCCATCTTTTTCATAAAAATGTTACAATTTTTTTAACAATTTAAGCGCTAATCTACCAAACTATTTTTAGAAGATTAAATGGCACATCAAATGGCAAAAAGGATATTACTGACTTGTCGCAAATTTAGCTAGTAACCGTAAAGCTAAAGGAACTGCCTATATTCGGTAATAATGCTTAGTGTTAAACTTTCGATATGCCTGTACTTTACGCCATCGCAAAAATTACCAATAATGTTTTTCATTTTCAAAAGTCTTTTTGTCCCTTTTCAGAAATAAAATGTTTCGGTGAAATTCATTCCTATAATTAAAATTAAATTTCCTCGGGTGTTTCAAACCACAACAGTGGAATATTGTAGGTGATTTAATGGACTGCCATATAATCAATAATTTTTAAACATTTTCGTCTCCCATGAGGACAACATTTTTCAAGTTTCATCTAATAAATTAAATCTATATAGAAATTATTTTCTGAAAATATTTTGGTTTTGAATAAAATTTCTTTAATCTCTTATACTCCAGATTATAGTGCAGACCTGACGAAAGTTTAATATTAGGCTAACGAATTGGTTCCGAATCGTTAGTTAATCTCGGTCCCTCGTTACATTAGATATTCCTCGACAAATTGTCGGCAGCTAGTATTTATCTCTCGGTGTTTGGGATCACTCTAGCTATCCACATCTCGCCCAGTCCTCAGCAGAGTTTCGACTCCTTTTCCCTTTTCCGTTGGCTCAGTGTTAAACCTTTGAGAGGTATGTACCGTACTTATCAATTTCCAATACAATTCCATCTCTTTTGAGAGTAAAATTTTGCAATTATTTCGGAATTATAATCTGTTATAAAGAAATTAAACCTTGCTTAATCGAATATTATTTTGATTATTTTGATTAAATTTCAAAAAGAAATTGAATTCAATTTCAACGATCGTCATCACAACAGTAAACATGTTTTATTCAAAATCATCGTGTCAATAACACAAGAACAATAGCAATAGGAATGAACTATATTTCGATTATTGTATGTTTTTCTTATATCAAAAAAGTATATCATAACAGTCTTCATCACTTAATGGAGATACTCACGCACGCGACCAATTGGAAGATTTACGTCACAAACATGCGCAGATGTGAACAGAGCATCACGTCTGTGAAATCGATTACATTAGGAGCTAACTGCTCACGTCACAATCACGTGCAGATGTCGTGGAGCTTCATATCTCATGCATGTATCTGTCAATCAATTGCTGTTCCAACAATAACGTGCAAACAATCACGAAAATGTATTGAGAAAGCAGCCCTCCTAACAAAAACCATCCGGTTTTTTTTCATATTGGCATAAACTTAAACTTTCCCCCTGCTATGACTTCATGGCAGAAAAAAGTAATCTCTCTCCAAAATTCTTGTCTGTGCAAATTCTCCAAAACTATGAAGCACTCTTTTAAGAAACTTGCTGCAAATCATCATCATTAATAGGAAATGCGCATATCGTTAACCAAAGTTGGTTTGCTCTTTTTCCTGGGCGTTATAAGTGCAAATCACAAAAGAGCCTACTGGCGGGGGATTCTAATTCACTGTTTTTGTTTATTTCGGATGATGATACAAGCATTAAATTTCAAACTATATTTATCGAGCAAATCTATTAAATTAGTTGTAAACAGTTTTGAACATCACCATGCCTAATAATATTCGTCTTCTAGTCTTTCGGATGGGACTCAAAACCGAGGTCCCGTGTCTAAATGCACGGAAAAGACACTTATGTAGAATCGAAAAAGAGAAGAACACATGTGGCCGCTATGTACAGAGGACGCTTACAACTAGAAGCGATTGAATCGGACTAAGCAAGATAAGAAAATAAGAAACGAATTTTTTTCTAAATTGGAAACAAAGTTTGGCTTCATTAAGAAATATATACTTTGATAGATTTGTTTTAATGAGAACAATGCGTGGGTTGGTAGATCTATCACAAGTACCACTAGACTATAGTCTTTCTTCTCTGCTCCACTTTTTTGCTGTGTAATTAGTTCATCTTTTTAAAATTCAGGTCAAGTGATATAAGAAAATGACTTATTGCTTTATATTTAGACTTGCACCTCATTATACAACCCGCGAAAATGCTAAATTTGAAGCTATTATTGCAAAAGTGTTGACATTTTTCTATTACGAACTCTCTATGCAACAATATACCCACTTTTCCTGTACATTGTGTATTTGTTACACACTTAATACGTTATGGTAGAGCTTTTCCTTACTATAGAAAATTTATACAACGAAAAAAACTGCTTTCAAATACATTTTTGACTCGGTGACATTTCAAGACTAAGTTTATGAAAAAAGGTTTATAAATCAGCAAATATTTACACCCGTACCATCGTTTATTATGTCTAATTACGACTAAATACATGGGAATTCTAGACAAAACGGATAAGACTTTAAGCAAACGACATATTAAAGAAAATTGTTTTGTTTTCAAAAAGTACTTCCTCATTAAACATATGATAATGTAATGCAGATTTAGGTGCAACTCGTAGACAAAAGCATTAAAACGCGGTGGGGATTTCCTTATCTAGTACCACAAGTAATGATTTATTCTATTTTTCACTACACAAAAGACATCAATGCAATAACAAATCAATTTCAATATGTTTTCAACCTATCGAATCTTATTACATTCATAAATCTTTGCTGGGAAAAGAGCATGTATGCAATCTCTCACAGTTGGTGCATGATGCTATTTTATAATTTTTAGATGTGGGATGAAAGAAAAAGCATCTTTCTGGATTAAAAACATAAATGTTGTGTTGCAGTGCATCGCCTAGGTAAGATTCCCACTCGGTACGGATGTAGTGCGAGTGTTTGTCAACTGGTGTGCCGAAGGTATTTTCCCGGTACTTCACCATCCTAGAACTTATCGCCTCCATATTAATAAAAGAATCTTGACTCGAAAGATAAACACAATTAATACACTCCACACATACATAAACTTTTTAAAGTCATTGTCATTATGTTGGCTACGACAGTCAATAGAATTTGAAGATTAAAACAGTATCCTTTCAAGTCAAATTAATGCTGTCATAGAACCCCTATATTTAAATAGCGACTGACCGTGACGGATATACAGTGCAAATAGGTCAAAAGTTTAACATTTTGCTAATGATATATTGCCGAATCGGTAGTTCATCTCGGCTCCCCGTCAGATGTATCTCGATACAGTTGCTTTCTATGTCTCTCTAGCTTGTTGGCCAGTGGCTATCCATATCTTGGCCACTCTATAGCTGAGCTTTGACTTCTTTTCGTAAGCTCAGTGTTAAACTTTCGACAGGTCTGTATTGTAACATTTGGTCATAGAGTAGAATCGATTGGATTGTCTTTTCATTAGGTGTTTCCGAACGGATACAGACAATTCATTCTAGTCGAAGTTACAGATTTGAACTACAACCGATAACGATCGTAACGCCATGAAGTGGATATCGACATATGTTCGACAGAGTCTATAGAAGCCGTGATACATATGCCCCCAAGCCATTGGCCGTTAAACACTTGAGCTATTCAACTCATGGATTCATCTCGTTAACAACAGAGTCTATGAAAACCTTGTATAGATATGCCCCCAGTCATTGGCCGATAAACACTTAAGCTATTGGACTAATTGATTCATCTTGTTAACAACCTCTTTAAATCGAATCATTATGATTATCTTTGCTATAAGTTATTAGTTTTACTATTGTCAAGAATATTTTTTTATTTCGCTTCAGTAAATTCTTATACTCCGTTTTGGTTTTCGTTCTTTAGCTCAAAAGTTGGAGTACATAACTTGCGGACGATTTTTTCATAGAGTCACTTTATTATTTGATATTTACTACTTGTTGGCATATCAACCCAGAAATTAAACAAAGCTTAATCGAAAATTATTCTGGTTCAATTAAAAAAAATTAATTTAATTTCAAAAACAAGGACATTAGAATTGAGCTATATTTTCAATTATTGTATCTTTATCTCTTATATTAAAATGCTTATAGCATAACAGTTATCATTAGTTCACGGAGATACTGACGTACGGAACCGAGTTTTACATCACACAAATGCGTGACCGTGAGCAGAGCTTGACATGTGTGGAATGTATTACATTGGAGACCAGCTGTTTACGTCACAATCACGTTCAGATGTCGATAGAGCTTCAGATCCGTCAATCAAATGCTGTTCCAACTATGGCCTATAAAAATCACGAATATGTATAGTTAAAGCAGACGTACAGAGAAAACCTTCCGTTCTTCATGTACCTTTAGAATGATTGACAAAGATTATAGCCTCCACTTGCCATGTCGTCACGGCAAAATAAAAACATGCCTCCGAAATTCTTGTCTGTGCAAAACTGTCAGGTTTAGGTCAACCCGTGGACAAAATGCATTTAACGCGATTTTGATTCCCCTTTCAGGTACCACAATTAATGGTTTCTTACAACACAAAGAACTCAGTTCAATTAAAATGAGTTTTACAATGTACTCAACCTATCGATACTTATTTTATTAATCTTTTGGAAAAGGGCATGTATTCAATTTTGTACAGAGATGCATGACGAAGCTACTTTTTTGTCGCTATTTCATAACTTTTCTATGAGTGATGAAAGAAAAAGCATGTTTTTGATTTGAAAATACTAACATTGTGTTAGAATAGAATCCCACTGGGTATGGATCTAGTGTAAGAGTGTTTGTTGTCAATTACATATTATACCAGTTTTAATTTCACAGCACTAGACGGCCGTTTCGGAATACAATTCCTCATCAGTAGTGCTTGGGCTAAAATTATGAAACCAAAATTATTTAAGATGTTGAAAAGCTACCCTAAGGACCAAAATATATTTTACCAAATTAAGCTAAGGAAATACTTTGCATGAGGGAGTATGCCTTAGTTTTTAAGAAATTTCAAATTTTAAATTGCAGAAAATTTAGACAATTATAGTATATTTCTGACAATAATACGAAATTATTGCCTACTGAGTTTGTGATATCTTCGGGGCACCAGCCACCAGCAGAGATATTGGCTCAGGGGTTTAAATTACATATTATACCAGTTTTAATTTCACAGCACTAGACGGCCGTTTTGGAATACAATTCCTCATCAGTAGTGCTTGGGCCAAAATTATGAAACCAAAATTATTTAAGATGTTGAAAAGCTACCCAAAGAACCAAAATATATTTTACCAAATTAAGCTAAGGAAATACTTTGCATGAGGGAGTATGCCTTAGTTTTTGAGAAATTTCAAATTTCAAATTGCAGAAAATTTAGACAATTATAGTATATTTCTGACAATAATACGAAATTATTGACTTGCCGAAGGTAGGAGGTCTTTTCTGGACACAACAGCATCCTAGAACAAATTGCCTACGTATATATGAAAGAATTTTGACTGTGGTGGTAAACACCATGCATTAACTCCACTCCATACTTTCGTAAGGCCAATGTTGTCATGTTTAAAACTAGCCACACCTCTAGCTACAAGAGTCATTAGGATTAAAAGATTAAAACATAATCTTTTAAAGTCAAATTAATACGGACATAGAGTCATTAATTTACAATGTAGTTCAATTGTTCTAAAAACCTCAAGTTTGACGGATGTACCGTGCAGACATGTCTAAAGTATCACATAAAGATAAAGAATAGGTGCCGAATAAGCAAATAACCCTGACCACTTCTAAGCTATATATCGATAGCCGATAGCTTTCTGACAGCTACTATCTATCTCTCTGTATCTTTTTGGTCACTGGCTATCTACGCAGCTGAGCTTCGTAAGCTCAGTGTTAAATTTTCGACAGGTTTGTATTGTAACATTTGGTAATAGATTAGAATTGTCTGTCTTATCATTATGGTTTCCTAACGCATAGAGACATTTCATTTTAGCCGAAGTAACATATTTGCATGTGATAACTAACCGATAGCAATCATGACTTCATGAAGTGGATATTGATATATGTTCGGAAGAGTCTGTAGGTGTTCCCCAGTCATTAACCGATAAACACTTGAGCTATTGGACTTATCGATTCATCTCGTTAAAACCCTTTTAATATGAATCAATCTGGTTATTTTTGCCATACTTTATCATGTTTACTATTGTCAAGTATATAGTTTATTTTGCTTGAGTAAATTCCAAAACTTTTCTAATACAGAATCCTATAATCAAATAATTAATTTCTATTTTTATTCTTTTTATTCAGTTTTTTTTTATTTTTAATTGTGATTTTAAATAGTCACGTTTACCGCTGGCATAAAATGCTTGGCATTCTGCGCGATTGGAACACCAGTTAGTTTCTTTTGTTTCTTTCTTTTTTGTCTCTTTGCAACTTTGATAATTGGTGTAGTATGACTCCAAGCTGAAACAATAAACCATTTTTAGTTAGAAGTTTTGAGTCCGGTACTTCATCGAACTTCATCATCAAGCGAACTGACAAACTGTTCTTTGTCCCGAGTTGTATCCGAATCTAGGCGGTGAGAGACGTTCTGATAGGTAAGTGCGCACTTTAAGTTACTGTGGTTAGAACCTCTATGCAATATCAAGGGAGATATTGGAATAAACATCTGCAACTACTTTATTGCATGCATTTATCTTGTCTTATAAAGGACATACCTAGTTCAATGATAAAACAGAGGCTTTTAAAAAAAGCAGAATAAATGAACGAATTAACCATAAACACCAACATACTTGTCCGTGTTCAAATCTCAATCCTTACAGAAATAAGCCACCATACAATTCAAAATTGCAAGCAAACTAACAAATTAAGGTTAATTTAAGTTAAACAGGGATATAAGGACTGATGTCCCATCAATATAAGTTTCCCCTATCCAGCTAGCTGCACTGTAGGTACTCCTAATGAAGTCCACTCTTGATGTAGATTGTGTGTAGATTTCATAAAAAGTGTAATTTTCATGAAAGTGTAGATTTCATTAGGCGTCGCAATTTCATCTCCTCTTGTAGTTCTAATTTGATAAGAATTTGGACCTCATTGTAAGTTGTACAACTCCAGCCGCAATGTATGATGTTAAAATTGAAAAGAGGAACATGTGACGTTCAACATATTATCCAGGGTTCTTTTGAGTACAAAGACACTAATAAGATGATACTGTGCTAATGGTATCCTTAGGCAAAGTTCATGATGGCGGTTTTTACTAGACTACACTGTTAGTTAACTATTGGTTTAAGACGGATACCGTCATTAGCATTTAATTGTAAATTAAATGAATCAGTATCAGTTACTTGTTTAATAAGCGCAATACAGACCAGACGAAAGTTTAACACTAAACTAACGAATAAGTATCTAATTAACAGCTCAAACCGACCCCTCGTCAGCATTTTCTCGACAGTTTTTCGACAACTACTATATATTATCTCTGTATTTCTAATTATCGATATACCGGGTATTCGTCAGCCGGATCGTCTTCGAATCCTTTCGTTACCCAAGTGATTAACTAATGATAGGTATGCACAATATTAGGTATAAATTTCATCTTTTTGTTCCAACTCATATTCTTCTTTATCAACATATCAAGTGCCACTATACATTGTTGATAAGAGAAAAAACAACACAAAAGCAATAACAGAAAAAACAACACAAAGCAATATTTCTGTCATTCTTAAACCAGCACCTCTTGCTTAGCTAGCTACATCCGCCACGCGTGTAATCGAAATTGAGAGTGAAAGGAACATGGAACTTTGGAGCGTCAAATATATCCAGGACACGCATGTACACAAAAGAGACATACACATCAACAATACTTTGATAACGCCCATATAACCTTTCAGGAGTGGGAGCTAATAAGCGTACGATTGTTTAATCCCTAAATTAGTACAGAATCGAAAGCTTATCTCGATTTTTCATTAACTATATCTTGGAAGCTTTTGAGAGGCTGCTTTTTATCTCTTGGGAGTTTTTTGGCATCGGCTGTCCATATCTCGGCACTTGGCAGCCTAGCTTCGACTACAGTTTGTTAACTCGGGGTTTGATTTTTAACAGATCTGTACTGTATATAATTTATACAATGTACAGATAAATGACACTACCTTAGCTATAACGAATCAACAACCACGCCACAATAGGCAAACGAACCAAAAATGAAAGAAAAAACGGCTTTATCACATACTGAGAGTCAGATAAAATATCATGTCTTTAAAAGCAAATCGAATGTAATGATAAGATAATATGCAATGGTTTGATTCAGGATCTTGAGCAGTTTGATAAAATATTTAAAGCCATATATAAATCGCACGGCTCAATTTCAAATTCATTGACATTTAAATTTGATGAAATATTAGACTTTACATGATCGTATATAGCTATATAACTATGTAAATATATTGATATTTTAATATATTCCTGAAATATTACAAATCTGAAAGTTTGACATTTAGCTAATGTATATGTCGACATGCCTTAGCATGTAAAAAATGTAAAATTGAAATGATATGTAATATCGCCTTTCATGTCAATGTTAATTATTTTGTGATGAACAAAATTGTGATAACTTGGTTTTTAGTTTTAAAATTGACCCAAGGCATGAGGGTCTCCATTTTACAACAATAGTCGAATTATTGTTTAATGTAGGGAGTAATAGTCTACGGTGGTCTCGGGTAAAGATGGATGATGCGAAAGTTGACTACCTTTGCTTCTTTATGACAGAGCTGTTGCACTAACTAACATTGATTTCCTTTATCTTAAAAAAACAATAACATAAAGGTAGCTTCTCCTCTGAAAAAATGTCTAAAACTAAAAATTGCAAATTTTACCAATAAAATAAAAAAAACATCACAGCGACAAGCTAGCAATTTAAGTCTGAACCCCCAATTGCACTTGTATACCACAATATTTCCTCTTCGCAATGTGAGAATTTTTATCATATTGCCAGCAGGTTATAATGAAATTGGCTATCTATTTAAAAAAAATCACATTTTCCTAATTTCAATGGCGGGAGGTTTTTTTTTAATGAAATAAAATCATCGCCTTATTTTTGTGGGCAAATATTGTTACCTCTGTTGTCGTTTTGTTGGTACATGTCTACAAGAACCTTTGGCTCGTTTTGGTTTTTATTGTTTAGCTCAAAAGTTTAATTACATAACTTGTGGATGCTTTCTTCACAGAGGAACTTTATTATTTGAATTGGACTCCTTGTTGACATATCAAAACCAGAAATTAAACCTTGCTTAATCGAAAATGATTCTGATTCAATTTAAAAAATAAATTGAATTTAATTTCAACTATGTCGTCATCACGACAGTAAACATATCCCATTATGATCGTTTCAATAACAAGAACAATAGAAATGTACTATATTATCAATTATTGTATCTTTATCTCTTATATAAAAAACGCTATCATAACAGTTACCATCAGTTCACGGAGATACTGACGTACGGAACCGAGTTTTACGTCAAAATAATGCGTGACGGTGAGCAGAGCTTGACATATGTGGAATATGTTACATTAGAGACCAGCTGTTTACGACACAATCACGAGCAGATGTCGATAGAGCTTCAGATCCGTCAATCAAATACTGTTCCAACTAAAGTCCAAAAAATCACAAATATGTATAGTTAACGCAGACGTACAGAGAAAACCTTCCGTTTTTCATGTACCTTTGGAATGGTTAACATAAATTTAACTCTCCACTTACTATGACTTCATGGCAAAAACATTCTGCGTTCGAAATTCTTGTTTGCGCAAATTCTTCAAAAATTAGTACACGTAGCACTCTTTCACCAAAATTGGTTCAAGGCATCAAAATTGATAGGAGATGCGCATATCGTTAACCCGAGTAGATTTGCTGATTTACCTGGGGGTTATTGTCCTTGAACATAAGTGCGAATAACAAAAACAAACTGCTGGCGGGGGATTCTAATACACCGACTTTTCTTGTGTCGGTTGATATAAGCATTAAATTTGAAATATATATATACATATACTTGGAAACAGTTTTTAACATCTTCATACCCAATAAATTCGTTTTCCTAGCTCCAATAATATTTTTCCTAAATTGGAAATAAAGATTGGTTCATTAAGAAAGACATTCTTTGATAGATTTGTTTACCCCTACCTGTTTTAACGAGAACAATGTGTGGGTGGGTAGATCTATCACAAGTACCACTAAACTATAGTCTTACTTCTCTGCTCCACTTTTTTGCTGTGTAATTAGTTCATCTTTTTTAAATTTAGGTCAAGTGATATTAGAAATAAGACTCATTGCTTTATATTGAGACTAACACCTCATTATACAACCCGCGAAAAGGCTACATTTGAAGCTATAATTGCAAACGTGTTAATATTTTGGACTCTCTATGCAACAATATACCCACTTTTCCTGTACATCGTGTATTTGTTACATACTTAATACGTAATGGTAGAGATTTTACTCACTACAGATACTTTATACAACGAAAAAAAGCTGCTTTCAAATACATTTTGACTCGTTGATATTCCAGTTTTATAAATCAGCAAATATTGACATCCGTACCATCTCTTATGATGTCTAATTGCGACTGAATATATGGAAGTTCTATACGTAACGTTCTATACGTAACAAAAACATTTAACGCGGTTTTGATTTCCCTATCAGGTACCACAATTATTGGTTTCCTACAACACAAAGAACTCAGTTCAATCAGATTTACAATGTATTCAAACGATCGATACTCATTTAATTAATCTTTGTGGAAAAGAGCATGTATGCAATCTTCCACAGGGGTGCATGACGAAGCTACTTTTTGTCGCTATTTTATAACTTTTCTATGAGGGATGAAAGAAAAAGCATCTTTCTGGTTGTAAAACATCAAGTTGCATTACAGTGCATTCTCCAGCCTAGATTAGAATCTCACGGATGTAGTGTGAGAGTGTTTGTCAATCGGCTTGCATAAGATCGTTGTTTTTCCCGGACATCCTAGAACTGATCACCTACATATAAGTAAAATAATCTTGATTGGGGTATTGAACGCTATCAAACCACGCCACTTCATTCTTTCGTAAATTCATTGCTGTCACGTTTAAATTAGCCACGCCTGTTGCTACAAGAGTCAATAGGATTAAAAGATTCAAATATAATCCTTTAAAGTCAAATTAATGCTGACACAGAGTCATTTACAATATACTTCATTTTTTCTAAAACCTAAAAACTTGATCAGCGACTGAAGAATGTAACATTGCTGACTTATCAAAAGTTTAACACTAAACTGACGAAATAGTGCCAAATCAGCGGTTCGTCTCAGTCCCTCGTTAGCTATATCTCGACTGTGTTTCGACAGCTGCTATGCTTTGTAGGTTTTTAGCAACTGCCTATCCATTTCTCAGTCACTCTCCATATCATGGCCTCTTTACAGCTTAGCTTCAATTTCTTTACGTAATCTCGGTGTTCAATTTTCGACAGGTCTGTATTGTAACATTTGGTAATAGACTCAAATCGATTGTCTTATCATTAGGGTTTCCTAACGGAAACAGACAATTCATTGTAGCCGAAGTGACATATTTGCATGTGATAACTAACCGATAACAATCGTTACTCCATGAGGTGGATATTGATATACGTTCGGGAGAATCTTTGAGAGCTTGTGTCCCCCAGCCATTGACTGAAAAACACTTGAGCTATTCAACTACTAGATTCATTAAGATAACAGCCTTTTTAAACTGAATCATTATGATCATTATTATTATCTTTACCATACATTATTAGTTTTACTACTGTCAAATATATTTTTTATTTCGCTTAAGTAAATACCAACACTCTTTTAATACAGAATCCCATATTCCATTGATTAATTCCTATTTTTATTATTTTTATTCAGTTTTTATTCATAATTGTCATTTTAAATGGTAAAACGTACCGCTGGCATATAATTCTTGACATTCTTGGCCATTACAACACCAGTTTGTTCCTTTTGTTCAATCAGCTCTTTAAAACATTGATAATTGGTGTCGGATGACTCCAAGCTGCAACATTGGACCAGGCGGAAGTTTTGAGTCCATTTCTTCGCCAAATTTCATCATCAAACGAACTGGCACAGATTTATCTACTAAGATTTGGCCCGAGTGGGAGCCGCATCTAGGCGGTGACACACGTTCTCATCGGTAAGCGCGCTTTATATTAAATGCTTTTAATCACTGTGTCAAGAACTTCCACACGATATCAAGGGAGATATAGAAATAAACAACTCAAACTACTTTAATGCATGCATTTTTCTTATAAAGAACATATCAAATTCAATGATAAATCAGAGGCTGTTGAAAACAAGCAGAATAAATGATCAAATAAACCATAAATGCCAACATACTAGTCCTAGATCAAATCACAACCCAAAAATGAAAGGAAACCAACAAATTAAGGTTAACTTAACAGGGAAATAAGGATTTATGTTCCTGCAATGTAAGTTTCCCCTATCGAGCTAGCTGTACTGTAGCACTCCTAATAAAGCCCAACGCTTAATGAAGTCCTGTTATCATTAGGCGTCGCAATTGCATTCCTATTAAAATTCTGATTTCATCTGAGTTGGACCGCATTGGGAGTTGTACAACTGCATCCGCAAAGTATGATGTCAAAATTGAGAAGCAAAGGAATATGGAACAACTATGGGACGTCTAACATATGCAAGATAATTTGGGGCACTAATACATGTACAAAAAGATGCATCTGGACTAATGTTATCCTCAGTGCACGTTCATAATGGCAGGGCCGCTTTATTTGTTTAGTCAGTTGATAAACTAATGGTTCGAGACCGATACCGCATTTGAAATTTAATTCGAAATTAAATGAATCAGTATCAGTTGCGTGATAAATAAGCGCAGTACAGACCTGATAAAACTTTAACACTTAAACAACTCAAACTGATCCTTCGTCAGCTTTAACGCCACAGTTTTTCGACAACTACTTTATATTATCTCGGTATTTCAGCTATACTACTAGCTATCAATATACCGGGTACTCGTCTTCGAATCCTTTTGTTATCCAAGTGATTAGCTTATGTTTGGTATGTACAGTATTAGGTATAAATTTAATCTTTTTGTCTCCACTCATATTCTTCTTTATCAACATATAAAGTGACACTATACATTATTGATAAGAGAAAAAACAACACAAAAGCAATTTTCTGTCATTCTTAAACCAGCATGTTAACAGTTAAACTTTTGGAAATTAATCAAGTGCAAATTTTCATGAGCATTTGTGTGAATATGAAAGCAGAAATATCTGGAAATTCCTATTTTCAAAATCCGATATTCATTATAATCTCCTTAAAATCTTTAATATCTGATTGTCGTCAATCAATATTCGCATCGTTTTTTTTTTATAGTATGCTTCCACGATAACCATTAATTCCAACAGTACTTTATCAATTATATAATTCGTTGCAGTAGGTCTGTTTTTATCTCAATAAAATCAGAAATCAGTGCATTACAGACCTGTCAAAAATTTAACACTAGGATGATCAATAACAAACATACTAATCTATGTCAAAATCTCAATCCTAAAAATTTGAAAGTGGCAATTTAGTTAAACACGAGAACTTCCACCAGGGACGTGAGACTAGATGCTCCGAAGGTGTAAGTTCCCCTTGTTTAGATAGCAAAATCCGCCATGTGTGTAATCAAAACTATGAGTAAAAGGAACATGGGATTGTAAGACGTCAGATATATGGACACAGAGAAATCATACTCATCAGCAATACTGTGACGACGACCACAACACTTTTTGGGGTTCCCGATAAGCCTAGGATTGCAATATCCTTAAATAAGTACTGAATCGAAAGCTTATCTAGATTTTTCATTAACTATATCTTCGTACCTTTTCAGAAGCTGCTTTTTATCTCTTGGGATTTTTTTTTGGCATCGGCTGTCCTTATCTCGGCACTTGGCAGTCTAGCTTCGACTACAGTTTGTTAAGGCGGTGTTAAACTTTCAACAGATCTGTACTGTATATATTTTATAGATTATAGATCAAGATTTTAATCTGAATGTGGCGTAAGGTCGTTTGAAATGAATCATAGAATTCACAGTTAAATGACATGACCTTAGTGATAACGAATCAACAACCACGCCACAATAGGCAAACGAATCAAATCAAGAAACAGCTGATAATCAAATTTGAAAGGAAATCAAATGTAATGGCAAAATAATATAGAATCGTGTGATTTAGGATCTTGAGCAGTTTGATAAAATATTTTATGTCATATATAAATCGCACGGCTCAATTTCACATTCATTGATGAAATATTAAACTTTACATGATCGCATATAGATATATATCTATGTAAATATATTAATATTTGAATATATTCCTGAAATATTACAATTCAGAATTTTTGACATTTAGCTAATGTATGTGTCGACATATACAAATATAAAATTACAATTGGCTGTCATATCGCCTTACATCTCAATATCTTTTTTCAGTGATGAACAAATTTGTGACTACTTGGTTATTAGTTTTAAATTTTACCACCTCGTAAGTATGAAGTCTCTTTGTCACTATGTTATAAAAATGTTCGGATACGACGCAAAACCGAAGTCTCGTGTCTCAATTTACGCTAAAACACCTCTTTAAAGTTCGAAAAAGAGTTGGCAACCTGTGGCTGCTACAGAGGACGCTTACAACTAAAAGTGATTGAACAGACAAAGCAACATAAGAAGTTATCAATCACACAATAAGTGCACATCTTTTTCAATGCGGGTCAATTTTTTAAACTCTGTTTTCGTTTTGCTTGTACATGTCTAGAAGAGACTTTGGCTTGTTTTGGTTTTTGTTCTTTTGCTTGACATTTGAAGTACATAACTTGAGGATGATTTCTTTTTAACTAACGAGGCATGTTATATTTGATATGTACTCCCCGTTAATAATATAACAATACGACCCCTATTTAGACACTGTATGCCAAGTGTTTAGTTTACCATGGTTTCAACAGTAGTTATGTATGTTTAAGACTCAGACAACCTAAACCTACATGTTCAAAGCACCAACTTAACCAGATGGTTTGCCAGCTCACTTACCTGTTTTAAAGAGCAACGATCTCAATAGAGCTTCTCATTTCAGACTTGTCATCATGCTTCATTAAACATCAAAACATCATCAGTGTAAACAAGACTGACTTCGTTTCATTAAATTCACTGAATATATCTTTTCAGTAAATGCCGTAGCTGCATCACTTATGCTTTGACTTTTTAATTAAAGGTATTTTATACATAAATATGACAGATGTAACTAGCTATACATGAGGTGCTTACTCTTCCGGAGCACCAAGACTTACTCCCTCGGAGAAAGTTCATGTGTCTAACCTAATACATTTGTCAGTTTTATCATTTTCACTTTGCTTTGGGATTGTGATTTAGATATTGATTGGTATGTTTCTTTTTTAATTTAACTCTGAAATCCTTTTGAATTGTCTTTGAATTAAACCAAGTCCTTAGATGTTTTTGTTTCTTGTTTATAGTGTTGCTTAAGTAAATACAATAACGCTGTAGTCATAGCAACAAGAAATCAAACTATGACGACAAATAAATGAAAGAAAAAAATAAGACAGCAGATACTCTTCATCTCACTGTTTATTATTTAAATATTTAATTTGATTCAATGGCATTGCATTTCACAAAGCTTTTAAGCAATGGTCTTTATATTAGTTGAACATATTTTTATTTCGTTCTAGAATCCTTTTTCTTGCTCTTCTTTGTTTTCCATTAATAAATATTGTTATAAGACAGTGGAGGTAGAGTGATATCGCATTTATCGTTGTTTTGAATAGATAAATATTTCAAATTCAACAGAAAATTTCTAAAATTGAAATCTACTATATAATCATGCTTAACATGACTATTAAAATTACAATGCTGTTCAGCTCATGTTTTCTTGAATGTTATAAGATGGACAGTATTTTGAAAAGTATTGGAAGAAACTACAACGAATTAAACATTTAACGTTAAAATTTATGGAAATTGACCAAAAAGTAAATGTTTGGGATTTTGTAAAACATTTATGGTTTTATATAAAATAAAGAAAGATTTTACAGTGTCCGAAAATTCTTTCACGTCTCTTTAACATTGATTTGGTTACCTTAAATTACGTTCAAATAAAGGTGGCTCCCCTTTAAAAAAATACTAAAATTAAGTTTTCCCACAACTGTACTGAAACTGTCACAAGATGACATCTTTGCAATGCGATGAAGATATTATTGCCGACAGGTCATGATGAAGTTTGCTATATTCCAGAAAATAACATTATTTCAAATTTTAAAGACGGGAATTAGTATTTTGAAAATGAAACAAAATAATCGTTTTATTTTTGTCCTCAAATATTGCTACCTCTGTTGTTTTGTTTGTACATTTCTACAAGAAGCTTTGACTCGTTGAGTTTTTCTTTCTTTTGCTAAAACGTTGGGGTACATATCTTGCGGATGACTTTTTCATAGAGTCACTTTATTATTTCATATGTATTCCATTTTGGCGTATCAGGACAAGAAAATGAACCTTGCTTAATCGAAAATTATTCTGATTCAATTTAAAAAATAAATAGATTTCAAATTCATTTTTATCGTCATCTAGGAGAAACATGTCCCATTACGATTGTTTCAAAAACAAAAACAATAGAAATGAACTATTTATCAATTATTGTATCTTTATCTCTTATATTTAAAACGCTATCATAACAGTTACTATCAGTTCACGAAGATACTGACGTACTGAACCAAGTTTTACATCAAAATAACGCGTGACCGTGAGCAGAGCTTTGCGTGTGTAAAGTATATTACATTGGAGACCAGCTGTTAACGTCACAATCATGAGCAGATGTCGATAGAGCTTCAGATCCGTCAATCAAATGCTGTTCCAACAATAGCGTACAAAAAACCACGAATATGTATAGTTAAAGCAGACATACAGAGAAAACCTTCCTTTTTTCATGTACCTTTGGAATGATTGACATACATTTAACTCTCCACTTGTCATGACTTCATGGCAAAAAAAAATATCTGCGTCCGAAATTCTTGTCTGTGCAATTTCTTCAAAAGTATGTAGCACTCCTTCACAAAACTTGGTTCAAACCAAGTGCGAATAACAAAAAGAACCTGCTGGCGGGGGATTCTAATTCACTGAATCGGCTTGTTTCGGGTGATGATATTAGCATTAAATTTAAAGAATTGTCAAATTGCGAGTGAATATATGAAAAATTCTAGATATAACAGAAAAGACGTTAAACAAACAACATATTTAAAGAAGATCGTTTTGTTTTTAAAAACTACTTCTCATAAAACATAAGATAGTTATGTACAACTCGTGGACAAAAATCATTTAACGCGATTTTGATTTCCCTTCAGGTACTAGGATTAAAAATCAGTTTTACAATGTTTTCAACCTATCGATTATCATTTGATTAATCTTTGTTGATAAGAGCATGTACGCAATCTTCCACAGGGAGTGCATGATGAAGCTTCCTTTTGCCGCTATGTTATAACTTTTCTATTTGTGATGAAAAAAACGCATCTTTCTGGTTTAAAAACATCAACATTGCATTACAGTGCATTCCCCAGCCTAGATGAGAATCTCACTCTTTACGGATGTAGTGTGAGAGTGTTTCTCAATCGGCTTGCCAAAGGTCGGTTTTTCCGGACATCCTAGAACTGAACACCTACATATAAGTGAAATAATCTGGATTTGGGTATTAAACGCTATCAGGCCACGTCACTCTATTCTTTCGTAAAGGCATTGCTGACACGTTTAAAATTTCCATACCTCTTGCTACAAGAGTCGATAAGATTAAAAGATTAAAATATCATCCTATAAAGTCAAATTAATGCTGACACAGAGTCAATGATTTACAATACACTTATAGTTTCTAAAAACTTAAAACTTGATCAGCGACTGAGGATGTAATAATGCAGACTTATCAAAAGTTTAACACTAAACTAACGAAATGTGCCGAACGAACAGTCCTTCTAAGTCCATTGTTGGCTATATCTCGATTGTGTTTCGATAACTGCTATGTCTCTATAGGTTTTTAGCAACTGGCTATACATTTCTCAGCCACTATCCATATTTCGTCACTCAGATGCTGAGCTTAGACTCTTTTACGTAACCTCGGTGTTAAACTTTCGACAGTCTGTATTGTAACATTTGGTAATCGATTAAAATCGTTTGTCTTATCATTAGGGTTTCCTAACGGATACAGACAATTCATTGTAGCTGAAGTCACATATATGCATGTGATAACTAACCGAAAAGAATCGTTATACTGTAAGTGGATATTGATAAATGTTCGGAAGAATCTGTTGGAGCTTAGATATATATGTCCCCCAGACATTGACCGAAAAACACTTGAGCTATTCAACAACTAGATTCATTAAGATAACAGCCTTTTTAAACTGAATCATTATAACCATTATGATTATCTTTACCATACATTATTAGTTTTACTACTGTCAAATATATTTTTTATTTCGCTTCAGTAAATACCAACACTCTTTTAATACAGAATCCCATATTCCATTAATTAATTCCTATTTTTATTATTTTTATTCATAATTGTCATTTTAAATGGTAAAACTTACCGCTGGCATATAATTCTTGACATTCTTGGCATTACAACACCAGTTTGTTCCTTTTGTTCAATCAGTCTTTAAACATTGATAATTGTGTTGGATGACTCCAAGCTGAAACATTGGACCAGACAGAAGTTTTAAGTCTATTTCTTCGCCAATTTCATTATCAAACGAATGGCACAGATTTATCTACTAAGATTTGGCCCGATGGAGCCTTATCTAGGCGGTGACACACGTTCTGATCGGTAACGCGCTTTATATTAAATGTTTTTAATGACTGTGTCAAGAACTTACACACGATATCAAGGGAGATATAGAAATAAACAACTTAAACTACTTTAATGCATGCATTTTTCTTATAAAGAACATATCAATGATAAATCAGAGGCTGTTGAAAAAAGCAGAATAAATGATCAAATAAACCATAAATGCCAACATACTGGTCCTAGTTCAAATCACAATCCAAAAATGAAAGGAAACCAACAAATTAAGGTTAACTTACATTGAACAGGGAAATAAGGATTTATGTTCCTGCTATGTAAGTTTCCCCTATCCAGCTAGCTGTACTGTAGCACTCCTAATAAAGCCTAACGCTTAATGAAGTCCTGTTTTCATTAGGCGTCGCAATTGCATTCCTGATTTCATTGAGAGTTGGACCGCATTGGGAGTTGTACAACTGCATCCGCAACGTATGATGTCAAAATTGAGAAGGAAATGAATATGCGACCACTATGGGACGTCTAACATATGCAAAATATTTTAGGACACTAATACATGTACAAAAAGATGCATCTGGACTAATGTTATCCTTAGTGAACGTTAATTATGGCAGTGCCGCTTTACTTGTTTAGTCAGTTGATAAACTAATGGTTCGAGACCGATACCGCATTTGAAATTTAATTCTAAATTAAATGAATCAGCATCAGTTGCGTGATAAATAAGCGCAGTACAGACCTGATAAAAGTTTAACACTAAACCAACTCAAACTGATCCTTCGTCAGCTTTAACGCGACAGTTTTTCCACAACTACTTCATATTATCTCGGTATTTCAGCTATACTACTAGTATCAATATACGGATACTCGTCTTCGAATCCTTTTGTTACCCAAGTGATTAACTTATGTTTGGTATGTACAGTATTAGGTATAAATTTATCTTTTTGTCTCCACTCATATTCTTCTTTATCAACATATAAAGTGACACTATACATTATTGATAAGAGAAAAAAACACAAAAGCAATTTTCTGTCATTCTTAAACCAGCATGTAAAAGTTAAACTTTTGGAAATTAATCAAGTGCAAATTTCATGAGCATTTGTGTGAATATGAAACCAGAAATATCTGGAAATTCCTATTTTCAAAATCCGAAATTCATTATAATTTCCTTAAAATCTTTAATATCTGATTGTCTCATCAATATTGCACCGTTTTTTGATAATATGCTTCCACGATAACCATTAATTCCAACAGTACTTTATCAATTATATAATTCTTGCAGTAGGTCTGTTTTTATCTCAATAAAATCAGAAATCAATGCATTACAGACCTGTCAAAAATTTAACACTAGATGATCAATAACAAACATACTAATCATGTCAAAATCTCAATCCTAAAAATTTGAAAGTGGCAATTTAGTTGAACACGAGAACTTCCACCAGGGACGTGAGACTAGATGCTCCGAAGGTGTAAGTATCCCTTGTTTACAAAATCCGCCATGTGTGTAATCAAAACATGAGTAAAAGAACATGGGATTGTAAGACGTCAGATATATCCAGGGCAAGAATGGGCACAGAGACATCATACTTCAGCAATACTGGACGACGACCACAACACTTTTTGGGGTTCCCGATAAGCCTAGGATTGCAAACCCTAAATAAGTACTGAATCGAAAGCTTATCTCGATTTGTCATTAAATATATCTTCGTACCTTTTGAGAAGCTGCTTTCTATCTCTTGGGATTTTTGGGCATCGACTGTCCATATCTCGGCACTTGGCAGTCTAGCTTCGACTACAGTTTGTAAACGCGGTGATAAACTTTCAACAGATCTGTACTGTATATATTTTATAGATTATAGATCAAGATTTTAATCTGAATGTGGCGTAAGGTCGTTTGAAATGAATCATAGAATTCACAGTTAAATGACATGACCTTAGTGATAACGAATCAACAACCACGCCACAATAGGCAAACGAATCAAATCAAGAAACAGCTTTATCACTTACTGAGAATCAAATTTGAAAGGAAATCAAATGTAATGGCAAAATAATATGCAATCATGTGATTTAGGATCTTGAGCAGTTTGATAAAATATTTTATGTCATATACAAATCGCACGGCTCAATTTCACATTCATTGACATTTAAATTTTATGAAATATTAAACTTTTCATGATCGTATATAGATATATATCTATGTTAATATATTGATATTTGAAATGTATTCCTAGAATATTACAAGTCTGAAGGTTTGACATTTAGCTAATATATATGCCTTGGCATCTAAAATGTAAAATTACAACGGGGTGTCATATCGCCTAGCATCTCAATATATTGTTTTTAGTGAGGAACAAATCTGTGATCACTTGATTGTTTGTTTTAAAATTTACCATCTCGTAAGTATGAAGGCTCTTTTTCTCGAACTATTATAAAAAGCTCGTTTTTATTGTAGTCTCCGGATGCGACCCAAAACCAAAGTCCTGTGTCTCAGTTCACGCTTAATCACCTCTTTAGCGTTCGAAAAAAGTAGGCTACCTACACCTGGCAGCTACAGAAGACGCTTGCAACTAAAAGTGAATGAACAAACCCAGCAAGATAAGAAGTTACCAATCACACAATGAGAAATGAGAACATCTTTTTCAATGCGGGTCAAACTCTCTTTTCGTTTTGCTTGTGCTGTAGCTACATGTCTACAAGAGTCTTTGGCTTATTTTGGTTTTCGTTCTTTTGCTCAGTATTTGAAGTAAATAACTTGGGATGATTTCTTGAACTAACATGGCATATTATTATTTGATTTGTACTCCCCGTTGATAATATAACAATACGAACACACAGACACTGTATGCCAAGTATTTACATTTACCATGGTTTCAACAGTAGTTATGTATCTTTAAGACACAGACAACCTAAACCTACATGTTCAAAGCACCAACTTAACCAGATGGTTTGCCAGCTCACTTACCTGTTTTAAAGAGCAACGGTCTTAATAAAGCTTCTCATCCCAGACTTGTCACCATGCTTCATTAAACATCAAAACATCATGAGTGAAAACAAGACTGACTTCGTTTCATTAATTCACTGAATATCTTTTCAGTAATGCCGTACCTACATTATGCTTTGACTTTTTAATTAAAGGTATTTATACATAAATATGACGGATGTAACAAGCTATACATGAGGTGCTTACTCTTCCGGAGCACCACGATTTACTCCGTCGGAGAAAGTTCATGTGTCTAACCTAATAAATTTGTCAGTTTTATCATTTTCACTTTGCTTTGGGATTGTGATTTAGATATTGATTGGAATGTTTGTTTTTGAATTTAAGTCTGAAATCCTTTTGAATTATCCTTGAATGTAACCAATCCTTAGATGCTTTTTGTTTCTTGTTAATAGTGTTGCTTAAGTAAATAAAATAACACTGTAGTCATAGCAACGAGAACTAAAACTATGACAACAAATAAATGAAAAAAATTAAGATGGCAGATACACTTTATCTAGCTGTTTATTATTTTAATATTAAATTTGATTTAATGGCATTGCATTTCACAAAGCTTTTAAGCAATAGTCTTAATATTGGTTGAACATATTTTTATTTCGTTCTAGAATCGTTTCGTGCTCTTCTTTGTTTTCCATTAATAAATATTGTTATAAGACAGTAGAGGTGGAGTGATATCGCAAAGAAAATATTTATTTTTAAAAATTAATTATTAAACTATTTGATATACTTAAAATTCTCTTCAGATTTCGAGAAATTTCTGATTGAATACATGCGGTGACTTGCGTGTTTAATCTGTTTTGTTTCGTGTAAAAGGCATAAACAGGAGATGATCGTGATTTATTTGAATGACAGTTAAAACCAGCATACTTAGATATATTTAATAAATGAGTACAATGTTATAGAAAGCAACATGTTTACTGAGTGGTACCGGTGATGTGATCACCGTGGAAGTAGTAGTCATAACTTGTAGGAGGCGATTAATTGTATTACCGGATAAACATATTTAATTAAAATCATCTGCCTACTACATTTAAAAAATTTCAATAAACTTAGCTATGCTTCGATGGGTTTTGTAAAATACATTTTGGTCCTTTTGTTTTTATCTTTCAACATCTTAAAAATAATATTTCCACAATTTTGGTATGCGCACTACTAATGATGAATTTTATTTCGAACCGGCTGGTTAGTGCTTGAATATTAAAACAGGTTAAGTAACTTTTTTAAAAAAATGCATTTAATTTGTAACAAGTATTTTCATTGGTTAATTGCTCCAAATTTGCGGCATACAAATTTTCGATTTACTGCCGCAATATCGCGTTTGTACTGTCGGAAACCATAGCCTTTTCACTTGATACAATGTATTCATACGCTTTAGCCAATACACATCGATTACGTAATGGCCGACGCAACATTTGAGCTAATACATGAACGTCACCAGGGAAATATTTTCCGAAAGGGTAATCGCCTCCTGTTTAGCAAGCTTCACTAGCCACGTGTAATATCAAATTTAAAAATAAAAGGAATGTAGATATTGTTTGGATAATTTCGGATACAGAGACATCATACTTATCAACAATATTATGATGATTACCCTGATACATGAACTATTTCTAAACCTATTTTCATTTTGCAGCACTGGGCGGTTTCAGAATAAAAGTCACCATCATTAGTGTTAAGACAAAAACTGTGGCAATCATCTATCAAAATAATTAAATAAGAATTGAAAAAAAAACATTTATAGCCAAATAACTCAATTTCATGTTCAAACTCTATCAAAGTTTAAGGGCTAAGTTAGCCTAGAGTCAATTTTCCGAAAAACTGGCTAAATAGACGATAAGGAAAATCTTAGTTAAAATATAATTCTGAAACTGGAGCCTAAAGGTATAAACATCCTGACATGCCTTTCATTTCAACATATTATTTTGACGTTTGCAACGCTGAGATTAAATTAAGTAATCACCATAAACGATATGTTAAATAGGTGCATAAATTCGAACGTTACTGATATTATTTTGGTATAATGTTTATCCTGTAACAATTTTGACAGTAATTACAATACGTTCTCTTTTGTAAAACAGAAAGCAAGGAATATGATCAAAGATATGTATTTAAGTGCATTTATTTTAAAAATCTAGCCTTTGGATGGGCATTGAAATGTTTCACACATATTTTTACAATAGACCTTACTTTACACAGAGTAAACCAACAATCCCGTATGTATTCAGAAAACAATTTTATTTATAAATTTTCACTTCAAAATTATTTTTAATACCCCGCAAACAATCATTACAAAATTAGGATTTTTAACTCGTACGACTATGACCGTCAAAATCTTTAACAGGTCATTTTTAACAGGAAAATATAGTTAAAAATCGTATATTGATTTTTTATTTGTTACATAAAGAATTTCCTCAATAAATCTGAGTCATTAAATGTCAGTCAAACAACAAAATATGGAATGTAAGAGTTAAGCGTTTCAAATACCACTTTGCAGCCATAGAACAATTATAATAATCAAAAACAAACATACTAATCATTGTCCGAATCACAATCCAGAAGCAAAGTAAAAACCTTGGAACTGACAAGTTAGGTTAGACACGTGAACTTCCACAAGGGAAGTGAGGTGGGGTGCTCCGGAAAGGTAAATGATGCATGAGAAGGACACATATAAACACTAAACCTGCTTTAATTTTAAAGCATAGATAACATCTCAGAATAAAATTCCTCAACAGCAGTGCCGGAGCAAACCGCGAAAATCCAGCTATTCTCAAGTTGCCAAAACGAGCGAGAGAAAAAACAAAAGGACTTAATTTCATATTATACCAGTTTAATTTTACAACACTAGACGGCTGTTTCGGAAAACAATTCCTCGTCTATAGTGCTTGGACCAAACTTGTGAAACAAAAATATATTTTTCAAGATGTTGAAAAGATACCCGAAGGACAAAAATATATTTTACCAAATATTGAGCTAAGAAAAATAATTTTAGTAATTTCAGATTTTAACTAGAAGCAAATAAGAATAGTGAGTGAGTGAGTGAGTTATTGTTTAAAGCCGCATCAGCATTATTGCAGCTATTCGCGGCTGCAAATAAGAATAAATTCATTTGTTGCGCGGTGTCTTTGTTTTGTTGTTTTCGTGGACAACGAAATGTTAGTAGTATGTATTTCTTTCTTAATGCAGTTACTACTATTCACGAATGTGTCGCTCCTAGATACGTTTTTTCTTAGAAGCACCAAATACTCGACACAACGAAAATTCTCAGTTTTTTGTTCTGACTAAAGACAAAATAAATGATTCCATATTATTTTTTTTGACTAGAAATTTGAAGACTACAGTCTAACCTGCCTTTAAGGCCACCTCTATAAAAGTGTCACCTGCTTATAAAGGCCAGGAAAATTGTATCCCAATTGTGCTTTATTCATAATACAGTGAAACCTGTCTATAAAGACCACTAAGAGAATGAATAAAAGTGGCCTCTATGGGCAGGTGACCTAATATACAGGGTCAAATAAAATTAATAAAGAACAATTTGGATACAATTTTACTGGCCCTTATACGCAAGTGGTCATTACATAGAGGTGGCTTTTAAGGCAGGATGGACTTAATCTGAACCTGTATATAAAAGCCTCCCACCCATAAAAGCAACTTTTCTTGGTTCCCTTGGGCGGCCTTTATAGACAGGTTTGACTGTACCTATAAAAACTAAATCATGTTGCTAAATCAATAGTCTCAGTAGCCTTTTTATTGTACGTAGCGGCGAAGAAATGTTTAAGTCTTATTAAGTTAGTCCACGAGTGCAAAAGCCCTCTGGACAGGAAAATCATACTGAGCGTATAAATAACGTGATGTGCATTTATATCAGCATACTTATTATGCTTTTGACGTTTAAATAATACTGCAAATCTTATTACCATTGCCAAAAGCGACATGCTTAATAAGCTATACTGATAATGGTTTTCTTTGTTTCTCTGACAGCTGTGATTCAATTATACTTCATTTTGAGGACAAAGAAAATTAAAAAATAAACAAACATACCAATTCATGTCCAAATTACAATCCCGAAGCAAAGTAATTACATACTATACCTTTTTTAATTTTACAGCACTAAATGGTCGTTTCGGAATACAAAGCTGTGAACCTGACAAGTTAGACACGATGAATATTTACATAGTTTGACAAAATTCAGACTTTTTACCGGCATATTGTTTGTTGAAACTAAGGTATTTAAGTTGGTTGCCTTTAAAAGCGTTTTGAGGGTCCTTACGGTCCCTGTCATATCAATTGAACATACATAGTTGAATGAAATCAAACACATACCTGCCCATGTTCGATAATTACAATCCTAAAAGCAATGGAAAAATTAATTTGAAAAACTGGCAGATAAACTAAAAAGATCTGAATTCAGAAGTGTAAGTTAAACATATTAACTTGGAAACTGTGGTCGGATATTCCGGAAGGGTAAGCGTATACCGTTTAATTAGATATATTATGGCATCTGTGATATCATAATGACACTGGAAGAAACATGGATGTCAAATTTATCTTGAAAGAGACAGGAAAGACAAATGACTTTAGACAAGAATTGAACAAATTGAAGCAAAATAATATTACACTTCAAATAGTTAAATAACAATTTTTAGACGTGTTTTAAATGAGCAATTACTAACAAATGTAACCGAATAGCTCATTTTACATGTATCGGCTGCAGCTTATTAGACAAAGGGTGCTTACCCTTGCGGCATAACAGGTTACATTTTCCTGGCGGAGATTCACGTGTTTAACTTCGGTTTTTGTTTTTTTTCTTCACGTGTTTGTGTTTAATTACAACTCTTATTTAATTCAGTTAATTCATAGGGCCCTAACAATCACACACCTTCATATATATATTTTCCTATATTAAATAAGAATCAATAAAAATCAATAAGACAATTGGTGTTTGTAAGCAATCATATAAAATTGCCTGTAATTTCCTAAATAATAATTCCAAAAGCAAGAAAAGAATACTGGCAAACAAAAAACAACACACGAACCTCCACCAGAGAAACAAGAACGGCCGTTCTGGGAGGGCATGCAACTCTTGTCTAGCTAGCAACTCCTGCCACGTGTGAGATCAACGTTAGCAGACTCTCTAACGATAGAGATCTCGCTTTATAAATTCCTGCTGTGGATATTAAGTATCTTTACATATTTGTTCACACAGCTACAACTTTCAGCTGATGGAATTTAGAGATAAAGAAATTGTTTTATTGGAAAAAAGTAATCGATCATACAATTTGCCATATTGATAGAACTATTTACCCTTCCAGTGACTGTCCTACAATTTGCTGAACAATTGATTTTTTGTTTTCACTTTCATTACATAAAGATATCACTGAATGTCTGATAGATTGATCGCTTGATGTTTTACGTCCCAGTCAAAAATACATTACATAGAGACGTTCAAGATATGGGTGAAGTAGCAGAATTTTTTTTTTTTTTTTTTTTTTTTTTTTTTTTTTTTTTTTTTTTTTTTTTTTTTTGCTAAGGGCAAATTTCAGGGAGAGATCATTAACGTGGCCACACTTGCCGTGACACAAGGCATCAGTTTTAAAGGTCTCTTCCGAAGGATCATAGATAACTTTCAGTTTTAATACCGAATGCTTTCCGAAAAATCAGCAACTGCCTATTTTGAACCCTTGGTCAAACATAGACTGGTTTTAAACTCAAAACCTCCCACATACAAAGCGAGCGAACAATCTGTCAACTGAGCTACCGTAGTGGTAATAGTTATGATAGATGACGCTCAGCTCTCTAACCAAAAAGGCCTCTCTTAGTAAAATCATGCTTTTATTATTCGGTACCTTTAGACATCTATACACAAAGCTACAACTTCCAGCTGATGGAATTTGAGATAAAGAAAATATTTTACTGGATATAAAAGCAATCTATCATACAATTTGTCATATTTATAGAACTATTTACTTTTCCAGTAACTGTCCTGGAGACGACAATTCTACAATTTGCTAAACAATTGATTTTGTGTTGACTTCCATTAATTTAGGATATCACTGGATGTCTGACATCATTCAAGTCAACAGTAACCTTTATCTCTGAGCTCACAAAGATAAGACCATTGATTTAACCACAAAGGGACATTAACAATGTAAAGAAAACAATATCAATCAAATAGTGGCTTAAAGAACAAAGGGTTAACTAGTGTTTGCGGAGTTTACTTTGGTTGCGTTTATTTCAGCAGTACCAGTAACACAGGTTATGGAGTGCGATAATGGGGTTTCACGCCCTTGTCCAGATAATTTCATTCACTCCTACGTTTAATTCAAGGGAGGACATGTTTATTATTGTATGTAGAGTTTATTTGTTCAGTTTAGCAATACGAAAAATATGGGTTATAGCGTGCAGTAATGATGATTTACGCCTAGTCCACCTAGTAAAGATTATTTCACTTTTATCATGGCGGTCAGTTTACAAACATATTTACTAGTTAAACAGTTTAAATAACACGGGTTATGGATTCGAGTGATGGAGTTTTACGCCCTAGTCCTGATTATTTCACTGATGTCACGGCGGTCAGTTCATGAACGGTAGAGTAAACTAGAGAAATCCATGCTTAATCAAGCGAACTGACAAACTTCTTCCAAAAAGATTCTGCGCCAAATGTAATTCGAAATGTTCTGTGATTCGCAAGACCGAGCTTTATATCTTCGACTACCGACACCCCAATATGCAAAATAACTGGTAAACGAATGACTAGATTATGTTAATAGTTTGTAACACGAGTGCTAAATATGTTAATCTCAAATCTACCGGGCGCATTGATGTACAATTTGGCGAGAGTCGTAACGGATTCGTAATTCCGGGGATAAAATTATTTTTGAATAATAATTTGATAACAATTGACGCCCATGCAATACACCAATTCTATTTTCAGGGGAACTCAGGGGACATGTATACTCTAAAATGTCACACTTTATATTTCACCAATATGTCCTTCTTCAGGGAAGATTTTCAAACGTATCACGCCTACTGTGACAAGACAAATCGGTCTTTAAGATATTTTTCAAAGGACTCGTAAAGTTTCTAAATATTGATTGTGAATTTATTTTCAAGTCTTGGTTAGATCCAGTCGGAGTTCATACTATGACCTTTTACATGCAGGAGCGTACTGTTGAGCATTTTATCAACTAAGCTTCCATAGAAAGTGGTAATTCTCCACGCACAAGGAAACGCGCATTAATTGACGCTTACATTCTTTGCAACTCTAGAACACATTTTAATACATGATTCACCATCAATATAATGGCTTCTCAAATATTGCCTAAAATCCTTACAAATCTAGTTGTATAGCTAATTCTAGAAATTGTTCTATAAAAATCGTATCAGTTCAATCGGAGATTAAATTACAAATAAGTTTCTGTAACACAGCCTACGCTAATTAAGATGTCCAATATTTTAGTCTATAGATAATTCGGTTGAAACCTTAGAAAAACTTATATCATTTAATAATATTAACAATATCAGTTTCTATGATTTTCTCACACTTTATCCACACTTTACATCACTAAAAAATTAAAACAACCTTAAAAATATTTAATGGTGATTGGGGTCAGAAAAAGTAAAGTCTTTCGCCACTCTAGTGTCAATACTTTGTACAAAGGTTTCTGAGAGAAAAAGGTCAATTGCATCGAGTGCCTTTAATGGCTTCATTCTATATCTTGGTTCGTAGGCCGTCATATTCATAACTTCTTGATTCCTCAACAATGGAAAATAAGGAAATTTACTTTCGTTAATACAGATATAATTTTCGATGCGGAAATTTTTGTGACCCCCTTGTGTGTAATTTTCTATATATTGTTCTCCGTATATCACTCAATCTCCTACTCTCTGCATTAATTTACGTTCTTATTAAATAAGTTTACTCTCAATGTGAGTAATAGCGCACATAACTAAAATTCCCTACATAATTTTACTCTACAAAAAAAATAATTATTTATTCATAAGTATACCGCGCCCATGTTCAAATCAAAATCCCCCAAAAGCAGAGGAAGAATTTTGAAAACTGGCAAATTAGGTAAACTGAGGAAGTGAATTCAGAATTGAGAATAGTAGAAACATAGGACTATGAAACTCAAATAAATTGTTATGGAGACATTAAGTTTATCAGCAGAACTCTGATGATAAATAAACAAATAAATAACAAAAAAATATAAATAGTTATGTTAGTGATAAAAAGAAGATTCCAATAGAAATAATCAACATCTAAATTATTCATTATCACAGAAAGAAAGAAAGCAATTATCCAATAAAGTACGATCGTAATTCACATATGAAGATATGATATCTATTACCTGTGATGTATTATTGATGTTTTGATGGTAAATGAAAAATTAATAATGAATACTAATTTTAATCATTTTGCGCCGCTAATTTAAATTCACCGCCAAATCAAAACTGACAACATTGTAGAAGGTGATCTATGAATTTTACTCTCTTATTCAATCCACGTAAATCCAGTTAATAAAATTATAATTTGTACTACAATTCGTACTCACAAAATCAATAAATTTACGGTAACCCTTACACATATGTTCAACAAAATAAATGTCTCGATCACAGTTTAAAAAGCAAAGTAAATACTTTGAAAGCAGGCAAATTAGATTAAGCTCGTGAACTGGCATTAGGGAAGTGATGTCGGGTGCTTCGGAAGGATAAGCATCAACTGTCTAGCTAGTTGCACTCGACACGTGTGATATGAAAATTGAAAATGGAAGGAACATGAAATGTATTGGACGTCAAAGTATCATAGCTATCAATAACATTGCCATGACGGCCATAAAACCTTTTGAGGACCTAGACTTCCAATATTTTCTAAGTCTACCATGTATTTATAATCAAAAAACAAACATACTAATCCCTGTCCGAATCATAATCCAGAAGCAAAGTAAAAATATTGGAACTGACAAGTTAGGTTAGACACGTAAACTTCCACCAGGGAAGTGAGGCCGGGTGCTCCGGAAGGGTAAGCACCGCCTGTTTAGCTAGCTACACCCGTCACGTGTGTAATCAAAATTGTGTGAAAGGAACATGGAACTATGAGACGTCAAATATATCCAGGGCAATCCTGGACACAGAGACATCAAACTTATCAACAATACTGTGATGACGGCCATAATATGTAATATGACCCGTCGTATAAAGTTCTTGCAGTGGGAACAAGCTCTTTCTTAGTGTGTTAACTGTGAAACAAATACACCATAACTAGGAGAATTTGCCTTGAACTGAGAAACGTCAAATACTATGTCCTACACTGTTTATAACAATATAACAAAGATTATGTTCGATACAGAGAAATTGTACTGATCAGCAGTTCTATGATAGTAAATAAGTAAATAAATGAATAAATAAATAACAAGAATTGTGCGTAAATACGCTGAATAGGGAACTTCACCTTTATAATAGAAAAAGACATCAACATCTAAATTATTCATTACCATGGCAATTAAGAAAGTACTTATTCAATAAAGTACAGCTGAAATCAAGAAATGATATCCAGTACTTATCATGTGATGTATTATTTATGTTGTGATGGAAAATAAATATAAAAAATCGAAAACAATCAAACCTGTCTATAAAGGTCATTCAAGGCAACCAGTTAAAGTGGGCTTTATGGGCAGGTGGTTCAAATAATATGAATAAAGAACAATTGGTATACAATTCTACTGGCCTTTATAAGCAGGTGACCCTTATATAGAGGTGGTCTTTAAGGCAGGTTGAAGTAGTTGTAAACATTTTCGATACGATACTGTACAGCTAATTCAAGTCCATCACCAAATTAAAAACGATCATAGAACACATGGAGATCCGCGATATCTTCGTAAATGCGAATCCACTGGACTTTACCCAAATTATAAATTGCACTAAAAATCGTACAAACTCAAATTTATACTTTTACAGTAACCCTAGCAAATATTTTTTGACAAAATAAACCAAATATTTTGTTCGACAAAATCAACGTCAAAGTCACTTTCAAATCAAATTAAACCCTTTACAAACTGGCAAATTTTCGGAAGACGTGACATTCACCAGGGAAGTAGTGTCAGGTGCTCCAGAAGGATAGGCACCCACTACATACACTCCTAACGTGTGGAATCAAAATTGAAAACGAAAGGAACATGAAACTAAGAGACGTGAAATATATCTTAGATTATTTTGGATAGAGACATCATAATTATTAACACTATTGGGAGGTAAATTAAATAAATTATTAAATGATTATTAAATAAATAACAAAAAGAAGAGTAAATGCACTGAATACGGAACATTCACCTTTATAATGAAGTGATATTTCTATAAAAATCATCAACATCTAAATTATTCATTATCACAAGAAATTAAGAAAGCACTCATTCAATAAAGTATGACTGTAATTCACAAGTGAAGATATGATATCTATTATAAAACATAGTGTCATAATTACGTGTATACATTCTCACTGCAAGTATAAAGCTATACAACTAAACTAGAAATTGTTTTACCGCCCATTTGGAGCATCTTTGAGGTATACAACAGCGAATGACGTTCTAAGACTGAATACTATATTTATGTGTTGGCTGTCTTCGATTTCAGCAGTAGTTAGAACAGGTGCTTGCTAAGTTAACATAAGCGATATTGATATAATAGTTACATTAATGGAAAATACAACGGTAAATTCATATAATACTATTAATTTAACTAATTATAATGATTCTGACACGGAGTTTTTATATCATGATTATAGTGGCCAAATTGACATGAACAACATTGATTATTCAATGTTTGAATACCCCCGACCGCCAAATCTGTCCCCCTGTGGGAGGTGGTGGTTAAAGCTTCAGTGACGGCACAAGTGATGCTTATAGCGATTTTAGGGAATGCTCTGATTGTTATGGTTGTCCTGTGGAACAAAAGTTTGAGGACAACAACTAATTTTTTTATAGTGAATTTGGCCATATCTGACATTTTGGTGACAGTTTCGTGTACGTGGGTACATCTTGTGAAGGATTTGACTGATGGATGGATACTAGGTGTCTTCTTCTGTAAGTTCAACTCCTTTGTTCAAGGTAAGTAAACTTTGTTCATACATTACAAAATATCATTTTGTGTTTACTAAAATTTTATTTTAATACATTTTTTTCAGAAACATAACAGAAATTAATTTTAAAATATGTTTCACCGCATATATTTAGATCATAAGAAGACTTTAACATGTTTTCGGAAAAAAATTCTAAAACATTTTTCCCGAAAAATATATCGTTTCAAAACCTCATCAAATTAAAAAGTTTTTGCTTAATTATATGTGTGTACATTTATAAATTTTTTTCTATTGTTTCAGTTGTTTCGGCACTTCTTCTATGGGTCCTCTCTTGAATAAAACTCAAGGTGTCTAGACGCTGTTGGTTTTTACCCCTGCCGATTGTCACTAAAAAGAGATTTCCTTGACATAGGCCTTCACCTGTTGTCTTGCTATCAAAATATATGCAACATTTGCGACAAGTGTATATGCTGATCATATATACCAAAATCGCACTGTGTTAAATGTGCTTAAAATGATAAAGAAAAGATAAAATTGTATTGTGTTTTATATGTTTTTTATTTTGTTATATTTTTTTATTTAGTTTTATTTAATTTTGTACTCCCACGCTGTAACAGCTAGACACAACAAGCAATTTTGTAATTTCAAGAATCTAAACTATATAATATACCCCCATCAGCTCAATTTTAGTCAACCTTTCAAATAGTGTTTAGCCAACTTGCAATAAATACTTAGCTTCTATTTATGGTTGTACATGCATTATTGAATCCATAGAAATAGACTAGATCATGTCGGCATTTGTTTTAGATTTCCACTCTATGTGGTTTTGGTGTTAGGATTTGATATTGGTATTTTGAATGTCAAATGTTCACTTTCATATATTAGACTTCAGAAGCTCGAAATAAAATTTCATCACATGGATATATAAATACCAGATACAAACAGGGATATTGGAAATGTATAAGGTTATTTCCAATATAATTGTTTTGATTCAAATTGATGTTCATTGAAATTTGATTAAAACTACAGTTGTTAGAAATTCTCTCAGAAACTTATAAATACCGGATATATGGTATACCTTGTTCATATTCATTAGTGATACCTTACTTCTCATGGGCTAAATCAGTTAGCGACTCGTTCTAGGTCGGTTTAACCAAATATTCCATTTTCTATGCGACAATAGTGAAAAATAGATATGGATATTTACAAATACATCTTATAGTAGATGCTATAGGTAAATAATCAGGGTCCAGTTGCACAAAGCGTCATTAAAGTTCATCATTGTTTAGCCATAATTAGCAAATTATATATCATTGCACTAAATATGGTTTAATTAATGATTATCTATAATTATGCTTTGTGCAATTTACTGCAGAAAAATCTTTTCCTAGGTAGCTATATTCAAATACATCTTTTTGCAAATGTTTTTAAACATGTATCAACAACAATTAATTCTAGATAGCTCCCCCAGTAAAGAATATTTTACTTATATCGAGACGTCGTCAGCTATAGGCGAATGTACAGAAATTTTGCCTGTGCATTGCGCTGATGGTATTTCACAGCAGGGTTCTTTATCGGGCAAAACCTACCGTGACACGGGACCTCGTTTATTTTAAATTTCCATCCAAAAAAACCGTGGCTTTTATTTCGTAATGCCGAGCGCTTGGCGAAAGAACAGTCACCACCCAGTTTTAAGTCTTGGGTCAGACATGGTCGGGGTTCGAACCCACGGCCTCCCACTTACAGAGTGAGCACTCTACCACATGAGCTACCGCAGTGTTTCATCTTATTCTAGATACTACAGTAGAACTTCGATCGCTCCAACGTCGATGCCTCAAATACCCCGGATAACTCGAAGTCATCTGCCAGACCCGTCCAAATCCCTATTTAATCATATGTAAATAAATCTCGATCGCTCGAACTACGATAGCTCGAATACCCCCGCTCGCTCGAACAATAAATATTTCTCGAAGGTGTAAATTTGGTGAAAATTCAACTTCTTTAACTCGATTACAATTTTATCAGAATGACATGTGGTCAGTCATTGTAAACAAAACACAAGCTGAAGCCATGATACAGAAATAGAGCGAAACGAAATAACTCGTCTGGAACATAGAATGTTACTCAAGATAAGTAATTAACCGTGATCAGTTCAGTAATCTCTTAATCCGATTACGACCCGCGGGTGCTTGATCGGTAAAACAGAGTCCACGCCAGATGATTGACTTTTTATCTCATCATAAAATATTCAGATTCTGTTGATTACATTTTATTGGAATGCGCATGGCAATGTGTATTAGTACTATTACCGGTAGTTACGGTGATTATTAATAACCGGCAATACCATGTTCTCTGTATTATAACGATAATAAAGTAAGTTTATTTTATATGTCAGTTATTGTTATTTACTTTTACTTTCAACCAAATTTATTTATTTTAAATGAACGATCGATATCGATAGATTTGCCGTTCGACATTTTATTTACAAATGAAGTTTGAAAAGTCCCCCGATGGCTCGAATACTTGGCCAAAGTCCCATGTACTTCGAGCCATCGAAGTTCTACTGTATTAGTCAAAACATTAGATTCTAGGAGAATACAGCCAAAGATCTTATTCTAGGTGACTTTAGCCAACTACACCTTATTATACCCATGGATATAGTAAAATATCTTAAGTACCAGCTATTTATTCAGACCTCTTTGTATGTTAATTGTTAGTATGGGGTGTATAATGCAATTAACCTAATTTCCATATAACAATGTAAGGAAAACAGTTGATTTCGTAATACCCTCAATATTTGATACTGTTTTATTACTTCTCATTACTTTCGCGATACAGTTTCGTATTTCAGATAATCACTCGACAGCATAATACTGAAACTGATAAAAAGACGAATAGATTCGAAAATATCTAGAATATGACACCATTTAAAATAGGTATTATCGGAAGTTATTCCGATATCATTGATAAATGCAGCATTAATCTAATTTCGTATATAAAGTTTCAGCTTATTTTAATATCTAGTTGAAAAATGCTTGAAATTACAATATGTTGTCGGTAAATCAAACACAATAACCGAATCAAAACCCCAAAAAAGCAAATGAAAACTTTAAAAAATGGCAAATACAGTCCAACACGTGAACTTCTACCAACGAAGAAAGGACAGGTGCTCTTCGAGGGTTAAAGTCCTTTTGTCTAAATTGCTACTTTCACCACGTGTGAAAACAAAATTGAGAAGAAATGCGCATGGAACTGTGGGACGTCATAAATATCCCGGATAAGTTTGAATACAGAGACATTAATTTTATAAACAATATTGTGGTTACGGCCATTTAACATTTTGAGAAGCCAAGTTTGTAATATATCTGGGCCAAAAAATAAATTTATTTTGTTAGCATAGTTAGATTATGTAATTAACTGGATTTTTTTATAGTATAAGATATGAGAAAAATATAACTATATAATCTATAGAATAACTCATTTCCTGGAAAAATAATACGCTCAAATTAATATCATAGAACTCATTATTTTTAATAAAATCCGCCACAAAAACCGTCGGGGTCCACGTATATTGTCGGATTGCTGTTATTATCTGTGACTATGTAATTTTTTTATATTTCCATCTAGTAGCAGAACTAATCGAAAGAACATTACAGACCTGTCGAAAGTAAATAGTCTGAGCCAAGCAAGAGTGGAAGCTCAGTTGCTGAGGCCTCTACTGAACAACATACTTACAATAAATCATTATTCAGGAAGAACAAGATCATTTGACAAATTTTTATGATCTTTTTTTTTTTTTTTTTTTGCTCATTTTACTTATTTTCATTATTATTTTCCTATTTTTGATTCACTCAATTCTTAGATAGCTAGACAAGAGGTGCTGACCCTTTCTTTCGA
Organism: Anadara kagoshimensis; assembly: GCA_021292105.1. Classification (NCBI taxonomy): domain Eukaryota; kingdom Metazoa; phylum Mollusca; class Bivalvia; order Arcoida; family Arcidae; genus Anadara; species Anadara kagoshimensis. The sequence continues at coordinate 40,461,669 of CM037861.1, read as the reverse complement.
AGCATCTAGTCTTTTTTTTCCTCGGTGGAAATTCGTGTTAACTAAATTGTCAAGTTTCAAACTTTTCAATTTGATTTTTTGGATATGTGATTTGTGTTTGATCACATGTATGTAATGAACTAAAAATTGCATACAGTAACAGAAATATATATAATATATATATATATATATATATATATTGCAATAGAGATGGAATAACTATCATTTCATATTTTTGAATTCTGTCTAAGTAGCTGCATTATAACTTGTTATTACTTTTTTTTAAAAAATTCTCGGGAGTCCAGTCTATTACTGGAGAGATTTCATCAGAATGACAATAAATCATTATTGATGAAGTATAAGATTATTTTTGACAAATATAGATGATCCATTAGTTCATTCCTCTATAGCTATTTCAAGTATTTATTTCCCTTTCATTTGCTCATTTCATTTATATTATTACAACTCAAGTCGTATATATAATATTTTAAAATAAGTTCTATACCACCTGTAATAAAAATCACTTAGCAAGTGTTTACTTTATAGATAGGCGGTCTGTCTTCATATTGAGGTTTTTGGGTTGAAATACGAATAATTTGATGATATCAAATGTGATGTACTTTATTATTTAAATTCCTTTTGAATGTCATAAATTGTAAACATAGCCATTTTACTAAAATTTTAAATTCTTATAAATCATCAAGTTCAATGTTCATTTATGCTTTTAATTTATCAGTTTATCAGTTAGCTTGCTAAACAGCAGCAGGTGCTTACCCTTCCGGAGCACCCGGTCTCACTTCCCTGGTGAAAGTTCGCGTGTCTAACCTAACTTGTCAGTTCCAAAGTTTTTACTTTGCTTCTGGATTGTGATTCGGACTTAGATTAGTATGTTTGTTTTTGATTTCCAAGTTTTATTTGCAAACGTTTTATTATTTATTAACTTTTTAAGAGTTTTACAAATCAAAAACAAACATATCAATCTGAATTCAGTAGTTGATATTCTTTAACAATTTGATTTGAGGTCCCTACTATATTTTCTTTAACAAGAATCAGTCTCCGTTACTTTCACACAATTTTAATTACACACGTGGCGCGTGTAGCAAGCTAAATAAGAGGTGCTTACCCTTCCGGAGCACCCGGCCTCCAATCCCTGGTGTAAGTTCACGTGTCTAACCTGCTTTCCAGATCTAAATTTTTATATTGCTTCTGGATTGTGATTCGGACATGGATTAGTATGTTTGTTTTTGATTACTTTGACTTTCATAACTGAGATTACTGTAGTAGCTATTCCGATTACAACCCATTTACCTAATTATTATTCATACCTAGATCAACCATTTACAGTTGTACTTAATATCCTCTCTTGGTCAGAAACTACATATCGGCTGTTCTGGGACTTACTCCCATTTAACGTTAGTGGTATTATAGCGGGTATTTTATTGGTTTTCGTCACTTAAAGTTATGAAGTTATCACTGAAGTCTAGATTTGTTCTATTAAAACATGTCCCTATGGGTTGGCTGTTCTGTTTTATGTGATAGATCGGTTGTGATTAGATGGCCACAGGAAACTTAGTTTCTCTTTTATCACATATTTTTTTAATTCAAATCAAACGTCTTTTATAGTCTTGTCTGTCCATTAATCTTACGATCTGGTGTTTTGTGAAATAAAATTTATTTTCTAGGTTAAATATTCTACAACCAATTAGCGAGGTATCATGCGCTTATTTTTTCCATTTTGATTGCTACAATGTAGACAAGTTTTTCTTATAAAAGTTGGTTGGTTCTACGTACGTCTATGTAATTTCTACACCACAATCGAGAATATTTCACGTATATCGAGGTGTTACAAGCTATAAGTGAAGTGACGGAAATTTCTACCTTTCCAGTGAGTCCAAGGCGATGTGCAGCGAAGGTTCTTCACGACTACTCTGACAAGGGACATCGTTTTTCATATCTCCTCTGAAGTATTATAGTGTAATTGTGTTTTTACTTTTGGTCACAAACCTTTTTTATTACATGGATTTACTACAGTACCAAGTGATAGCCCTTAACATTTTTTGAGGAACAATGAATGATGGTATCCTATCAGTCGGATTTCTTTCACGAAAACCGTAGACGTGAGGTTGACAACATTCTATATCTTATTTGACGCCTGCTTTAATGTTAATATTCATAAAACTATGCTTGATTAAACACACATATACTGGTTAATGTCCATATCACAATCCCAAAAGCAAAGTTAAAACTTTGAAATTGGCAAATCAAGTTAAACAATCAAAAAATCTTCTATAAAAGTAATGTCGGATGCTACTAAATGGTAAGCACATCTTGTCTAGGTAGCTACATCCCTTACATGATCCTAAAACGACGTTATTCAAGGAATTAACAACGTTTACGTTGCGATTTATTGATCACGTGAAAAAATGGCAAACCCAAGTGTACAAATAATTCTCTCGTGAAAATCTAGTAATTAAAGGAATTTATTATCTCGAAATAAACAATTGAAATATCTGGAATTACAAGTACAAGGAAGATTGTACGCAACAATTTTTACTTTTTATGCTCATACTTTCTCCTTCTCGTCCCCATTTTAACAATACTACTTATATTAGGTTTATTTAAAGATATGCTTAAATACCAAGGTCCTAAAAATTAAATTGCCGCGATCAAAATAATAACAGGAAGATGCTTCTGTATCCAAAATGATCCTCGATATGTTTGACGTTCAATAGGTCTACGTTTCTTTCATTTTCAAGTTTGGGTTCATACATGATGCTTAGACAGTCGCTACTTAAACAGGAGGTGTTTACCCACGCAGAACACACGGTCTCACTTCTCAGGTGAAAGTTCTCGTGTTTGATTTAATTTAATAGTTTTCTTTTTTGGGAGGGGGGGGGTGATTCGGACTAAGACAGGTGTGCTTATACTTTATATCATGATGTTTGATCGCTTATATTTATGTTTTGTAAAACAAAAATTGTTTTATTGACTAAATCTACCTAAATGACTAAGCATGATGATGAAGAAAACACAATTTTACGCATCACACAAAACTATCTTTTTCAATACCGGATTCCTTCACAAGCATCCGCTAGCTCATCTAAATTTCACTGCTCTTCCCCTTATAGTTTATGCCACTGTGCTTTATTATATATCTTATTGACGAAAAAACACAAATATGACGACGGAGCAAATACATTTACAATAAACAACACTAAACAGGGCTACATACCAACAGGCATGCCCCACCCCATCCCTGTACCACACCCCGACCTTTAATAATTATGCTTATACCATATTTTCACTTACGATTTGCAAAACTCAAAATTGTCAATAAATACCTCTAACTAGGAACACGGAAAAACACAATACCGCATTCTTCCACAAGCATCCCCTTACCTCTTCCAAATCTCCAATCCCTTGCCCTTATCGATCACGATTGCTTTTACTTATGATGTAAAAAAATAAAAATTCTTATGACATAATAAACAAGATAGGAGAATATAAGGTTTTCTTTCACTCATAAAAATAAAAATTGTCTGGTTTACTAAACAAAGCTAGAGATATGCAGAAAACGCTTATATAATTCATGATGTTACAATACCGGGTTCTTCAACAAGCATTCTTGATTAAGTTCAAGTAGAACTTCAAAACTACTTTGAAGAAACATCATCTTTGTACGTAAAGCATGTCTAGTCCAAATACATAATATATATTGCCTAAATGCAAATAAACTACAGACATGTCGAAATTTTTACAATTAGCTAACGAATTAGTGTCGAATAAACAGCTTCTCACAGCTCCTCGTCACCTTTATCATGACACGTTTATGGTAATTGCTATAATCTCCTAGCATTTAATCGGACAATAGCTATCCATATCTCGGCCATTGGGCAGCTCAGTTTTTATTTCTGTTCGATATCCCAGTGTTACTCTTTCGACAGATCTGTATATATAAATCTATTTATGCATACAAACCCATAACAAATAGACCTGCTTCCTCGTATTTGTCATGACACTAATGAAAGATATATTACATCGTGAAATAATTTATACATGAAAAGGAATGGATAATTTCCTCTATATTCCAATGCTTCCTCTCATTTGTACTAACAACGTCTTACACTGGATTGATATATAGATTGTTACGTATGTTGATGAACAGTATAGACCTTTCGAAACCTTAACACTAACCTGACGCATTGGTGCCGAATCAACAGCTTTTCTGGGTTAATCGCTAGCTATTCTAGGGCAGAATTTCGGCTTATGCGTTTAGTTACTAGCTCACCATTTCTTGATCACTCGGAAATCGAGTTTCGGCATCTTATTCGTTAGCTCAGTGTAACACTTTGGATAGGACTGTACTGTAAGTGTATGTCTGAAGGTAAATGATGGCGTAATAAAAGCTTATATATTATATAAGACTAATAAATATAATTATAAATAATCAAAAACAAACATACTGATCCATATCCGAATTACAATTCAAAAGCAAAGTAAAAACTTTGGACAAGTTAGGTTAGACATGTGAACTTCCACCAGGGAAGTGAGGTCGGCTGCTCTGGAAGGGTAAGCACCTCCTGTTTAGCTAGCTACACCCGCCACATGTGTAATCAAAATTGTGTGAAAGGAACATGGAACTATGGGACGTCAAATAATTTCAGGGCAATCCTGGACACAGAGACATCAAACGACACTGTGATGACTTGTAAATTGTTATCGCCATGAAACTAAAAACACATTTTCACGTTACCCAATTGGCATCCTGAAATCAATGAGAAAGGCACATCCTATGAGTCTTATCATTCATACCCTCCGGTAAGATGTTTGACAAAATACATGATAAGTGATTTAATTTTCAAATTTAAAATGATGATAAGTAAGTTTGTCTTAAATAATTTATTGTCCAGTCTTCTGTACAAAAATGTTAGGTTTAAAAGTTCCCCTTCCTTCTAGTATCATGAAATCAAATACATGTACAAAAATACCGATCAATGCATGTTCTATCCACAATCCAAAAATCAAATTTTAAAAAGGGAAAATTAGGTTCAACACGCGAATATCCAATAGTGAAGTGAGCCCGGTAGCTTTGGTGAGGGTTAGCACCTCCTGTCTACACCTTCTACTTGCGAAAACAGGTATAGTAATGGGTCATAATTAAAATCATCCATAGATAAAGAATTTGTAGCAAAGCTAAAAAATATTACATTTTTTAAGGTATAGGAAGTGTTATAACCACATATAATAATGTTGCATCCTTAATAATTACTGTCGAGAACAACTAAGAATGCATCTGCAAGTCATATGAAAGGGCATGTTGCAAAAAAGTTATCTTTTGTTGATATAGGCATTTACACTTGCATGTAGGTCTTTAATCTTTTATACCAGTTTTAATTTTACAGCACGAGACGTCTGTTTTGAAATACAATGCCTCATCAATAGTGTCCAAAATTGTGAAACTTTATTCAAGGTGTTGAAAAGATATCCAATAGAACAAAAAATATTTTTCCTTTAGCTTAGCAAATACTTTGCATGAGAAAATATATCTTATTTTTTAGAAAATTCAAGTTTTAACTATCAGCAAATTTGCTATATAATGAGATCATATATAGGATATCGTGTACAAAGAAAATATACACAACTAATTGATTAATTGGAATGTTTCACTTTTATCTAGGTTTCACTAGCTGTAGTTGAAGTGTCAGAGGTTTTTACCTTTGTTCAAGACAATGTGCAGAGTTTATTTTTTTGACATGTGATTCCTGCTGTGACACGGGGCATCGATTTATAGACTCTTTAAAGAGCCATTTCTAAATGCCGAGATTTTGAAAAAAGACAATTGCTACTTTTTAAAGTATTTATTAGACTGTGGTCAGATTTCGAACCCACAACCTCCAACATACGACGCAACCAACTATGATACCGTAGTGGTAGAAAACAAAACAAAAATTGAAGCCAATAAATCCAAGAATTACCATTATATCAAATACAGGGTGCGGATCGGTTGTTAAATCGTCTCTGATGCTTAGCTAATCACTGTCAATATCGTTAAGATAATAGTGTTAAAGATTCTAATAAAGCAGTCCGTATACGTGCGATTTACAACAATGACTTGTTAGGCTTGGCGATTTCTTGGTCGATTGTTGTAACAGACAATAATTTATACTGGCTTCTGAAACAATACTTGTTACTCAATGAAGGGTTGTTTACAACCAAAACTATTTTGAAACAATGCTCATTATAATTCCATTGAAGCTGTAAATGTGTCTCCACAATTCCAGAACTGACTGCCTCGATACAAGTGGATCACTACGGTACTTCATTTGGTAGATTGTTTTCTTTTAATGGGGAAGGCAGGGGGTTTGAACTCCGACTGGGCCTGACCAAGACTTGAAATTAAGTAGTAACTGTTCTTTCGCCAAGCATTCGGCGTGAAGAAATGAAAGACACATGGTCTTTCAAAAGAGACCTTAAAACTATATGTCCCGTGTCATGGTATAGGTATAGTAAGTTACAAAATCCTCCCTGTCAACCCACTGTAAAGGTCTGAATTGCTGTCACTTCGCTAATAGATGATGACGTCTCAGTATATCAGTTAAATATTCTTGACTGGGACGTAAAACACCATGCAGTGCAACCATTAGTTACCACTCCTTATCAGAGTATCAAACATATCATCACAGTTGTACCAGAATTCTATTCATAAATCTTGTCAGTTGGTATGAAACTTTTCTTACTTGAGGTAAAAAAAAGTCTGTCAAAACCTTCAATTATGAAGGATTGAGTTTTTTTAGCGTCGGCTCAGTATATAAGTCGCATGAATTCAATGGTTGATAAATAAGTAATAAAATATTAATTATGTTTCTGATCAATCAATCATTTTTGCAGAATCTTAACACTTCATTTTTTTAGCTTTTTTTCTTAAAGACAATATTTGCAACCAAATAACAACTCTCTCTATAAACACCCTATCGCCGACTGACGTTATTGTTCAATAATTGTAAAAGGTTTCGCAAGTCAATATTTCTATTATCTTACTATTTTGCAGTAATCATAAATGACTTTGCCACAAACATCATTATGCTGTTGGCAACAATATGATACCATTGACATGGGAAAACAATCGAGATAGTAAGAGAGCATCACATAATACAACAATTTCTAAACAATTTAAAGATATTCTTTTTTTCACTATCAATTCAAGTATGAATAAACAAAGACAAACATACTAATCCATGTCCGAATCACAATCCAAAAGCAAAGTAAAAACTTTGGAACTGACAAGTTAGGTTAGACACGTGAAAGTCCACTAGGGAAGTAAGGCCGGGTGCTCCGGAAGGGTAAGCATCTCCTGTTTAGCTAGGTACACCCGCAAACGTGTGTAAAAAAAGCCAGTCCAAATAGCATGACGGCGAAACCGTTCACGTATAATTTTGGACTTTTATTTTTATTTTTTTTATTTTTTTACATTTTACAATATATACAAGTGACAAAAACAACACAAGGACATATACAGTCTTTCATTCCCTCATACAGCCACATATAGATATGTAGCGGCAAACAATTTTGACCTTTCTGTTTGACCTTTCATGGGGAATACCCATAAACATGTAGAAGGATCCACCCAACCACAGTCTTTCATTCCCTCATACAGCCACATATAGATATGTAGCGGCAAACAATTTTGACCTTTCTGTTTGACCTTTCATGGGGAATACCCATAACCATGTAGAAGGATCCACCCAATTTTGGACTTGCATTGTTATTCAAACTTGCATCGGCAATGTAGAAAAAATGTTACGTTTTATATTTACAATTTTATTTAAAAAAATGCAAATGTAATGTAATACAAAAATATACTTTGTTTGTTTTGAAAAACTTTATTTTTATTCTGCCTTGACAACCACCATCGAAAGATGATATAGTCTACATGCATACACGATAACAAAAAATTCCTTCCCCTCAAAATAAGTTTTTTATACAACTTCGACAATGTAACGACTTCATGAATATATAACAGTACCGAGAAAATATTGAACTTGATAATTGAACAGAACGTAAGAATGCACTTTCCAGAATCTATTTGCGACTGTGTTGTATTCATAAGCAGTGATTTGCCGTAACAAGTTAATAACATATTAAGATGATGACGTCAATTATTATCTATAACACTTTGACATACAATTGCTGAAAATGTGCCATATAACGAGATACAATTATAATTGTTAAATATTGTAAAATTATTCACTGCAAATCTTACAATCTTACTTTTAAATAAGATTCTATAATAACATTTGTTTTATTTAATTCAGTTTTAAAGTTTTGATAATAAATAAATTTAATATAATGAGTCATATAACCGAAAACCATGTTGCATGTATTGTTTATTTAATATTTTAAAATCAGATATGAAAACGTGATGAAGCCATGCTTTGTACATTCACACAATTCATTCTTTTATACGAATTCCCAATTAAAACCTTTATAATTGTTATCATTATCAGCTAATGTCTTCTTCGTATTTTTATGAATTCCACCCACTGGAAAATATGCTTTAACAGTACATTTGGAACAATCTACGCCGAGGGAACATTATGCTTTCTTTGTCTAAAGGTTACGTATGACATTGTACTGTCTAATGAATGGTTGGCTTCTAGTACTGAAAATAAAGGCTGCAATTTATCTTTAAGGATAATTTTTATAATGCGAGTGATTCATTTAAAACTGCAAATAATCTTAAAGGATAATTTTAAAATGCTAGTGATTCATTTAAAACTGTTAATTTTGTGTTTATTTATCTGAATTATGTGTTCATTTACCTTAAAATATCTAGAAAGTTCATAATCAAAAAATAAACGAACAACCCGGTGTAGTATTGGTATAGTTAAACAACATTGACCTGTCCGCTTGACCTTTAATCTAAATATTTATTTTGGACCAGTACATTTATATATAGGTAACACAAGTTTAAGTTCGTCGTCATCACGCCATCCTTGGAAAAAAAATAGCTGAATTTTCAAATTCAGCATCCATACGAAACAATAGCTGAATTGTCACCAACAGCATACAAACGAAAAAATAGGCGAATACACGGAAACATCAGTCATATTAAACAATGGCTGAAATTTTAAAAAACAACACCCATACGAAACACTGATTGAGTTGTCGATAACAGCAACCATACTAAACAACAGTTTCAAAAACAACATATCCATGCTAGACCATTTTCTGATTTTTTGATAACTGCCTCCATGCTTTCTATATACACACTGTTTATGTATTAACTGCGATTCCTTACACTATCCATATTTTCCGTAAATGTTTCTCTGAAATATTGCTAATAAAAGGTCAAGCCGACAGGTAAAAAAAGTGTTCTTTGTCTATAATATGGCATATCTTAGATAATTCATTTGGTTGGACTTTTAAATACAAACCTTTATACAAATGTACAATGATTAAATCTTGATAAGTTAGACATAAAAATGTTTAATCTAAATTCAAATTTACCGAGGCCGTTTCCAGCAAAACATGGTGAAGGGGTTAATTTTTAATATCGAGGGAACTATAATTCTGTTAAAATAACGAAACTCACTGAAGTCATTCTCTCGGGTGCTGTTTTGTCAACATCACGTCAATTAACGTCGCATGTATTTCCTTAGCGGTGAACATATCGATTTATTCAGTTCTAAGCCAATACGAAAAGGTCAAAATCATTGGCCATTATACGGACTCGTATGTATTTTTCTCAATAAGTTTGATGCCATGTCTCTGTCAAGCATTGCCCTGGATATATGTGACGTCCCATAGTTCCATGTTCATTTCACACAATTTTGATTACACACGGTGCTGATGTAGCTAGCAAAACAGAAGGGTCTTACCCTTCCGGAGCACCCAATCTCACTTCCCTGATGAAAGGTCACGTATGTAACCTGACTTGTCAGGTCTAAAGTTTTTACTTTGCTTCTGAATTGTGGTTCGGACATGGATTAGTGTGTTTGTTTTTTATTAATTCTTTGTAAATATAAAATAACCAAATTATCAGTACAATACAATGTTTTCATATGAAAGTACATACAATAATATTTACATTTTGCTTATATAGATTATTTACTTTGTTGATTGCTACAAATTAGACCCTTTGTATTTTTGCATTGTCAATATTTGTTCAATATTTGTCTTTATATACATACGAATTATATATTATGTGATCGGTTAATCTGTAGTCATGATTTTATCCACCACTATACTTAAAAGGTCATAAATATGTTGTCAGAACGTTCTAATACAAAGACGTTTTATCACATATAAAGGGCGCACCTTGTTCTATTAAACAGGAAAATGAAATTATCACAACTTGGACGCATCAAAAGCTCATATTCGTATACAGATAAAAAATCTTTAAGAGTACAAATATAAAAAACATTCGCACATATATAGAACACATCATAGTTCTTTTTCTGTACATGTAATTAAACATTAATTAGGTTTCTGATCAATCAATCATCTTTCCCTATACAAAGATGAAAGATATGACACATCACAAGCGTTTTCTTTGCACTAAGCAAACTGATTGGACGCACCACAATTTCTGGCTTTGTACTAGCATTAGAAAAATATCATCACATATTGGTCGCATTACATACCCAATTCTATAAAAATAGAAAACATTACCAAAATATAAATATTACATGCGCTTTCTCTGTAGAAAATATATCATTAGTATAGATTTGGAGATATCTTATAATTGTAGTCATCACGTGTTCTTTCTCTGTAAATACCTTTAGCAATTATCGACAGCACAACACCTTCTGTTATAATTCATTAATGTTTGCTGTAAAGGACTTTTTTGTGAAGTGATTTAGACGATACTAGTTCCACAAAGTAGTCGTCTAAATTAAGTGCGTGATATTTATTCTCGATTAGGACAAAGTTCGTTGATCTTGTTTCGTTTTGGCGTGAGTTTCGTGTTGTTTTTTTAAATCAGTTCAATATATTTACACGTATACCGGAAATAATTATCACTTAACTTGATTTAATTTTGCAGAAAGAAAATAAAATTCCTTATCAATAGTGTACCAAACCAACCTAAGACAACACTTTGAACGATTAAGAATATCTTGTTTTGTTTTAGAAATTTTCAAAATTTCCAAGCAGATCATTTTGATTAAAGTGTTCAGCTGACATTAAAATGTTATGTCTCCAGGGCAAACGATATCCCCGGGGGTGCTAAGACCACCAGCAAAGATACCATCCCATTGGTTGTAATAATAAAAAACACACCTTAGAATAAGTCGTACTTTTATCATATGAAGACGAACATCGTGGTCATTTTCCCACATTAGTTCATGGATACTGCCCGATAAATACAATATAAATGGTTAATTGATACTGGGGGATTATGACCTTTATCTTCAGTATTTACAGTACAAACGAAGTGATGGACATATTTCTCATACGTATTCCGATTAAAAGAAATCACGATATCCAATAAAATATATCTTTATTGGTACAAAGCGTCTTTTCTGTACTTCAAAGCGACCTTTAAAATGGCTTATCTTGTAAACCACAAATATATGTCAACAACTCATGTGCGCAAACAAAACCGCAAGTGGGTGAGATACTCAGATTTAGAAATTACAGAAGTGCGAGAGAAAGGTTTTAGCGATAAAAATTTAATATTTTATTCATCCTTAAGAAAGATTTCATTTTGACAAAAAGTTTTAAAAAGGTTAATCATTCAAGTATCATCTACTGGTCGTTTAACGGCTCAAATTTCTTTCCGACGTTTATGCTCGAATCCGACTTCTGTATTTCCTACTACGAGAGAATTGGTATTTCGTTTGCCAAAGTTCAGTAGTTTTGTTTTATGATATTCCGGTTTCCAGCACTATCCCAAAACAGACCACCTTGATAAGGGTGAAAGCTCTTGATTGGAACGTTAAACAATTTTACTTCACTCTGCATTCCTAGATTAGTGTTTGCCCCGTACATATGAGTAAAACTTTGTGTGTTGTTCCGACATGATTTCGGAAGTAATTGCCCTGTCCCGAGAATTTTATTATCACGGTAGGAATGACAATACTAAAACAGCAAATGAAGCAAAGTACACTATGAAAAAAATAATTTGCCCTATTTGTCAGAACAAGTTCAATATTCTTTACATAAAAAAATTAATCTCAATTCAATAATAATAACTAAGAGTTCTGAAAAATTTATCAATAAAATATGAAGTTTATTGACACAAGTAATTGAAAAAAATGTCATTTATAAGTTTTAGGATACATACTATTAGAGTTTTTAATTTATAGAGATAGTTGAGCCTTTCCATTCGATTTATTTCCGATTCACGAGACATAATATATTCTATAGAAACGGAAATCAATCAAAGGTCCAATTAAAATGAACAAAATATGACAAGGAAAGTTCTATAGAAATCCCATAATGAGAATACTAGAAGGTGATCAGCTGTTTTATAAAATCTGAAAAGACATTCTTAGTGATTAATACCCCTAACTTAAGTCTAAAACAAAACGCCAAAACCGCTGGGAGTTTGCTTTAATTTTCTTATTTGATATATCCGGTAACAGTTATTTGTGCGTGTAGACTAAGTCATTTCCTTCATTTTGTATGATTTCTTGGTAATTCTCTAATTAAAACACGCATACTATTTTTCAAATCATTGATTTTTGTAGTAAAATTTGTACAAACATGATCATCCAACCGTTATATCCGTAATTTCTTGAAATCTAACTTGATAAATTATCGCTGTCTATGAAATATTGATGATTTACTTCCAAGATTGTTTTATAGAACCCCTACCTGTAAATCAATTTCGATTTTTAGAAAAAATATATATATGTTATCTTTTTTTTACTCTTTTGATCGATGTCATGTATATAATTTTTAAAAATACATGTAAAGGTATAAGATGAAGGAACGATACGATCAAACGATTTACGTATCGAATATGCACCATGCTATCATAATCGATTAAACTCAAACTGAAGAGACTTAATGATAATGAAATACATGCAAACATTTAATGACGGAAATCAATTTATTCATTTTTAAATTTCTGTGTTTGATTTTGAAATTTTGAAATATAATAGAGAAGTTTTAACTGCATAACATAAACTTGACAATGAAATATATGCAACTTGCAGAATCATAAAACTTCAAACGAATAATAAAATTAGACTTAATGAAAATATTTATACATTTTCAAAAGGAAACCAGATTATCATTCATTTGAATATCTCCGTATTTCGTTTTAAGATAGAGTTTATGGCATTGAACTAAGCAACCACCAACTCAACCACAATCAAAACCTAAAAGTAAGATTAAATCAAACTCATAAAAAGCATATCGTCCCATGTCCAAATTACAGTTCCAAGCATCAAATGAAGAAATCTAGGTAATTAAATGTTGAAGACAAAGTGAACTTCCACCAGAGTATACGTAGCTTGCTATTTGCATCCGTGAAATCAAAATCAAGAACAAAATGAACTATGTCCAGAAAAAATGGATACAGAGACATCATACTAATTGAAAATATTGATAACCTACTCCTGTGATATTTTTAAAGAAATCTGCCTTCAAATCTTTTTGTGTTATGACAGGTATAAAATTTAAATAATACACATCAAGATATAAAAATCAAGAATAATTAAAGGACTTACTATCAAATATCCACCATACGTTGTTTATCGATTAAAGTAAAAACCCAAGAGCAATATATTCATGCATTTGAAAACGGAAATTAGTTAATTCATTTGCAAATTTCTATATTTCATTTTGAGATAGAATAAATGTTTTTAAGTTAATGATACATACTTGACAATAGCAAAGGCAACAAAGAACGTTAAACTTCAAACAAAAACTATTTTAAAAGTTTACCTTAATGAATTCAGAAATGTTTACAATTTTTCAAACGAAATACAGTTTATCATTTATTTTGCATATCTGTGCATTTTGATTTTAAAATAAAGCGTAGTGTTTATGTACCTTACAATCGCCAACGCAACCGAAATCACTAACAAAAATAAAATACATAAAACACACATACTGGCCAATGTCCAAATCACAATCTCAAAAGGAAAGCAAAGAAACCACGCATAGAACTTGTTAAAACAATTAAACTTCCACAAGGGTACCCAACGAACCCGTTACGTGTAAAGTCAAAAATTAAAAAAAAAGAAACTATGGAGCGCCATTTATGTCCGGATAAACGTTTGATACAGAGCCATCATACTTATCGACATATATTGATAACCTACAAATACGATAACTTGTAAATCTGATTCCTTTTTCTGAGTGATAACAAGTGTATCAATTTAAATAATACATTTAAAAGTATAAAATGCAGAAACGATCAAAGGACTTATATATCAAATATGCACCAAGTGATGCTTATCGACTTAAGTCAAACTGAAGAATCTTAATGATAATTAAAAACATTCCAGCATTTGAAGACGGGAGTCAGTTTATCCATTTGCAAATTTCTGTATTTGCATTTGAAATAGAATAGAGAAGTTTAACTGCATAACATAAACTTGACAATAAAATATATGCAACCTGCAGGATCATAAAACTTCAAACGAATAATTAGAAAACCATATTATTATCTAATTGAATATCTCTGTATTTCATTTTAAAATAGAGAACATGTTATTGAAATAGGCAACCACCAACGGAACCACAATAAAAAAGAATAAATCAAACTCATAAACAAGCACACAACACCATGTTCAAAGTTCCAAGCATCACAATGAAGAAATCTCTTCTATCTACTAGAGTGACCAGCTATCTCTGTGATTTGTGAAATCAAAATCAAAAACAAAAGGAACTATGCCCACAAAAAATCATATAGAGACATCACTTTAAAACAAAACGTAGGAATTATGTTCCCTACAATCGCCAACTAACCGAAATGACAAACAGAAAACGCATACATCAAACACACATACTGGTCAATGCCCAAATCAAAATCCTTAAAGAAACCACGAAAAGTACTTGTGAAAGAGAGTAAACTTCCAAAAGGTAGCTAGCTGACCCGTAACATGTGAAATCAAAAATGAGAATAAAAAACCTTTTTGACGCCAGATATATCCAGAAAAACTGATACAAAGACATCATAGTATAGACAGTATTGATAACTTTTAACTATAATAATCTTTGAAGAATCCCTACCTCAAATCTGTTTCGTTTCCCTGAGCTTTTACAGGTATATAATTTAAATGTTTACATGGAAGAAACGATCAAACGATTTACCTATCGAATATGCAGCATGCGATGCTTAAACCGAAGAGCCTTAATGATAATAACATACATTCATGCGAATTTCTATATTTCATGTTGAAATTAAATGCAGAATTTTTAATTGAATAACATATATATATTCTTCACGATAACTAATGCAACCAGAAAAATAAAACGAATATTGAAATCAGTCTTAATAAAATATATTTATACATTTTCAAAAGAAAACCAGTTAATCATTCATTTCCAATATTTTAAAATAGGAAATAGGTATTATGTATCAAATATAAAAATTGTCGCTTCTATTGGTCAAATGTAATCCAACCACAACCCCTCTCACCCCCCCCCCCAAAAAAAAAAACTGGCAAATTACGATAAACACTTGAACTTCAAGCAGAGCCGTTTCTGTCCAGCTAGCTACACCTGCCATCACCACAGGTGAAATAAAATTTTGAGACTGAAAACAACATGGAGTTAGCGGACGTGAAAAATATACATGTTAATTTTAGTCAGCAGAAACATTTTACTTATTAACAATATTGTGATGACGGGCATGAAAGTTTTTTAGAGCCTTGATTAGCCTATGCTTTAATCAATCACAAATGCAACTAAAATCACAAGCGCATAACATAAGAAAACACATTGGGGCCACTAATTATACAAAAAAAATTAGATGGACTTTAGATCTAAATCAATAACGTTATCTAGTTGTTCTGTTCCGACTACTTTTGATCTAACTTATATCGACGGTCTCCCCAGAACACGCACATTTTTTCGTTTTCCTTTCATTCTCAATTTTTGATTTCACATGTGTTGACTGTAGCTGGCTAGAATGGAGAGATACTTACGATTAAGGAACACCCGGTCTCACTTCCGCGGTATAAATTCACGTGTTTTACTTAATTTGGCAATTTTCAAAGATTTTTCTTTTTTCTGTTGGTTCTTATATAGATCTGTATGTTTACTGTTTGTTTAGGCTTTTCAGAAAAAGCAAGATCGCAAATATTTGACAGATTTCAATAGGATGGGTAAAAAACAATAATTCTTTTACTTACTTGAGCTGAGTCGTTTTTAAAAATCCCTGTTTTAGTTCCATCCTTGCTTTATATATCATTTATGCGACAAACTTGGGTGGTTGTTTACAATGGTAATTTTTTTTACGAAATGGCGGGGTACTTTATGTTACGTAGTGATGACGAAAAAGTGGACTATTCACGTGGGTTAGTGCAGGTCAAGTTCTGTCATTATTAAGTCACAAAAATAATGCCATAATTTTGTCAATATTTTACAATTGTAAACACTAATCCAAAATACGTATAGGTGTATTAAAAGAGTTATAATACATGGATTAGATCAAACTTAGGATTTTAAACAACGACTTGGCTCATGTATGTAAATGATTAAATTATTTTTAACCATGCCATTGTAAATCTTTGAAATATTTTTACATACAACTGTTTTAAAGCATATATTATAATGTATTATTATTTATTCAGTAGTTAAATAAAAACAAAATTTATGACAGAAATAGCCAATTAACACAAAACAAGAAGTTAACATTGGAACCAATTATAATCAAAAACAAACATACTAATCCATGTCCGAATCGCAATCAAGAAGCAAAGTAAAAACTTTGGAACTGACAAATTAGGTTAGAAACATGAACTTCCAACAGGGAAGTGAGGCCGGGTGCTCCGGAAGGGTAAGTACCTCCTGTTGAGCTAGCTACACCCGCCACGTGTGTAATCAAAATTGTGTGAAAGTAACATGGAACTATGAGACGTCAAATATAGTAGAAATCCTATGAACGATTCTTGGAGCTTTTTTTATAAACACCATCTCCAAACTGTTATATTGGTACTTTCTTTAAATCTTACTTAATAATCTACTCGTATGTATACAATTGTTTTTAAATTTACATTTTTTTCATGATTTTAACAATTGATATAAGTTACATCATTTACACACTCATATGCTCACACATACACTTATGCATTGCGGTATACAAATTGATTACTGTTCAACATACAAAATTTTGAAAATGTAATCAAAAACAAACATATTAATCTATGTCCGAATCACCATCCAGAAGCAAAGTAAAAACTTTGGAACTGACAGGCCGGTTTCTACGGAAGGGTAAGCACATCATGTTAAGCTGGATACACCCACCACGTGTGTATTCAAAATTGTGTAAAAGGATTATCAACCTATGGGATGTCAACTATATCCAGGGCAATCCTGTACACAGAGACATCAAACTTATTTACAATATTGTGATGACGGCTATAAAACTTTTTGAGGGCCTTGATAAGCCTAGGCTTGCAATATTCCTGCGTCAACAATTTATTTGCAAGCAACAGTTTATACACATTTTAAATACATATATATTTTATCAGTATGATATGTATCACTAGTTACATTTAAAGTATATAGAAACAGCAAAGCCTGTAAATGAGGGTTTAGGATTGAGATTCCGACATGAATTAGTATGTTTATTTCGTATTAAAGCGACTGTAGAATATTAATACTCCTAAGATAATCTTATATCTTAATAATAATATAACCCATTTCATTTCAAAACAGGTTAACGGATTTAGCCGAGTAACATATACGAGACAATAACATAACATATGCAACTAAGAGCATAAAACTTCAAACGAAAATTAAAATCCACCTGAATGAAATATATTCTTAATCAGTGAACAGAAATAAAACATTTCTATTTTTTATATTTCACTTTGAAATAAAATAGAGGATATTATTTGAATAACTTATAGTTGGCTATAACAAATGCAACCAGGATCATAAAACTTCAAACGAATATTAATATTAACAATAATAAAATACATTTATACAATTTAAAATGGGCATTACTTTAATATTTATAACTGTATCCATAACTGCATTTCATTTTAGAATAAATCAAAGGAAGAATGTATCAAAAGCCAACAAATTATTCCATGTTCTAATCACAATCTAAAATACAAACAAAAGCGTTGAAAACTGACTGACAAATTAGGTAAGAAACACTAATTTAAACCAAGGAAATGAGGTCGGGTGCTCTGGAAAGTAAATAACGCCTGTCAAGCTAGCTACAATCGCCATATCCATGTGTGAAATCAAAATTGAGAATTAAAGTAACACGGGACTATATACATGTATGTTTGTGACTTAAGATATGTCAAGGACAAAGTGTTCCGTTGCTGATTTGTTTCTTGATTCATATGCAGTATAAAATCTTGCAGAAATATGTTAAATTCTTCAGCATTATCATTTCTGATACCTTTCATGTTGTATTTTTGTATGAAAGGAATGGTCTATGACTTCATAAGAAATGGAAATTAGTTTTTATTTGTCTCATGGATAAATGAAAGCATTGTAAACTTTTGCACAAAGAAAATAATTCGATACGCAATGTGGAAAATGTCCAGTTCTTTCATTTTTCCGAAACAAAAATAAAACAATTTTATTTCTAATTCTTCAATTTATGTGTTTAGACAACAAATCAGATTACATTTTACTTTCAATTTAATCATTAACATCGTTACTGCACGAGACTAAAATAACTGTAGCCCGTCACTTGACGTCATTAGCCAGTTGTTTCATGCACGAATAACAATAGTAATTTTATTTCTACATCCAAAACAACCGGATAAGAATTTGACAGTTATAGTTGACATGGTTATAATGGTTAATTAAAGAAACGTGCTTCCTGTAGTTTGAAATTTTTAAAATAACTAACGAGACTACTAGCAAGTATAGTGTCTCTGTATCTAAAATTAACCTTGATATTATATTTGAACAGTTTTAATTTTACAGTACTAGACAGCCATTCCGGAATACAATTCCTCATCAGTAGTGCTTGGACCAAAATTATGAAACCAAAATTATTTTGAAGATGTTGAAAAGTTACCCAAAGGACCAAAATATATTTTACCAAATTAAGCTAAGGAAATACTTTGCATGAGGGAGTATACATTACTTTTTGGGAAATTTCAAATTTTAACTTGCAGGAAATTTAGACAATTATAGTATTTTTTTCTGACAATAACACGAAATTATTGCCTACTGAGTTTGTGATATCCTCGGGGCACCAGCCACCAGCAGAGATATCGGCTCAGGGGTTTAAATTACATATTTGATGTACAATAGTTCCATTTTCTTTCCTTTCATTCTCAATTTTGATGCCACAAGTGACGGGTGTATCCAACTTAACAGGAGGTGCTTACTCTTCCGGAGAACCCGGCCTCGCCTCCCTAGTGGAGGTTAACGCGATTAACCTAATTTACCAGTTTCAAAGTTTTAACTTTAATTATGATTTGGATATTAGTTGGTATGATTTTAATTTGATTATAAATTTAGGTTAAATAACCAATGTTTTGAATCAGTTTAATTGCAAATGCAATTTAAATATAAATATAAAAGAAACACAAAATCATCTTAGTCCATTAGGTTTCGTGTTAAAATAATAAAAAGCAAAAACAATGTGAATTCACGCCTCATTTAACTTCGTTACAATGATGATCTTTAACTGACGTATCTTTGTTTTTTGGAAGTAAATCCTGTCGTAATGCGCTATAAAGTAATATCCAAATCGATAAAACATTTGACTGATTTTCCGGTGAACCGGATTTTGCCTATATGACCAATGGGTTGTAACAATCTTTATAATCCGTTGTAACAATTACCGACTGTCTAACTTAATGGTATTATTAATGATAAAACTTCCGAATAAAGGATCCAGGAAAGAACGGATCACTGGAGATGTATTGTGTTATGAACACTCTGTGACCTATTGTCCTAGAAGTCTAGATTCTATAAATTCTGGCACTTGAAATTTCAGACATCCTAGGTATTCCAACTGGTCTAGAGTATCAACAAATCTGATATTTATCGTGGTCGATGAGAGTTATATATTTTGTTATATCCACAATGTTGCTTATTTTTCCAAAAGTATATCAACTTTGCGATACGATATCTCAGTCGTCTAGATTATTCTTCTGTCCCTAATCACAGACTCGCAATCACAACTTAAAGGTTTCATTTTGAAGATCATTGTTTTGTTTTAATTACTTTTTATAAAAATTTTTGGTCAAAATTTACTTAATCTAATTTCAGGAAATTCTAATAATTGTTAAAATGGAATTATTTTCTCTATATAATGTTTAATTTTCATGGAAGTAAAATCACTTGTTTCATACTCTTTTTAATCACTATGGGAACAAAAAATCATATTTTCTTCATTTCTTGAATTTTTGTTGTTGTAATCAACTTAAAACTCAATTTACACAAACCTTAGCGATATTTTGCAAAAAATGCTAATACCACTAGAGTATTAACTTTTTATTGAATAGAAAACAAAAGTTCTAATGGTGATATTTCTGTCTTTTTTGACAGATATTAAAGGAGATTTTGGCTCAAAACGAATTGAACAATTCCCATTTTAACCAAATAGAATTCTCAAATCAATGAAATATTACATGTACATCTTACCAGGGTGATATTAATGTCTCTCCTAGTAAAATGATAGCTAGTGATGATATAAAAATCAATCTTAAACTGATTTTAGTTCATCGGGTCTTAAACAATGTTGTTTCACTTATTCAATTATCTAGTAGTTTTTCTTTATTAGTTAAAATCAATTGATTTACACAAATGCCTCTTCAATCAGTATAATACATTTGAAAACATTGTTTACAGAAATATGACTTACTTTACCTGGAGGGGCATAGGGCCTCGACAATAGCTCTCCATCTGTCCCGGTGATGTGCAGCTCGTTTGGCCTCTCCCCATGACATCATGATCAACCTTAGATCGCTGTTTAATGTTATTCGCCACGTTGTTGCCAAACACCCTCTCTTCCTCTTCCCATGTGGGTTCCAGTCCAGAGCATGTTTCGTGATGTATCCCTGTTCTCGTCTTAGGATGTGGCCAATCCATCGCCATTTTCTTTTCTTTATTGTTTCTGGTAATGGTTCTTTGTGTGTCTTTACAGAAATATGGTTTGGAACAAATCACACATTACGAGGGTTTGATGTCTCTGTATTCAGAATTATCCTGGGTATATTTTACGTCTGATAGTGTCAATTTTTTGTTTCAATTTTCATTTCACACGTGACTGATAGCTAGATAGAAGATGCTTACACTTCCAGCACATTCGGCTGTGTCATTTCCCTGCTGGAAAACCATGTGTTTATCCTAATATGCCTGTCTAAGGTTTTTTTTTACTTTGCTTTTGGGATAGTCCTGAGCACCCGGCCTCACTTTCCTGGTGGAAGTTCACATGTCCAGAGCTCCAGAGTTTTTACTTTGCTTCTTTGTTGTGATTCGGACATGGATTAGTATGTTTGTTTTTTATTTGAACTTGTTTGTGTTTCATTTTATCAATATCACTGTATGGTGACTGGGTTGATGATTTCTCTGTTTTATTATGTCCGAATTCATCAATATATTTAGAGATATCACATTAAGATTCAAAATCTATTGAATTACATCTAAAGTAAAGAACATTGTTATCAACTACACATTTTTATGATCGCTGGATGCAATCTTGTTATATAAAAATTATAAACCTTTTTCAAACTTGGAAGGAAGGTTATTAATCAGGATCCAGTTGTTCGACGCCAGATAGGTATTTGTATGTGTGTGAGAAAGAGAGAGAGAGAGAGTGTTACTGGAATATGTTATGTGTTTGACATTGTCCACACACACTAATAAGATTAATCACTATACAAGTTATTTTAATATGTGTATTGTGTGTTATTTTAATACGTGGGTTGTTGTTTTTTTTAACTTCTAACACGATAATAAGTGTAAAGAATTACATCAACCAGAAACACAATTGTTAAATTTATCGATTCAAGTTTATTATTTTTAAAAACGTATTACTATATTGAAGTCTTGATAAAGATTGATTAAACTAACATATGAACACCTGGTCCCAGCTTTTTAGAGGTGTGCTTTTCTATTTTACAACCAGTTATCCAAATGTATGCTAATTATGATCTTGTTTTACGTCATATTCTTGAATAAATTGCCTATTGCAAAATATATTTTTCTACTTTTTTGCAAGGGTGTGGGTTAAGTACCCACTGGACTTGGTTTCAGATATTTAAGGATTGTTGGGTATACATAGGTGTAGTTCATGTTACAACGTGTCATTCAGGTATACATAGGTCGGGTTCAGGTGACAACATGTCATTTAGGTATACATAGGTCGGATTCAGGTAACAACATGTCATTTAGGTATACGTAGGTGTAGTTCAGGTGACAACATGTCATTTAGGTATACATAGGTCGGATTCAGGTAACAACATGTCATTTAGGTATACATAGGTCGGGTTCAGGTGACAACATGTCATTTAGGTATACATAGGTCGGATTCAGGTAACAACATGTCATTTAGGTATACATAGGTCGGATTCAGGTAACAACATGTCATTTAGGTATACGTAGGTGCAGTTCAGATGACAACATGTCATTTAGGTATACGTAGGTGTAGTTCAGGTGACAACATGTCATTTACGTATATGTAGGTGTAGTTCAGGTGACAACATGTCATTTAGGTATACATAGGTCGGATTCAGGTAACAACATGCCATTTAGGTATACATAGGTGCAGTTCAGGTGACAACATGTCATTTAGGTATACATAGGTCGGATTCAGGTAACAACATGTCATTTAGGTATACATAGGTCGGGTTCAGGTAACAACATGTCATTTAGGTATACATAGGTGCAGTTCAGGTGACAACATGTCATTTAGGTATACGTAGGTCGGATTCAGGTACAACATGTCATTTAGGTATACATAGGTCGATTCAGGTAACAACATGTCATTTAGGTATACATAGGTCAGGTTCAGGTAACAGCAAGTCATTTAGGTATACATAGGTCGGGTTCAGGTAACAACATGTCATTTAGGTATACATAGGTGCAGTTCAGGTGACAACATGTCATTTAGGTATACGTAGGTCGGATTCAGGTAACAACATGTCATTTAGGTATACATAGGTCGATTCAGGTAACAACATGTCATTTAGGTATACATAGGTCGGGTTCAGGTAACAACAAGTCATTTAGGTATACATAGGTCGGGTTCAGGTAACAACATGTCATTTAGGTATACATAGGTCGGGTTCAGGTAACAACAAGTCATTTAGATATACATAGGTCGGGTTCAGGTAACAACATGTCATTTAGGTATACATAGGTCGGGTTCAGGTAACAACATGTCATTTAGGTATACATAGGTCGGGTTCAGGTAACAACGTGTCATTTAGGTATACATAGGTCGAGTTCAGGTAACAATTATGTCATTTAGGTATATATGTACTTCGGTGTTGTGATTTAGGTATTTAGGTATGTTGTTAAAGTATACAGGGCGTAGTTTAGGTTTTCAGCGGTATTTATAGGTGTGGTTTATGTGGCAACATGTGCAATACTTGAGTGATGTTGTATAAGTATATTTAGGTGTGTTTGGTTTAGGTATTTAGTGATATGTAGGTATACAGAGGTGTGACTTAGGTACTAAGTTGTTTGGTACATGAGACAATTGTGAGCGTTTAAGTATACAGGACGTGGTTTAGGTATTCAGTAATATTGATGTATATAGAGATGTGGGGCCATATGAGTAATTAAGGTACACATTTGTCTGGTTTAGAAGACACTTATGTGGTTTTGTCACACAGGTGTGTACAAGGATGTAGTTAAGGTAACCGCGTGTGAGCTTCAGGTACGCATGCGTGTTGCTTAGGCATATAGTGACGGACGTGGTTTAGGTATTCAGTAATATTGATATATATAGAGATGTGGGGCCATATGAGTAATTACGGTACACATTTGTCTGGTTTAGAAGACACTTATGTGGTTTTGTCACACAGGTGTGTACAAGGATGTAGTTAAGGTAACCGCGTGTGAGCTTCAGGTACGCATGCGTGTTGCTTAGGCATAGAGTGACGGACGTGGTTTAGGTATTTAGTGACATTCATAAGGTTGCCAGTGGTATGGTGTGAGGTTTAGGTTAGCAGGGATGTGGTTTAAGTATCCACGTGTGTGGGTTATGTAATCGGGAATTTGTTTATGATTCTCACCTTTTATAAATAAACATCCCCATATATCAATTTAAAATTAAGCAAATTCAGATAGAACAAATAAATTTACATAAACATTAACATTTTATTTATTTATATACAAAAAGAAACGAAATATTTATGAAAACAGAACATACCTATTTCATCAACATTTATAACCAAATGATTCATATCAGGTGTATCATCATCCCTTGAGCTGGCTGGTTTTTTCCGTTAAACTAAGTTTTTTTATGATGGCGAAAACAAATTACAGTTTCCAAAGAATTTTTAAGAGAGACATTTAGTTTCGAACATATTTAATGAAACGTTAAATTCTTATCTTAAACTTTAAAAATTTTTAAAATTCGAAAATTTGATACTTTAGAAAATGTACCATTTGTATAATAAAATATATATTATATGATGAACATAAACGAAACGCTAAATTCCTATCTTAAAAATTCTCTACATAATTTGAATATTTGATACTTTATAATTGTATAAATAGCACAATAACCGTATAATAAATTAACGATGAAAATTTTTTGTATTAAAATTGAAATTTATTTATAAAAGTTGATGCTACATCTTTCAAATCATAAAAATGAGGGTGAGCATATCTTTGTATAAAAATTATTAAGTTGAAGTTTATTTATCAAAACTAAGGAACCATTTATCATTTATTTATTGTAACAAGATACAAATGTCTGCGTTCCTTCCAGATGGTACATTTATTCTTTGACAATTATTTATCAACATTTCTATATCAAGAATTTATCTCGTAAATCTACATACATTTTATGAAATTTCTAAGGAAAGAGAATACATAATGCAATAATAACTAAGGCTACTTAACTTACAAGAAGGGGGAAAATACAAGAACGGGCCGAAGATCGAACTCTGGTCCTTCTGCAGTATAAAAACGTCACGCGGTGCTTCATAAAACGGCAATACCACTGAATTAAAGTTACATTTTGAGATCGTGGAAAATATTACCATATGTCGATGTATATTCCACTGATATCTAGACGTCATCAGCTAAAGTATGAAAAGAAACAGAATTATTTACATTTGCAGTGTTCCCAGGTCAATGTGCAGGATGTGCCTAAGGAATCTGTTTAAAGTTTAGTTTTCTTCCAAATGGACTCCTTGACATCCTTTTCTAGATGCCCAGTGTTGACTAAGAACAGTCACTGCCTATTTTCAAGTCTTGGTCAGACCCTGGCCGGGGTTAGAACCCATGACCTTCCACATACGGAGCGAACACTCCACTAACCGAGCTTCCGTATTTGTCTGTTAATGGTTGGATCATAGTAGAATGTACATCATCAAAAATACATAAAAGGGAAAAAACATATCAAGATTTATGTCTCATTTACCAATTAATAACCCTGTCATTTGATAATATAACCAAAAGGGTTTTTTACTGATAATTTCCAGTTTTACGGAAATCGTTAATCTTATCAAAGAAACCAGATCGTAATAGCTTTATTTCTAACTGGGTCATTGACCTTGTTTTAAAAAGACCTTGATTCTAACGATTAATCCTATTACGGGATCGGTTACCTAAACACTATTTAATGGGCCGTATAAAATAGTTTGTTGAATGTTGCTTAACGTCGCATCAGCAGATTATCAGCTATTGGCGACGAGAACTTTTTACTAATCTTTATGGATTAGTCTATGAACAAGTTCGTGTATACATGTGAAGTGCGAGTGTGTTGTATGGTCTGCCTTGTACTAGTGCGCATTTAACGTGCTAGCTCACCGATTCAGTACACAGCAGATTAGCGTATCACTCCCCCAGTCACATTATACTGACACCGGTCAAGGCCAACGCCAAGGAAAAATCACTTTCCTACATGTGGTCTGAGCGGGGCTCGAACTCACAGCGGTGAGAGACCCTGGATTTGTAGACTAACGTCTTATCCATTTGGCCACCGTAGCTTCCAATATAAAATGGTTCATCAGTCAAAGTAGATAAACAATGGCAGGTTACGTCACAGGCCAATCACAGAAACCTAACACGAAACACAAACCAATCAGAAACAGATTACGTCACAGAAACCAAGCACTGCAAACACTGATTGGATGAATGGGGTTTTACGTAAAGTTGAAGAGATACTTTTTTATG
The DNA here is from genome assembly GCA_021292105.1 of Anadara kagoshimensis. Taxonomy (NCBI): domain Eukaryota; kingdom Metazoa; phylum Mollusca; class Bivalvia; order Arcoida; family Arcidae; genus Anadara; species Anadara kagoshimensis. The sequence goes on along the minus strand of CM037861.1, from coordinate 40,435,227 downwards.
TACAATGTGCAAGGAAGGGTTCATTATCTTGCAACGCCTACCGTGACATGGGCATCAGTTTTTAAGGTCCCATCCACAGGGGCCAGTTTCATAATAAAATTTAAAAAATACCGATAAGTATATAAAAAAGAGTAAAGGGGAACAACGAATCAGATCTTTCACTTGTAGGTGCTCCGACAAAACTCTACATTACTTGGTGTCATTTTGTTCCCAGATAAATATTCTTTAAGTTGGCCCGTCCATGTAAAAGTAGCTTAAAATTCGCATTACCCTCATGTTTTTCACTACCAGCGTCCGTGTCAACTACAAATGCTGATGTGGATCGAAGAACTAAATAAAAAGCAATAAATTTCAAAGGTAACCGTTACTCACTTCTAAATCTACAAGCTATTATATCCTATTTTGTTCCAACACGGACCAACTTTCCTCTATCATGCCTCCATTTTGAGCTCATACATAAAGCATGTACCGCGCATGTGTTACAGCTGTTATTCGATTGGTTAAAAATATTTCAATATACTCTGTGTTTATGAAAATTTAAGAAAATGAAATTACATTAACTTATTTGATCTTTATTTTTAAGTATAAATCGTTATAAAGTCATTTTGATAGAAAGTTTGATACATTGACAAAATTCTACAAATGCCAACGGAGGGGGTGAAATATTTTTAACCAATCAAATCGCAGCTTAAAATAACTGCATATATAATAACAAGATGGAGGCATGATAGAGGAAAGTTGGTCCGCGTTGGAACAAAATAGGATATAATAGCTTGTAGATTTAGAAGTGAGTAACGGTTACCTTTTAAATTTATTGCTTTTTATTTAGTTCTTCGATCCACATCAGCATTTGTAGTTGACACGGACGCTGATAGTGAAAAACATGAGCGTAATGCGAATTTTAAGCTACTTTTACATGGACGGGCTTAGCTACATCGGACAAAATTACACCGTTTTTCTGTGTTTTCCGTTTGAACATTTTATTTAGATTTTGAATTATGTCCAAAAATTGAATGCCAACTTAAAGAATATTTATCTGGGAACAAAATGACACCAAGATCACGATGATCGGACACAAATTAAAAAAGTAATGTAGAGTTTTGTCGGAGCACCTACAAGTGAAAGATCTGATTCGTTGTTCCCCTTTACTCTTTTTTATATACTTATCGGTATTTTTTAAATTTTATTATGAAACTGGCCCCTGTGGTCCCATCGGCTTTCATTTCGAATTGCCGAGTGCTTGAAGAAAAAACAACATCTTATACAAATTTTTAAGCCTTGGTCAGATCTCGACCTCAAATATAAGGGGACTTTGAGTGGCGTGAAGTATATAGTTAGAGAATGGTTGTTAGTTGAATGTTGCTTTACGTCGCGTCAGCATTTTTTCAGCTATTCGCGACGAGAACTATTTTTATTAATCTCTATTGATTAATCTATGAACAAGTTCGTGTATACATGTGAGGTGCGAGTGTGTTGTATGGTCTGCCTTGTACCAGCGCGCACTCAGGGCGGCTTTAAGATGCTAGCTCAACGAGTCAGAGCGCCGAAGACAAGCCTACCACTCCCCCCCCCCTAATCACATTATACTGACACAAAAGTTCATTTTTATATATTTGTAAATATGACTTCCAAATTTAGGTGATGCTAAACCTTTAAACTTTTGATTTATAATGTCAATTATTATTTACTTGAAAATAAGTAAACCGTTTCGAAGCACCCGGTCTCACTTCCCTGGTGGATATTCACGTGGTAAACTTAATTTGCCATTTTCAGACATTTTCTTTTCTTTTGGATTGTAGTTTTGACATGGATTGGTGTGTTTATTTTTTATGGTTAATTTCAAATTTGTATGGGGTTTATATTATTACATATTTACAATATGACTGTATCTCTCTTCGATGAAACATGCAGAGTCAATACGTTGTATTGCAATTCTCGTTGAAAGACAATAGGGGTCATGACCCTTGATGCGTTTTAATTCTCCCACAAGATGACGCCATGATCCCCACAGGGTGACGTTATGTGATTTCTTTTGATTATGACGTCACTAAAGGTCATGTCAATCTCGCATAGCAAAAAAAATCTCACATGAGCAGGTATGGAAAAATATTGCCAAGAGTTGAAACAAATATGGGTACAAATTATTTATAAGAATAAATTGTAAATTTCTGCTCATGGTATTTCAAGAGATAATGCAAGAAAGTGTGGCGCGTGCCAAATTCAAAATGAAGGGCTTTGCCCATCATCGAATGTTGGCACGCGCCACGCTATCTGGCATTACCTCTTGAAAAACCATGATCAGAATGTCATTTCTTAAATGTTATGCATGTATATTATTATTATTATTATTAAAAAACATATGATATGTACATCCTCGTGTTCAACATTTCCAACCAACTATTTTCTAAAATGTTTAAAGTTTGAGCTGTAAATAATACACTAAATTAATAATCTTATGACATCTCTCTATAATTCATTCATACAATATTCCACATAATTGGGCTATTAAAAATGGTTAATAGTTTGAAATTCCAGCACAATAAAGTGTTATTTCTAAATTTAGAAATGCTGGTATTTCTTTTTATCAATTGGGATTGCTTAAATTTCATACTTTCGCCTCTGCAATGACTTAAACCAGCTTATTTTACACCCTGGACAAATATCAATGTCATTTTCAACGTCAACTCCGAATTTTGGGAATTGCTAAAACATATGTTTTTCATGTATTTTTAAACACGCTATGTATTTTAAGAAATTTTATCTTATTAAAATAAACTCTGGACAGCAATTAATGTCATTCTCAAATTTAGCCTAACGTCTCTCGCGAATTTCGGGAATTGCTGAAACATTATGTTTTTCGTGTGTATTTAAACACACTTTATTTTTTTAAGAAATTTGATCTTATTTTAAAAAAAACCCTGGACAGCAATTAATGTCATTCTCAACTTAATGCCAATCGTGAATTTTGAAGATTGTTTACGCCTATGTATTTCATATATATTTAAACATGTATCATTTTAATTTGACGCAATTCGTGAAAAACTACGTCAATTGGCGTAATATGATATTTATGACGTCAAAATTAATTTCCTTTTTTAAATGGTTGCTATTTTTAACAATTTTGTCCAAAAATAAGTCACCACGTGAACATTATTTACTAGAACACAAAAAACATCGTATATAAGAGAGTATAGTGAAGTGGTGTAATGCAGTTTTACCCCTGTCAAGATTTTTTCACTTATATCGAGAGAGACAGGCAGTACATGATTGGTGAAGTAAACCAGAATGCCAGGAAAAACAACCTTCCTTCAGCAACCTAATTGACGTATCGCCGGCTACGCCCACTATGTTCCGACAAACGGTCGACATGCTTGAATTAGACGCAAAAAAATAATAACGCTGCCTGAATTATGCGGTTTGATGACGTCACTTACACTAGAACGTCATTAGTTGCCGTGACGCTGCTTTGATACCGTGCTGATGGCGGCCAGTGTCGGAACATTGTGGGCGTGGCCGGCGATACGTCAATTGTCTTACAATAGGACCTGACATACATAATTTGAACATAGATGGTGAGAAATGATGGTGATGATGATGATGTATTTTGAAATTATATAACATAAATTATTATTGATACCCAAACATTACGCTAACATACCAAACATGCATTCAAAATTTATACGGCGTATAGCACCAGAGCTTCGGAAAACATGTCTCTCTCTCTCTCTCTCTCTCTCTCTCTCTCTCTCTCTCTCTCTCTCTCTGTAAATGAAACACATATGGTATTGCACAATACTTGTACTCATGAACCAGGCCCCAGTTTCGCAATCATTCCTTAACTAAGATATTCAACTTAAATCTGACAATTTTTTACAATTTTAATGGTACTACAAACAAAAAATTCAACAAAATCAGATACAATAAGCTTTTAAATAAGAATGATCTTCAAAATGACACCTTAAAGCCATAAATATCTTGAAAACTAACAAAATCATTCATATTTCAAATTTGCCAGATTTTAATTCAGAAAAATCTTAGTAAAGATATGATTGTGAAACCGGGTCCAGTCTTTCGCCGTCTAAGTTTGAATCTCGCTCGAAAAGGGTGAGTGAGTGAGTTATGGTGTTTAACCTCCCAGTCAAGAATATTTCACTTATATCGAGACGTCGCCAGCTATAGGCGAAGGTGCAGAAATTTTGCCTGTGCGTTGCGCTGATGGCATTATACAGCAGGGTTCTTTAGCGTGCCGCAAGCCCACCGTGACATGGGACCTCGTTTATTTTAAGTTCCCATCCAAAAGAACCGTGACTTTCATTTCGTAATGCCGAGTGCTTGGCGAAAGAACAGTCACTACCCACTTTCAAGTCTTGGGTCAGACCCGGCCGGGGATCGAACCCACGACCTTCCACTTACGGAGCGAGCACTCTACCAACTGAGCTACCACAGTGGCTCGGAAAGGTTTTAGTGTTAGAATGTTTGTCAATTCGTTTGTTAGTTTTCTCTGATTTTTCTACTTTCTCCGCAGTGCCAGAATATACCACCTCGATATAAGTGAAGTAATCATTACCGCACTCTACTCTACTTTAGTTTATCATATATAACCCAATGTTTTATTTATAAATTGCCTGTGATATAACTGGTTTTTATTAGTTTAGCAATAGTTTTATTAAAAATCCGTATTTAACAGATTCTTGAGACATATGTTAATTATAATATCTATACTTATGTTAGGGGTATGAAATAAGAACAGAAATTTCAAAACACACAACTAACTTGTTTTTATTTTTGTTTTATTGCAGTTGTTTCAACAGTTACCAGTATATTGTCAATGGTGCTGATAGCATGTGACAGATTTTTCGGAATAGTTTTCGCAATGAAGGCACATATCATTGAAAGACGTGCGCGAAATAGTTTAATAATAGTTTGGATAATATCGATAGCAGTGGGGACGCCCATGTTATTTATCAGGAAATTATATTCCAGGCAATGGAAGAATCATAATGAACAATGGTGTGATGACGATTGGCCTTCGGAACATTTCCAGACTTATCGTCGGGCATACTGGACGTTTATCACAGTGGTGTTGTTTTTCCTTCCGATTGTCATAATGGGCGGAGCTTATTTTGGAATTATAAAGACATTATGGACGGCACAGGCGCCTGGCGAGAGACTCGCAAAAGATGTAAATATACAAATAAAAGTAAAAAGAAAGGTTTGTATTGAAAATATTCTTGAATGTTATACCATATACCATTTTAGAATGCATTTAATGACAATTTTAAAACACTGCCACTAAATGGTTTTACAAATGCAGTCACTTTTAAAAATAGAAATTTCTCTTGAGAACCAAAAAAAACCGGCCATTTTTCATTCTGACCAGACCTTTGTGAATGTGGTATGCGTTAAATTGTCTAGGAATGCAATATTGTTTGATTAAAACTGCACACACATTTGAGTCAATGTTGAGTGAATATTTGTGCGGTTTGTACAAAAAATCATCTGTTACGATAAGATTGAAATCCAATTCAATTAAAACAAAACATAAATTCAAATTATTGTTTTAATTTCGAGATGTTTCCCAGTGGCAAATTCAATGTAGAATATAATTATGTCTAGCTTCTTTTTGATTGCAGTTCTGGCTTTCGAAGCAATTTTCATATTTCTTGCATTGATATTCTTTTCAATGGCAATGTATATAGTAACTAATCGCGTGTAAAAACTATTTTCTTCAATCTTCTGATGGTGCTTTGTTGATCACTTTATGTATTTAGTTATCAAAGCCTTATTTCACATCTATTTACATGATCCCATATAAGATTTACTGTTTTGCTTGCAATTTATTACATAGAGGCTGTCTGGCTCAAGATATTTACATTTCAATTTCAATTCTTGCTTACTGCAAAACAATTTATTGCTAAATATGATATTCTTGCCAACTGCAAAACAACTGATTTCTTTAAATATGATATACACTGATGTTCATTAGATATGCCACAATGATTGACGTGATGTACATTTCCAAGAAATGAAATGGATTAATCAATCAATCAGTCTGGTCTATTCAACATTAACAGTACAAACATCTATCCACATTTCGGCCACCCTGCAGCCAAACTACTTCTCTTTTTTGTTAGCTCATTGTTTAACTTTGGACAGGTCTGTACTGTATGAATCTAGTCTATTCAACATTAAGAGAAAACCTTTCTGATTCCACAGCAATATTGTCAGACATCAACTACGCTTAATTAGCTAATATTCATATTCTTTATTTAGCCATAAGATAAAACTTATAGGCAAATAAACTATATTTACATGATAAGTACAAACACTAAATATATTGCATAAATAAGGTTGACCGGTAGGTGACTAAGTACACGTATATCGTTTTCAAGCCCGAGTTAATAGGGTCTATGACGAAAAATATTTCAAAACAATGTTGAACAGAATAAGGAAAGTACAGGCCTGTCGAAAGTTTAACACGAAGCTAAAGAATTAGTGCTGAATCGGTACCCCAACCTGGTCTCTCGTCACCTATATCTCAACAACTGCTTTCAACCTCTTTGGTCGCTAGCTATCCATATATATATATATATATATATATATATATATATATATATATATATATATATATATATATATATATATATATATATATATATCGGCCACTCACTCAGTAACCGAGATTCGATTCCTTTTCGCTATCTTAGTGTTAAACTTTCGACAGGTCTGTACTATATGCCAAAGCTCACTATATTTGTGTTCAAACCAAAAGAGCATGCCCCTGACATTTTGGCAAAAACGCCACTTAATTTTTTGCCAATATTTTGCATGCAAAACATTTGTTCCGAAACAGTGGACAAAAAATCGCATTAACAAAAAAAGACGTTTAAAATTTTTTACCTATGAAAATCAATTTTAATTTTTTTGACTTTTTATAGTTTGTAAAAACATTAAATTTGACTAAATTGGTTTTTCATTTGATACAAGGCCAGGCTTTACCTACTAATAGGAGTTGTTTATTAACGTGATTAACATGAAGGTCATGAGATCAAATGAACCTCTAAAGTAACGAAATCAATTTCGTGTTTCCAGTTCCTTTAAAACTGTTCCTAATTTTGTTTGCATAAAGGTTTTTTTAATCTTACTTGGATTATGTGTGGGTTTTTGATGTTTCATTTGTTAAATCGGATGTAAATTAAATCAGGTTTCCATTTCCGAAAACTATATCCTCTGAAGAATGATTTAACAACATGTAAGGTCATTGAGTTTCATTTCAACATCTTGATAACAATTTTGGTTTCTTAATTGTGGTCCAAGGACTACTGATAAGGAATTGTATTCCAAAACGACCGTCTAGTGTTGTAATTTGTAATTTGATGTTTCATTTTTTCTGATAGATATATACATCTTACCAGTATCATGTATATGAAATAGAATATGGGTGTATATGCATGTTCTTATGAAAGGCGTTTTGCCCCCCCCCCCCTACAAAATCGCACATTTCGCTTAATGTTTGTTGTTTGTTTTATGTATAATAAAAAAAACAAGCATACTAATCCATGCCCGAATCACAATCCAAAAGCAAAGTAAAAACTTTAAAACTGACAAGTCAGGTTAGACACGTAAACTTCCACCAGGGAATTGAGGCCAGGTGCTCCGGAAGAATAATCACCTCCTGTTTATCTAGCTACACCCCCCACGCGTGTAATCAAAATTGCATGAAAGGAACATGGATGTACGGGACGTCAGAAATATCCAGGGCAATTCTAGACACAGAGACATCAAACGTATCAATAATACTGTGATGACGGCAGAAAATTTCTAGGACCTTGATAAGCCGATGTTTGCAATATCCCCGAGTCAACAATTTATTTGCAAGCAGCCTGTAAAACTTATCCAATACATTTATATGATATTCCCGCTCAAACTGTTTAGCACTATATAACCAGACCGCATCAGTAGCTCAATTGGTAGAGTGTTCCGCTGTATTCCTATGTGAGAGGTCGAATCCCCAGCTGGATCTGTCCAAGACGTGAAAATAGGTAGTTAATGTTATTTCGCCAAGCACTCGGTATTTAAAAATGAAAGTAACGGAAGAGACCTTGACATCCGATGTCCTTTGTCACGACAAAGAACCCTTCTGAGCTTACTGTATTAGTCAGAATTTCTGTCGTGCACCAATTGTGACGTCTCGATATAGGTGAAATATTCTTGACTAGCGTAAAACCTCATTCAATCAATGAATCAATCAACGTCTCCCGCTATGTTACGATAACATAAAGACATCACACTGTTACTCATTAAACAATGGAGTTCGCCGTTAAACCACGTGATACACTAAACTTTTGTGCGGAACACTTATTTCCAATGAATATGGAATCGCATAAGATGACGTTTTTCCGTAAAATGGCGTTATTTCGAGTATTTGCGACGTTAACGTTTTCGAAAACATTCTACGCAAACGTTTAGAGGTTGTACTCACGTGGTACAGCGGCAAACCCCACTGATGCGTTCATTCTAATTAGGAGACAATTATGTGCGTGATAAATAATTATTTCTAATTTCTAATTATGCAAAACAAAAGGTTATTTCAGCACAAATGTATTAACAACGTTCGTTGCATTAGTGTCAAAGGCAGATGGTTACCCAAGAACATAATTTATATTTTGTCAGATGTTTTGCCCTCGGACAAGTTTTCCCAGTTAATTCAAAACTTGGGTCTAATCTAATGAATGCTGTAAATAAAACATAAGCAATGAATAAGAAGAGCGCCGCTAGGTGGAATAAGATACGTTTATTTTCGTTTTTGCCATTCAATTGTTGGTAAAGATCGCAATAATGGCTAAGCTCAAAGACACATAAAATATCAAAGAAGTGTCATATTAAAGGTAAACAAAAAACGAAGCCTCTAACCCACAATATGTCCAGATTTTTTCAGTAGTGATGGGAGGAGTATACTTGATAAACGGGTCGATACAAGCATCTTGCTTGTTCCCGAACCCTATTCACGTGTTTAAGTTTAAGTTGTATATTTTCCTTTTTTTTTTTTTTTTTTTTTTTTTTTTTTTATAGTTTCAACTAAGAAAAACATGATCAAAATCCCGAGGGGATGAATTTTGCGCAAAGTTGTCTCCTCTTCTGGTATACGCAATGACATATCCTGGTTGTCGGTGTATACCAAGTTTAGTCAAATATATATCCGGCAATGCTGATAGAGTACTCACTGCGAGACTGAAGACAATGCCTTATACGTTACGTTTCGAAAACGTGCGTATTATTAAAGAGTGAGTTAAAAACTAAAACGTGGGTATTAATAAAGAGTGAGTTAAAAACAACTCTATTATTTTAACCAATAAAGGTTAAAGTATTAATAATTTTTATATTATTATTTAAGGATTATATTCTCCTGATTTTCAAGTCTTGTTGAAATTGAAATCTCGTTCGAATATAATTTCCAAAAATATGTAATATACTGGTACGAATTGTTAATGAATTATAACAATTATGAAGATCATTAAACTGCATGAAATACAACAATTAGTGTTTAAGTATTAAAATATTTAAATTCTTGAAATTAGGTCAATAGCGCCAGAAAAAATACATGTGGAAGGTCTACAAAAAATGGTTAATAAACACACAACTCCCATATCTATTTTAAGAAACAAGGAAACATTTCACAATTTCATCAAGATTGTATATAATAATGTTCATTTCAATTTGAATTAGACATTAAAACTAAGGCAATGCCTCAGACCATCAAAGATTTTAAAAGTCCATTCCCATTATATAATTATGTCTATTTCAATCTTAAAAATCTTAAGCCGTTAAATTAAGTTTTTTGGGGACCAGGAAACATTGTAAAAGTCCATCTCAATTTATTGTGTCCATTTTAAAGACCTTTTAAAATTTGAATTTAGCCATTAAATTAAGGCAATGTCCACACCATCTTTAGGAACCCAGAAATATTTCAAAGTACATCCCCACTATATATCTATGTCCTTTTTAAATATAAACAACCTTTAAAATGTTAATTTAAGGCAATGTATAGATCATCTTGAGGAACCAGTAAATATATAAAAGTTCAACCCCATTAAATAATTATTTCTATTCAAACAACCTTTAAAATTAAAACAAACTAAGCCGTTAAATTAAGGCAATGTCCAGATCATCTTTAGGAACCCGGAAATATTTTAAAAGTACATCTCTATTATATCCAATGTAATTGTGTTCATTGCCGCAAGGCTAATTGTACATGATGACTTATCATGTAGCAGTGGTGATGGTCTATCATTATTTAAGGTCATTGACGAGGAAATTAAATGTTTTAAATGAGTCTAAAATTATTCTTTGTCGACTCTATAGTATTCTTAACATTATCATTGGATAAGGTGAACATTAATCTCCGTAACCTGCTACACCAATAATTTTTGAATGTTGAATAAGTAACTGTTACTTATTCAATGTTGAACGCTGCAATGTTGAATAAGTAACGTACTTCAGAGCCGCTGTTTCTAACTAAAAGTACTGTGTGTTATCAGGTACACGGGTACTGTGATTTACATGTGCCATTTGTATCCGGCTTTTCTAGCTGTGTCGTTATATTTTAAGAATATGCTCTTTTGATATTCCAGTCTCGTTTAAATCTCGTTTGAAAATAAGTTTGAAAATAAAAGATAGAAAATTGCACGAGAAATCATTTAATGGGCATTCACTAAGTGTAAACACACCCTGTGAATGTACTAACCAATGACATTAGTAACCGTTGTTTTGAGCTAAAAGTATTGTTTTTTTGTCAAAGTTTAAGTTCACAAATTGAGAAAACAGTACTAATTATAAAATTAATTTTACAGGGATTCACTAAGTGTAAATACTAACCCTGGAAATGTACTAACTAATGTCATTATATAATAAGTAGCTGTTGTTTCTAGCTTAAAGTACTGTGTGTTGTCATATTTTAAGAATGCACACTTCTAATATTCCAGTCTCGATGAAAACAATTTAAAATAGTATAAAAAAGCACTAAAATTAATATTACGTTGATCCACAAAGTGTAAACACACACCCTGGAAATGTTTAATCAACGATGTTCTCTCCTAGCAACACGGAAATAAAAGACCTTTTTACAAGTTTATGATTATTTCCTTGTACTCTTTCTAAAGGTTAAAATTATACAACACAGACCTGTTGAAAGTATAACACTGACCCTAACGAATTAGTGAAGAATCGTCAACTCGTTTTTAGCTTAGCTTATGCCTGTGGTACCAAGGAGGTACATAGGCCACCGACAACACTCCTCCATCTGGTTCTATTCTGTGCTAGTCTGGCCAGGTCTTGCCATATGTTAGTGACAATTATATTTTTAGGTTGTGATGATGTGACAATTCTATTTTTAGGTTGTGATGATGTTAGTGACGATTCTGTTTCAGGTTGTGATGATGTTAGTGACAATTCTATTTTTAGGTTGTGATGATGTTAGTGACAATTCTATTTTTAGGTTGTGATGATGTTAGTGACAATTCTATTTTAGGTTGTGATGATGTTAGTGACAATTTTAGCTGTCTTTGGTGTGTGTTGGTTTCCAGTCCAGTTTTCCATCTTGTACTCAGAATACAAAACAGAGAAATCACAAATGGTAAGCATGTAAGAAATATAAAAAACAATAGAGTGGGATAATTGAATTTTACTCCCCGATCAATATTCTTGTACTTAAATTAAGGCGGTCAGTTGGTGACCCGGTCTGATTAAGACTTTAAAATATGTAGTGAATGTTCTGTCGCTAAGTACTCGGCATTTAAAAATAACAGTCACGGGGTCCATCGGAAGAGACCCTTAAACCGACAGTCCGTGTAACGGCAAGCGTGGCACATAAAAAACACGCTCTGCTCATTGCCCTGGGCGCATCGCAAAGGTCAAAATTTCTGCCATTTCACCTATAGCTGTTGACGTCTCGATATAAGTGATTATTCTTAACTGGGACGTAAAACCCCAATCAATTAATCAACCATTTCAGTTATAATTTGTTATTATTAAATTCATTTCAGCTAGAAGAATGGTATGAAGATTTCACCTTTTTCGCCTACTTTTTTGCCTTGTCAAATAGTGCGATAAATCCAATTATATATACAGCTTTCAACGAAAATTTCAGAAAAGGTATTTCAAATATAGATCTTAATGCTTGTGAAATTACAACAGAATGAAACACTGCTCGTAAATATATTAGTTTTAGCTTGTGCAAATTTTAGCGAAACTGTAATTTCAAACTGCTTATAAAGTTGCAATAGAATGGAGTTTTGTAAAAGTATTAATTTTAGCGTATACAAATAGCGTGTACGTGTGCAAAATAAAATTTTGGTCAGTTCACGTTAATAAGCGTAAATTTTATAAAATTTTGTTCACAAAGTACGCCAATTTTATAAAATTCTTCGTTGACAAAGTACGCTTATTTTATAAAATTCTTTGTTCACAAAGTACGCTTATTTAATAAAATTCTGTTCACAAAGTACGCCAATTTTATGAAATTCTTTGTTCACAAAGTACGCTTATTTTATAAAATTCTTTGTTCACAAAGTACGCTTATTTTATAAAAAATTTTGTTCACAAAGTACGCCAATTTTATAAAATTCTTGTTCACAAAGTACGCTAATTTTATAAAATTCTTAATTCACAAAGATTGAGTTAATTTAATTTGACAAATGCTTTAGATCAGTGGTACTGTATCGTCTAACAAATCGCCTCATTCAGACAGCGTAATTTTTTTTAAAGCAGTTGTTTCCTATTTATTTCTTTATTTTTTTATTTGTAATGTGTACTTTTCAAAAAAATAAATCCTTTATTTCAGGTTTTAGAAAGATGTTTGGCTGTTACAAGAAGAAGAGATACACGACCCTCAAAAGAATGGAGGAGTCAACATATCCCAGTACAATAACGTTATCAACAAGTGTGACGCGAATGTGACAATGATTCGACAAAGTTGTGACATTATTTCATCATATATATCCAACCATATCAGGATTTAAATATTCTATCTTTTATTATCGGTAGTACAACAGCATCGTCTACGAGTGTGATAACAATGTGACAACATATCCCAGTACAATAACGTTATCAACAAGTGTGACGAGAATGTGGCATGACTATGACAATATCGTGCATATCTGACCATATCATCCACATAATCTGATACAATCTATCAGAATTTTAAGATTCTATTTATAAGAATGTAACTATATTTGAGCCGAGTGACAGGAATGTGGCAGCCTTGGAGTCCTACAATAACGTTACCCCAGTCAAGTGTGACGAGAATGTGACAAGATATGTGACAATACCATGTATATCTGACTATATCACCCATACAAGAAAGCAATTTATCAGAATTTAAATATTCTAACTACTGCTAGTACAACCCTTCAAAGAATAGAAGAGTCACTATATCCCTGCACAATAACGTTATCAACAAGTGTGACGAGAATGTGACAAGACTGTTACAATACCATGTATATCTGACCATATCATCAATACAAGAAAACAATCTATCAGAATTTTAAGATTCTATTTATTGCTAGTACAACCCTTAAAAGAATGGAAGAGTCAACATATCCCTGTACAATAATGCTATCAACAAGTGTGACGCGAATGTGACAAAATATGTGACTTTACCATGTATATCTGACCATATCTTCCACACAAGATATAACCAATGCAAGAAGGCAATCTGTCAGAATTTAAAGATTCCTAGTACAACCCTTAAAAGAATAGAAGAGTCAACATATCCCAGTACAATAACGTTATCAACAAGTGTGACGAGAATGTGACAATACCATGTATATCTGACCATATCTTCCACACAAGATATGACCAATGCAAGAAGGCAATCTATCAGAATTTAAAGATTCCTAGTACAACCCTTAAAAGAATAGAAGAGTCAACATATCCCAGTACAATAACGTTATCAACAAGTGTCACGAGAATATGACGATACAATATATATCTGACCATATCTACACAAGAAAGCAATCTATCAGAAGTTTAAGATTCTATTTGCTGATAGTACAACGGCATCGTCTACAAATGTGATAACAATGTGACGCTATTTTCAGTACAATAATGTTATCCTCAAGTGTGACCAGAAACGATTGTGACAGTACAATATATATTTGACTATATCACCCATACAAGAAGGCAATCTATCAGACTCTTTATATTCCATTTCCATATTATACTCGTACCAGTATTGATTTTAAAACACTAATAGGCCGTTTGGAAATAACATTTCTTGTGAGTAGTGCTTGGACCAAAATTGTAAAACCTAATTTTTTTCATGTTGTAAAGTTACTCAAAGGACCAAAACATATTTTACCAAATTTTAAAGTTAGCTAAGGAAAAACTTTCCATGAGGGAGTATACCTTAGGTTTTGAGGAATTTAAAATTTTAACTAACAGCAAGTTTAGACAACAGTATATTTCTGACAATAATACACAATTATTGCCTACTGAGTTTGTGATATCCTCGGGGAAACATCCACCAGCAGAGATACCGACTCAGTGGTTTAAATTACATATTATACCCGTTTAATTTTACAGCACTAGACGGCCGTTTGGAAATAAAATTATAAGAATGTGACTATACCTAGTACAATAATGTCACAAATACGTGTGATAGGAATGCGACAGAATCGGAGTCATACAATAAAGTTATCCTCAAGTGTGACAAGAATGTGACAAGATTGTGACATAACCATGTACATGTATATCTGACCATATCATCAATACAAAATGGCAGTCTATCGGGTTTTTAATTAAGGTTCTATTTTATAAATTTTAACTATATTTGAGTTGTACCTAACACATTAATGCCATCGAAACGTGTGATAGGAATGTGACGACATTGGAGTCGTACAATGACGTTGTCCTCAAGAGTGACAAGCTATCATATATATTACATGATATCTTCTCTACAAGAAGACACTCCAACAGGCTTTAAGATTTATTATTATCGGATGTAGCACACATTTTTTGCAAGTGTGATGAGAATGTGACAATGCTCGAGTTAAATATTGTCTAACAGCGTGACCATAATCAGACGACGTTTTCAGCACATTAATATTATCAACAGATGTGATATCAATGTGACAAAATTCGAGTCATATAGAATACAACAAGTGTGACGAGAATGTGACATTGATGTGACAATACCTTACATATATTGTTGACCATATCACCCATACAAGAAGACAATCTATCAAAATTCTAAGATTCTATTTACTGCTAGTACAACGGCAGTATCGACAAGTTTGATAGGAATGTGATAATATTGGAACTTTAATTTAATACACTAATATTGTAAACTTCGTACACTTTTTGTGTAAAATCAATAATCTGAGATTGTATAGATCTATCTTTATCGAGAAACAAATAATATTATCTAAATTAGAGAAAATTTCTATTTGATTATTCATGTATTACTTTTCAATTATTTAAAGATACTTTTTTCATCAAATATAATTGTCATTTTGTTATTACATTTGCATCAAAAACAAACATACCAAACCATGCATGTCCAAATCATCACTCAGAGCTCAGAAAACCGGGTTAAACACATGAACTTCCTCTGGGAAAGTGAGGCTGGGTGCTCCTTTAGAGTAAGCATCTCCTGTTTAGCTAGCTACACCTGCCAAGTGTGAAATCAAAATTGAGAATGAAAGGAACATGGAACTAAGGGATGTAAAGTATATCCAGGGCAATTGACGTATCGCCGGCCACGCCCACAATGTTCCGACAGATGGCCGGATGTTTGATTTACACGCAAAAAGAATGAAAACTCGGGCTGAATTGCGCCATATAATGACGTCACTAACACAAGTACGTCATTAGTTGCCGTGACGCTGCTTTGTTACCGTGATGGCGGCCAGTGGCGGAACATTGTGGGCGTGATCGGCGATACGTCAATTGTGGATATAGAGACATCATATATACTTATCAACAATATTGTGACGACGGTCATAAAACTTTTCGGGGACCTTTATAAACCTAGGCATGCAATATCCTTTCGCAAGTATCTGATTACGTACGCTGAGCATTTCATACTGTCTGTGACAGCCCCCAAGGTAGACTGGAGATGACTTATGGAATGATACACCCAAGTTAAGTTACTTTCATTTACATCGAGGCGATCAATTAAGGCATGGTGGAGGAAATCCGGAGCAAACCATCGACCTTTCGGCTTGTAAACTGACAAACTTTATCACACTAGAATTTGTACCGAGTGGCATCGAATCTAGACGGCGAAAAGTGCTATGATCCGTATTGGCACGCTTTAGGACCACTCGGCTACAGAGGACCCGATCCACCCAAATAATTATATTCCAAAACTTAAATCATTTCCGGTTATTATTTGTTTATCTTGTGCCTTTTTTCTTCTCCCTTTCCTTTTCTTGTTGTCTTTGCTTGGGTTTTCTGCCTTTTGCAAATACAATATTATTCAGACAAAATTTTTAATTCCATTTTTCACCTGTTGAAAGTGAAACACAAGGCTAACGGATTCTTGCCGAATCGGCAGTTCTCTTGGTCCCTCGTAGTGATTTTCTGCAGCTTTTCGGTCACCACTGTAGGAACCACTCTGTTTGTGACAGTGAAATACTCTTTATATCCATAGAAAATCAAATGAATTTGAATAAAGATTGATAATTTTCACTTACTTGTACCTAGTAGTAACAGAATGCCTGTATGCGCACCCGCGATTAGCCCAGAATATATCTGCACAGGCTAAAACGTTGACGCTATGGGGATTTAACATGTTGAAAAACCAGGCAAATGGCGGATTTTGTTCCGCATATGACGTAAAACGTCACCAAGGACATCACTTCCGGTGTAAACTTCGCCATTTTCGCCATGCAAAATCCCCATAACGCAAACATTTTCCTTTCTACAGACATATTTTATGACAATCACGAATGCGCATACAGATTTCCTATTACGACTAGGTACAAGTAAGTGAAAAATATCAATCTTTATTTAAATTTATTTGATTTTCTATGGATATAAAGAGTACTTCACTGCCACAAACAGAGTGGTTCCTACAGTAGCTTTTCATATCTCGGCCTTTCGACAGCCTAGCTTTAAATCAATTAATTTTGTTCAGTGTTGAACTTTCGACAGGCCTTTATTATAATTACACAGATTATAATATTGCAAAATACACATTTTATAAATTATTTTTTTTTAAATGAAAAATTGCCTTGTGTAAATAATTTAGATACGAAATCATTCATTTGTTAGCCTTATGGGAAAAATAAATAATTACTATTTCTGATAAAATTCCGGATTCATTATATCCAGACATCATTCATTGAATCGCATCAGGTCGTCGACTTTTTTGCTTTAGGGGTGAAAGTTAGCGACTTTTCTGTTCTTAATCGTTCTTATTGGTAGATATCGGAAAAATTAGTCTGTGTTCTGTAGGATATTGCTTGCTATAAATCAAAGACCAATTATCTTCTCAATTTATTTTATCGTTCATTATTTTGATGATGATGATGATGATGATGATGATGGTGATGATGATGATGATGATGATGATGGCGATGACTCTAGCATAAATATTAACTTATTCGATGCAGAATTTAAAAAAAAAGTAATTTCCATTTACAATGGATTTCGCCTGTGAACCAATGATACCCTCAAACGTCTGTGTCGAACGAGAGGATAACAGCTGCAAAAAACCTACCGAGATATAGGTTACAAGGAACAGTAAAATGCACGTATATTATATGTATAAGAAAAATAAAAAAAACTAAACATTATCAATGGTAGTTATAACTCATATAAACTAATTTTAATATGATAGAAGTTTTATAGAACAAATAAAAAAAAACAAATATACCAATTCATGTCCAAATCACGATCCCAAAGCAAAGTAAAAAGTTTGAACTTCCAACAAGGAAGTAAGACCGTGTCCTCCGGAAGGGTAAGCATCTCCTGTTAAGCAGATGCCAAAAAATGCCAATTCATGTCCAAATCACGATCCCAAAGCAAAGTAAAAAGTTTGAACTTCCAACAGGGAAGTAAGACCGTGTCCTCCGGAAGGGTAAGCATCTCCTGTTAAGCACATGACAAAAAAATTTCCAATTCATGTCCAAATCACGATCCCAAAGCAAAGTAAAAAGTTTGAACTTCTAATAGGGAAGTAAGACCGTGTCCTCCGGAAGGGTAAGCATCTCCTGTTAAGCACATGCCAAAAAATTGCCAATTCGTGTCCAAATCACGATCCCAAAGCAAAGTAAAAAGTTTGAACTTCCAACAGGGAAGTAAGACCGTGTCCTCCGGAAGGGTAAGCATCTCCTGTTAAGCACATGCCAAAAATAATTGCACATGTTAAATATTTGAACACGAACTTAATTTGTTGTTCCTTGATTTCAACCGTGGCGGATAGCTAGTTTGATAGGAGTTCCTAACCCTGTCTGTACGCCTCACTTCCATGCCAAACGTTCACGTGGTTAACTAAATTTGCCAGTTTTCAAAGTTTATACTTTGCGTTTGGGATTGCAATTGGACATGAAATGGGTGCTTGTGACTTTGATTGATATAACTAAACATTAATGGGCTGTTCCACTCCTATAAGCGCGTAGTTTTTACTTTGCTTTTGGGAATGTGATTTGAAAATAGACCGGTATGCTTGTGTTTGATTATTCAACAAGATTAATTAAAATTCATATCAGCTGCTTAATCAGTTTGGTTGGAAGATATGTGTCATGGAACAAAGAACTAAAACGCAACGCTAAAGAAAAATACGTACGCTTCTGACAAAATGTTCTGGTTTAAATCGACAGTACAGGCCTGTCTAAAATTTAACACTTAGTATAGCTTACGAATTAGTGCCGAATCGGCATTACATCAAGGTCCCTCGTTAGCTATATCGACAGCTTTTTGACAGCAGCTATCTGTCTCTCGACAGCTTTTTGGTATCTGGCTACATGCATCTGTCGCTCGGTCAGTTTCGACGCCATTGTAGTGTTAAAATTTAGACAGGTCTATACGACATTTATATTCCGTTCATCATTATTCAAAATACGTCTTAACGCTATATATATTTTTGTTCTGGTATAATTAAGTGTCATTGGCATAATTAAAGAGTGTCATGTGGATATGGTGTCTGTAACCGACAAGTAATCAACAATAACCGTAATACAATACCAGTAGTACACGCATAAAATTGAGTTAGTCTGTGACATTGTCTTTTACGGTTACTAAGCAATTTCAGGCTGACCAATCAATTTTTTTTTTTTTTTTTTTTTTTTTTTTTTTTTTTTTTTTTTGTTCAGATCTTTCATTTTCAGTGCGCAAAGATGCCATTTACATGTAGGTACTTTTTATCGTTAAGTGTTAGATTTTGGTACAATTTTCTTACAAAATATCTGAATTTTTAGTAGTTTTAATTAAAAAAAGTCCATATAGGAAATATCCGTCTAATGTGACCTTTTCATTTTATCAGTCCGTTTATCCGTTTGTACGGTACAAATCTGTCAAAAACGGATAAATCCGTCAAAATGGCAAGCTAGCCATTTAGCTTTGCTTTCTTCTTTTGTTTTTTCACCACATATAACTAAAACATTGCTAAAAAAGAAATAGGCGCATACAGGGCATTACGTATACAGATAAATCTGTACTTAAAGACGACCCATGAGATGTAAGGGACATGGACAGTTGGCGTTCACATGGCGTTCGCTAAGTTTGAAATATGCTTCAAGAATAAGTGCTGTGTTAGATAAAATTGAAATGGTTGACTGGATGCTGCTGTACGTCGCAGCAGCAAAAAGGCCTTAAACAACTGATCTTAACAGGTTTATTTTTGATCAAATATGAAGAAAAAAACACTTGGCCATAAAAGACAGGTGATCTTTATATTTATATTTCTATTTCTATGGCAGTCTTTACTACGACTTTAATCTGTGCGATCGTTGATTTGTTCCAATAGATGGTCAATTATACTTTGATACAAAATGTTAAAACGGAGTGCTCGTTGACCATGAGTCAATATATGTAATTGTTTCGAGAGTTATAATTTATTCAGTCCGCATATAGGAGTAATGGTGTTTAACGTCCCAGTCAAGAATATTTGACTTATATTGAGACGTTGAAATTTTGCATGTGCGTTGCGCTGATGGCATTATACAGCAGGGTTCTTTATCGTACCAAGCCTACCGTGACACGGGAGCTCGTTTCCATCCGAAAGAACAGTGACTTTCATTTCGTAATGCCGAGTTGTTGGCGAAAGAATAATCACTATCCACTTTCAAGTCTTGGGTCAGACCCGGTCGGGGGTTCAAACCCATGATCTCCAACTCACGGACCGAGCACTCTACCAACTGATCAACCGCAGTGGTTAGCCCGCATATAGGTAATGCTCGCTTAACATGTTGTAAATAGAACCAGCTTTGATTCTGGTCTTGTTTCATTTTCGCTTATGCGAATCATTGTTATTATCACTTACTTGGTGTGTGTGCTGTTTTGTTTCAGAGCTTATGGCAATACCCATATGTCCTTAAAGTAAAACCCAATAAAATAGATTTAAAACAAACAAGATTTACGTGCATATATTAGTATGTGCGCTACCGAGCTCCAAACAACAGCTATTATTCTGCGAAGCTAAAAGGTAGGCGCTGATTTTCGAGCTTCGACTGGTACAATGACGATAAGCTCAGTAATTTGTTGTGTCTATGTTCCCATGACGTATCCTAAACCGTGGACACTATCTAATTACAATAATAATGAAGCTTTGTCCGTCAGGTAGCGATTATGTTTTTGCTAATTTACCATTTTTGAATGTATTGTATGAATATTTTTTAAAAAAAAAAAAAAAGATATTTGACACAGCTACCGAAATAGCTAGCTTGGGGCCGAGATGAGCTTGTTTATATTGTCACGTGATCCTATTGTCTTAATCAATCTAAAAAGTTATGACGTATGTTTGGTTAATATTTTAAATGCCAAGTACTTGTTTCCCGTAATGCACTGTATTAGAACAGACTAACAACGTCAGAGTAACAATTAAACCTACTGTCAAATCCATCAGTCCCAGAATACTGACATTCCAAGCTTTGGACATGAAAATCGATTAATTGTGCATGTTATACAATGTTTTAACGTATATATTTTGTCGTAACCGAAGGACACAAAAAACAGACCATCTTATTTAATTTTATTCTTCTTCTTTTTCTTTTTTTTCTCTATAAACCGTATATATTTTTTGTAACCGAAGAATAGACCATCTTATTTTTTTTCTTTTTATTTCTTTCTCTATGGATTTAACATGCGTTTCACTGCCGTTTTAAATCCGGAAGAAGGCCGTTGCACGAATCATGCGGGTTAGGATGAGATCTATCTGTTGCTGAAAACACCAAAACTCTTGCATATAGATCTAAATTTCATTTGAAGTTACAGTTTTATTAGGTATTGGTCACTAGTTGACCAATGACCAATGATTTCAAAAAAAGTTTATATTATCAGTTTATTATCCTGGATATATTTGATGTCCCATAGTTCCATGTTCTTTTCACTCTCAATTTTGATTTCACAATTGGTGGACGTAGCTGGATAGAAGGAATTGAGGCGCTTACCCCTCCGGACCACCCTGCCTCAATTTCTTTCTGAAAGCTCCAATGATTAATTTAATTTGCCAGTTCTATTTTGCTTTTGGATAGTAATTTGAACATGGATGGGTATTTGGTTTTTTATTACTAGTGGACTCGTCAATGAATTGATTCAAATAAAGATAATATTAATGGTTCTTTCAAATATTTTGATTCATGTATGTTAAAATAAAATCACCAATTATTATAATAATGATTAAATATTATCACAAAAGTTATCATGCAATATAAATACACATGACACAATATCAATATTATACTATACAATTATGGACTTTTTAATGGTTGTATATGGTGTGATATTGACCAGAAAAATAAATATTGACTGAAACGACAGCCTAGGTCAATATTTATTTTTCCGGCCAATATCACACCATATACAGCCACTAAAAAGTCAATGTCACCTCGGTCAATATTTATTTTCCGGTCAATATCACACCATATAAAACCACTCATAAGTCCATAATTGTTTTATTACATAATGAAGCCATTGTGGTACTTTGGTTAACATTGATTTCTCACACCTGTGACAAGGAAATCTAGCTATTTTATCAGTTCCCTGTTTCCCCCTGGTTGAGACAGATCACACGAATAAACTTCCGCTTTAATTGGATCTCTCTGATTTTTAAATACGATTCTATAAAAAAAAATAACAGGCATTCCGGATGAGACATAATCACTTCAGCACATTAAATTGATGACCTTATATAAAGGCTATTTTGAACTTGGAATATTGTAAATTACGTTTTAATAAAGAAGTGCTTGCAAAAATTAACAGCGCATATTTATTCATTATTCAGAGACCTAACTAAAAAGTATATTTTTGTCAATGCTGCATGTTTTGGTTAACGTCTGTATATAGGAAAAATCACATTTTTAACAGAAAATATGTATTCCAGCTAACCATTTGAGCCTCAAATTACAAATGAATGTTGGGTAAAAAGTTACCTTTCAGCTGCGTGATTGAGTAAAATAATTCACACCTGGTCGACCTACATATAACCAAAAGATAATGAGGCACTAATGGGAGTATTTATACTTAACCATTTTGATATTCTTAAAAAATGGCAAAATTTATGGTATGTACACACTCACATAGACCGATTTAAAACAAAACATATTTTTTCCACTTGGGTCTCTCTTTTCTGTGCTGAAATATAATTAATATTTTAACAAAAAATTAAAATTAAATATTTAATCGCAATATACCCATGTTCAAAATAGCCTTTATGCACAGTAATAATCATTTTACGCGACAACGTCAACAAAAATCGATGACGTACAGCGAATTTGATATACACCGGATTAAATCCGTGGTATATTACGTGAGATCAAATGCTCACGTAAAACTATTTTAGTCAATCATAAAGATGAAATTGATTAATTATTTAATAAAAAAAATTATTAACCAAAATCGAAAGTTAACAGTTTACACAGATAAAATGTTTCACGAAAATACATATCATCTCAGTCGAAAAATATCATTTAGAATTTTTTTAATCCGGAAGTGAACAGCTGTACGATCCATGCGGGTTAGCTGTCGATGGATAGATTGCAGCTGCCGAAATACTGTTGAAGTACAACGAAAGAGGGGCCGAGATGAGCTGTTGATTGGTAAGCTGAGTGTTGTACTTTTGACAAGTCTGTAGGGGCTATAATTTTGATAACGTTTTTATCAAGTTTTAGTTACTATTGAACCAATGACTAATGAATGATTTAGAGAGAGAGAGAGAGAGAGAGAGAGAGAGAGAGAGAGAGAGAGAGAGAGAGAGAGAGAGAGGGGGGGGAGAGAGAGAGAGACTTTCCTATAAGTTTTTTTATTACTGATTTAAGTGTGTTTAAATAAAATCATAAATTGTCATAATAATGATGATATATTATCACGGAAGTTAGCATGCGATATAAATTTTCTTTCTGTTCTCCTGCACATTAAATACTGGGTACAATGACACAATATTAATAACCAGAATTCATTATACTATTAGTGGACATTTTCAATAACTTATACAAAAGCATTGATACTATATATTGAAAGAGATTTATCTACACAGTTAAAAAACAGTCAAAAAGTACCATGTAGAGTTGTTTTTGAATTAAATCCGGAAGTGAACCGCTGTACGAATCATGCAGGTTAAGGTAGGAACTGCTGCTTGAAATTCTGAATTTGATTAAGTTTAATAAGTATTGCTCACTAGTTACTAAAAAATACCATAAAATGATTTGGCGAGAGAGTGAAAAAATTTATGTTATAACATTCAAATTTTTAACATTTTAAAATTCTCACCAATTGTCATGTATTATCATAAAAGTTAGCATGCGATACAATTTCTCGTTCTAGACAATAAATTTTAATGCTGGGTACATTGACCAATATCAATAACCAAAAGTTTATTATACTATTCATGGACATCTGTAATAACAAGTATTATAATACAGTCAAACCTGTCTAGGTCTCATTAAACACTTCAGCCTTTCCCATAGGGTCCCATGTTAAATTGCTCAACTTTGTGACGTCATTGTGAGTTTCTGTACGTAATAAGTACATTAAATTATACACCATTTGAAAGGGAATTTAAAACACTTAAATAATCAGTTGTAAAAATGGTACCATTACCGTTGATTTTTCCCCTAAATGAGATTATATGCAAACCACATGAAAAACACGTATTCGCGGTTTGTGTTTATTAGAACCTTAGCCGGATGCTGTCCACCTATTTACTTCGGCTGATACAAGTGTATCTTACGCAATTACTCAATTTTGCACACTTATTTAGTGTATCTTCTACTTTCCATTGATATATTGTTTTCACGGTGACCTGGAAGTGTTCAATGAAACCTCTGTAAAGGCCACCCAAGGGAACCAGTAAAAGTGACCTTTATGGGCAAGTGACCTTTATAATTATACAGGTTTAAATAATATGAAAAGAACAGTTGGGTTACAATTCTACTGGCCTTTATAACAGGTGGTCTTTAAGGCAGGTTGGACTGTACTCAACATTTACACAGTTAAAAGTGCCACAGAAACAGTCGAAAGGGTTATTAATCAAATCCGGAAGTGAACCGTTGTACGAATCATGCGGGTTAGGGTAAGAACTGGTGCTTTGGAATATTTGAATTTGATTACATTTTAATTAAGTAATAGTTATTAATGGACCAAAGAATGGAACAAACAGAAGTTTTTATTATTGATAAAATAAAGCTTTTAAGGAGTGATAGAATAAATCCCATCCATTATCATAATAATGATAAGATTTTATCACGAAAGTTAAAATGCGATATAAATTCTCATTCTGTTCTCTTGGACAGTAAATGTTAGGTACAATGACACAATATCAGTTACCAGGAGTTGATTATATACTATTCATCTACAATCACTTATACATTAATAGTATTAAATTGCCATATACCATTTTTATTTTAATTATAAAAGGTATATGGTATATGACACAATGAATAAGTCTGCATTGAGAACTGTCAGTCTACACATTTAAGTTGTCACTAAAAGATATCATCTATGATTTTAATTATTATTTTTACAGCAAAAATCCATTTCTTCGTAGAAGTGTAAAATAATCATCCCTGTGAGAATATTGACCGGTCGCTGAGAAAAAATAAATTTATGTTATAACATTTAAATATTTAATATTTTAAAAATCTCACCAATTGTCATAGTAATAATAATGTGTTATCACAAAAGTTATCATATGATATAAATTTCCATTCTTTCCTCTTGGACAATAAATGCTGGGTACAATGACATAATATCAGTAACCAGAAGTCCATTATACCATTCATTGACATTTTCAATAACTTATAAAAAAAAGTCTGCATTGAGAACTATCAGTCTAAACAGTTAAATTGTCACTAAAAGATATCATCTATGATTTTAATTATTATCATTACAACATAAACCCATTTCTTCGTATAGGTGTAAAATAATTATCGCTGTGTGATTATTGACCGGTCGCTGTTAACTGTCTGCAGGTCGATATTGCAATTAATGTGCATCTATGAATGATAATGCAATGATGCATCTGATAACTACAGTACAGACCTGTCGAAAGTTTAATACTAAGCTACGAAAAGGAGCCAATGTTCGGTTGCTGAAAGGCCGAGTTCATGATGGACAGCTGTTGGCCGAAAAAATAGCCAACAGACAAATTGCGGCTTCGGACGAAATAAAGCCAGCGAAGGACCGAGATGAATTGACACTTATTGGTTAGCTGAATGTTTAACTTTCGACAGGCCTGCACTGTATATATATATGATATTGCAGTAATTAATCAATCAATTCCATTCAAAACGTGACGCGTCAGGCGAATAAGTCATGTTATCGTATATCTTCTAAAACTATATGATTTTCCGTTTAAGATGATTTATGGAACTTGGAAGTTGAAATTATATGCAATTTCATAAAAATTGAAATATATTGTCAGGGGCGTAGCTGGGGTGTTTATGATGTGGACGCCTAAAGAGGGCAGGGGGTTTGGGGCCGCCCTGATGCGAATTTTCGGCCCTCCAGGGCGCTATTTATCAGAATTTTTCTTATAATTTTATGCTATGCTGTGGTAGTTTTTGTCGTTCTTTTGAGGACTGGTTCATTTTTAAACCTGAAGACGAAGTACAAGGGGATCTGATGTTGTATGGCATAAACACTCAATAATTGAGAAAGTCAAGTTAAAATGGGAGTTCAATTAATATAGTGGTGAGGTTAAACGGAGGAGAGGAAATATATTTGTAAATATATTGCGTTAATACATAATGAGACGTGACGAATGGCTAGTAGAAGTTCTTTAATGTAATTGTTAAAAGACATTCGTATCTAGGCATAAAAGTTAGATCATGATTATGTGCGAGAACAACCAGATAAAGTCACTTGAAAGCAAGTCTTCGTTGTTTCCTTCTAGCAAATCCTGAATGATTTTGTTTATGTCGATGTCGGTGTCCCTGTAAGAATGAATTAGGACCAGTGAGGAAAACCTCTCGCCGGTCATAGTGGACCTCAAGTAAGTCTTGAGACGCCGCATAACGCTGAATGACCTTTCAGGTGTATTGGTGCATCTCAACTCATCATCATTCAAAGCGAAAAGATCGGGATACTTTGGCCCAGGTTTATGGACATTTGAAGTTGATGATGTTGGTTTACTTATACCCCCAGGTTTATCTTGTGTATCTGGATTCTGCTGTTGAGCTGCTGGACGAACTGCGCTCGAGTTATCGACTTTTGAAGCCGAGAACAAATCAGATAGTTTCAACTGTTTAGCCATGCCGGCAAAGTCAAGACAACGCCAGAACCGCACCTCAGAGGCTATCGAAGTCAGGTATAAACCGAATTCGTATATAAATTTCCGGTGAAGACCAACGGTTTGGTATAAGAAATATATTATATTCTCTCTCTTTCGGTTTTTTTTTTTTTTTTTTTTTTTTTTTTTTTTTTTTTTTTTTTTGCGAAAACGATGTGGACGTTTTTGCGTACAAACGTACGCCTGGCTACGCCCCTGATTGTGCATACCAAACAATGGTATGAACGTTTTTCTCTCAGAATATTATCAACTGACGCGTCTAGCTAATGGGTCATTTTATGGTAATTGACTCTTTTAAAATTGAATAAGTACAGGCCTGTCGAAAGCTTAATAATGAAGGAATGGAAACTCGAGACTGGAAAGTCTATTGATCGAAAACGCTTTCTCACGCGGTCGACGGGGACAAACCTACGGCAGTACTTGTATCATGTGACATCTTGTGAGACCGTTTGAAGGGCTAACGTCCCAAAATTAATGTAATAGTAGGTAAATTACATATGATATCGGTGTTAATCTTACAGCACTACTTTTTCGTTTCGGAAAACAATTCGAACCACTGCGATATCTCAGTTGGTAGAGTGCTCGCTACGTAAGTGGAAGGTCGAACCCCGACAGCTGAGTCTGAACCAAGACTTGAAAGTGGGTATAATGGCTGTTCTTTCGCCAAGCACTCGGCATAACGAAATGAAAGTCACGTTTTTTTCGGATAAGGGCTTAAAATAAACAAGGTCCTATGTCACGGTAGGCATGGCACGATAAAGAACCTTGCAGTAAAATGCCATCAGCGCAACGCACAGACAAAATTTCTACACCTTCGCCTATAACTAGCGACTCGATAGAAGTGAAATATTATTGACTGGGACGTTAAAAGCCATTACTTAACTCAACTCGGAATACAATTCCTCACCAATGGTGCTTGGAACAAAATTGTGAAACCATAATTTATCAAGAGTTTGAGAAATTATCTAAAGGACCAAGAATGTAATGTACAATCACATTTGATGGATCAAGTTTAACTTTATATTTTGGAAGACGTGAACCAAATCACTACTAGCGCACGCTAGTCCCGATGATGCTAAGAGTTGAGTAATGGTGTTTAACGTCCCAGTCAAGAATATTTCACTTATATCGAGACGTCGCCAGCTATAGGCGAAGTTGCAGAAATTTTGCCTGTGCGTTGCGCTGATGGCATTATACAGCAGGGTTCTTTAGCGTGCCAAGCCCACCGTGACACGTGACCTCGTTTATTTTAAGTTCCCATCGGAAAAAACCATGACTTTCATTTAGTAATGCTGAGTGCTTGGCGAAAGAACAGTCACTACCCACTTTCAAGTCTTGGGTCAGACCCGGCCGGGGATCGAACCCACGACCTTCAACTTACGGAGCGAGCACTCTACCAACTGAGCTACCACAGTGGTAGATGATGCTAAGAGAAATCTGCTATAAATACTTAATTTTCAATCCTTAATAAGGATGAGATGATAAACAAATACGCAGAATTTTCAGGAAGCAAAAATTGTTCATAATTGAAAGGAACATGTTGAGTTTTTGTTGACCTACAGACGTTCAATTGCGCAACTTGTACCAATTAGCATTGTATGAATTACACATAATGGTGTTATTATATGGTTTCTGTCTGCGCTGTGTCTTTAGATTTTCTTGTCTATAATAGAAATAATTATGAGATGATTCACTCGTAAATTGTCGGACCTCTGAGCTTATAACGTTATATAATGTATTAACTGGATAAATACAATGGGTTTACACTTATGTAGCAATCTCCTGCTTACGATGTATTTGTTTCACAATTCATACGCTATGGTGGAGCTTGTTCCCACTATGGGAACTTTATACAACGACGCAGGCTGCATACAAATAAATTTTTGCCTCAGGGATGTTGCACGCCAAATATTATCAAGGCCTTCAAAAACTTTTGTGGTCGTCAGCACAATAGTTTTGATAAGTATGATGTCTCTGTATCTAAAATTACCCTGGATATATTTGAGGTCCCATGGTTCCATGTTCCTTTCATTCTCAATTTCGATTTCACACGTGGCGGGTGTAGCTAGCTAACAAGGGGTGTTTTTACCCTTCCGGTCCACCTGGCCTTACTTCCCTTGTCGAAGTTTACATGTTTATCCTAAGTTGCCAGCTTCAATTTTATTTGGGATTGTGATTTGGACATAGATTGGTATGTTTGTTTTTACAGTAGTTAGTGCTAAAATATCTATTCATCTCGTCCCCTTCGTTAGCTATATCTCGACAGCTCTTTGGCAGCTGCTATCTATCTCTCGGAAGCTTCTCGGCCACTAGCACAGCTTATGTTGGTTCCTCGTGAGTATACTCGGCATCTATTCGGCAGCTGCTATCTATCTCTCGACAGCTTCTCGACCACTAGCACAGCTTATGTTTATTCTTCGTTAGCTATATCTCGACAGCTCTTTGGCAGCTGCTATCTATCTCTTGGTAGCTTCTCGGCCACTAGCACAGCTTATGTTGGTTCCTCGTGAGTATACTCGGCATCTATTCGGCAGCTGCTATCTATTTCTCGACAGCTTCTCGGCCACTAGCTATCCATATATCCATATCTCGAGAGCTCATCAGCCGAGCTTCGACTCAGTTTCGCTAGCACGACTTTCGACAGGTCTGTACTGTATAAGATGAGGTAAGGTGTGTCCACATTACAGAACAATGTATCTTCAAGCGAAATATCTGTCCATCGGTTCTGACACCCGATACACACGATAAATTCTATTAATCGTACAGAGGATGTGTGAAAAATACCTAACCACAAAATGGCATTAAACTGGTCTCTAGTGTTGTAGGTGAGAACAAGTAAAGTCAGTGAATTAAAACACACCCTCACATGTACTTTGTTTGTGATTTGCTCTTATGTTCAAAGGATCATAACTCATCTACTATGTTTATGCTTAGTACCAAGTTCCGTAAAATAGTGCCTTGCACTTATGTTCAAAGGGTCATAACTCAAGGAAAATAAACAAACCAACTCGAGTAAATGATAAGCGCATTTCCAATCGATTAAAATTTCGTAAAATAGTGCTTTATAATTTTAAAGAATTGATCAAAGAAGAAGTGCTTTGACGAAGGACGCTCAAATTAAATTCGATACACCTCTTTCTTCTAAAGGTGGGGGAGGGGGATAAAAGCTCAAACCTAGAACCAAAACTGCTACAAATAACACCGCAATAATAGGCCCGGTTTAATTTAAGTCTACAATAAAGATAATTGTACTTGAAACATGTGTTAATTTGTTGGATTATTATTTCATCTGAATCACTTACATCTTTATTAAAATTGTTTTGTTGATCTGTAGACAGGATTAAGATTTTCGTTTGCTTGACGTACCTAGTGGTACTTTGACTTAGTTAAAACCCATTTGTTCTAATGCAAAGTTAATCCACACAGGTGCAGACAATTACATATTTACACAGAAATAGATTCTCTATATCATATTATACGTCATCAAAATGTCTATATGTTACCTCTCTCTCTCTCTCTCTCTCTCTCTCTCTCTCTCTCTCTCTCTCTCTCTGTATATATATATATATATATATATATATATATATATATATATATATATATATATAACTCTTTCACACACACACACACACACACACACATACACACACACAATCTTTCTCACACACACACACTCTCTCTCTCTCTCTCTCTCTCTCACACTTACTCTCTCTCTCTCTCTCTCTCTCTCTCTCTCTCTCTCTCTCTCTCTCTCTCATTCATGATGTTCTACTAAATGCTGAACTTAATTTTATGTAGTAATAAATGCCATGTTGTATTAATTGTAATATTATAGATGTACATGAAACTGAATAATAACATAAGAGTTTTACTCCTGATTTGTAAAAATTGTGGTTAAATGTAATTCAATAATTATGATTTTTCTACTAAATACTAAAATGTTTTGAGTAACACTGAAACAAAATGACGTTATTCAAAATAAATAACTTGACCATGTTAAATGTGAAAATATTTTTTTCGCAAAATGTACTAAACTTGAAATAAATGCCAAATGTAAAAATTGACATCAGATGTAAAAAGTATTTAGTGCTAATTATAAAAGTATTTTTACAAAAAATACACTATATGTAAAATAAATTTTACACTAAATGTAAATTTGTTAATTATTAACGCCAAATGTAAAACATGACATGAGAATTGAAACTCTCTCTCTCTCTCTCTCTCTCTCTCTCTCTCTCTCTCTCTCCGTGGCATGATAAATATTCTCAGAAATCATGTGTAGAATATGTGTTCGATTTTTACAAGAAATGAAGAGTTTCGTCTTATTAATCGACACATTGCCTCTCTCTCTCTCTCTCTCTCTCTCTCTCTCTCTCTCTCTCTCTCTGTGGCATGATAAATATTTTCAGAAACCATGTGTAGAAAACACGTTCGATATTTACAAGAATGTCATATTATAAATTTTTGAATTTTCTGAATGAAATATTCAAAAATTTATAATATGACCACAGTTGTCATATTATAAATTTTTAAATATTTCATTCAGAAAATTCAAAAATTTATAATCTGACAAGAAACATGAAGAGTGTCATCTTATTAATCTACATATTGCCTCTCTCTCTCTCTCTCTCTCTCTCTCTCTCTCTCTCTCTCTGGCACGGTATGAAAACTATTCTCAGAAACCATGTATAGAAAACACGTTCGATATTTACAAGAAACATGAAGAGTGTCATTATTGCCCCCTCTCTCTCTCTCTCTCTCCTCTCTCTCTCTCTCTCTCTCTCCATGGTATGAAAAATATTCTCAGAAATCATGTGTACGATGCACGTTCGATTTATACAAGAAACATGAAGAGTTTCATCTTATTAATCTACATATAGTCTCTCTCTCTCTCTCTCTCTCTCTCTCTCTCTCTCTCTCTCTCTCTCTCTCTCTCTCTCTCTGGCACAGTATGAAAACTATTCTCAGAAATCATTTTTAGAAAACACGTTCGATTTTTACAAGGAACATGTAAGGTTTCATCTTATTTACATACATTTTGTATTTTATTCAGTAACAGGTGTACGTTTTTCAATGAGGCGACACAGGATCTTCAGGATGTACCAGATCAGGTGGTAATTAGCATCTGGGACATAACTAGAAAACAATATACATCTTATATCATATAACGCAATCATCATAACAGGGAGATCATATTTAATCATTAAATCAGGATTCGTGGTGGTTTATTTAGAAATTAATAACGTTTTATGCAGTATGAAGTGAAAATTAAAAAAAAGAGTGTACATGTATTTGGAAATTTTCAAAATCTTTGAAACATGGGAAAATTGAATTACAAGTACAGTACAGACCTGTCGAAAGTTTAACAGTAAGCTAACGAATAAGTATCGAATCGACAGCTCATCTTGAAACTTCTTGCCTATATATCTTGTGAGCC
The DNA here is from genome assembly GCA_021292105.1 of Anadara kagoshimensis. NCBI lineage: Eukaryota > Metazoa > Mollusca > Bivalvia > Arcoida > Arcidae > Anadara > Anadara kagoshimensis. The sequence goes on along the minus strand of CM037861.1, from coordinate 40,402,843 downwards.
AATATCTATATGTCTGCAGCCAAAGACTACCCATCCATCTCTCAGCCACTCAGAACCCGTGCTTTCACTCAATATTTAAGTTATCTCAGTGTTAAAATTTCGACAGTTATGTTCCTACATTGTCTGTTTGGCTCACTTTATGTTTTAATATCCCGTGTACGCTGTACCACAGTGTGTACTGTATATTTAGAAACAATTGCATCAACCGATGTAGTATACATTTAAAAAAAAATTTGTAAAGACGAAAGAATGACATATTTCTGTGATTGAAACACATATACTTTGCCACGACTAATACAATCACGCAACCAAAAAACACGAAACAATAAAAAAATAAATGATAGAAACATCTCAGAGGATCAGACAACCATCTAGAAATGACACACACATAATGTTTGAGACACTGATTATAAATTCTCCAAGCTAAACGGGCATTGGAATGAAGGGCTAATAGCGTGGCAACAGCTTTATTAGAGGACCCTCAAATACCCACCTTATAATCAGAATATAAAAAATAAGCCCAGGCTTTACAATGAGCCAACAAACCCTGTTATGTGTTACCAGATCAATTTTCTTACAATATACATTTCTAACATAGGTAACAAAGTTGGCGTTATCCGTTTTGCAACAAATGTCTTTTTAACGCCATTAGTAAATTTTCATTTTAGCCACAAATGTAGACATTCAAAATAAAGTTTATCCTTTAAACCTAAATGTTTTCAGTTCGCGTACCCTCTGCATGCCACAGGGGTTGAATTGACGAAACTTTTACGTCGCATCAGCGATTTTTTCATCTCTCTCTCTCTCTCTCTCTCTCTCTCTCTCTCTCTCTCTTGCTGAAATTATTGTAACTAATGAATAATCAAAAAGTATCAGTTCTCAGAAAAACAATGACACATAGAGCGTGAATGGAGGGTTCCTATATCAGTGTTTTGTCACCAGCTGCAGAATACATCGATAAACTATCGCGTACGACCAAGTCGCATCCGCTTGTAAGTAAAACCTTTTTCTTTTCAATTTTATATTTATTTTACTTGCTTTATTTATTTCATTTATTTATATAGTTCATTTATCCTTAATATTATTATTTAGTCATCGGTGTTTTTCTAATTTGTTTTTTCATTTTTTTCTTTTAAAATATTTCAGTTTTAGTAAGAACAAGTAATGGCATATGTACGGTGCATACCAGTTAAAAATTTAATATCTAGCGCTAAGAAATTGGTGCAAGAAAAAATAGCACGCCTTGTTGACATGTACAATTCGTTCTAAAGGGTCAATTGCAATGTACATTGGCCAACTTAAATGTACGACTTGACGCTAGTTAACACTATAGCAAAGATCCATTTGAAAGGTGCAACCCGGCGCTAACACTGCAGGTTGCCGTATAGGACCAAGTGAAATGCACAACCCTCTGTATACGACCAAGTGAAATGCACAGTCTGATTCTAACACTTAATTTTGTATAGGGTCAATTAAAACTTACAACCAATGGCTAACTATAAAGGACCAAACAAAATGCATGGTCCGACTGTTTGAATCGACTAGTGGCGTCAATACTTTATCACAAAAAATTGATAATTTTGGGATTCTCTATAGCCAAAGTCAACTAACTACAGAAACGTTTGCTGTAAAATTGTTTTGTCTTGTTGGTTGTTTCATCGGTGTTATTTTCTGTGTTTTTTATTTTCTATTTCAGATTTACAAACATGGTGAAGCAGATATTAATTCTGCTGTTTGTTGTGCCGTCGGTGTTATCTTTTTGTGATTTATTGACCCTAACAAAGTATGTAAATGATATGTAAATAATATGAACAACGTTGACCTGTCCACTTGACCTTTCATCATTAATATTCATAAAGAGAATTCACCCAATGCATAGGATCCGCAGAATATACATAAACAATGCATGTTTCACGTGATATACTAGTAGCCGAAATAAACACCTGTGTTCCCCATACATAGATGGTTTGGTCCATTATTAATATTTAAATTAAAGGTCAAGTTGACAGGTCAATTTCGTTTGCCTATACAACAATATGTGTTTTGATTGGAATATAAGATTACATGTATCTGGTCAATATAATATATAACACTGCGGTAGCTCAGTTGGTAGAGTCCTCTCTCCGTAAGTGAGAGGTCGTGGGTTCGATCCCCGGCCGGGTTTGACCCAAGACTTAAAAGTGGGTAGTGACTGTTTTTTCGCCAAGCACTCGGCATAACGAAATACGGATGGGAACTTAAAATAAACGAGGCCCCGTGTCACGGTGGGCCTGGCACGCTAAAGAACCCTGTTGCTGTATAATGCCATCAGCGCAACGCACAGGCAAAATTTCTGCACCTTCGACTATAGCTGACAACGTCTCGATATAAGTGAAATATTCTTGACTTGGACATTAAACACCATTAATCCACTCCACTCCACACGATACTGTATGTCTAAATACATCGTTACATATTAGTCTTCAAATCAATTATAAAAATGATTGTCAAATCTTAAATGTTTTTATTATTTTCGGCATGAAAAACCAAAAAAGTTCTAAAAAATGAAATTATCTTTTTCTTTTTATTCTGAAAATCAAGGAACGAATTGGACACTTTTGCACATTGCATAAATAATTCGCCGCCTCACGCATGGGGTATAGCCGTTTCGTCGAAACGGTACGGCGCTGGCTTAATTATAAAACGGGTGACTCAGGTTTGATTCCTGGATGGGGGAAAGGGAAACTTTTCATTGCAACTGTTATTTACTTTAAATACGTATATTTATAGCCAGTTTCATTTTATTATTTAACTTTAGTTCGACTGAAAATCTTGGAGAGTTGAATGTAACATGTGAGTATGAATTTTTTTTTTTTTTTTTTTTTTTTTTTTTTTTTTTCACATTTTACAATATATACAAGTGACAAAAAACAACACAAGGACACATACAGTCTTTCACTCCCTCATATATGTAGCGGCAAACAACTTTGACCTTTCTGCTTGACCTTTAACGGGGACTATGTGAGTATGAATTAGTACAAAGCAAGTTAAGCAACATACAGTCCAACCTGCCTTAAAAGCGACCTCTGTATAAAGGCCACCTGCTTATAAAGGCCAGTAGAATTGTATCCCAATTGTTTTTATTCATATTATTTGAACCTATATATAAAGGCCATCTGCCAATAAAAGCCACTTTAAATAGCTGGTTCTCTTGGGTGGCCTTTATAGACAGGTTTGACTATATATATTGTATAAGAAGTAACATTCACGATTTTCATGGTTACTCATGTAACGCCAATATACCTTCTCGGCGAATTTTTTATTTATTTATTTATTTATTTATTTATTTATTTTATTTTATTTTATTTTATTTTATTTTATTTATTTACTTTTTTGATACCCTTTCCCTACATCCTAAACCGTGATTTGTTTCTGCAAAATAATTTATTAGAAGATCAAAATTGTGAAAGTTTCCTGCCGCTAATGTCTCTTCTTCCACAGTATATATGCCATTGTCACATACCATTTTTTTCATAGTATATTTATAACAACTCATTTCATATAGTTTGCATTTCTAATAAATATTATAGATATAAATCCTACACAACGCTTTAGGAACAACCATGGTTTCAGGTTTTACATGAGAGCATTAATAGAAAGCACAGCCTCTGCCAAGTTATATCACAATCTATCCCGTGATAGATATGGAAATATTATATATATTTGGGCACCAAAACCAAAATTTGACCTTTTGACCTTAACCTTTTATCTACATACCTTAATTTAAAACACAACACGTCGCCTCGTGTTTGTTACATTTGTTCCAAGTTTGATCAAAATCCATCCATGTATGTGAAAGTTGTTGGACAGACTCGAATTTGAACTGACAGACGGGTGGACATACAGACAGACAGACAGACATTGTGATTCTTATTTATACCCCTTAAACTCATGTTTCGGGAAATATAATGAAACTCTTAACACTCTTGTTATGTTCGATTTTATTTTCCCAGTACTTGACAACAAAGTAAAGGAGAAGATTGCCAATGCAATAGCAGCAAGGGTGGAGAACTTAGTTCCAAAACTTGAAGCTAGCCAGGAAGAATTTGTCAATTATTGTGAAGGAAGTTTAGGCGAATTAGAATACGAATGCGAACAGTGCGCCGAACAGGAATGCTCCGAAGAACCAGAGTGGGTACTTTATTAAAATTCTATGGTGTTTTTGCATCATCACTACTTCGGCCTGACCGTGTATAGAAAAACATAGAAGAGTGAAGTCAAGTGGGGTATTTGTGTTTTACTTTCACAGTCAAGATTTATTCACTTATATCGAGGCGGTAGATTTTAGATGGCGGAGGAAACCGAAGTGTCCTGTGAAAACTGTCGACCTTGGGCTCGCAAACTGACAACTTTTTTATACTAGGATCTGCCCGAACGAACTTGGGCGACAAGAGAGGCTGTCATCCGTAAGCGTGTGTTTTAAACCCGGAAAACGATTTTTTGGACTTCGAGAAGTACTAGTATATGGCTATGAGTAAGGTGTCAGAGTCATTGAAGATTTGCTGTAGCAAGTTCTTGACATTTCGCTTCTTTGAACGACATCGTTAAATGTTAGCATGCCTAAGGTTGCCGGCATAATCAAACACGACCTGTTCGCTTGACCTTTGATAATTCATTATTCGTTATGGACCAGTACATTTATGTATAGGAGAAACAGGCACACCATGGGAAACATACATGGCTTGTGTAATAGCTGTAAATCCTCATACTACCCAGGTATTGCGTAGATGGATCGTGAAGTTTGAATATTCCTATAAAAGGTCAAGCAGACAGGTCAATGTTGTTTTTGGACATGTTCGTAATTTAGTTTATTTTCATTTGTATTGCAGCTCAATTCAGAAGTTAATGATATGGACGAGTAGAAAGCTAAAACAAGCCGAAGAAGCCCTCAAGAAAACTGGCAAAGAAACAGAACGTATCGTAAAAAAAGCCCGTGACTTAATAAAGAACACATCAAAGGCTATTAAAAAAGCAGTTCAAAAAGTTGTTAAAAAGGTCGGAAAGCATGTTCGAAAAGTTGTACGAAAAGTAAGGCAAGTAGTACGGAAGGTGGGACGGGCTGTACGCAATGCTGTTCGGAAGGTCAGACGGGTTGTACGCAATGCTGTTCGGAAGGTTACCAAGCCGATCACAAGGGTTATAAGAAGAGTTACCAAGCCAGTCGCAAGAGTGGTACGACAGGTGTTCCGAAGAGGTAATAATTAGCCCATGTGTGAACTATCGAAATTCAAAGTTCAAATCGGTTTAGTAAAACGTTATACATAAGATCAAGGTTACCAAACCGGTGCAGTTTGAAGGTATGAAACCCGGGAACAAACCCAGGGCATCCAACAACTCGAGAACAATCCCATCATCGGCATAAAACCCCTGAGCAAACCAGCATTGGTCATAAAACCCCTGAGGAAACCAACATCGGGCATCAAACCCCTGATAGACCCATATCGGGCATCAAGTCTGTGAACAAACTAAAAATTGTTTATGATATCTTTTCCCATTACTTTAACTTCATAGGTCAAAGTTCACGTAATATTGACCGAGCGATCCTACATAAAATGATATTGACCAGCCTGTAGGAACATATGAGATACTTGACTTTTTATTCTACATGTGTTTTTTAATATAGAGATTCATTTATAAAGTTATATTGAAGATAGCATATTTACTCTCATTCGTTGCAGTTGGTTGGAGAAGAAGAAGAAGGTTTGGCAAACGGAATACAGATGAAGCCCCGCCCGCTTGTGCTATGGAGTGTACCTCCTGTCAAGAATACCAAACTGCCGTTGATTCTCAAAACTTTTATGAAGGTATGGTTTAAATATAAATATTCTATATAAAGGCAAATTTGCTTCTTATTTCAACCAAAGAGGTGAGTTGAGTAATAGTGTTTAACGTCCCAGTCAAGAATATTTCACTTATATTGAGACGTCGCCAGCTATAGACAAAGGTGCAGAAATTTGGCCTGTGTGTTGCGCTGATGGCATTATACAGCAGTGTTTTTTAGCGTGCCAAGCCCACCGTGACACAAGACCCGTTTATTTCAAGTTTCCATCCGAGAACCGTGACTTTCATTTCGTAATGCCGAGTGCTTATCGAAAGAACAGTCACTACCCACTTTCAAGTCTTGGATCAGACCAGGCCGGGTATCGAACCCACGACTTCCCACTTACGAAGCGAGCACTCTACCAACTGAGCTACCGCAGTGGTAATTTCAACCAAAGAGAACCACTATATAAAGAACACTAGTTCACAGGTCGATGAGCTAACGCCTCTTGGTGCCTAAGTTTAAACCTAACTGTTCCAAATACTAATTGGAGAAAGTTTTGTCAGTTCACTTACTGAATGTCGGTGGTTTATAATGGCACTCGTGTTTCCTCCACGATACCAAAATTGATCCTCTCGATATAAGTAAAAAAACCATCTTGACTCCATAGCACCACTCCACTCTCCTCCGCTGACTCTGTAGGTGGTATGTATAATTAACATACGTGTTCAATTTGGTACTTTAAAATGTGGCCTGTCGGTTATCTCACTCGGCAGATATTTGAACTCACATAGCTTAGATATTCCCAAATATTTTTGTCTTTTTCTTGTTTATGAAAACCGTGAATTCCTGATTGAAATTGAGAATAGTGATGTGTATAGCACAATGGGCAGTATATTTTTTGTTTTGATTTTAGTTTGTGGAGAAAATGAAAAAGGTTTGATTCTGTTGAACCAACTCAAAGGCCTTGAGAAAGCCCTACCACGTGAAGATGTTCCGTTGGTGAAAAAGGTAAGATTGGCTGATCGAATGGGGTTTTATGTCCCATTCAAGAATATTTCACTTATATCGAGACCTCCCCAGCTATATGTGAAATGGCCGGAATTTTTACCTTTGCATTGCGCTTAGGACAGTGTGCAGGGTTCCTTAACGTACAACACTTGATGTGAAGAGGTCTTTTCAGAAGGACACCGTGACTTTCATTTCTAAATGTCAAGTACTTTGCGAATAGTTTTTACTTTTTGTATTTCAATGACTGAGTCATGGTCAGACACCGGTCGGAGTTCGAACCTACGATCTCCCACATACGAAGCGAGCACTCTACCAACGTAATGAAAAAGATGAAAAGAGCCGGACATACCAATTGTGGCAGAAATCACTAACCCGTGTGGTGTTGACGTTTAAGTCCTATCAATCCGACCCAGATGTTTCAGCTCTATAACCAGAAGTCCATTATACTTCTTTTGCTAGCGAGTACTATTATAGTTAGATAATTTTAATTAAGAAATAGACAGACTTTTGAGACGGAATTTTATGTTTTAAAGAGGATCTCAGTTGTTTAGATTCTGATAAAGAATTAGAAATAGCATGTATGAATGGTGACCCATTCGTGTCATTCCGGTTAAAAAGCGAGTATCAAACGCAAAAAGCGTCAAAACAAAACTCTACGCACCATAGCGAAATTTCCAATCAACGTCGTAGAAAAAAGGATTTTTCGCTGTTTTCGCGTTTCTTTTGGTGCCTTTTTCGCGTTTCTTTTGGTGCCTTTTTCGCGTTTCTTTTTGGTGCCTTTTTCGCGTTTCTTTTGGTGCCTTTTTCGCGTTTCTTTTTGGTGCCTTTTTCGCGTTTCTTTTGGTGCCTTTTTCGCGTTTCTTTTTGGTGCCTTTTTCGCGTTTCTTTTGGTGCCTTTTTCGCGTTTCTTTTGGTGCCTTTTTCGCGTTTCTTTTGGTGCCTTTTTCGCGTTTTGGAGTCACATATATAACGTGTAAGTACATTATTACCTTTGACATCATCCCTAAAATATAAAACTCCGTCTCCGTATTCAAATTTAGTCTTAATTTGAAATGTCTAATACGTTGTCTTTAGTACCATTTATTACAATCAACTTCCCCGTTTCGTTGGCTATGTTGTTTTTTATATTTTTTTAATGATTGTGATTTCTCTATTGTATTTATTGTAGGTTTCACGTAAGACAATGATCAATGGTTCACAACAAACAGTGGTCAAGATGACCTTTGAAGGTCAAGATCGCCAGGCTACTTTCAAGGGTTCTCTATTCGACAATCTTCAAAAACTTGAAGAGGATATTTACTATCACTGGTTGATCTTCTACAGTAACTTGTTCCCTATTATCAGACGAGTTGGATAGACAGAAGAAAATTTCTGTGTTATTATTGGATAGACAGAAGAAAATAATTTCTGCATGTCTACGCAGGAGAAATTATTAAATAAATGATGAGCATGCATGTGTGTTGTTAAAAGTGTTTTCTGTTTCTCCGTGTACAATGGAGTCTTTATACCAAGTAAATTGCCTTTTACTTATATCGAGACGGTTAGTTCTGTGGCATTAGGGGAAATCTGAGTGCTCTCGCAAAACTTACAATCCTTCAGCAGTTTTCTCATACTACGATCTACCCATGAGTTGAAAGCATTTTACGCCCAGTCAAGAATTTTCCATCTATAACGAGACGCTTAGTTCTGTCACAGTGAAGGAAACCGGAGTCCTCTGACGAAAATCAACTTCCTTTCGCAAGCAAACTGACAAAGTTTCTCGAACTACGGTCTGTCCGATTTGAACTTAAGGCGGAGAGAAACACAGTTCTGTAATTTCCGAGAATACCCCTGTCGCCTGAAATTTAACTGACTTGTCTGGGGAAATCTAAAGACATTTTGACACAGGAGTTGAGTGGACTGGAATAATGGAATTTATACCCCAGTGAAAATTTTCCCCTCACTACCCGTATATTGGGGGTGTCAGTTAGGGGGTTGGAAGATTGTTTTCCCTCTCTTACCTACTAAATTGATGTCGTCAGTTAGGGAATGGATAGCGGAGGAAAACTGAGGGCCCGCAGCAAAACTTTTCTCGGACTTGGACCTGTCTGAACCTAGGAAGTAAGAAGAACTGTTATCCGTAATGTCATATACCATTTTTTGAATTTAATCATAAAATACATTAAAAAAATGGTAAATGGTATATGACAGTAAGGACATAGGAGAATAGTAGAGACAAACAGAGTCAGAAGAATAGTTAATAAAGCATTGAAATGTTGAGATATGGTAATTATGGCAATATAACTGCCAAAGCTATTTAGAGTTAACTAAATAACATGGGTCAGCAATTCATCACTTCAATGCACAATAGTAATGCAGGAATTCATCCTTTCACTGCACAAATGGTAAAGGATATAATTAGCAGTTATGTACCACTTTAAAGCACAATAGTAATGTAGCGATGCATCCCTTCGATACACAAAAGCATTGCCATGGTAAGCAGCGTTGCATCCCTTCAATGTACAAATAGGAAACAGCAATATGACCCTTCAATGCACAAATAGTAAAGGACCTAATAAGCAGTGATGCACCACTTTAAAGTACAATAGTAATTCAACGATACATACCTTCAATGTAGAAATATAGTAAATGACCTTTTTAGTAGTGATGCGCCACTTTAAAGCAGAATAGTAATGCAGCGATGCATCTCTTCAATGCACAAATTGTCAATGTCATAGTAAGCAGCTATGCATCCGTTCGTTGCACCAATGCATTTGTCGTAGTTATCGGCAATGCATCCCATCAATGCTCCATGGTAAATATAATAATTATCGGCAATGCATCCCATCAATGCCCCATGGTAAATATAATAATTATCGGCAATGCATCCCATCAATGCTCCATGGTAAATATAATAATTATCGGCAATGCATCCCATCAATGCCCCATGGTAAATATAATAATTATCGGCAATGCATCCCATCAATGCCCCATGGTAAATATAATAATTATCGGCAATGCATCCCATCAATGCCCCATGGTAAATATAATAATTATCGGCAATGCATCCCATCAATGCTCCATGGTAAATATAATAATTATCGGCAATGCATCCCATCAATGCCCCATGGTAAATATAATAATTATCGGCAATGCATCCCATCAATGCCCCATGGTAAATATAATAATTATCGGCAATGCATCCCATCAATGCCCCATGGTAAATATAATAATTATCGGCAATGCATCCCATCAATGCTCCATGGTAAATATAATAATTATCGGCAATGCATCTCATCAATGCCCCATGGTAAATATAATAATTATCGGCAATGCATCCCATCAATGCCCATGGTAAATATAATAATTATCGGCAATGCATCCCATCAATGCCCCATGGTAAATATAATAATTATCGGCAATGCATCCCATCAATGCCCCATGGTAAATATAATAATTATCGGCAATGCATCCCATCAATGCCCCGTGGTAAATATAATAATTATCGGCAATGCATCCCATCAATGCTCCATGGTAAATATAATAATTATCGGCAATGCATCCCATCAATGCCCCATGGTAAATATAATAATTATCGGCAATGCATCCCATCAATGCCCCATGGTAAATATAATAATTATCGGCAATGCATCCCATCAATGCCCCATGGTAAATATAATAATTATCGGCAATGCATCCCATCAATGCTCCATGGTAAATATAATAATTATCGGCAATGCATCCCATCAATGCCCCATGGTAAATATAATAACTATCTTTGATGCATTCCATCAATGCACAAAGGTTAATGGCATAGTTAGCAGTGATGCTCCATTTAAATGCATCAAGGTAAGTAAAGCACCACTTCAATGCACAAGCAGTAAATGTCAGAGTTATTAGCGATGTATCCCATCAATGCACCAAGGTAAATGCATAGTTATTAGCGATGCGTCCTAACAATGCACAAGCAGTAAATGACACAGTGAGCAGCGATGTACCCCTTCAATGTACAAACAGACAATGTCACAGTTATCAGCGATGCATCCCTTCAATGCACAAGCAGTAAATGACATAGTGAGCAGCGATGTGCCCCTTCAATGTACAAATAGACAATGTCACAGTTATCAGCGATGCATCCCTTCAATGCACAAGCAGTAAATGACATAGTGAGCAGCGATGTGCCCCTTCAATGTACAAATAGACAATGTCACGGTTATCAGCGATGCATCCCTTCAATGCACAAGCAGTAAATGACATAGTGAGCAGCGATGTACCCCTTCAATGCACCATGGCAAATGCATAGTTTAAATTAAATTAAATGAAATAAAATAAAATAAATTAAATTAAATTAAATTAAATTAAATTAAATTAAATTAAATTAAATTAAATTAAATTAAATTAAATCAAATCAAATCAAATCAAATCAAATCAAATCAAATCAAATCAAATTAAATTAAATTAAATTTATTGATTTGATTTAAATTAAATTAAATTTATTGATTTAATTTAATAGTGTTAAAGAATTAGATTAAATTTATTGATTTAATTAATTTAATTTAATTTAATTTAATTTAGTTTAATTTAATTTAATTTAATTTAATTTAATTTAATTTAATTTAATTTAATTTAATTTAATTTAATTTAATTTAATTTTATTTTATTTTATTTTATTTCATTTTATTTTATATTATTTATTTATTATTTTATTTTATTTAAAGCGAAAGCAGTTTTATACTCTATAATAAATTAATTTAATTTATGAAAAATCCAAAATACGTTACTTAAATTCACAACAATATTGAATATTTGACATTTTTTCTTTAATTCGAAATATAAAATGATAAAAAATCTGGAGATGGGCCAATAGGTTAAAGGCCGAAATTGTTGTGGGCCAAAATGTTCCCGTGTCTTACAAACATCCACTGTGACCAAGATTTCAAGCGTCAGAATGATAAAACGTTTGCGCCAATCAGATCCCAATATTTTCCTAGCAACAAAATAGCCCGTATGCTGCTTATGAAAATGGTGGACATAGCTGGATTTTATATTTAGATTTTGATGAGTTTAAAATTGAAAATGTGATCCATTGCAGTGTCAGATTTTTGTTTCAGTGCAGTGACATACATTAATAGAACTTTCTTATCACTTCACTCTCCAGGAGTGAAGAAATTAAGTTGATATATCGGCTGTAGAAACATGGCGCTGGATCGGGCAAAGGTAAAAATGTCATTCAGTGTGATATTTTGTCCAAATATTTAAGTTTTTCCATCTTCATTATATCAGTATCTATATCTTTTGCCCCACAATTTTGTGATATTTATGTTTATGAGAGAAAATGTAAAATAATCTCGATGTTGGTGATCCGAATCTGAAAAACCGGCATGTGCAAAAAAGCTCTGCCAGTTTTTGATTGTAATCATTGTTATGCAAACAATACCTTAAAAGTAAATAACATAGCCAACAAACAGGAAATGTTTGAAATAAGTGTGTTTTAATTTTGTATTCACATAGGTAATATAATTTTAGGCCATAAATTGTGTTTGTTACGATTCACTGTAAACATTTCTAGACTATATTGACTATTTTTTTTAAAAAATCAACTTGATGTCAAAACAGGTCTCTTGTTATTGGAAATGAGCCAAATCTTTTGAACTTTAAAACCTGTATAATACCACATATATTAGATTCAGTTCATATTTTATTTAAGCTTTTCAAAAATCAATTTTTTAACAATATTATTTCGTGTTTAGTAAATTTGATAGACTTCTATTGATTAGGTAAAAGCCACAAAATTGCAACCTTTAAAGTTAAATGATCAAAAAAATTAAACGTGAGACATATGTACAGTTTTATTGATCATAGTTGGCAAATTTTCACATGTTTATTGGCACAAAATAAGTCCCACAAACACAAAACTTTGTCAGTCTATCATAATGCACCTTAGTAGTTCAAAAAATAGTACAACTGGATGGCAGACATGATATTTTGAAGCAATTTTTTCATGGCTTAAATTGGTCACAATTTGCATTATGATCTACCTTGCTAGTTATTTTATTTCTCCGAAAAACATTTGCTTGTAGACACAATAACATTTCTGTATGCTAGTGCTGGTTTGAATTAAAACCAATTTCTATCACAAATTATCCAGCTTTTGTCTAATCAACAATGCTGACAGAACTTTATGAGTTGATAGGTTTAGCACTGCATTGAATAAATATTGATATGGTTAGCACTTTGTTAAATAGATACTGTCGCAAATCAATTCACCAAAATAGATACTGTCGCAAATCAAATCACCAATTGCAAAATTTTGTCACCCTTGTTGCAAGCAACATATTTGTATCTGCACTTTAAAAAATTAAATAAGAAATCAATTAAAATAACCATGTACATTGTTTTTGTTTTTATTCCCCAAAAAATCATAATATTCAGTCTTGAAGAGAAAATAATCATCAGAGATTGGTTTGAATATTGTCAGAATTGAATTGCAAGCATATGGTTTAAAAATGGATTTTTTTTTAATTTATTAAATTATGGATTTACTTAATAAATTATTTTTATTTCTAATCACAGGTTGTAGAAACTCCCTTGCTGAGTTGCAGCAAGACGAGAGGTCTACCAGGATTACCACCCCTTCCTGCTTCAACAAAAGAACCTTCAGACCTTTACAAGGTACTAGTATATTTTCTGTTCATGATGGATTATAATTGGACCTTCTGTCCTGTAATAATTGTAGAATCTCCTTCAATTTTCTCCATAAAATTGCTTATTATCCCCACTGAGAAATTGAAGTGGGAATATAGTAATGCATTTTGTCTGTGTGTGTGGCACATTTTCCGTCCTCACCAAATCTCCAATACCATCCATCAGACTATGAGATATTGAGGAATCTTTGCAGGATTGAATTGTGAAATGTGTAGTTGTGCAATATCATTTTTCTGTTCTGGTTCAATGATATTTTTCAAGGTGTTGTGGCCCTTTGAATTTTTTCAGTTATTACAAACACCTCTTGGTGATGGGATCTTGCTTTCACTGAAAGCTCTAGTAACATGAGTAAGAAATGAAATAACAAACTTCATCATTTCAGTTTTAGGATCTCCAAATTTTATGTCATGTACTAAAAGTAAAAAAAAAATAATGTTTGGCCTGTGTTATAATCTTATGAATACATATAATGTAAACTCAGTATTCAATCTAAAAATGTTGTTGATTGGGTCATCCTGGCCAGGTCTTGACAAAACAGGACCTTATTTTTAAGAAAAAAATGGAGCCAGGTATTTCTTCCAGATTGGACAGTTTCTGTTTAAACTTTTTTTTATCAACATGATCATTCAATTGCTGATTATAAATTTATTTTTATTTTTCTATTATAGATTGTTTTACGAAACAGCGAACATCCACCTATCATGAAGGGCACCTCTTGGACACTTGCTGCACCTTTTAAGGAACAGAAATTCCACAGAACACCCAGTGAATCTATTGCTAACAATTATACACCTTCAGCAAGTGATCTGAAATTAAAAGATTTACCAAAAATCTCAAGAACCAAATCAAGATGTAAGTAAAGCTCGGGATTTGAACGGTGGAACCCAAAATCCATAAATTGATACATATAGGAACCAATGCCTAAAAAAATTTGGGGTGAGGGAGGGGTGCTTAGATTTAAATAAGAGTGAATGGAAATACATTACTGGTTAACTTGTGATTGCATGGAAGTAATTGATTTAATTAATTTTTGGAATTAATCTACCATCTACAAGGCAGTTTTATGCATACCAGTTTCATATTATAAGTGAACTATTCTTTACTATGAGATTATAAACACTATTAACCCCCTCTTTAATAATTTTGACTTGGGTGTATACCCCCCCCCCCCCCCCCTTTCCTTCCGGGCCCTCCATATTCTTACAGTGCTTACAGATCAAAGTGCCTCTCAGTGTGGTTTTCTTGAAGCACTCCGATTTCCTCCACAATTCTTGAACTCACCACCTTGATATAGTTAAACAAAATCTTAACTGGGGCATAAAATATTATTACTCAGCTCATTTAACTCCATTCCAATACCATTTCTTTCATTCAGACATTAACCTCCATTTCATCCATTCATCCCTGCTTCTAATTTAAAAGTGAAATTTATTCTCTTTGTTCTTTATATTATTGCAGTAGGTGCAAGGAGTCCATATTCTCCAGATTCAATGAAAGAAGTAAAACTTCTCTGGAACGAGAGAAAACAATATTGAATGAACAGACAAATGGCCATGCTAATGGGTAAGACTTAGTTTTGAATTTTTGTTTATTAAAGTGTGCTAAAAGACTGTGATACATGTATAATAAAATTTATTTGTTTTACATGATAAAACAATTTAGAACCAAGTTAAAATATAACTTATTCACAGACTCATTTACACATAAAAACAACAAAAAGAACTGTTAAAATTGCAGACCAATAGGGAAGATAATAAATATAATAATAATACAGTAATAATGACTTTATATATTCATTTTATGTAGAAGACCTCATTTCTGCAGAAATAAGTCATATTTAAAAAGTATTCATCTATTTTTTTTATAAAAATTTCTTTTTTCAGACCTTCTAAGCATGGAAGATTATTTTTTAATTTTTGTTTATACATGTAGATGTAAAATTTTGCAAAAATAATGCATAAGTTTACTAAATTTTTATTTTGGGTAAAATATCCAAAAATGATTTCTGGGACAGTTAGTTTTAGATTTAAATGCATTGTATCATTTGTCCATAAGTTTGTTTTATGTGTAATTGTTCTGTATATGTTTAACATGTGAAATACTGGGAAAAATTATATATATAGATAACTTTTATTTATCTACATGTAGCTTATTTGTTTTGTAGTTTAGCTTACAAGGTCCTAAATGTGGGAGAAAATCCGGAGAACCCATTAAAAAAACTGTCAAGCAACTGGCCTCCTACCTTTTTGTATATGTAATCTTTTATTCATGCCACAAATTCATGCATAGGAATACAGATTAAATTGAAATTTGTTATAATTTTATATGATTTTTTACAGAGACCATTCTTATTAGTATATTTCACATTTTTCTCTTTCAGATGCAACTTTTTTAAACACTAATGGTTTTGTTTGTTTGTTTGTTTTCTTTGGTTTTTTTTTTGTTTTTTGTTTTTTTTTTTTTTTTTTGTTAATTTCTGTTTTTTTATTCATACTTTAGAGTGTCAAATGGTATGAATGGATTTGAAGTTTTACCAGATATACAGGATTTGCCTCCTAGTAGACCCATGACACCGAATGAACAGATGGATGTCATGAAAGCCATTGAAGAAGAAGTTCAAATGGAAACTGGAACTCCAAGTGATAGAGACAATGAGGTAAAAATAATAATAATTAATAATAATCATAATATTAATAATAATAATAATATGATGATGATATATGTTGCCATTCATAGATTACTACCGGTATACAGGTTTATTTACCATAGGTTTATATATAATTTTCATCTTAAATTTCATTCATAATATTGAATTTTCAAAATTTTAGCTTTATCTGCAAGTGATATCTTAACGTATGCAACAAAATTATTTCCTTGAGAATAAAAACTAATTTCTTGGAATGTTTTTAAATGTGTGGGAAAATATAACAATATTGGGGATAAATATTTTCAAGGTAAAAGCACTGAAAAACACTCAACATAGCATAAATTGCCAATTTAATTTTGGTCAGATGTTAAAAGGTATTGATAATGTGGTTTATTGTTGATTCACATTGGAGACATACATGAAAAATTGAATAAATGCTAACTATGATTTAACTGTCAATATTCTTTGTTTCAGAGGTACTATTATTATGTACAAAAGGGTATCAAGAAGGATATGTTAGCCCCTCCCCACCCTGACACCATGAAGAATGTCAGTAGTCTTATACCAGAAGAGTTGTTAAAGAGTTCCGAGATGAGGATGATGGTTGATGATCTGTGTGAAGAAGTACATAATGATTACGAGTTTAGTCTTAGAAAATCTATAGGTTTGTACCATATTTAACTATCTGATTATGTACATTCAGAATATTGCACAGAGTTTTTAGCTCACCTGAGCCGAAAGGCTCAGATGAGCTATTGCTATCTATCACCGTCCGTCGTTCGTCGTCCGTCGTGCGTCGTCCGTCGTGCGTAAACTTTACATTTTAATCTTCTCCTCCAAAACTACTGAGCCAAATTTGATGAAACTTGGTGATTATTATGCCTGGGTAACAGGCTTTCAAAATTATGTTCGGGGTTTGACCACGCCCAACAATATGGCTGCCGTTACTATAAATAGCCAAAAGACAAAAAAATCTTCTTCTCTGAAACCAAAAGGTGCAGGCAAATTTTGATTGGATATTTGGATTCAGGATACCTAGATACACTAAAATTGTGTTTTTCATGAAAATTGAACGAAAAATAGGTTACGCGTTTTTTGCGTAAAATTATGTAATTTTTAAAATGAGACATTTATTGTTATAACTTCATAATTGCTAAAGATAATTGTATGGAGTTTTCACTGTTGATCTTGTCTTGCAATTTTCTTCCGATTGATGTCAAGGTCAAAGGTCAAGGTCATGTCCCAGTTTTTGACCTTTGATAAAAAATGCTATTGTTTAAACATTTCTGGTGATAATGATGTAGGATTTTTGGTTAATTGTAGGTATTGACATGACGATCATTTTGATATACCGATTAAGTTCATGGGTTCAAAGGTCAAGGTCACAGATGTACAAGTTTACTAAAATAGTTAATTATCTGCAAAACTATGAACTTTTTGTATAGGCATGTATAATAGAATATTGTAGGTAATGGCTCAATGGTCATTTTGATATATAAATAAAGGTCATGAGTTCAAAGGTCAAGGTCACAGATGTAAACAAGTACTGAAATGATTATTTGTCTCTAAAACTATAGACTTTTTGTATAGGCATGTATATTAGAATATTGTAGGTAATGGCCCAATAGTCATTTTGATATATGAATAAAGGTCATGAGTTCAAAGGTCAAGGTCACAGACGTGAATGAATACCTGAATGGTTAATTATCTTGAAAACTGTTAACTTTTTGTATATGCATGTATATTAGAATATTGTAGGTATTAGCCTAACAACCATTTTGATATATGAATGAAGGTTATGGGTTCAAAGGTCAAGGTCACAGATGTGAACAAGGTCTGAAATGATTATTTATCTCAAAAACTATAAACCTTTTGTAAAGGCATGTATATTAGAATATTTAGGTATTATCCTAATGATCATTTTGATATATGAATGAAGGTCATGGGTTCAAAGGTCAAGGTCACAGATGCGAATGAATACCTAAATGGTTAATTATCTTGAAAACTATTAACTTTTTGTATAGGCATGTATATTAGAATATTGTTGGTACTGGCACAGTGGTCATGCTGATATATGAATGAAGAGCATGGGTTCAAATGTCAAGATCACAGATACAAACAAGTACTGAGATGATTATTTATCTCAAAAACTATAAACTTTTTGTATAGGGATGTATATTAGAATATTGGCCAAATTATCATTTTGATATTTGAATGAAGCTCATGGGTTCAAAGATCACAGGTGAGCGTTAAGGCCCATGGGCCTCTTGTTTTTTGTTTTTTTTAAGATCTGTTTAGCTAATCATTTAATGTTATTAATTAATAAAGTTCACATACATTTGATTAGCTCTATTTCAATTTCTTTAAATATTGTGTAACAACAGTAACATTGAATAAAATACTGACATTTTTGTATATATTTATTTACAAAATTAATTAATTTATTTATTTATTTATTATTATTATTTTGTCATTTGCAGTTGATTATATCTTAAAAGACACCAAAGAGAAAGAGAGATTACACATAAACTGGACACCTGTGCCATTTCCACAAAGGTAAGTCACTGCTTCTTTGCTATTGTATCTCCACATTTTCACTTCTTCGTGTTCAGGTTGAAGGAGCATAAAATGCATGTAACATGATTGGGGGGGTTCCATAGCTTATGAGAATGTTTAGAAACTCACTATTATTTATTCTTTATATTTGTTAGATCAGTATTTCTTTATACAATCACAAAATTTGCAATACCAGACGTAAGAAAAATTTCTCCCTGTTAAAATTTTACAAATTGAAAACAATAATAATAAAATAAATAAAATATATTAAAAAAACTAGTCTTCATTTCACTTAATTAATGTTGTTTATAGAAAAAATGCACATAATTTTGATTGAAATTTGAATTATGTAATGGATGATTTGAAATTTTAAATAACAAATTTCAATTTTGTTTTTTTTCTTGTAGAATTATCAGAGCACCTGTTCCGTGGCACGAGGTTTACCAGACACAGAAGGATTTTAATATAAAAACACCTGTTTATTACAAATCCTATTATGTTAGAGTTACAGAACTTGTGGTTTGACAGGTAAGACTGAAATTTTATTATAAAATATGTGGTAATTACAGGTACATTTTGCAAAAAAAGAAAAAAAAAACGAAAAAACACCAGTTTTCTAATGGGCTGAAACATTTCATATTTCAGTTTACAGACAGAATTCTTTGAATCAACCATTTTCAGAAGGCTAGAAATTATTTCAACATTATTAGAAATAAAAAGTATAATTTAGATTAACAGAAACAGATATTTGAAAGCATTTTTATTTAGGTACAGAATGCAATTTAACTTTATTCTTTTAGTTATTTTCTAGATCATAAGAATAAACTTAAACTTTCTGTCTATACAGAAATGTTTTGTTCTTCATATCTTATTGTTTAGACCTTTTTTCATCAAATCATTTAATTCATTGTACCTAGTTTTAATAAATATATAAGCTTTAAAATAATGAACAAAGTTAACCATATAGCACTATGTGGATCTGATTTTTTTTTTTCTGAATTTGTAGCAGATTGTTAATACATGAAATACATTATTTTTATTACAGGTTTTGCAAGTTACGATTTATCAACTTAAAAGAGCTTGAAGAAGCAGATTTACCCTTGCAACCACAAGAATTTGAATCCCTAATCAAGAAACAGTGCTGGGAAGCTCATGAAGTCCTGAGAAAAACGTAAGATTATTTATTTTTATACCCCCTCAAACTTCAGTCCTAAGTTTGTCGAAACATAAAAGGCATGACTGGCAATACGTCAATTGGGGTTCACCCTTTGTGATCCCTGGTACTTTACTGTTTGTGTGAAACTCACCTTTGTAAAATGTGATACCCTTTTAACATTTGTTTTAGTGTCAGTGAGTATTGAGAAACATGACTGTTTTTCATTGCATGCAAAATTTGTGTAATAATTCAGTGGAATGTAATGTAATGTAATGATTCTTCACACATATCATCTTCATGGTAGGGGAGGGGGTGCATCTCAATTAAATGCTCAGGTTATTTAGGGCATGAGGAATTTGGACAGGGGGGGGGATCAGGGTATTAGTCCCCTAAGATAATTATATTAAAAATACGCATGTAGGATTTACTGCTATAGCATGTTTTATAATTAATAGCTTTTATAACTGTTACGATGTTCTGGTATGTCATAAAATGCTCTGTTGTTTATTTAAGAAATTTAGTTTTCCCACAATGCAAATTTTTCAAATCTAAACGACATAGTAAGTAATTAAAAATGTACTATAATGTTAAGTTTGCCAATATATGTTACAGATGGATTCCTACATGTGCCAAAGTATTTGTTGATAAGAAGGAGCTATGGCAACACTTAGTGCCACCCAATGAAGGTGACTCCACAGAAATTGTAGAGGAATTCTTTGCTTGTGTAGCAGCTCTAATGTCTATACAACTCAGGGGTATGGTGATCAACTCCCTGGCTGACTTTTTGGAATTTTTTGAGACTCACAAGGTAGGTGTATATGAACTAAAGTAAATCTCAGTTTCTTGCTACTGTTTGTTCAGTCAAATGGTATTATAAAGTGGTTATAGTGATTAATAGAAAGAAAACAGAAACTTCGAAATTGTGTACCAATAATAAAGAAGGTGACATGGTTATTTAGAGTTGTAACTCAGTAATACATAAAAAATACAATTGTATTTAAATGTATTCAAATATGGTTTTATAAATGAGAGCCATGAATAGCAAATTGATAAACTTCTTCATGAAAGTCTCATTGAAGGTTTCCTTCGTCCTCCCTGAACTGAATGTCTCTATATTAGTGAGTTGAGAGTAATGGTGTTTAACGTCCCAGTCAAGAATATTTCACTTATATCGAGATGTCGCCAGCTATAGGCCAAGGTGCAGAAATTTTGCCTGTGTGTTGCGCTGATGGCATTATACAGCAGGGTTCTTTATCGTGCCAAGCCTACCAAGACATGGGACCTTGTTTATTTTAAGTTCCCTTCCGAAAGAACTGTGACTTTCATTTTGTAATGCCGAGTGCTTAGCGAAAGAACAGTCACTACCAACTTTTAAGTCTTGGGTCGGACCCGGCCAGTGTTCGAACCCACGACCTCCCACTTACGGAGTGAGCACTCTACCAACTGAGCTACCACAGTGGTACCCTCTATATTAGTGAAGAAAAAAAATTGCAGTATTATTTTGTTAAAAAATATGGGCTTTTTATTGCTGAAGTAAAATCTTAACACGAACAATAGAATTATATGCCCCAGTGAATATTTTTTCTCTATATTAGTGAAAAAATATTGACTGAGGCATATAATTCTATTGTTCATGTTACTAGATTTTACTTCAGCAATAAATAGGCCATATTTTTGAATAAAATAATACTGCAATTTTTTTATGTTGTAGATTTATTTAATATAGTTTTTCCTTTATTTTCTTCCCTATGACAGGCTGGTAATGACTTTGGAGATGTGTTTGATGACCTTCAGTATGTCATGACACAGGTCATGATAATAGAACTAAAAGTTGAAGAACCCAAAATTGTGTGTAATCCTCCATTTAGAGAAATCAGAGATATCATACTCAGATGTTTCTCAGAAATAATTGCCAGCGGAGAAGGACTTACAAGGGTAAGTGATATCTACATGTACTTAGCTGTATATAATTATACTGTAATCTAAATCTGTAGGGTAAAAAATTTTAGTTCTACCATACTATTAAATTTTGGTTTGGAGAAAATTCCATGCAATTGTGTTTTATAGAAATAAAAAGTCTTATTGTCTTAGAAAGTGAATAGGCACCCCAAAGTTAAAATTCTTCACTGTTATAAACTAGAAATTCTGTGTGAAAATATCATCTTTTTATCAGTTGAATTATTGCGTGTTTAGATAATTTAATCATTCTTGTTATACATGTACATGTCTTTGTATTATACTGTTACTGAGACAAAAAGATGAATTGATTCACTTGTAATAATTACTTGAATACACATCACTATATGCCTAAATGTGGGTTATTGTGAACAACACATCACTATATGCCTAAATGTGGGTTATTGTGAACAACACATCACTATATGCCTAAATGTGGGTTATTGTGAACAACACATCACTATATGCCTAAATGTGGGTTATTGTGAACAACACATCACTATATGCCTAAATGTGGGTTATTGTGAACATATACATGTAATGCTGAAATATGGGGGTTTGTATTTGTCACTTTTTTCTGGAATTTGTTTCAGTTTTTATGCGAAGTTAATTGGGAATTTTTATCTACAAAATGAAAAAAAAATTATGATTTTTTTGGCATTAGGAATAAATCCTTTTACCAAACCGTGTGATTGTCCAGGAAAATCCTTGAGACTACATATCTATTATATGACTTTATTTTCTACATAGGTGGAATGTGAATTATTCCCGGATATGAGAAGTCAAAGACTTTTACTGAGAAGTGTGAAAATAGAAGAAACACTCGTCACAGACTTTGTAGATAAAGCTATGGAAATCTTCAAATTGAATACAGTTGGACCACAAAAGTAAGTTTTATAGCCATGTAGTACATGGATACTGTAAGCATTAATGGTCAAATTTTCAGTGGAGTGGAGTAATGGTGTTTTCTATTTTTACATCCCACAGTCTATTGCTTATATCAAGGTGGCCAGTTCCTCGAGGAAACAGAAGAGTGCCAAAAAAACCTGTCAGCCTTCTGCAAGCTAACTGACAAACTTTCTCACACCAGAATACTCCCTGACTAAGATTTCAAACTGAGGCAGTGAGAGGCACTATAAGCTACCACTTTAGACTACCCGGGCGCCATTTTTTAGTGGAGCAGAAAAGTAGACAAAATTGTCTGTATTGTAATACAAGCATGGAATTTGGTACCAATACACCTTTGTTGATGCTGTACTGAAATGAAATGATGGCCATCCAAAAAATTCAAAATGCCTGCCATAATTCAAGATGGCTGTCAAAATTTGGCATGTTACATGGTTTAACTGTCTTTTTAAAATTTTGACTCATTCATCAACAAATTTATGTCATAATAAATTATGAATAATATGAGATGATCAGTTTCATCTCATTTTTTTTAAAATTGGAAAGTTTTTGGTATTTTTGTCATCGTTGTTTGTGTTTCAGATATATGAAAACCTACAAGAAATATAATGATTTATTAGATGGAAAAGCTGAACAAGATGTCACTGCATTTCTAAGAGAGAAACACTCAATTGAAGCTTTCAAGAAGGTTTGTATACTGTTTTTAACATGTTCTTAAAGATCGTGATGCATTGATATACAAATGTACATGTTAATCGGGGAAATTTTTGCATCATTAAATTTACGTGAAAATTGTCCCTTTCACATTATTCAAACTATTCACAGAAGTTTTCTTTGCCTGTCTTGTTACTTTTGCAAAATTACATGAGATTATAACAGAGTTCAACATTTAATATTCTGATTTACTGCATTTGAAACTTAAGCTGCTTAAAATGCGTGTTTTGATCAGATAGCGGTGGAATGTACCGGTATCTAAAACATTAAAAATAACTTGTAGTTGATTAAAATGATGTTTGTTAATATATTAATTTTGTTTAATATTAAACAGAAAATCAATAGCTTCCAGGACTTGAAAAATGAGATAATGTTGTTGAGAATATCTGTTCCGTTGAGCATGTTTTGTTTGAACTGCATCAGTCTCAATGAGGAGCTTTGTTTACGAGCCGACAAACTCAAGGAGAGACTTATCTTGTTTGAAGTTGATGAAAATAAAGACATGAACAGAGCGTAAGTATTGTTTCTTCTTCTTTGTAAAATGTTCATAGTAAATAGATTTTGAAACATGATTTTAGTTTTTATTTGTTTCTGACTCTGTCTAAAAGGGAAAAGTCTTAAAAAACACTACAGTACTGTTTCTTAATTTGTTGTGAATGGGGTCAGGGGCCTTGTAAATGTGTAAATTACTGGTGTAATGGCCAAAAATTGTGAAAAAGAAAAATACCATTTTAGTTGCAAAACTCTTAAAATGAAAAAATGATGAAAACAGATAAAAATATGTTTAATAAATTTAATTACAAAAATATTTTGGTTTTATTTGTTTACATATTCATATTTTTATTGAAGTGAAAAAAATGTTAGTTATTCAATGGTGAATGAGAGATTCCATTGTTCATATGGAAGGTATTTAATTTAAGTATTTTTGTATATAAATAATAAGAATGTTAAATAATTAATACCGGTATGTGTATTGCAGATTGTGTAAGCGTTATGATGAGATGTCAGATAGAGTCAGTGAAATCCCAGAAACAACCAAAGAACTGGTAGATGTCCAGGAATTTCTCAAAACAGTGAGTAGATGTCTCTCTGTATATTGTTAGTATAAAATATCTACTGAAAACTCTGTAAAGAAATAGACTTGAGGACTTCAAAATATTGTAGCAATAAGTAATTAACGGATCGCCGGCCACACCCACAATGTTCTGACAAAGGCCTGGCATGCTTGAATTACACACAAAAAGAACAAAATCTCGGCCTGAATTATGCCATTTAATGACGTTACTGATACTAGTACGTCATTGATTGCCGTGACGCTGCTCTGTTACCATGATGGCGGCCTTTGTTGGAACATTGCGGGCGTGGCCGGCGTTACGTCAATTGAGGTGGCAAAGTTATTGAGGGGCATTATGACAAAGTTTTGCTGACTGATAGTTTGGTCTGGGCACTTATTTTGTATTCTACCGTAAAAATACCATAAAACCTCATATCTCGCCACCATTTGTTTGATCAAATTTTGACATTATAATGGGGGTTTTGATGATTAATTGAGGGAGGTAAATAATGGTAGACATAGAAGAAACAAGATTTTAGAACTTCAAAACTTGTGGCAAAGTTATCGAGAGGCTTTGTTATAAAGTAATTTTGCTTTTATACATAATATCTTATGTTTTTTTTTTTTGTTTCATTTATGCAAAAATTTGTTAATAGTGTCTTAATGAAGGAGAGGTGAGAAATGGTTAGGGCACATACATTATTTACATATATATATCTGCACTCTGGTAATCTGTTGGTTGTCATATTCAAAAACACCCATCAACTATCTGTACCAACCCTCTGTATTACCATAGTGGCTGAGGAAGTGATACCCACTGTATAGCAGCTCAGTAATTCATTTGTAGCAATTTTAAAAATGTCGGGAGAAAAACTCAACTAAATTGAAATTGGTGGAGAGTTAAATTTAGCCACTTTCAAAAGTGAAATTGGTGGAGGATTATTTTAAGTTGCATTGTTCTAGTTGTTATAATTCAAAACACCTATCAACCCTCCATATTAATACCCATCATCCCCTCATGGTGGCTAAGGGAGAAATCCATATATGTATAGCGATTTGTTAAATGTCAAAAAGTACTAAATTGAAAATGGTGGAGAATTATTTTCAGTCACAGTGATTCACACTTTTATATGCAGCACATTTGTACACTTATTGTAGTATATATAGTTTGGTGGTAGACAAAAAAATCCATAAATATGCACAATTTTATATGGCTATCCTTGGGGGTCTACTAATTATAAAATAGACCTACCAATACAGGTCCAAATCACATCCCAGCAGTCAAGGTAAAAATTTAAAAACTGACAATCAAGCCACACATGCCAACCCCCACCAGGGCACTGCGGCTGGGTGTTTCAGAAAAGTAAGTCCTTCCTGTCTAGGTAGCTATACCCTCCATGTTTAAAATGAAAATTGAGAGTGACAAGAACATGGAAGTATTGGACATCAAATATATCCATGATATATAAAAACTATTGTGTTAAGGTTATGATTTAGTTGGCTGTACTTTAGGATCGAAGCAGTTTATATCATTTGCCCATTGTCTCCTTTAACAATTCATATGTTCATGGCTGATTAAAAAACACACATAAATCCTTATAGTGTGTCATTGTGTTTTGATCATTGGTTTAAAACATCTGCATTGATAGAAGTAAAAGAATCTAGATGGGACTTATATCATTATTACTCCACTCCACTCCTGATGCTTATATTATAAAGATATTCAATTTTTTTTTATTATGATACTGTTTAATTTACTGTAACATTTCACCCTTGTACAATTCATTTACTAGTTCATATTAGAGAATTTAGGTGAATACTTAAAGATACTGTAAAATTTGGAAATTTTCATGTCAGTTAATTCTTTCGAGAATTGTCATTGCACGATATTCACATACAGTCAAACCTGTCTATAAAGACCACCCATGGGAACCAGTAAAAGTGGCCTTTATGGGCAGGTGGACCTTACATACAGGTTTAAATAATATGGTAAACTAAAAGAATAATTTGGATACAATTCTACTGGCCTTTATAAGCAGGTGGTTCTTATATATAGGTGGCCTTTAAGGCAGTTTGGACTGTATTTTTCTCTCTCTCTGCATTGTCAGATGTTATTCAGTGCAAAGGTGAGTGAATTATATCAAAGTAAAACATTTATTAAGGCTTTATTTTCGCATCTGGTTGCTCTCATGATTTTACACAAAAATAAAACAAACTTGAAAATTTCCTGATTTACAGTATGTAAAATTGGATAATATTGTAATAATGTATTAATATTTTCCTTTTTATTACTTATCTAGTCATCTGATGTGACAGTATATAAACTGAAGGATGAGATAGAGGATGCCGCCAGTAGACTTATGTTCTTGTTGGATTATGCCATATTTCCATGTAAGTTAGGATTCAGAACTAGTTTCATTAAATAAAAATAACATTTATAAGGTTTATTTAACATGTCCATATCCCACTTTGTAGCATACACAAAACACTTTGGTTTATGTCTGTATAGACTCATGAATGAAATGAAGTGATGGTGAAAGTGAAAATGAAATGTAAGAAATTCTTTGTTTCCATTCCTGGTTGCCAAAATTGCCAGTGGCTACTAATTTCTGAGAAATTCTATAACTAACAAATAACCTATATTTGCAAATTTGTGTAAAAATACTTTAAATATGATTATCTTTTTACAAAATAAGGAAAATTTTGTAACTATTAATTCTAAAATTGTGAAAAACCTAGAAAATGACATTGTTCTTCATGTTTCATTTTAGTGGAAGATATTAAGCTGAACTGTGCTGTATTTCACTGGCCTGAACATATTAAAACTGTATTTGAGCTATCACAAACTCGTATTGGAAACAAACGTGACCAGATTGAGGAAGCTCTCAGAAAACGTGTATCTGTATTTGAAGACAAGCTGGGTGATCTCATGAAAGAAGTGGAATCATTTAGAAAGAAGGAGGTAAGTGTTTTAAATTGATTGTAAAATTTATTCTCTCCCTCTCTCTCTCTTTCACCTGTTTTTGAAGCCCAATACCCAAGATTTATGAATCACAGTGCACTTTTGGCCTAGGATCCAATCTCACTTGGGACTCTGTGAAAAAAAAATTATCAGTTCACTTGCTGAGGGTTGGTGGTTTTCGCTGGGCACTCCAGTTTTCTCCACCAACCCAGGACTTATCACCTCAGTATAATTGAAAGAATCTTGGTGGTTTTCTCTGTACACTCCAGTTTCCCCACCAACCTAGGACTTACCACCTCGGTATAATTGAAAGAATATCTGTGGTTTTCTCTGTCCACTCCAGATTCCTCCACCAACCTAGAACTTGCCACCTCGGTATAATTGAAAGAATCTTGGAGGTTTTCTTTGTGCACTCCAGATTCCCCCACCAACCTTAGACTTACCACCTTGGTATAATTGAAAGAATCTTGGTGGTTTTATCCATGCACTCCAGTTTCCTCCACCAATCCAGGACTTACCACCTTGGTATTATAAGTGAAGAATCTTAACTAGGGCCATAAAGCCCCATTACTCCACTGCATTCCACTTTCTTTAAAACAAGAATGAAGTGGTTTAGGAATTATATTTGATCAGGTTGAAATGAACTGTTTTTCTTTTGTCTTTAGTTTTTGAGTGAAGAAGCTATGAGAACCAATACAGAACAGTTGGCACAGCTCACTGTTACATTAGAGACCTCTAGAGATGAGTTGGATCAGATTAACGAAGAGGAACGCTTGTTAGAATGGGAACAGAGTTTCTTCCCACAGTTAAATACCATGTTTACAATGAAAGAACCTTATGAGAGATTATGGGATACTGCTTATACTTTCCATCAGAGACACGACCAATGGTTGAATGGTGAGTATTTTTTTATTGTCCAATTAAAGTTAGATGTCTATCTATCCATCAATTTATCTGCCTGTCTGTCTGTCTAACTGTTAGTCTATATGACTAATTATACATACATGCACATTTGGAGAAATAGGACATGTTGGAGTGTTTTGTCCTTATATGGATTGATTAGGCATCAATACAATCATTTTACATAAATTGTAAAGTAATAAATTCGTGAAATTAAAATTGTTCAAAGGCATATTTCAGAGACGACTCAAAGGTGACTGAAGTGTATGGTATACTAAGGTATTAAACAGAATACTTCCATATATTGTGATACATATTTTTGTGGTATCCCATCTGTATGACATCAGTTCCATTGTGGTATAGTCATGTTCACGATACTGACAGCTAGAGTTTGATCGAGGTAGTCCAACAAGACTGTTGAATACCAATGATATTTAGAAGGTGTTTGAAAAATGTTTTAATTTTATGAATTTAATTTTAACAGGACCATTCCAGAATTTGAATGCTGAAGAAATTGAGAATGAAGTAGGAGATATGTGGAGAACCATGTACAAACTCACGAAGACATTTAGTGATCAGGCTGGCCCCAGGAGGATTGCTGATAGCGTTAAAAAGAAGATCGACATCTTCAAACAACACATGCCGATCCTGAATACCATATGTAACCCTGGTATAAGGGATAGACATTGGACTCAGGTCAGTGAATTCTCAATATTTTTATTATGCCTACTAAGGGCCTCGGCGACCAAGTGATCGAAAGTGTGTTGTTATGGACAAGATCACCTCTCATTGCTAGATTTGAATCCACCTTGGTACAGATCCTACTGTGAAAAAGTGAGAAAATTTGTAAATCTGCTTGCCAAAGTTTGATGTCTTTCTGTGAGGATTCTGGTTCTGTGTGGAATAGATTTTGTTATTTTTGTGGATTAATAAATACATGTAGCATGAAATTTAATGTCAACAAAAGTTTTAAAGTACCAAGTTTCTTGATAGATAGAATTTGTTCTCACAAGACAAGAATTCTATTTATTGTCTACCAACAGTTTTCTTATTTATTTTTTTTATTTTTTTATTTTTTTATTTTTTTGTAAATTACTAAATCACAACTTTAACCACACTATTATTGATAAATATACTACATTGTTCATATTTTAGATGAGTGAGATTGTGGGATTTGATCTCAAACCACAAGAAGATACATCACTAAACAACATGTTGGAGTATGGCCTGAATAAACATCTACAAAAGTAGGTATTTACTAAAAAATCTCTTACAATATGTGTATGTACACTTCATTGAACACAGGAGTTGAATTTTTTATACTAAAACATCTCTCTTATCATTCAATATTTGTATTTATTATATAGCAATATATGCATCACATAGAAATTAAAGGATAAATCCTGAGGTGTTAGTGTGCAATAAATATCGATATTTGCACACAAACTTTGTTCCAGTCCGAGGTTTCCCGAATCAAATTTTCATATTGCACGCTTTGTCACATGATGCTGTCATTTATGACGTCATACGAATGTTGTTACATGGGGGTTGACGTCATGATTGTGTTGTTGTCGTATTACACTAGTTCTTATATCCATATACAAGAACTAGTGCAATATTTATGTATTGTAAGAAAAAACTGGTATTTTGAGATGAAATACTAGTGGGAAGTAAACAAAATTTATTTTGCTATATAAATTTCGAGTCAACAAGGGACAATATTTCACAAGGGTTCAATAACCCTATAATACACTTAATTGAATACAGGAGTTAAATCTTCTTAAATTTTATTTGTTGTCCCTTTATAAATGATGGGGTTTTTTTTTTTTGCTGACAAACAAACCATTTGATTTTTATCTCCATTTGAGATATCCAAATTCAATCAGACTTATTTTGCTAAAATAAAGAGAAATTTAATCCAGACTCTTTCTAAAAAAATAACTTATCTGGAGATACCCAGGTTGAAGATAATGAGATTTATTTGTATCTTGTAGCTTATCATAAGTTTTTTTAAATTGTGATAAGAAATAAGGATTCCTATCCTGTCATAATATTGATCTGTCTGTCATGAAACAGTAATTGGATCACACTGTCTGTACCTATTTAATCCATGCTGGGGTTGTCTGGCCATTTTTTGTCTATTCCATGCTGAAGATATCTGAAAAAAAAATTAATTTCATGCTGGTATTGTCTTATAAATCTTTTCCCATCTACTGCATGCTGATTGCTGAAGTTGTTTGATTCTATGCTGGGATTGTCTGATAAATCTTCTCCTATAAATTATTTTAACTGGAGTTATCTGACAAATTGTTTTTCTTTTTTTTTTTTTTTTTTTTTTTTTTTTTTTTTTCATGACTTAAAGCAAACAGTTTGGGATGAGTAAATGTTTCCTGAATTTCAAATTTTGTTTAGTATTTAAGTTTATTTGTACAGTCAAACCTGCCTTAAAAGGAACATTTTTTTCTCTTTTTCCAAAGATTGGAAGAAATTGGTGCAACAGCAGCTAAAGAACATTCACTTGAGAAAGCTTTAGAGAAAATGAAATTTGAATGGAAAGATGTTTGCTTTGAGATGGTGCCATATAGAGAAACGGTAAAGAACTTTTTTTTAAATCTTTTACTGTGCCTTTTATATAAACTTTTTTAAAAGTTTTACTTAATAACCATAAAGAAGTTGTTTGTTTTGAGATAATGCCATAAAATAATGAAATGACTATCAGTGACAATCTAAAAATTGTCACCAAAAGCATACTGTAAATCACTTGGGGTTCGTACAGGCCTGGAAAAGTCCTTAAATTTTGAGGATTGCCCTAAAAAGACCCTAAAAACAAGTCTGACACTAAAAAGCCCTTGAATTTATCCTGAAGGCCCTAAAAAGCCCTTGAATTTGATCAGTTGGGTGTCTGTAGTTTAATATTAAGTAGTTGCAAATAGACTGATAATGAGCAATTTAAAAGTACCTGGCCCTCTTGAACGCCCAACTTCAACCTTATTCACTTCAAGTGTTGTTACTATGGACACTTAAGTAATTGTTTTATTGATTTAATTGTCTTTTCACCAATATTTTTAGCTAAAATTGTCTTTCTGAATAGGCCTTGAATTTGCAAATAAGACACTAAAAAGTCCTTAAATTTTGAGTCTAAATGTCTGTACGAACCCTGTCACTTAAATTTGGCGACACCTTTTTTCGCGATCCCGTGATGAAAACAATTTTGTGACATGAAATTTTCGCGATATCCTATGTGAAACCCAAAAGAAGGGTTTTCTTATAGCAATTGATTTAAATTTAGAAAATGATGTTCATTTAGTTACTTGGCCTTTACCCAATTCATGAATTTTTATTTTCGCGATTCTTGACCAGATCGCGAATATGGCGAAAATAAAGTGCTCGCGAAAAAGTACAGTAACTAATTCGACTATTGACATACAGTTAGCCAATTCATTCACAAACAAACAGATTGTCTGCTTAAAAGTGCTCCAGTAGTAGAAGCTACTAAACAACACAAAGAAACTTCAAAGAGCATAATGGTGGCGCCTGTAGCTAACCATTCATCATCCAAAACTTAATGAAATATTGAAATTTATAGCTGAATATTAGATATACTAAGCAGTTGATGTATCACCAGCCATGCCTTTTATGTTCCGACACTGGCATCTATCATGGTACCAAATGCAGTGTCACGGCAACTAATGACAGACTAGTGTCAGTAACGTCATTAAATGGCACAATTCAGGCTGATTTTTCATTCTTTTTGTTTGTAATTCAAGCATGCTGGCCCTTTGTTGGAACATTGTGGGCGTGGCCGGCGATCCGTCAATTACAGAAGCAAGCTAGCAACTAGAATAGTACAATAAAGCTGTATATATGATATAAGCCATGTATAGGCTAAAAATCTATGATTGAAAAAAAATATGCTGAAAATATTATATTTTGATTAATCAATGATCAGTTGGTTTTTGTCTGCAAATTATTTCCAAAAAGATTGGTTCTGAAAAAATTTCTATTGTGCAATACAAGTGCCATGTAGAGAAAGGGTAAATACCCTAGATTGTGTTGTACTGCGCCTTTAACTTATACCTTAAAATGAATAATCATGTATTATACATTGTTATCGACTGTTCCTATATAAGATTATTGTTTAGTAAAAGTATTATCATGGTCTAAAAAATGGGATTTATGTATTCATGTATGACTAAAAAGATTACTGTATTAGAGACAGATTATATTTAATCCGGTGTTAAGAGTTTGTTTTGGAGCAGCTTATATAATTGTGTTGAAAATATTTTTTTTTCTATTTAAGTTTTAAC
Source organism: Anadara kagoshimensis (assembly GCA_021292105.1). Taxonomy (NCBI): domain Eukaryota; kingdom Metazoa; phylum Mollusca; class Bivalvia; order Arcoida; family Arcidae; genus Anadara; species Anadara kagoshimensis. The sequence goes on along the minus strand of CM037861.1, from coordinate 40,370,190 downwards.
CACACAGTAAAACCTGTTATAGCAACCGCCACTTTATAAAGAGCACCTGTCCATTAAAATCATTATGTCAAATTTCAACCAAAAAAAAAACCAAACTCTTGCCTATAATGCCCTGTCTTAGGACATGTGGATGGTCTTTGTATACATATTTGTACTAAATTTAGTTTTGAATGTCTTTGTTCATGGTGTGAAAAAGCTTGCCAGTTGATTTTTTGAAAGCCCTTGGACACTCCAGTTTCCTCCATTATCCCAGAACTGACTGCATCAAAATTATCTTGACTGGCGTATACATGAAAAATGGAGAATTTTCTATTAAAGCAACATTCTGTATAACACCTGTTTTATTAAAATGCATTTATAAATTTTATTGAATGTTTGTTAAATTTTAGGGAGTGTCCATTCTGACAGCGCCAGATGATATACAAGTGTTGCTAGATGATCATATTGTAAAAGCTCAGACAATGAGAGGATCCCCATTCATCAAACCATTTGAAAATGAAATGAAAGAATGGGAAGAAAAATTAGTTCTTATGCAAGATATTTTAGATGAATGGCTAAAAGTAAGTATAGCTTTGTTATATTTCAAGATTGTTATCCCCTGCTTTTTGAAGAAAGAGGTGATATTAAATTAAAACATCTGTCCATCCTTCCATCTGTCCAGACACTTCTTTTCTGGAGTAATTTTCCAAAACTATAAAATACTATTTTACAAATACAAATCTTGTTGCAAAGTATCAACTCTGATTAGAGATGCACACACCATTAACCTGGGTTGGTCATTTTCCTTGGAGTTACCATGGCTCTTTGAACATAAGTGCAAATCATAAAAAAGAACTTACTGACAAGGGACCCTAACTCACTAAATTTGCCTATCATGTTTAATTTAATGAATTAATTTCTCAATATTTATTCAAGATAACTTTGTTTAGAAGTGGAATAACTGTTTTATTTCTACATGGCCTCTGTTTTTTGTTGTTGTTTTTTTCCCAAGACCTGGGCCAAGATGACCCCACCAACAACATTTCTTGATGGAATAGTGGCCGATGGGCTTCACAGGGAGAACCTGATTCTAATATTGCTAATGATTTTCTAACATAATTTTTTTTACTTCAGTGTCAAGCTACCTGGCTTTACCTAGAGCCCATCTTCAGTTCAGAGGACATTTTGGCCCAGATGCCGGAGGAAGGTCGTAAGTTTGGAGTAGTGGATGGATATTGGAGAGATATTATGACAGAAGCTATCAAAGATACACACTGTCTTGTCGCAACATCACAGGCTAACATGGTGGAAAGACTCAGGGAAGCCAACAGATTACTGGAAGAAATCCAGAAGGGACTCAATGCTTATCTAGAAAAGAAGAGACTGTACTTCCCACGGTAAGTTTTAAGGTTCAAATGGGTTTCCCATTTGAAAAACAATATCTTGAGTGGCAACATTGCATATTTTTTTATTAACTAAATGTTTTCTATACATGTACATGAAGTGTAAATAAAACTTCTTCAGACATGTAACATTTAGTTGTTAAACCCCTAAATTTGTATGAAGAATAAAATAATACAAAGTTAAAATATGAATGCTAGTTTGATCAAACTTTATTGATTGATTAAAATTTTACAATTTCTGAAACTTTTGACTTAAATTTGAAAAAAATCCAAAAATTTGACCCCCATGAAATTAAATACCGGTACATTCACATTAACTTAATGTGTCATCTTTGTTTACAGTTTCTTCTTCTTGTCCAATGATGAGTTATTGGAGATTTTGTCTGAGACCAAAGATCCTATGAGAGTACAGCCGCACTTGAAGAAGTGTTTTGAAGGAATCAGTCGTTTGGAGTTCACAGACACCCAAGAAATTACTGGCATGGTGTCTGCTGAAAATGAAGTTGTTCCATTCGCAACTAAAATCATACCAGCTGCTGCTAAGGTAAGTAAGAAAAATTGATGGATTGGAGAGCTGGATTTGACATCGATGACTCTTGTGAAAAAAGTATCTACTACTAGAAAAGCTAATATTTGCTATCAATCCGCAAAAATTAATCTCTGTTAAATGGTCAAAATTCTTAAACCTGCAAAAATTTGTAAATGTGAAAAAAGTAATTATATGTAGTACATATCTTTACGTAAGAAAATCAAAGACTTTCATCAGTGTTTTCATTGTTTGGTAACTAACGGCATACAGATGTCAACAAAATGTTCCCTGAACCAAAACACTATTCTTGCATTCCAAAGAAGTAGACTTGCATATAGAAAAGCATGATCTTCATTTTACAAATGTATTTCTGTTTTCAAATTGCATAAATTAATCCCTATGGAATGGTCAGGGTTCTTAAATCTGGGAAAATTTATATCTGGGGAAAAAAACACAATTACAGTACATATTTGTTTAAATGTTATTCAAAAAATGTTTTATTTACACACAGTTGTCAAGTTGAGAATAAAGACAATGACACATTTTGTACAGTTTGATACATGTATGCTTTCGACTTGTTTAACAACTTTTTATTGTGATTTTTCTATTTCAGGGTATGGTCGAGAAATGGCTTCTCCAGGTTGAGGATGTGATGATCAGTAGTTTACGTAAAGTTATCATGGATTCTATAGAAGGCTATAAAACCACTCCACGTAACAAATGGGTGTTAGAATGGCCTGGTCAAGTTGTCATCTGCACCAGTTCTATGTTCTGGACAACTGAAGTCACTGAAGCTCTTCAAGAACAAGATGGAATGAAAGTAAGTTTAATTAAACAAAATTTATTGTCTGAATCATGTCAAACTTTATGACTCTGTGATTGGCATAATTGACGGATCGCTGGCCACGCCCACATTGTTCCGACAAAGGCCTGGCATGTTTGAATTAGACGCAAAAAGAATAAAAACTTGGCCTGAATTGTGTCGTTTAATGACGTCACTGATACTAGTACGTCATCAGTTGCTGTGACGCTGCTTTTGTACCGTGATGATGGCCAGTGTCGGAACATTGTGGGTGTGGTCGTCTATACGTTAATTGAACCAAATTGTCTAAATCTTGTCAAAATTGCTGACTCTGTGATTGATTGATGTAATTCAACCAAAGTTTTCTAGATATTTTCCATTTTCACACTTTTAATATCTTTAATTCAACAAAATTTGTCTAAAATTTTTCAAATCTTTTTGACACCAGTGTTTTTTACCCACAAAGTATAAATTTGCTAGGAGATGGGTGCTTGGACTTTGACAATTTTGCAGAAATAACTGGATTGATCTACTCTATGTTTCCATTCCTGGTAGCCAAAATCGCCATTGACTACTAATTTCTGAGGAATTCTTTCAAAAAGTAACCTATTTTAGCAAATTTGTGGGAAAATACTTTAAAAAATGACTATATTTTCACAAATTTTGGAAATTTGGCCACTAATTATTTTTAATTTGTGGAAACATAATCTACTTCGTACTTTGCTCAGTCTGTTTTAATCCCTTTTAATTGTAAGCATCCTCTGTAGTGGCCACAGGTGGCTTACTCTTTTTAGAACTCTACAGTGGTGTCTGTGTGCACTGAGACATGACCTAGTATGTGTGCACATGGGGTATACCTGAGCTTGCTTACTAAAGTTCTTTCTTTTTCTTAACCACTGTGGTAGCTCAGTTGGTAGAGTGCTTGTTCCGTAAGTGGGAGGCCTTGGGTTTGATCCCTGGCTGGGTCTTACACGAGGTTCCATGTCACGGTAGGCTTGGCACGCTAATGAACCCTGCTGTATAATGCCATCAGCGCAACACACAGGCAAAATTTCCGCACCTTTGCCTATAGCTGGCGATGTCTCGATATAAGTGAAATATTCTTGACTGGGACGTTAAACACCATTACTCAACTCAACTTTTTCATTTTCTTTATTTTCAGAAATATCTACAAGTATGTAACAAGCAGATTGATCAAATTGTTGAACTTGTGAGAGGAAAGTTAGAGACAGGACACAGAGTCACCCTCGGTGCTTTGACTGTCATAGATGTCCACGGTGAGTACATAACCTGATCATATAACTGCTCCACACGTATATAGCAAAGATATCATAACTTTTGTATATGACTTATGTCAAAATTTGAACCATTTTGGTTTTATAAATTCTGAGATTCTGAGATTTTATTTTCCATCTTCATTTGTCTACTAATGAAGTAATTGCAGGGATTTATCAGGGTCTTTTGGGAAAAGGTCCTAAACTAAATATTTGGAAAAACTATCAACTTTTTGTTCATTTTGGGAAAACTTCATGTCAGAAGTCGGTTTACTCAAGACATCAGAAGCCTTTGATGTAAAAGCGGTATCTTCATCTTCCTTTGCAGATGTTGTTTTAAAATAATCTAGAATCTTTTATTTCATTTTGCTGATTTGTGGGATTTCACAAAATTCACTTTAAATTTAGTTTTCATTTAAAAACAACACAATTTTCTAATTGGGAATTTTCTTAGCCGATTTTGGGAAAAAAAATCAACTTTTTTTTCATTGGGAATTGGGCCGAATTTTGGTCCTAAATAGGCCCTTGATGAATCCCTGCATTGTTACAGTAAATGATACACATTTTTCATAAAAATTCATAGCGAATTGATCTCAATGCCTAACAACCTAGCTTTGAATCCCACTCTGGACAGATCCAAGTGTGAGAAAATTTGTCAGTATGCTTTACAAAGGCTGGTTTCCTTGATTTCCTCAGATCTAACCAACTTGATATGAGTGAAAGAATGGTTACCTCAACTGGAGTGTACTGTAAGGCACTTTACAAAGGCTGGTTTCCTTGACTACCTCAGATCTAACCAACATGATATGAGTGACAGGGTTGTACAGGCCTGGAAAAGTCCTTAAATGTTTAGATTTGCCCTAAAAAGACCCTTAAAACAAGTCTGACCCTAAAAAGACCTTGAATTTATCCTGATGGCCTTGAAAAGCCCTTGAATTTTGCCAGTTGGGTATCTTTATTTTGATATTAAGTGATTAGGAATAGACTGATCTATATAAATTAATTAATGAATAAGTTGAAATGAGCAATTTAAAGGTACCTGGCCTTTCCAAACACCTAACTTCAACCTCCACTTCAAGTGTTGTTACTATGGACACGTAAGTAATTGTTTTATTGATTTAATTGTCTTTGCACCACTATTTTTTGCTAAAATTATTCCTCTGATTAGGCCTTAAATTTGCAAATAAGACCCTAAATAGTTCTTAAATTTGGAGTCCAAATGTCTGTACAAACCCTGAGTGAAAGAATGGTTACCTCAACTGGAGTGTACTGTAGGGCACCATTACGCCATTCCACTGCACACTATCAGTACAGTGTTCAAATCGCCTTTAGTACGGTAATCATCTGCTTATCAAATTGTATATGTGTTTTTGATACATTTTAAATTTTCGTGTTACAGCTCGAGATTTAGTGGCCGGATTTGTAAGAGATGGTCTGAAAAGTGCCGTGGATTTTGATTGGCTAGCACAGTTGAGATACTACTGGGAGGATGATGTCATTGTTCGTATGATAACCACTGACATCGGTTACGGCTATGAGTACCTTGGTAACTCAGGACGATTGGTCATTACTCCTCTTACTGATAGATGTTACAGGTATTACAAGCTAGTAAAATAACTTGCGGAATTTTCATATTCAAATTTTTCCAAAGATGAGGAATTTTGACATTAAAATTTTTCCAAAGATGAGGAATTTCAAACATTCAAATTTTTCCAAAGATTAACAAGATGCAAAAATAAAACATTGGAAAATATTTGAATTTGATGTGCTTTACTTTCATTAATCCACTTAATGACAGATGTTTCATGTAATATATGCCAGTACTTTAAATCCAGAAATTTTCACATTCAAATTTTTTATTCAAATTAAGGAAATGCAAAATAAACTATCGCAAATATTCAAATTTCTTTTTTTTTTCATTAGTCCACTTAATAATAGACGGTAAAGGTAATACAAGCTAGTTCTCTACTGTAAATTTAGAAATTTATTGCATTAAAATTTTTCCCAAGTTGAACAAGAGGCAAACTAAAAAAAAAAATCGCAGTGATTTTACTTTCATGCGCTTTTCTTTCATAATTCCACTTAATGATAGATGCTACAGATAATACAAGTTTGTTCTATACTGAAGATTCTGAAATTTTTGTTTTCAAACTTTTCTGCAAGATCAACAAGACGCGAAAATAAAACAATCGCAAATTTTCAAATTTACATTTATTGGCACTGGCTGCCAACTACAATTTACAATATGACTGTATCCATGCAGAAGCAATTGTATTGCAATTCTCCTTAAAAGACAATAGGGGTCATGACCCTTGATGCATATGAATTTTCCTGCAAGATGACATCATGTTCCCCACAGGGTGACATTATGTGATTGTCTTTTGATTATGACGTCACTAAAGATCACGCCGATCTTGCATGGCAAAAAAACCCTATCTCACATAAGCAGGTATAGAAGAAATAGTGCCAAGAGTTGAAACAAATATGGGAACAAAATATTTATTGAAAGAAAGAATTGTAAATGCAAATAATGAAGTGTCTCTACTTGCTATAATTAATTTACACAATAAATTTCAACATATACAGTACTTTTTATGCAGTTGTGTAAATACATTTGTTTACATATTTTCAATTTAATATGTAGATTCAGTGAATTTGTTTTGCTAAAATTACAATCGTGGAATCGGGTAATTTCCTTCCAAGAAAAATATCAACAATTTAAAATGAACAAATTAAGACTATACATATAATTTTCAGAACCTTGATGGGAGCATTGAAGCTAAATCTTGGTGGTGCCCCTGAAGGACCTGCCGGAACTGGTAAAACAGAAACATGTAAAGATTTGGCAAAAGCTGTAGCTAAACAGGTAAAAACATTTGTGTAAAATTCCATTTTAAAGATATGTTTGTCTTGATTATTTTGTGAAAAACATTGTCTAGGCAACAATAAGGTGCTTTTTCAAAATATTTGACATGGATAAATACATAAGGTAGACATTACATGTATCTCAGTCACAATGAGATGCTTTTCATGGGGTATTTTTTAATCTCCCTGTCTATACATCAATCTATATCTATAGCATGTCTACTTCTTAACCGACACATCTATGGATGGATTTTTATCAAACTTAGCTCAAATATAAATCAACATCAGAGATTGTTTGACATGAGATGATATGACATTTACAAAATTAAGGTTTATAGGTCAAAGATCAAGGTGATGAGGTCCAATCTTCAGATTTGGCCCCTCTACACAATGATTGGGAGAGGGTGGGAGCATCTGTCTCATTTTTAATGCTTTTTATTTGTTACTTGACTGTGACTGTATTTTTTATTTGTTTTTCGTATATCTTTGTAGTGTGTTGTGTTCAACTGTTCTGATGGTCTGGATTACAAAGCTATGGGAAAATTCTTCAAAGGTTTGGCACAGGCTGGTGCTTGGGCATGTTTTGACGAGTTCAACCGTATTGAACTGGAAGTCTTGTCAGTAGTGGCACAGCAGATTGCCAGTATTCAACAAGCAGTAGCAGCAGGACTAAAACGATTCGTATTTGAGGGTACAGAATTGTCCCTGGATCCAACTTGTACTTGTTTCATCACCATGAACCCTGGTTATGCTGGACGTCAAGAATTACCTGATAACTTGAAGGTAGGTTTAACAGTTCGTTTATCAAAATTGATGAAAATGTATTTTGTCAGAAATCTATATGCCAAAAACCTAATTAATTTATTGTATTGTTACCTACTTTTCATGGTTATAAGAAAAATACCATTTGGTGTGCATGTTTAATAAGTTTGAAATATACACTATTTTGTTGATATGTAAATTCATGGGTCAAGATGTCCATGAAAACAATGAAAATTGTGACACTGCAGAAAATTACAATTTCCCAGTCCATTATAACAGTATACCATAAACCTTACTTTTTGCAGTTTCTGTCTTTTCAAAAGATGAAGCAAAGCCAAAAACTTATTCTAGAAATTGGTTCTTTCACTCAAGTTTTGAATACTTGCCTGAAGGTTTTAGAAGAATCTGTTTATTATTTTGTGTTTAAATATTTATTTTATTTTTCAATTTCATATCAGGTATTGTTCAGAACAGTGGCTATGATGGTACCGGATTATGGTATGATTGGAGAGATTTCTCTTTACTCCATGGGATTTGTGGATGCCAGAAGGTAAAACTTTAAATAAATAATTAATTAATTAATTAAGTTTTTGTTGAAGTGCATACTAAGTGAATTGACATCTTACAATGTACAGTTGTCAATCAAGAGCTGTAAAGTTTTACACCCCAGTCAAGATTTTTTCAATTACCGGTATTTTGAGTCAGTTCAATGATGGTGGAAGAAATGAGAGGGTCCAGTAAAAACCCACCAACCTTTGGCAAGTGAACCCACAAATTTTCTCAAATTTGCATCATTAGGTTCTGCCTTGAGTGGAATTCAAGCCTAGGTGATGAGAACCACTGTGGTCTGTAAGCTCCAGTCTGCCAACAAAGCCTCTCTGTCCATCAGATAAAAATGTAAAAGGTGTCAAATTTTCAATTTGTCTTGACTATTAGTTGCTACAACAATAAAATAATAAAATTTAGAATGTAGTACATAGTGTAAGATTTTAAAACTGTGTTATTAAATTGACATTTTACTATGTTTCTTCAGTAAATTTTGAGTAGCTTTTTTATTTATCTTCTTTCATAAACATTGTACTTGGGTAAAATTGATGATTCTTTATTTTTTCAGTTTGGCTAACAAGATTGTGGCAGTATACAAGCTGTGCTCAGAACAGTTATCTTCACAACATCATTATGATTACGGTATGAGGGCTGTAAAGTCTGTACTGACAGCTGCAGGAAACCTCAAACTTAAGAGCCCAGATGAAGAAGAGGCTGTACTCTTACTGAAGGCTATAATGGATGTCAACTTGCCCAAATTTTTAGCACAGGTAATGTTGATGCTTATATTGATTGTCCCAGTTAATATTTTTTACCTGGTTTTATTAAAGTGTTAGCAAATTTTTGGACAGGTTTAATTAAAAATAATATTTTTGCTTTGTTAAAATATTTTAAGAAATTCTAAATGAAAAAAATTAACTAATCTAAACCAAAATTTTGTATGGCATATAGGGCAGTGTAGACATTCCATTGCTGACCACTTATATTTTGCTGAAAGTACCCCTTGCTGTGAAATACAAAGTGGATTTCTGCTGTCTAACGACATATTTGCAACTACGCATTAGATCAGCACTGCAGTGCTATGTTTATTTCAATATGCCTAAATTAATGAATAAATTTGAGCTTTTTAAACTTGGTATGAATTTTTGACATAATTTTACTGAATTGGTTTCTTTAAGGCATAATTATGGATTTTTGTAAGTAGATTGTACATGTACCTTTATTTGAGGATATTAGTTCAGATTTCTTGTAGGATGTACTGTTATTTGAGGGCATAATATCAAATTTCTGTCATTGTCATACATGCTGTACTAGGATGCACCTTTATTTGAGGGTATTACATCTGTATTTGTGTGTAGCATGTACCATGTGTACCTTAAGTTAAGGGTGTTAATATTAGGTTTTCCTATTCATTGCAGGATGTACCTTTATTTGAGGATATTTAATTGGATTTTTTGTATTTATTTAAAGGATGTACCTTTATTTGAGGGTATTATTTCCGATTTGTTCCCTGGAGTTATCTGTCCTAAACCTGACTATGGTGTATTTATGGAAGCGCTAAAAGAAAACACAGAGAAGCGACAACTGAAGACCGTGCCATTCTTCTTGGATAAAATCATACAGGTAGAGAATTAATATACATGTCATTTAATCATGAAATTGAAGTATATGATTATCCGAATGCATAGCTCCTGTAGAAGAGACATATACAGTCAAACTTCAATTTAATGTCCCTCTATAATTTAACCAATTTGCTTATAGTGACACTTTTCTGTAATCCAAAAACCAATGTGCTTTATGTTTTTCTAGATAAGTCTTCTTTTATTTTATTGCCAGACACCTTTATAAGGCCAAAATGTGACACACCAAATCATGGCAGCAATTCAAGGTTTTGTTATACAGTCAAACTGTAGCTAATTGCAGTGTCCCCGTGATATACTGTAAACATATTTTTTTTTGTGGTGTACTATTTTTCACAAATTGAGTGGTCGTTTGTTTTTCACGAAAATTAATACAAAGTGAATATTATGTTACGCTTATTGTGTAATAGTACATATTTTTAAAAAAAATGCGAAAATTAAACTATATGGATATGTCTAAATTTCATATACCTCGAAAATAAATACACAGGAAATTAAATACCTTTACAGTATGCGTTTAACCAATATGAACACTTTATCAATGTTGGCACTACTACTCCACTGGATTAATAACTTCATTACAAATTTCTTTTAAAAATGGAATCAAGATGAAGTTCACATATATTTTGATATAAAAATATGAATGATTTTATTTTTACTTTAAGGTTTACGAAATGATTATTGTCCGTCACGGTTTGATGGTTGTTGGAGAGCCACTAGGTGGTAAAACTAAAGGATGGCAGGTGTTAGCGGCAGCATTGTCCGACCTTTGTGCGGCAGGATTATACCCAGAGTTTAAAACTGTTTACAGAATTATCAATCCTAAATCCATCACTATGGGACAGCTTTATGGATGTTTTGACCCTGTCTCCCATGAATGGACTGATGGTAGGTTTACTTATCACATATATATATAGTTTATTTTTAGTATGCAAGGCAAAATGCCCATAGTACAATTCTAATTCAAATATAACATTTCAATGTGCGCACATATATATAATACATGTATAATACATAAATTATAATACACAAGATTATCAGTTTTGTGTAATCCGAACACTCATAATTTCACGACTTACTAAAGTTGAAGTTACTCCAAAGTTTTTAGGAAATTGTCTCGTTTTTTAAACGCCAGATATATGAATTTGGCAAAATTATACAGGATATATTCATCATCTGTTTCGAATAAAGTTTGTATACTTCTAAATCTAGTGAAGTATTCTTCTATCTTACAAGTAAATCTGATGTCTTTATAAAGTTCACATTCAAACAAAAAATGGTTTTCATTTTCAATTTTCAACATGTTGGATAATAAACAAAATTTACATACACGATTTTCCCTGTCAATATGTCTAGCTCTACCTGCTTCAATCTCAAGATTGTGGCTTGAAACTCTAAATCTACATAGAGCTGTTCTAAACAGATTATTTTTCAAACATGTTAAGTATTTTTCTGGTTCTATCATACTTTTAATACAGTGGTAAAACTCTAGTTTACTTGAACCAGATTTCAAAGCACTCCACTCTTGAAAATAATTATCTTTCACTCTTTCAGTGAACATATACAAAAATGCTGTAGTATTACCAACACCTTGATATAACCATACATAGTTAAAACCATATCTAACCAATAGATCACAAATCCGAGATGCCCAGTTATGTGATGTTTTACCTGCTAAATGCTTTTCATATAACATGTTATAACATCTCTTTGGGTATCTCGATTCGTCCATTTGTAAAATTTTAAACCAGTATTTCAACAGTTTTTAAAATAATATACAAAAACTGGGAACCTTCCCAGTTCACCAAGGACTGCAACAGTAGGTGTACTACTTTTAACTTGCAATAACCGTCTACAAAATTTTACATGAATACTCTCAATACAATACGATATTTCAAAACCCCACACTTCTGCACCATATGTAATAATTGGTAAAACCATGGTATCAAACAAATATAATGCATTTTTATATGAGACATTATATGAATTTATAAACTTAAATAAAATATACAATGATTTTTCTGCTGCTAATGACAGAGATTTTTTGCAGTGTTCCCATGATAATGTAGGTGTAAAAAATAAACCTAAATATTTGTAACTTGACACAACTTCAAGTTTTTCTCTACCAAAAAACCATCTCTCTGTATGTTTTAATGGACCCCCTCTCCGGAAAACCATTACCTTGGTTTTTTGCAAATTTACCTTCATGCCATATTTGCTACAGAATGATTCTACAACAGATATTTGCCTTTGTAAGTTCACTACAGTGTCTGCTAAATTAACTATATCATCTGCAAACAATAACTGTAAAATATTTGGTGCTAACATGTCAATATATATACCTGTACAATCCTGCGATGCTTTTATAAGCTCATTAAGAAACATAACAAACAAAAATGGGCTGAGCATACATCCCTGCCTTGTTCCTACATTGCAATGGAAAAATTTAGATATACCATTAGGCAGCCTAACGCATGATATCAACTGTGAATACATGGATCTTAGTACTTTGACCACTTTAGCACTTATCCCGCTTTTCAAGAGTGTATAAAGTAACAGGCTATGTTGGACGCAGTCGAAAGCTTTCGAAAAGTCAATAAATAAACAATACATTCTACCTTTCTTTTTACCAATATACTTCTGTACAGCGGCTTGCAGAACAAAACAATTGTCTATGGTAGAATAACCACGTCTATATCCTGACTGTTCCTCATACAATATATTTCCATCCTCCGCCCAGGTAACAAGCCTATTGTTTATGATTTTTGTAAATATTTTCCCCATAACATTTAAAAGAGAAATTCCTCTATAATTTTCTGGCAAGTTGTGTTCACCTTTTTTATGAATTGGACAAATTATGGCTCTTCCCCATTGTGACGGAAAGTTTCCAGAGCTTAATATCTTGTTAAAAAGTTGGAGAATATACTCTATCAGAAAATGTATGGAGTGTTTGAACATTTCAATAACGATGCCATCATCACCCGGTGCCTTCCCATTTTTCATTTGATTCAATGCTTCAATCACTTCGTCTGCGGTAATGTCCTGGTCTAATATTTCGTTTGAGTCAAATTCTCCATCTAAAACTGAATTTACATGTTCATTGGCAGTATGTTGAAACTCTCTGTCTACTTCAAACGTCGCTGAATTCAACAGTTCACTAAAATATTCAAACCATTGCTCACCAGTGATACTATTTGTCAGACGTCCAGTATTATTTAATTTTCTTAACTTTGACCACAGGTCATTTGTGTCTGTTAGCTCAATTACTTCCATTGATTTCCGACATTTCCAATCATTTTCTTTACTCTCACACAGTCGTTTGAATGTTTGTCTTAATCTCTTATAAGAGTTTAAGTCATTGTCCCTATTTGTTTTCCTGAACCTGTTTAGTAGTTCATATTTTTGTCTTTTCATTTGATCACAATCTTTGTCCCACCATTCTGGTTGTGTTTTTGAATTTTTTGGTGTTACTTTCATACACTCACCAGCATATCGAATTATTTCACATAAAGTTTCTACACCTTCATTTATACAATCTCTCAACATAAATTCTTTAAAAGATTTAATATTGTCAAAAACAAAACTATCTCTTAGCCTGGATAAAAATACATCTTTGTTTGCATCTAACCATTTGTACTTACGAATACTGGAAGTTGACACGCAATTGCTTTGACTGTTCAATGGTATATCTAAATTTAACTGACAATGCAAGGGAAAATGCTCAGTAATATCAATGTCAAGGACCCTGAAATCAGACAAATATTGAAATAAATATGTGGATAATAGCATGTAATCTATTATGCTTTTACCTCGTGTTGAGATAAATGTGTATTCACCATGTATGTCACTTTTAGACCTACCATTTACAATATGTATACCTAGCCTTTTACACACATCTAATAATGCCCTACCAAAACTATTAATGTTAAAATCCTTAGAGTTTCTTGTATGCTGAAAATGATCATCATCAAAGTCTTCCCTACTGGGAGGTATTTCATGCTTTCATTGATGAAATCATTTTCAGTGCCTGTTCATGCATTGAAGTCCCCACAACAGAAAATGTGTACCTCAGATTTTATACAGTTTAATACATTGCTTAACTCATCATAAAAAAGTTCTATACCATTTGTATTGTCCTTATCTTCATAAAAAGATGAGTTATATGGTGGAATATAACAAAAACAAGACAAAATATCTCTATTACTACCAAATAATTCACCCTTAAATAGCACCATAATTGATGTACAACCATCTTCAAATACCTTCTTAACATAATTTATTAAGTTCAGTTTTATATATACTGCTAAACCATGAGGATTTATACCAAATTTAGATTTTCTAACACCTATATTACTGTAAAGTTTATGATTGTTAAATATATTATTACACTCGGTTTTTGTACTTGCCCATGTTTCAGAAATACATATAATGTCATTCACTTGAATTTCATCCACTAATGTTTTGTGTGTGTGAAGTCTCTTTATCCCTCCAATATTCCATGCTATAATGTTCAAAGCCTTTTTATCTGATTTTGGATCCTTCTGTGACCGTCATCCAGATGAATTGTTGAGTTCCTCGTCCTCGTCAGTAAATACTGGGTTACTCGACCGCCGGTTTGTCCTTGATCTCTCACTTACTTTGTACAGTTCCTTTTTCACCAAGTCATATCGGAACACATCCTTCCCAACCACAAGTTTATCATATTTGAATAGAACTTTTTGTGGAGCATATTGCTGTTTTAAATCGTCAAAGTGGGCATAAAGCCCTTTTCGAATGTTCCTCACATATTGACTGAGATCTTCTGATACTTTAATTTGACTTTCTTTTAAAAGCTTTTTCTCTGGCTGCAGACAGTACAGTCTGCTTATGTTTCAGACGACCAAATTTGACCAATATACCACGGGGTTATTACTGGGGTTTGTTTTTTTCCTTCCTACCTATATGCCTGTTCTATAAACAAATGTTCATCACTGCTTTGTATTTCTAAGTTCGAGTCAATAAAATCACGTACTTTGTCCTCACACTGGTCCCAGGATTCCCTTTCATTTGATTCTTCTATACCCCAAAATATAAGGTTGTCCCTTCTGTCCCGATTTTCGAGTTTATCAATTCTCTCCCTTAGTTGTTTATTTTCTACTTCCAAACCCGTTATCTTTTTTTCCATCCGTTTTTGTGAATTTATTAACTCGTGTTTCAAACCTAAGAAGTCATTTCTTATAGCCTCTGCAGATTCCTGAATTTGACACGACAGTTTATCACACATTCTTTGTAGCTGCAGATCAAGGGGTGTATCAGTGACAGTACCCCCCGTCTGGGTTTGCGACAATGTCGTTTGTCGTGTGACTACTGACCCTGTACCCGTTTTTTCACGTCCAGTTGGGCCGGGGTTAGGTTCTATCCCACCAATGATCAGCAATAATGCACAGAATACTGAAAGCCGAAGCACATTTTTGGAATTTATTACCAGTCTATTGTTTATACCACGACTTTTCGACCCTGACCCGGGCATGCAAAACAACCCAATTCTCTGCCGCCATTGACACAGTTCATTACCCATCTCGATTCACCAGGTTCTAGAACTTGAAACAAATTAAACCGTTCACTGAATGTTACATTTTAAACATTTGTTTACACCATTCTCACCACGTTTTGGAGCAAATTTTCTCTGCGATTAAAATCGCCGCCATTCTTGTCCCGCCACACATCACTTATCACATATTACATGTAGTATACTCCCACGCAATGAAGTTGTAGAGTGTATAACGTTTTTGATCTGTATATCAGTTCTATATTTTGCTCTACTCCATTTTTTCCAATGTGATAATGTTTTCACAAAAGGGTGTGTGTGTGTGTGAGAGAGAGAGAGAGAGAGAAAATACACATATTTTGATGTCTAAATTAAAAAATAAATCATATTTTCAGGTGTGTTGGCTAACACATTCAGAGAGTATGCCAGTAATCCTAACGATGATAGAAAATGGATCTTATTTGATGGACCTGTTGATGCTGTGTGGATTGAGAACATGAATACTGTATTAGATGATAACAAAAAGGTAAAACTTTACATGTACTTAAACTTAATTCTTTGGACTATTATCTAGAGAGGCCAACACTAATTGGACCCATTTTAACAAGGTCATTTTAGACCCTAAGGGACCAAGGTCATAGTCCTTTAAGGAGAATTTTAAACTGTATATCAATGTTTTATACAAATGTACATACATGTCAAGTCAAATGCATTGTGTATGTGTGCCACATACATTTGCATTATTTATGTTAATCAAATTCACATGCTAAGGTTTCACAAACACCCACATTATCAAATTATCTCTGGGTATGTGGAGTTTAACTGCTGTCCAGTTAATCCCTGCTTCATTTTTATTCTTTTCAATCATGTTCACAAATGCTGAATGGACAAAACTTATGTTGTGTTTGGTGTTTCTCTCTTGAAAAAATTGTGTAGTTCTATTACATAATATGAAATTGCAAGAGAATGCATAATTTTACACCATTATTTCATAGCCAGACATGCAGCAATCTCTGGATTGTCACATACTTAAATTTTGAAAATCCTTGACAGCTACCCATATGTTTTATATGATTGTATAACTATTCTAGCTACATGGTTAATTATTGCAATAAGGTAAAATTTTACCATTGTTTTTGTTTGGTATTTGAAGACATATTTATACATTTAATTTTTTCTGTTTTATTAGCTGTGTTTGATGAGCGGAGAAATCATCCAGATGAGTAATAAGATGAACTTGATATTTGAACCAGCTGACTTAGAACAAGCTTCCCCGGCTACCGTTAGTCGATGTGGTATGATTTACCTAGAACCACATCAGATGGGCTGGCGACCCATGAAGGATTGTTATCTCAAGTACGACTTATCGGAAAAAATGTCCGATGAAAACAGGAAGATGATTGATGATATGTTTGAGTGGCTGATCGATCCATGTTTGGACTTTATACGTAAAAATTGTAAAACTTTCATCACGACATCGGACATGCACCTTGTGCAGTCATTGATGAGGTTGTACACTTGTCTGATGGATGAGATTAAGGAATCGTTGGAGTGTGTTGTAGAAGAAGGCATGGATCCGCCGAGCCATATTCTATCTAACCAACAGGTTTGTTGTGCATCATGAATTGATCAGTTTTGATAAATTTCTTAAAGAATTCATTGTACAAAATGGTAGTAACTATTTGGTTCAAATCTAAAAATATACATATTTTAGTACTGGTAATCATTAAAAGTTTTTCAACAGATGGCAAAATAACATGTTCTCTTTGATTAAATTTATTCTACATTAAAGAAATCTGCTCACTAATAATGCTTAAATTGGCTGTCCGTAATAGCTCTTGGGCACATCTTTTTTTCAAAATGTTTTCTTGCTTGCATTTTTGTGTTATGTCCCCTTTGACCATACTGTGCAAATTTGTTGTACTTTCATACACTAACAAATTGCTGTAATTTGGGTTATCTCGCCTTAGACAATACAGTACAATTTTTTTGTACTTTCACAATATGGAACATAACAAATTGCTCTAATTTGAGTTATCTCCCCTTTGATCATAATGTAAAAATTTGTCATACTTTCATACTGTGTAACAATTCACTGTTTTTCTTTCTCTCTTTTTGAACAAAATAACATTGGTGAGTGAAAATTATATATTTTTGACTGTATTTTGAAAATATTAGAAATAAAGTTATTGAGGGCAGGGTTCGTACAGGCCTTGAAAAGTCTCTAAATTTTGAGGTTTGCCCTAAAAAGTCCCTGAAAACAAGTCTGACCCTAAAAAGCTCTTGAATATATCCTGAAGGCCCTAAAAAGCCTTTGAATTTGGCCAGTTGGTTGTCTGTATTTTGATATTAAGTGGTTGCGAATAGACTGATATATATAAATTGATTAATTAATTAATTAGTTGCATTGAAATGAGCAATTTGAAGGTACCTGGCACTCTTGAATGCCTAACTTCAACTTCTACTTCAAGTGTTGTTACTATGGACACCTAAGTAATTGTTTTATTGATTTAATTGCCTTAGCACCAATATTTTTTTGCTAAAATTGTCCCTCTGATTAGGCCTTAAATTTTGAAATAAGACCCTGAAAAGACCCTAAAAAGTCCTTAAATTTGGAGTCCAAATGTCTGTACGAACCCTGTGAGGGGCATTAAAACAAGTGTTCGACAATAACTTTGCCCTCTCTCATTTCTTGTAAAAAATTTATTTTTTTATATGTTTTACATTTCAGATCACACTTTGGCTACAAGGATTGTTTCTGTTTTCTCTCATTTGGAGTGTTGGTGCCACGCTTACTAGCGATAGTCGTAAAAAGTTTGATCAGTACTTCAGAAACATCGTCAGTGGAACTGACTCAAACCACCCCAAACCCAAAAGTAGCAAAATCTCAAAGGTAAGCCTTTATGTTATTTTATTTAGTTGTCATAATCCTCATTGTTAGTTTTATGTTTTTTTTTTACTCATTACTGATCTTTTCAGATAAAAGTTATGTTATTATGTCAACCCAAATTTTTGAAAACGGATTCCTGTTTTTTTTTTTTTTTTGCTAGGATGAATGGCAATGGCAGTTATAGCACTATAAATGCCATTTCTAGACAGTTCAATGGTTATATTTACATTTCTCACTTTTTGAAAATCGTATTTTGGTATTTTAATCATAAAAAAACTTTAAGACATTGTCATGTATGACATGTGTTTCCAATCACTGAAACAGCCAATCAATGATGTCACATTTATAGCCTCAAGGAAGAGATGAGTGACATCACATTAGCAATAGCATTTATACTCCTATAACTACCATCTGGTCTTAAACAAAGTTTAATACATTAAAACATCACAAATGTAAATATAATCAATTACAGATCAAATAGTATTTTTTTCCAATTAGGTATAATAAATTAATATCTTGTATTTTCTTCAGAGCAACATGATCCCAGAGAGAGGTACTGTGTATGATTTCTGTTTTGAGAAGAAAGCCAGTGGAAATTGGATAGAATGGATGGCTACAATTGATCGCACCCAAACAGCAATTCCTGAATCAGCCAAAGTATGTATACAGGGTTCGTACAGGCCTGAAAAAGACCTTAAATTTTGAGGTTTGCCCTAAAAAGACCCTAAAAGCAAGTCTGACCCTAAAAAGCCCTTGAATTTATCCTGAAGGCCCTAAAAAGCCCTTGAATTTGGCCAGTTGGGTGTCTGTATTTTTATATTAAGTGGTTGCGAATAGACTGATAAATATAAATAAATAAATTAATTAATAAATAAGTTGCGTTAAAATTGGGCAATTTAAAGGTACCTGGCCCTCCCGAATGCCTAATTTCAACTTCTACTTCAAGTGCCGTTAGTATGGACACGTAAGTAATTGTTTTATTAATTTAATTTCCTTTGCACCAATATTTTTTTGCTAAAATTGTTCCTTTGATTAGGCCTTAAATTTGCAAATAAGACCCTGAAAAGACCCTAAAAAGTCCTTAAATTATGAGTCCACATGTCTGTACTAACCCTGGTATAAAAATGAGGCAATAATAAGTTAATCTGGTCTACATTTCATATTTAACACATAATTAATTGGAACATGTTTGTCCTATTTTAACAAAATTTCAAATACCATAAAAACTTTTTGTTTTTAGTTAGTCTTGAAAATCGGAAAATAAAATGCACATACTTACTTACTTTATCCAGATACATACACCATACACCTGTACTGTAATTCCAGAAATTATGCAAATATAGAACTTTTTGCAAATATTTTATTTTGATATGTTACAATTGCTTTTTCCTTGAACATCATTGGATGGTGTGAAATTATGAGTAAAGAAATATCTTGAAATGAAAATTTTTATGTAATTTAAGTGACACAAATTTTTTCTAATTTACAGCATACATGTATGGTATGTATGTTAATACACTAAAAGTGAAGACATGGAAATATTTATAGAAAGGACTGTTTTCATGAAAATATTTATAGAAAGGACATTTTTCATTATGCTTAAAACATGAATTAGAAACATTCTTATACATCATCATCATAATATTATTATTATTATTATTGTTATTATTTGTACTATAGGTAAGTGACCTGATTATTCAAACATCGGATACGGCACGTCAGACATTTTTCCTGGCAACGTTCCTCGCACATGAAACACCATTGATGTTTGTGGGACCTACAGGTACAGGAAAGTCGGCCATTACAAACAGTCATCTGATAGGATTACCTAAAGATGTGTAAGTATAGATTCATCATATCTTCATCTTTAGACTGGTTTCTAGAATTGACAGCTCGCCGGCCACGCCCACTATGTTCCGACAAAGGGTTGACACGCAAAAAGAATGAAAACTTGGCCTTAATTGTGCAGTTTAATGACGTCACTGACACTAGAACGTCATTAGTTGCCATGACGCTGCTTTGGTACTGTGATGGCAGCCAGTGTCGGAACATTGTGGGCGTGGCCGGTGATATGTCAATTGATGTCATAAATATAGCTGACGATCAATTGTTGGTCTTTGTCAGAGCATCAAACCAAAAAATTGACTATAAGATTACTATTGATTTGCCCGTAATTTACGATTGTTGAATTGTCGTTAAGTCAATTTCCTCCTCCTTAAAACAACATGGTGGACCGTGATTGAATAATCAATTCCTATCCAGAGATTATGAAATCTGAAGTTGCCTTTTCTTTCTCTGTTTTGTATTAATTATTGTATTTATGTCATTAGTAAGAATAGAATTATGTTTGTAATTTTATATTTTAGATACATTCCAAACATCATAAACTTCTCTGCCAGAACATCAGCCAACCAGACACAAGATATTGTAATGTCCAAACTTGACAGGTTAGTTAGATGCTCTTTACTTATAGCTGGTTACATTTCGATATAAGTGAAATATTCTTGACTTGGACATAAAAACCCATTCATTCAATCCAACTTAAATCAATTTTCCATTTTTAAGGACTTTATAATGAAAGAAATGAAACTTAAAAAGAAAGGACTTCTATTGGTCCTCTCGTATCCACTAACATTATAAGTATGACTGAATAAGTCCAAAAATGATGAAATCAATTTCTGCATAAGAAAGAAATTCAAATATTTCACCTATAAGAATCTAATGGATAGGTTAGAAAAGGAAGTCATATAGATTTTTAAAAACCACTGATGTATTGAAAACATAATATACTATAAATGTATTTAATTTGCCATGTATTTATTTTCGCGGTATGGGACATTTACACATATACATGTAGTTAAATTTTCGTGGTTTTTTTTAAATATGCACTATAACACAATAGCATAATATAATTTTCACTTGGTATGAATTTTCGTGTAAAACAAATGACCGTAAAATAAGCGAAAATTAGTATACCGTGAAAATAAATATGTTTACAGTTTATATATAGCTAATGCAGTAAAAACCTGCTTTAGTGACTACCTCTATACAGTGGCTACCTGTCCATAAAAACCAATGTTTTAAAGTCTCTTTGCTTCATATTTTATCCAAAAAAGAACCTTTATATAAACTAGACTACCTGTCTATAAACCCAATATTTTTGGACCCCATGGGTGTTCTTCATATACAGGTTTTGCTGTATTTCTAAAGCCTAACATTTTGATTTACGATAACTAATAGTAAAATAAAATGACTTGCTGATATGTTGTATTACAGGAGAAGGAAGGGTGTTTATGGACCACCAATGGGTAAAAAATCAGTCGTATTTGTTGATGATCTCAACATGCCAGCTAAAGAGAAATACGGAGCACAGCCACCGATAGAGTTACTTAGACAGTGGCTGGATCACGGTCACTGGTATGATAAGAAAGATACATCTAAGGTCTTCTTGACCGATGTGGTAAGTATTTTTTGGACGTAACTGTCATGTTTCAGATTTACTAAGGCTATGCAAATATAGAAAGGTTTAGTGATACAAAGTGCACACTTACATCACATCTCCTCCCTAGACACTAATTTAAAAAAAGAATAAAAAAAGTTCTAATATCACTTGAATAGAACCTAGTGTTTGTCAGCTAGGTTGCTGAAGTTTAATTTTGGGTGTTTTTTTTTTTTTTTTTTTTTGTTTTTTTGGGCACTCCAGAACTTTCTACTGTCAATATAACAAAGAATCTTGACTGGGGCACCAAACACCTTTACTCCATGCTTAAGTTACAGTAGTCTACATTGCTATATAACATTGCACTGTTCTCTGCTCTACACAACATACTACTTATTTTTTTGTTGTCAGTATATTTTATTCATTTCTATCATTAATGTTTCAGCTATTTGTGACAGCTATGGGTCCACCAGGTGGCGGTAGAAATGACATCACTGGACGATTCACACGTCATTTGAACATCGTTTCCATTGATGAGTTTGATGATAGTACCATGACCAGGATATTCTCTAGTATCACAGATTGGCACTTCGCCAAAGGATTTGACGGCTCATTTGTCAGGAATGGAAAGGTAAAAATACATTCAACAGTATAACCAAAGAATTACTTGGCGTAAATGATTAAAAAATCAATTGTCGGCTATATTTTGCATTTTAAGTGAATGAGTGTTGCATGTATTTTGAGTGAAAGAGTGGGTTAAATAGCAAATTCATTAATCAGTGTAGAACAAATACTAAACTATGTGAAAATTGTGGTTTACATTTTTGCAATTTAGTTTTATATTTATATTTACAATTATACTCATGATAAAATGGACGATAAAGATATTTAAAAACATTTATAAAATAATATTTGTTTTAACCACTGAACTTATGATTTATAATAAATAATAATTTTTTATTACAGTTATTGGTACAAGCCACTATGGGAGTATACAAAGATGCTATGACCAACTTCTTACCTACACCGACAAAGAGTCATTATGTGTTTAACCTGAGAGATTTTGCTCGTGTAATCCGAGGTGTCTTACTTGTACCAAGTACACACCTGACAGAAACTGATAAATTAATGAGGTTGTGGGTTCATGAGGTCTATAGAGTGTTTTACGATCGTCTTATTGATCAGGACGACAGGTAGGTCTACACTTTTATACAGTTAGGGTAGCATAGTGGGTAGAGTGCTTGCTCTTTATGTGAGAGGTTGAGGTTTGAACCCTGGCTGCCACATCTGACAGAAACTGATAAATTGATGAGGTTATGGGTACATGAGGTTTATAGTGTTTTATGATCGTCTTATTGATCAGGACGACAGGTAGGTCTATACTTTTGTACCACTATCATCATGGTAGCACAGTTGCTAGAGTGCTCCCTCCATATGTGTGTGTGTTTGGGGTTTGAACCCTGGCTGCCTCACCTGACAGAAACTGATAAATCGATTAGGTTATGGGTACATGAGGTTTATCATGTACAGCTATACATCTCGAGGCTGAGCTTATACAATTTCATGCAGCACTACCAGGGGGATATTTTACATTTTGTCAAACTTTTTGCTGACCAAAACCCAAAAGAAATTGAAATCCCCAGCAAATAAAAGCAACTGTACATTATAATTTTTTGTACAAACACCCCCTCCACCCACAGTTTAGAGAATTGGGATATCGATTCACATCAGTTAACATTTTTCTCGTAAAAATGAATATGATGATGTTATTCCCAGAATTAAAAAATTGGAAGTGAAAGTTTTCCAAATGTTTTGCAGAAATCTTCAAGGGTATTGTTCTCGTGAAACACTTGCATACCCATTTTAATTTCAGTTAATTTTTGTAGATCCAGCAATATTTTGTTTTAACATGTATTTATATATACACCTTCTATTCTTTTTTACAGAGAAACATTTTTCCACATAGTAAAAGAACAGTGCTCAAATAACTTTAAAGTGAACATTGACAAAATTTTGGGTCATTTGTCCAAAAGTGGAAGTGTTATAGATGATAATATCCGTAGTTTATTTTTTGGAGATTATATGGCTCAGGAGGGTAAAACTTATGATGAAGTTATTGATCTCAAAGAATTAACCAAAGTCATGGAGAAGTAAGTACAGAATATATATTGTGAGTTTTTTATACCCTGAAATTTGGGGATTTTGCTTATGCAAAAATAAGCAATTTTTAAAACATGGCTTTACTAGGGAATGGATCATTGCAAAAAAAAAAAATTATGCAATTTACCTTCAATGTGCAGTTAAGTGGAATCTATTGTATACAAAAATGTATGCTGATAGTGTGGGACAGAAGGTAGTCCTGTAAGCAAATTTTTCATATATAAAACATACAGTAAAACATTGGTTCATTGCCAGTCACCATTTGTTCAGTAACTCTTTGGCATTATAAAGGGTTTGGCTAGATTTCCACAGTTTTAAAATTGGTAGACAGATTTTTGTAATTTGTAAAAATATAGTCCTTTTTGGGTTAAAATGTGAGTATTTCTGGAAAGTATTTCTTAGAAATAAGTGGCCATTTGAAATTTTGGCTACTAGGAATGCCAACATAGGTATGGCAATAAATTGAAGGAGAAAAACTTGAAAGAAATAGGTTTTGGAATCCTAAATAAGTGGTGATATGTGAGGTAACAAATTAATCCTGGGGCATTTTAACAAGGTTTTATTGCAGTTCGTTTTACATTCTTTTTAGGAAAAAAATTTTCTAACTCTTTGTACATTTGCACGATATTTGTTGATATTTTACTTCAGTATCATGACACACAGTGTGCTCTTGTTTCTCACGTCTTCACATATGAAAAACACATCAAAACACTTAAAGTCATGCAAAATAATTTCACCTCTGAATTGTTCAATGCAATCACATTTTCACATATGTTTTATGTTCTTGAACATCCACGCTAAATTTAAGACAAAAATATCACATTCACAAAAACAAATTGATCATGTTGATATACTTAAAATTACCAAATAATTTACCGCAGAATTGCTCATTGTCATCGCTGACTGAGTTATATACTGTAAATGAATGAATTTTAGTGTGTACAGTTTTTAGCGCAAAATTGTATTAATTTTAGTGTTTTAGTGTGTACAGCTTTTAGCACAATTTATAACTTGGGAAAATTCATTTGGACTTGAAAAAGCATATATCTCATGCACTATGTATTGAATTTGGTGATGGATTTAAATTAGCACTATAGTAAATCTTGAAAATCACTAAAATTTGTACATGGCTAAAATGAATATGCTAACTTTACAGCATTGGTGCATGTGTACATATTCTGTTGCATGGTTTTTGTTATTTTGACTTTTTCAGTTTCCTTGATGAGTACAATGCTATAAGTAAAGCACCAATGCACCTTGTAATGTTTAAGTTTGCTATTGAACACATATCCAGAGTCAGTCGTGTGTTACTACAGGATAATGGACACGCTCTCTTAGTTGGTGAGTTGAAATCAGAAATAACTCGATATCCATATTGTGGAACATTCAGAAGGCCGGCCACGCCTTTTATGCACCGACACTGGCCCCCATTACTGTACCAAAGCAGCGTCACGGCAAAATGACGTTCTGGTGTCAGTGACATCATTAAATGGCACAATTCAGGCCGAGTTTTGATTCTTTTTGAGTGTAATTCAAGCATGTTGGGCCTTTGTCGTAATATTGTGTGCATGGCATGCGATATGGCAATTGGATATACAGGTGCTTCATTTTAACATGAGCCTCAGTGGCCAAGTCAGTGAAAGCACGTAGTTACAGATCACAGCGCCCCTGAAGGTTGGGTACTCCAGTTTCCTCCACTATCCCTGAATTGAACACCTTGATATAAGTGAAAGATTGTTTTACCTAGGCAATAAAATCCATTACTCCACTCGACTCGTACTCATATAAAGAATCACTAGTTTTAAGTAATTCAAAAGAGCCCCCAGTAGAATAAGTAATCATTTTCAAAAGTTAAATTTTTTATCTGAACTGGCTTTCAATAAAGCTAGGTTGTACTTATTATGTTTATTTAAACATTGTTTCAAATATTTTTTTTCTTTCATTCAGGTATTGGTGGTAGTGGACGTCAAAGTGCTGCTAAATTGGCCACATTCATGGCTGACTATGACATCTTCCAAATTGAAATCACTAAAAATTATGGTACACCTGAATGGAGAGATGACCTCAAAAAGGTACTGATTCATGTTTCATTAATTTACAGTAAAACCTCATTTCATTGCTGGTGGATGAGTAGTCTATAAAAGTGCACTTAAGATTGACAGTGCCACTTACTTACTGCCTAGGTTAAAATCCTAACAGGACAGATCCTAGTGTGAGAAATTTTGTTATTTTTCTTGCTGAAGGTCAATGGTTTTTCTCTGGATTTTCCAGTTTCCTACACCAAGCTACTTATAAAGAAACTAACAAAAGAAATAGGCTTAAAAAAATATAAAGGAAAACCGTCTTTGGGACTTCAAAATACAGTGGCAGTAAATGGCAAAGTTATTGAGGGCAGGTGGAAGGCAGGGGTTCGAATCCTGGATGGCTGTTCTTATGTTAAGGACTCTGTAGTTTGAAAAAAATAACGGGTTTCTTTGGAAGAGACCTAAAAAACCAATGCCCTATGTCACAGTAGGTGTGGCATGCACATTGTCTTGAGTGCACTGCTAAGGTAAAATTCTGTCACTTCACCTATAAATTATGATGTCCTAGTATAACTGAATAATTCAGGACTTGGACATAACACCTCATACAAAGAATCAATTTGTCAATTGTAATTTATAATTTGACATTTAAATTTCAGCTACTACTGAAGGCTGGCAGTGAAGGCAAACCAATAGTGTTTTTGTTTGCGGACACACAGATTAAAAATGAAGGCTTTATGGAAGACATCAGTATGATTCTTAATACTGGTGATGTACCGAATTTGTTCCCAGCAGATGAAAAGGCGGAATTAACAGAAAAAATGCAGACTATCGCTAGAAATGAGGTATGTATGGGCTGGCTTATCTGTGGGATTTATAGCAGGAAGGATTTTAGTCCCATGTAGCATGGAGGATTTTTTTAAATTGAACTTTTTCTAGATGTGATTGGTGATTGATACCTGGTGTTTGTGTTGTTGTTGTTGTTGTTGTTACATTTTTATGTATTTGGATTTTTTTAAATTTGGATGAGAAAACTTGTTGAACATTTTACTAGATGTGCTTTAGTCTTTTTATTGTTTTTAAACATGTTTTTGCTTGTTTTATTTTGGATTTAGATTCACAATTTTTTATCTTAATGACAAGTAGAATTTATTGAATTTCTTTTGAACTTCAAATATTTTGAGATGCTGTGGCTTGCTCAGTGGCTAACCATTTGGGAGATTAATATAATCCCTGTGGATCTGAAAAACAAGACTTTAAGATTATTTTTTAATCTCTGGTGTTAAATTGCTGGTGTGTTATGGACTATTATGTTTTAACATTATTTAGTACCATCTAACCTACCTGTCATTATTTGTTTTGATGTCACATGTATATGGTAGTGGTGAAGCCTATTGTATTTTGTAATGTGAAATGAAAACAATTTGTGTGATAATACATCTTCAATAATGTTTTACAAATGATTTTAATTTTTCAGGAAAAAATGACGGTGAGTTGAGCATGAAAATGTCTTCTGCTCTCTTACTTGTATTTTATATAAAAATTATTGCATAGAATTACTTAATGTAGGTAGATTATGTCTAACCCTCAGTATCTTCTGTCTGCTGTCAATTTATATAACACTTTCTCTTTTCTCTTTCTCTGTCTCTTTTACAGCAAAAGTTTAACTGTTTTTGTCGATCTGTGTAAAAGTAAAAATTGGCCATATGTAATTAGTTTTATGATTTCAGATGAGCTGTTAGAGAGAGTGGGCATTTCGATTTCGGAGAGAGAGAGGAGGGGGGATGTGATAGAGAGAAAAGTAGAGTGATAGTGTTTAATGCCTCATTCAAAATGTTTTCAGCTTGATCAAAGCTGTCATTTCTGGGATGAAAGAGAGAGGTGTTCTAGTGTTAAGTGCCCCAGTTGAGATACTTTCATTTATATTGAGACTGTAAGAACTCAGATGGTATCATGGGTATAGAGAGATACTCAAGATATGTTCAGTTCTAGAATGATATGGGATGACTTTGGAGTTAAGTAAAGGTGTAAGATACTTTCAGTTATATCTAGGCATTTCTGGGGCATGCGATAGAAAGAATGATGTAATGTGATGGTTACTACACTTTTCTATCAGAATTTTGTCACTAATCACCAGTGATGATATTTCTGTAAATGTGTGTGGTGCACTGTGAGTACACACAGTATGACACAAACTTCAGGATTACTGTGGCAGAACAAATCACATATTAACTAATTACTTAATACCGGGTATATGTTATATCATTGGTCGAATAACAGTTAAAATACCTGTTGATCCTGACTGCACACTATCACAGACTATGAAGATAAAAGTGGGTTTTTTTATTGAGAAAAAATGAAATATTTATTCAATGTTACTATGTTGATCTCTAGTCACTGTGATTATGTCTTGATCACATTACACATAAATGTTTGTGTTTATGTTAATACTGGTTAAACGTAGCTGCTAGAGGTCTAGTCACTATTGGTAATGAACACTTTGTTCCATATTGAAGACTATTATAACTGAATAGATGAACATATCCAATAAGACTGTAGAAACCTAAGAAATATGAACTTTATAGACGGGTGATCTTTATCATTTTGGTTTGAAATATGATGTAAAGTCACCATAAAACACTGGTGGTCTCTATATAGAGGTGATCACTATAGCAGGTTTTAATGTATTTTAATGTTAATGTTTTAAGATATAGTGATATAGACCTACATATTTAATATTTTTATAAATGCATATATATATATATATATTTATCCTGAGCACTTAATAGTTTAGAAAAATATAATTGATGCACCCATAATTATGTTGACATACTTCCTGCTGTCTATACCACTCTGCTCATATCTTCAGTAACTGTATTATAAAATATTATACATGTATAGACAGGGTTTGTACAGGTCTTGAAAAGTGCTTGAAAAATGAGCTCTGATTGGAAAAGTCCTTGAAAATGAGTAAAAACAAGCAGAGTCCTTGAAAAGTCCTGGAATTCTGTCAGTCTGTCTTGAAATTTCTGGAATTTTAAATTAATCAAACTGAAACTTGCTGTAAAACGCAGCTGCAACATTTATGATAAATAAAAAAACATCGAGTTATCCTTCTTGTCTCGGTCAATATCATTTGTGAGTACGACTTGTAACGGAAGAATTCGGGGTAGTGTTCCAATACAAGCAGGAAAATACAGGGAATAAGATTTCAGTGGTCAGAAATACCGATTTCAGAGTCCTTGAAAAATGGTCAAAGAGTCCTTGAAAAGTCCTTGACTTTTGTCGGGCATTGGCTGTATGAACCCTGATAGAGTTTAGATATTACAGGTACATGTAGCTATTCACTTTGCAAGTCATACCTTCGCATAAGACCGCTGAATCCTTAAGCTTTACAAAACATCTTACTCCATTATTTAAACCTATATATTTGTGTAAAATTTAGATCGCTAGTTACATATTATCTCATATATACATGTATATAAAATATATATATACACACACACACACACACACACACACACACACCAATGCCAGCTGGATATTGTAAACATATTTATTTTTGTGGTGTACTACTTTTCGCTTATTGATGGTCATTTGTTCTGCGTGAAAATTAGTACCAATCAAAAATTATATAATTCTTATTGTGTTATAATGCAGATTTCAAAAACACAAAAAAATTTAACTACGGTTCATGGATATGTCTACCGTATATTTCCTATACTGCGAAAATAAATACACAAGGAATTAAATATTGCATTTACAGTATTCAAGAATTACCGG
Organism: Anadara kagoshimensis; assembly: GCA_021292105.1. Taxonomy (NCBI): domain Eukaryota; kingdom Metazoa; phylum Mollusca; class Bivalvia; order Arcoida; family Arcidae; genus Anadara; species Anadara kagoshimensis. The sequence goes on along the minus strand of CM037861.1, from coordinate 40,340,567 downwards.
TACATGTATATATTTTTCTTTTGTTATTTTATTTGATAAGTTTGTATCACATGTAAAAAAAATGGCTGCCTATTTAGATCATTTTCATGATACTCAGATGGCAGATTATTGCCCTGTAATTACTAACACTTGTCGGTTATTTTCATGCCACTCTGGTGGCAGATTATTGCCCTGATATTTTTATCACTTGTTGGTTATTTTCATGCCACTTGGGTGGCAGATTATTGCCCTGATCTTTTTACTGCTTGCCTACTCGGATTATTTTTATTATACCCAACTTGTCTGTTATTTGTATGCCACTCTAGTGGCAGATAATTGCCCTGATATTTTTATCACTTGTTGGTTATTTTCATGCCACTCTGGTGGCAGATAATTGCCCTGATATTTTTATCACTTGTTGGTTATTTTCATGCCACTCTGGTGGCAGATTATTGCCCTGTAATTACTATCACTTGTCTGTTTTTTGTATGCCACTCTGGTGGCAGATTATTGCCCTGTTATTACTATCACTTGTCTATTAATTGTATGCCACTCTCAGGTGGCAGATTATTGCCCTGATCTTTTTACTGCTGGCCTACTGGGATTATTTTTATTATACCCAACTTGTCTGTTATTTGTATGCCACTTTGGTGGCAGATAACTGCCCTGATATTTTTATCACTTGTTGGTTATTTTCATGCCACTTGGGTGGCTGGTTATTGCCCTGATCTTTTTACTACTTGCCTACACAGATCATTTTTATGATACCCAAGTGCCCTGTTCACTCTGCTTCTGGCCAATTTGGATCATTTTATGACACCCAGATGGCAGGTTATTGCCCTTATCACTAACATTGACAATAATCAATCAAAAATGTATCAAAATTGATATCTAACATTTCTAGCAGAGATTTTGATTTTTTTTATAACAAATATAGAAATAAATAAAAAAGAATTGATAAAAATGTATACTGGAATTACATTTTAATTTCAACTTTTCAATTTTTACAGGGTAAGAAGATGGATGCCACGCCATTGGCTATGTATAATTTCTTCATTGACCGAGTAAAACAAAATCTCCATATTGTACTGGCCATGAGTCCTATTGGTGATGCTTTCAGGAACAGACTTAGAATGTTTCCATCACTTATTAACTGCTGTACCATAGATTGGTTCCAGGTGAGTGTAACCGGCTTAGAACAATGTAGAACACTTCTACCACTCTGGAAGCGCAGTTGGTAGAGTGTTTGCTCCATGTGTGTGAGTTCTGGGTTTGAAAAAAAAACCTGTCTGGAGCTGACCAAGACTTGAAAATAAGAAGGGACTTTTTTTCCAAGCACTTGGCTTAAAATATGAAAGTTACAGGGTCCTTTTGATGAAATCCTAAAAAGCAATGTCAAGTGGCATGATAGGCAATCACATTAAAGAACCCTCCCCACACAGCCCTTAATGCACTGCAAAGGTAAAAATTTTTGCCACTTCACCTGTAGCTTGTGGCATGTTGATATAAGTGAAATATTCTTGACTGGGAAGTAGAAACTCCATTCAATCAGTCAATCAATTCTATCATCTAAAAAATGTACTCTAGATTGTCTCCAAGAAAGTCTTAACTTTAAAAAGTAATTTATTTATTTATTAATTATTTTTTTTCAAAAAATTGACACAATGCTCATAAGGAGATCTAATTCATATGAATCGTGTCGTTCTGTTGTTATGAACCAGGTATAATTGTACTCAGTTCTGTTTGTTGGACCAACCATTTGGTATTATTCTGTAATAGGGTTTGAAAATGGCATTATGTGACCAGCAGAAATTAACAATTTCCTGGGTACAATATAAAGTGAATCTAAATTATGCCTGCTTAAAACTTGCACGTAAGATATACAGCTAGCTGCTGAAAAGTCGAAAAATTTAATTTCGGAAAATTGTATACAACATGACAACGTTATTATTTTATTTTGCAGAGTTGGCCAGCAGATGCTTTGGAGATGGTTGCTAACAAATTTTTAGAAGATGTAGAATTGGAAGACAACATCCGTAAAGAGAGTGTTGTAATGTGTAAACACTTCCACGTCAGTGTACAGACTCTGTCTCATAGGTACGTCTCATGTAGAAGATAATTCCATGCCCATGTAGAGTTTCTAGGCAGAGTTTCAAGATTCCCCGGGTTCAAGATCCAGGACCTATTGATTTTACATTGGGACCCTTGATATTTAAACTGTGATAGTCCGATGGACCTGCAGTTTTTTCTTGGATAATATTACTCTTTCTTTATGACAACCTTATTGCATATATGGACCAGGGATTGAAAATAGCAGGAACTCAGCAGCCATTGGCTCCTAAACTTTTTAAGTCTAGGCACTTTACTTTTCTACATTTTAGCTATTTATTACTATCACAAATTCTTTTCTGAAGTGAGCTGGGTCCCATCACAAATTCTTTTCTGAAGTGAGCTGGGTCCCGACGACCCAGTTATTATAAGCTTCATCCCTGTTCTCCCCTACCTTACAAAAGATTTTATTTATATTAGATTTTTATACTCAAATATATACTGTCAATATTTTCAGATTTTTTGACATGTTGAGAAGACACAATTACGTAACCCCTACATCATACTTGGAGTTGATTATGACCTTCAAGAGTCTACTAGGGGTCAAGCGTGATGAGATCATGGGTCTAAGAAATCGTTACTTGGTCGGTCTGGAGAAACTGGAGTTTGCTGCCTCACAAGTTTCAGTGATGCAGGAAGAATTACAAGCTCTACAACCAGAGCTTATCAAAACATCAGCTGAAACTGAAAAATTGATGGTGAAAATAGAACAGGATACAGTAGAAGTGGAAGCTAAAAAAGAGGTAATGGACGAATTTGTTGCACACATACTTGTCATTTGTTTTACTAAACTGGTTTCAAACTAGTTTTAAATCAAAATGTGTTTGCCATTTGTTTTTTGAAAACCAAATCAGTACCTGGTTTAATTTACCTATCAACATGATCAAACTGCCTCATCATGGCAGTTTGGTTACACATGCTAGTAATACCAGTTTTAAACAACATTTTGCATGAACAAGATTTGATACTGTGAAATCATGCAGGAAAGTAGATCTAATTTAATGTAAACACATTTTTAATGGAAAAGACAAATGTATCACACTACAACTTACCGGTAATATTTATGTTAATTACTGGAATTTGATTGGACAGATGTTGTAGGTAAATTGAGCTTATCTGTTAGTTGATTTAACAAATGTTAGTGGTATATTAAGTTTACCATAATTTGATTCGACCAATGTTGGTGATAAATTGAGTTTTACTGTAATTTGATTAGATAATAATTATTGATGGTGGAAAAAGAGTTTTATGATTTCTGTTTTAGGTTGTTGCTGCTGATGAAGCCTTAGCTAATGAAGCAGCCGCAGCAGCTCAAGCCATTAAAGATGAATGTGAGAGTGATTTAGCGGAAGCCATTCCAGCTTTAGAGGCAGCCATAGCTGCATTGAACACACTCAAACCTTCAGATATTACTTTGGTCAAATCCATGAAGGTATGATGATTTAAATTTTTCTTATCCAGAGTTTGATTTGATATGAATCAATAAATATGTTATTTTAATATTAAAGTCGGAATGTCAGAGATTTCTCTTTGGGAAAGGGACGTTGGGATGAAATTGGAAAAATCAATTGACAAAATTCATAATTTGAGAAAAAGAAGATTCTCATTTTGACATCTTTTAATGATAATCTTGCAGTATTGTGTGTTTACTGTTTGGGTTGTTAATTGATGCTTGTTATACATGTTTTATACTATAACTGAGGCAAAAAGATAATGTAAATTGATTTATTGTAATAATTACTAGAATACACTTCACTGTATGCCTAACTCTGCCTTGAGAGCAGGATAACCCATCAATGTAAATTTGGGAGTGTTATGCTTGTCTGTGGCAGACCATAAAACACACCTGCACATTTCATGCATACAAAAACCTGTTTTTTTATTAATTCTTACAAATTAAAAAACTGGATCTCGTCGTATGATACTAGCTGAAAAATTGCTGATGCAATGTTAAACAACATTACGACAACAACAACTTGTATACTGTATAAGTATTGATGTTAATGAATGATAATTTTATTTGTAGAACCCACCACCCGCAGTCAAACTTGTGATGGAGTCTATTTGTGTTATGTTGGGTATGAAATCCGAGAGAAAACCTGATCCTAGTGGTAGTGGTAAGATGATTGAAGACTACTGGGGACCATCTCAAAAAGTTCTGGGTGATTTCAAGTTCTTGGATCGTCTCAAAACCTACGACAAGGATAATATTGCTCCACCTATCATCAAGAAAATTAGAGAGAAGTAATTATTTTATAATTTATTTGCTGGTTTTTGCAACATTCTTGTATGGATTGTACATATTATTGCCCTTATCATTTTATCACATGGTCAGAGTTCAAATAAACTAGTTTGAGGGGGTATATAGGAATTACCATGTTTGTCTGTCCGTCTGTAAGATCCTGGCCAGGTCATATCTCATAATTTCTTTGGACGACATGTCATAAAACTTCACATGAATATTCTAGATAGTCCAAAGGTGTGTCATGACTTTGAACTAAGGTCATATCAGAAAGGTCAAGGTCACAGAAAAACTTGTATTTAACCCTTGTAGGTGTTGGGACAGGGGGTACTGTAGATCACTTTTATTTTGCGAGATATTTATTTTGGCGTAAATTTGCGACTCGTCCCATTCGCGAATTCAATTATAACGCGATTATTTCGATTATTTTCAAGACACAGATATTTCTATGTTGAGATACATATGTTGTATTTAATGAGATTCGAAACGCGAATTCAGATATTCGCGAATAAGACAAAGATGGTCTTGACGCAAAATTTTCTACTCGCGAAAAATAAGTGATCTACAGTATTCGTCTCTCAAGAGACAGTTCTAGTGATTGTTACTTAACATTAAAAAAAGATTTAATTTGTTCTATGTATTTTTTGTTTGAGCATTTCAATTGAGAATTTATTTAGAATGGAAAAACAAAAAAAAAAGAAAATTTGTGTCTGAGTATCACTCGCATAAGGCTCATTGCATAATATTTTATTCAACTGGCTTGATTAATTCAATATTACACAATCACTCATGCAAAATCTTCCATTTAATATCTTCTTTTTTATTAAGGTATGTTACCAATCCAGAGTTTGATCCTGCCTTGATTAAGAATGCTTCAACTGCTTGTGAAGGTCTGTGTAGATGGGTCCGTGCTATGGATATATATGATAAAGTAGCCAAAGTCGTCGCTCCAAAGAAAGCCAAGCTTGCAGAAGCTGAGGGTGAACTGGCTGTACAAATGGATAAATTGAATGAAAAAAGATCACAACTTAAAGAGGTATGTTATGCTCTGGCTGCAGTTTCACAAAAATTTCTTAATTAAAATTTTCCTTGACTTAAATTTAGCAAATTTTGAAACACACACAGTAACAACTTTTGTCGACACTAATACAAATGTTATTTGCTTGAAGTGATTATCAAAATGTCATCCTAAAAACCTAAATTGCTTCAACATAAACAAAATTATTACGGCATCAAATTTGCCAGATTTTAGTTCAGGAATAACTGTTAAAACAGGGTCTACTGATGCAAGTGTACTGTAAATCTGGAAAACTTTCCTTCAGTTATTTCCGTGAGAAACATCATTGCAATTTATTCAGGTAATTTTAGTTTCTTGTCATAGAATAACTGGCGTTGCAAAAATATGTGATGAATTTCATTAAAATTGAATATTCATGATGGTTTATTTTCACTTCTTGTAACTCTCACAAATATACTTGAAAATGAGTGAAGTATTTCACATAGTAAGATATTTATTTATAACAATTTTTTCATGATTGCCATCTCCTAGGTTACGGATAAACTACAAGCACTCAATGATGAGTTTGAGGCTATGACACAGAAAAAGAAAGATCTGGAAACCAATATTGATATTTGTGAGAAGAAATTGGACCGCGCCGAGAAACTGATCGGTGGTCTAGGTGGTGAAAAAGAGAGATGGACAGAAGCGGCTAGAGTGCTCGGAGAACGATATACTAACATCACCGGTGACGTGCTGTTGTCATCTGGAGTTGTGGCTTATCTTGGAGCATTTACTGTTGATTTCAGACAGGTAATATATTTATTTATTTACAATTATCGTGGAAATGGCAATTCTGTCATAAATTGCTCTGCCTTGCTTTGTTTATACCCAGTAAACCACAAATTGAAAGATTTTACTTGGATATAGAATTTAGTATAAGATTTGAATTAAGGTCTGGCACAACAGTTTCATATTTTCTTCCACTTTCTAACCAAAAACTACTCAGAGAAAATTGTCATGGCAACATTAATCAACCTACCACTTTCGTGTTTAGCATTTTAAGTGAATAAGCAATCTATAGAACTTAAGAAATGAACATTTTTGACAAAACTAAATTCAAATGTCATGAGTTTTGAGTGATTTTTAAAATGACAAGTTGTACTTAAAATAATTCTTAAATATCTTAAAAATTAACAAAATTGTTAAGATTTAAATTTTGCCACAATTTCTTAATACTAAGAGAAACTGATGAGATTAGTACTACAGTCTAACCTGCCTTAAAGGCCACCTCTACATAAGGGCCACCTGCTTATAAAGGCCAGAAGAATTATATCCAAATTGTTATTTATTCATATTGTTTTAAGCTGTATATAAAGGCCACCTGCCCATAATAGCCACTTTTACTGGTTCCCTTGGGTAGCATTTATAGACAAGTTTGACTGTATCATGATACACATATGTAATATCATGTTTCATAAGAACATGTGCATCTGCAATTTTCAGTTTAATCAGATGTACTATATGGACTTTTTGCTAGATTGTTAAACCTGGCTCCATGAGACAACATCTACTTAATTATCATATATATAGGTGTATATACATGTAAGTAAATGTATTACCATAATGAAATTTCTCATTGATAAATAATTATGCCTATTTACAATTACAGGACATCATGAAAGAATGGTATCAAGCTGCCATTGAAAAGAATATACCATGTTCAGAAAATGTGTCGTTGAGTTCAACTCTCGGAGAACCAGTCAAAATCAGAGCCTGGAATATCTTTGGTTTGCCAGTCGATGCTTTTAGTGTTGACAACGGTATTATAGTCAACAGTTCACGACGTTGGCCACTCATGATTGATCCACAGGGTAAGATCATACTGTAGTTTTAATTGACGTTTCGCTGACCACGCCCACAATGTTCTGACACTGGCCGCCATCACTGTACCAAAGCAGCGTCACAGCAACTAATGACGTACTAGTGTTTGTGATGTCATTAAATGGCACAATTCAGGTCGTGTTTTCATTCTTTTTCTGTGTAATTCGAGCATACCAAACCTTTGTCGAAACAGTGTGGGCGTGGCCAGCGATCTGTCGATTGATTAATTGAATGAGGTTTTATGTCCCATTCAAAAATATTTCACTTATAGAGATGCTGTCAGCTATAGGCAAAGTGGAAGAAATTTTTACCTTTGGATGTGCTTAGACAATGAGCTGGGCGGGTTCATTAGCTTGCTATGCCTCCTGTAACACAGGTTTTAGAGTTTCTTCCAAAGGACCCTGTGCTGGTTGCTTCCTGTTTTCATATTATTTTCAAATCTGACCAGAGTTCAAGCCCTGAACTCTAACATACCAAACTCAAACTCAAACTAGCATTCTACAAACAGAGCTATCATAGTGGTTATGCTGTTGTTTCAACAAACATAAGGTCTTTAATATTACTAATATATTTAACCATTGAACTGTCTAAAATTACACCACTGCGGTAGCTCAGTTGGTAGAGTGCTCGCTCCGTAAGTGGAAGGTCGTGGGTTCAAACCCTGGCTGGGTCTGACCCAAGACTTGAAAGTGGGTAGTGAATGTTCTTTCGCCAAACACTCGGCATTACGAAATTAAAGTCAGGGTTCTTTCAGATGGAAACTTAAAATAAACGAGGTCCCATATCACGGTGGGCTTGGCACGCTAAAGAACCCTGCTGTATAATGCCATAAGCGCAACACACAGGCAAAATTTCTGCACCTTTGCCTATAGCTGGCGACATCTCGATATAAGTGAAATATTCTTGACTGGGACATTAAACACCATTACTCACTCACTCACCCTGTCTAAAATTACATTTATAGCACTATTAACTTCAAAATTGCTGTGTCAATCAAACTGAGTAACATGAACTGGTGTGTAACAATAAGTTGGATTTGCACAGTAGATCACTTACCAATTAAATGATTAAAACATGTAAAATAGCTAGAACTCATTTGTTTTACTGTAATTTCAAAATACCTTTATTTTTTCACTTTCAGGTCAAGCCAATAAATGGGTGAAAAACATGGAGAAAAACAACAAATTAAACCTAATCAAACTGTCTGATGCTAATTATATCAGGACACTAGAAAACTCCATACAGTTTGGTACACCTGTACTGCTGGAGAATGTCGGCGAGGAACTGGACCCAGTTCTAGATCCTATCCTACAGAAATTGACGTTCCGACAGCAGGGCGTTGATTACATACGTTTGGGAGATAACGTTATTGAATATTCTAAAGATTTCAAGTTGTATATTACTACCAGATTGAGAAACCCACACTACCTACCAGAAATCTCTGTCAAGGTAAGGCTTTTTTCAAGTAAATATTGAATACCCCGGTAGTAGGTGTGGTTAGGTGCCTCAGATGCTTCCAAAATTTATCTTGGGACTTTTATGTTATGATTCAGTATATGAAGTTGTTAGATTTGTCTTTTAAAGAAGAAATGTTTATTTTTAAATTTAGCTTACATCATACATGATGTAATTATGACATCATAAACAACACTTTATTCTATATTTTTAAGAAATCTTCAAAATGCATCGTTTAAAAGTGGTAAAAATATTTGAGAATGGAGTAATGGTGCTTTAGGCCCCAGTCAAAATGATTTCACTTATTATGTTATATCAAGGCAGTCAGTTCAGGGATGTTGAAGGAAACCAGATTACCTGGAGAAAACTGCGGACCTTCCTCAAGTCAACTGACAAACATTTGACTCACATTTGGTTCTGCCCAAGTGGTATTTGAACTGACGCAGTTAGAGGCATGTGATATGTAAGCATGCACAGGGCTAATTTGAAAATATTTTATGAAGAAGTAAAACTTATTTGTTGTTTTTGGTGAAATTATAAATACTGTTCTATTTATTGTTGTACACAGGTATGTATGGTTAACTTCATGATTACACCACAAGGTTTAGAAGATCAACTGCTAGGAATTGTAGCAGCCAAAGAAAAACCAGAACTGGAAGAGAAGAAAAATCAACTCATCATAGAGGGAGCAGCTAACAAGAAATCACTCAAAGAAATTGAAGATAAAATTCTGGAAGTTCTGTCATCATCACAGGTGAGCTTAATCTTAAAAGTCATGTGAGATGGCACATTAGGCAAAAGAAAAAACAAAAACATAATTATGGTTATTTAATGGTTTTTAAGATTTTTGTTCCTACTCAAACTTGATATTAGCTTCTGATGAAGATAATATACCATATGGAATTCACACAAATCTTAACATTGTGCACATGAAATGTACTAAAATTAAAAAAAAAATTGGCAGAATACTCAATTTATGCTATGCCATGTCATATTTTATTATTTTAATTTCATTTGATTGTGAAAATTTTAGATGTGGATTTCCAATTAAGTATGTGCATCAATTCCAAGATAAATAGAGGGTATTTTTGTTTAAAATATGAAGAAAAGGGGATCATAAAACACTGGTCTTAAAAGACAAGTGGTCTTCATATAGAAGTTTCTGCATGAAAAATAAACCAAAAGGACCCAAGAGATGTAGACTTTATAAGCCTGTCAGTGGTCTTTCTATAGACATTTTAGAGGGTACATTTGTTTGAAATATGAAGAAAAGGGACATAATAGATCTTAAAAGACAGGTGGTCTTCATATAGAAGTTTTTGGATGAAATATGAAGCTAAGAGGCTTAAAAAATTGGTCTTACAGGCAGTCTTTATATAGAAGTGTAATTTTAGCAGGTTTTACTCTATAGACAGATGTATAAAGGTGGTCACCATAGCAAATTTTACTGTTCTTATTGTAGCATATGATACCATTATTTATTTTCATTTCAGGGAAACATCTTAGAAGATGAAACAGCCATCAAAATTTTGTCATCCTCCAAAGTACTATCAGAAGAAATTTCAGCTAAACAGGAAATCGCTGCCGCCACAGAAGTGGAGATCGACAACACGAGGAACGGATACAAGCCCGTGGCTATACACTCCTCTATTTTGTTTTTCTGTATCTCTGATCTTGCCAACATAGAACCTATGTACCAATACTCACTCACCTGGTTTATTAATCTGTATTTACAGGTAAGCTAGAAAACCATCTTATTTATGTCCCCCAAACTAAGTGGGGGGGGGGGGGGGGGGGGGGGGGGGGGGGGGGGGGTGGCATGTAGTATTTACTCTGTTTCTTTTGCCAACATTTGTCTGCCAGTTTTACCTAGTTTATTAATCTGTATTTACAGGTAAGAAAATAATCTTAGTTTTTGGTAAATTTGAAAATAACATGTTTTTTTTCAAAATTTAAATGAAATTAAATTTCATTGCATTATGTACTAACTTAAAAAAATTAATGAAAGTTATTCCCCCCCCTTTCCAATGAAAATAAGTGATTTTACAGTAACTTTTATCATGTCATCACCTCCATGGTTACATAATGCATTCTGTTGTTCCCATAGTTACATAATATTGAATGTTATTGTTAATGTTGTTCCCATGGTTACATACATGTAGTACATATAGTTACTTCCCCCTGTATTGTCTATGTATTAATACACTATTATTTAGACGGTCTATGTCCAAAGTAAAACTTTTGAAAACTGGTGAATTAAGTTAAACATGTGAATTTCCACCAGGTAAGTGAGGCTGGGTGTTCCAGATGAGTAAGCACTTCCTGTCCATCTAGCTACACCAATCATATTTGAAATCAAAATTAGGAATGGAAAGAACATGGAACTATGAGACAAATATTTCTCACACCTGTGAAAATCCCTTGTTTTTACCCATGTGGGAATTTCCCACGCTGAATTTCCCACGTAGTTATACCTGCTCTGGATTTATTGTTGAGAGGACTTAATAAGCTGAGAAAAGTTCCGAAATCAACCAACAATTTCTCAACGTCACAATCACTTACACACGCTTAATTGATGACGTCACAATCATTTTATGGGAGAACATCAACAAAAATTGATTACGTCATTTTCAGCAGGCACGGATGGTGACATGAAAACTTAACATTTTATGCAATTTTATGTATATTAATCCTGTTTTATGTTGCAAATGTGTGAGAAAAAGAATCCTACACCAGTAACAGGGTAAGACAGAGATCTCAAACTTGGATGAATATTTTCAATGTCCAGAACTCGCTAAAGCTCGTTCTGGACAAGAAAATATTCATTCTCGTTTGAGATATCTCTGTCTTACCCTGTTACCCGTGTAAGATTCTATTAATCCATGATAACTTTAGATACATTGACATAATACTAACCAGCAATACATTTGTATTGTAATGACTGCCATAAAACTTTTAGAGAGCCTTGATAAACTTAGGCTTGCAATATCACCAAGTCAACAATTTTGAAATGTATTTCTTTTCTTTTTTTACAGTCCATAGGTAACAGTGAAAAATCCACAGAAATTGAAGACAGAATTTTCAATTTGAATGACCATTTCACAAACAGTATTTATAAAAATGTGTGTAGATCTCTGTTTGAGAAGGACAAGCTTCTCTTCTCCTTCGTGCTCTGTATTGGAATATTGAAGGGACTGTAAGTATATAATTGTATATGTTGTGGTGAGAGAGAGAGAAGAGAGAGAGAGAGAGAGATAAAATATTCATAAAAATGTGTGCAGATCTCTGTTTGAGAAGGATAAACGTCTCTTCTCCTTCGTGCTCTGTATTGGAATATTGAAGGGACTGTAAGTATATAATTGTATATGTTGTGTGGGGAGAGAGAGAGAGAGAGAGAGAATACTTATTAACATGTGTGTAGATCTCTGTGTGAAAGGAACATTAATAAAGTTTAAAATGATGAGGTTCAGAATATTATTTTATTCAATCATGGGGGAAGAAAGAGAGAGTTTATGAAAGTTCAATAAATTTAAGTGATGAAGTTCAGAGTTTTTATGTTTATTCAATGATTGAGAGAGAGAGAGTTATTAAAGTTCAAATAATGACATGTAGAATTTTATGCTTATTCAATTAAAACTGGACACAGTGTTTTTTTTCAAATTTAAAAGAATGTAAATGCTTTATGAGAAAAATATATTTTAACACATTAGCACATTTATATGACCATAATATGCTGAAAACATTTTATTCAGATATTTCCATTCATATGTGGTTATTTTTTTTTTTTTTTTTTTTTCTTTTTTTTTTTTTTTTTTTTTACATTATTGTAAATTTATTATAAATTAAAATTGAATTCAAAATAATAATTGAAAATACCAATCAATCAATAAACCTTTATACTTATTTCAGTGATAAAGTAGATGAAGATGTTTGGCGGTTCTTGTTGACTGGAGGTGTGGCCTTAGAAAATCCACATGCCAACCCCGCCCCTGAATGGTTGAGTGACAAGTCATGGGGTGAAATTGTTAGGGCATCAAAACTCACCAATTTGAAGGGACTCTTTGAGCGTAAGTTACAGTACTACATAAAAATAAAATTTTGATTCTAATATACATGCACCATTTTTATTTTAACAGAAAAAATTTATTTTTTGAAAAATTTCATTTGTAAAGTGTAGTCAAATTTATGGCCCATGATATGTTTTATGCTGTGAGATGGAAAAACGAACAAATCCTCCCCCTCCCCAAACTGAAGGGGTAAAAACTATTGTTATACAACTAATAGGCATATTGAATTAATTATGCCCCCTTTCTTGTCAGTAATTTCCAAACTGGTTAAAATTTTCAATCTAAAACAATTTTTAAATTGTCTGTTGTCCATAAAGATAATTCATGTCTGTAGGGATATAGCTATATGGTATAGTATGTACTATGTACAGGTTAAGGATTTTTTTATCATTTATTTCATTGTAACTATCAGTTTTGTAACAAATGGCGCCCAAGCTAGGGACCCTGCCTTTGAATGGGGACACCTACCAAAGTGCAACCGCAGGAAAGATCTCAATAAAATTAATTAATATAATTAAAAATAATATACATGTATATTGTACTATGTACATGATGTATGTGTTAGGATATGTCTTCAAGGATCAAAGACTAAAGGAGAGGGATGTAATTTACATTACATGTCAAAATCACACTCTGTACAGATTTTTGTGTAAGAGTATTTGTCAGTTTACTTACCAAAAGGTCAGTTTTCTCCTGGTACTCTGGTTTTCTCTATCATCCTTACAGACATTGCAAAACTTGTGAATGGTTTACAGGACATTCGGTCTGGTAAAACTTGAATTTTAACCAGACCGAATGATTTTTTACCAGACCAAAAACTTGCCTTGATACATTAAGCGCTTACCTGACTACGATCACCCAGTTTTAGACTGTTAGTTATTTTTAATTCCACAAGGTGGATACATTTCACTACATTAAGCATTTTATTTATCTTAGCCACCTAGTGGAGTTTAGAAAAACTAATAGCCAGGGAGATATTAAAATTTTATCAGACATGCCGACCGGAAATACAGAATTTTTTATCGGACAGCCAAGCTTTTTTACCAGACATATCCGAGGTCCAACAGCATCACTGTCCTTAAACTTACTGCCTCAATTTAAGTCAAAGAATCTTGACTGGGGCATAAATCTCCATTACTTTACTCCATTCCATAACAATTAACACTTACTTACTTTTTGATAAATTCTATTTTTAGATGTCAGAGATAATATCAATGATTGGAAGCGAGTATATGATTCGCCAATGCCACAAGAAGAAAAATATCCTAGTCCATTCAATGCTTTAACTGGTTTAGACAAAATGGTGGTCCTGCGGTGCTTCAGACCCGACAAAATTGTACCGGCTGTTCAGGAGTTCATTGTTGACAATCTGGGCCAGTCTTACATTGAACCCCCAACTTTTGATCTGGCTGGCTCCTTTGCTGACTCGAACTGCTGTGCGCCGCTCATTTTTGTCCTCTCCCCTGGAGCAGATCCTATGGCTGCTCTACTCAAGTTCGGAGAAGATAGAAATTATTCCAGAACAAATGGAAAAATCCAGACCATTTCTCTTGGACAAGGACAGGTATGATTATGCTAGTGGAATTTTTATTTTGATTGGCAAAAAAACGTTAATGATTTTTTCTTTCTAAAAACAAAAACAAAATTTTGATTGTGATTGGCTGAAACCTGAAATTTTATTTTTGCGTAAAAACAAATACTTTATATGAAGTGAAAAAAATCATATTGAATTCAAATTTTATGTGAATAATTGTATTTAAAATGATAAAAAAATCCAAGCATATCTGCTTATGTGATAGGGTTCATGTCATGTGGAATGCACATTTCTTCCATATCTGGTCATGGGAAATAGGGTTCATGTCATGTGAGATGTACATATCTCACATGACTACATTACTTTGTGCAGCTTTATAATCAAGTGACAATCACATTACATGATGTCACCATAAGGGGAACATGCTGTCAACTTGCTGAAAAATGATAGTTGGACCTCTAAAATGTTGAAATTTTCGAAGTATTTCAAATATTAATAATGGGATTTTGAGTGAATAATTTTGTTTTTTAATTTATTTAATATCTTTAAATTTAAAGTTTTACAATAACTTAAAAATATTTTTTTCTGTTAATCAATGTTTTATTATATCATTTTCAATCTCACATATATATTTTTTCAATGAGAAAAGTGACAAATTTTGTCAAGCAATTTATTTAAGATAATTTTGTATACATTTTAAAGGTAATTTGTAGATTGCTAGAATAGTTTTGAATAAGGTTTTGTTATTAATGAAGTGGTGCAAGTGAGAGGTTGAACACCATAACCAATGATTTCTATATATACATTTATTATATAGCAATATATGCCTCACATAGAAATCAAACGATAAATCCCGAGGTGTTAGCATACAATATATACCGATATTTGCACGCTAACTTTGTTCCAGTCAGAGGTTTCCTGAATCAATTTTTTCATACTGCACGCTTTGTCACATGACGCTGTTGTTTATGACGTCATACGCGATTGTTGTCGACGTCATCACTGTGTTGTTGTCATATTGCACTAGTTCTTATATCCATTTACAAGAACTAGTGTAATATTTATGTATGGTACAACAAAATGGTATTGTAGATGAAATACTTGACGGAAGTAAACAAAATTTCTTTTGCTATATAATAAAAGAGTTATTGAACTGATATTGTGAAATATTGTCCCGAGTTGAATCGATATTTGCACGAGTTTGCGAGTGCAAATTTCGAGTCAACAAGGGACAGTATTTCACAATATCAGTTCAATAACCCTATAGTACCGTAAATACGTCATGTACATACTGCCAGGCTACTTACTGTATTATTTGGCTGTTGGTTGGCTATTTAGAGTTTGATTTTCTTTATTGATGAATATTTTGCTAGTTTTATGTAGCATACCATTAAATAAAAGTATTATGATAATCATAATCATCCTGCTATTTTATTACTAGACATAATTGCTGCATGTGCTATTTTGTATCTGATTTCATTTTATTTTCTTGATGATGGAATACCAGTATGTGGTATTTCTGATTTCAAACTTATTTTTGTCAACAAAAAATAAGATAATCATCCATGTTTATTCAAAATTATCAACTTAAAAAATTTGGAAACTATAAACTTTTTGTATAGTCATGTATATTAGAATGTTGTAGGTATTGATACAACGATCATTTTGATGTATAGAAAAAGGTCATGGGTTCAAAGGTCAAGGTCACAGATGCGAAACAATACCAAAATGGTTAATTATCTCGAAAACTATAAACTTTTTGTATAGGCATGTATATTAGAATGTTGTAGGTATTGATACAACGATCATTTTGATGTATAGAAAAAGGTCATGGGTTCAAAGGTCAAGGTCACAGATGCGAAACAACACCGAAATGGTTAATTATCTCGAAAACTATAAACTTTTTGTATAGGCATGTATGTTAGAATGTTGTAGGTATTGATACGACGATCATTTTGATGTATAGAAAAAGGTCATGGGTTCAAAGGTCAAGGTCACAGATGCGAATCAATACTGAAATGGTTAATTATCTCGAAAACTACAAACTTTTTGTATAGGCATTTATATTGGAATGTTGTAGATATTGATACAACGATTATTTTGATGTATAGAAAAAGGTCATGGGTTCAAAGGTCAAGGTCACAGATGCGAAACAATACCGAAATGGTTAATTATCTCGAAAACTATAAACTTTTTGTATAGGCATTTATATTAGAATGTTGTAGGTATTGATACAACAATCGTTTTGATGTATAGTAAACGGTCATGGGTTCAAAGGTCAAGGTCACAGATGCGAATCAATACTGAAATGGTTAATTATCTCGAAAACTATAAACTTTTTGTATAGGCATGTATATTATAATGTTGTAGGTATTGATACAACGATCATTTTGATGTATAGAAAAAGGTCATAGGTTCAAAGGTCAAGGTCACAGATGCGAAACAACACCGAAATGGTTAATTATCTCGAAAACTATAAACTTTTTGTATAGGCATGTATATTAGAATGTTGTAGGTATTGATGCAACGATCATTTTGATGTATAGAAAAAGGTCATGGGTTCAAAGGTCAAGGTCACAGATGCAAAACAATATTGAAATGGTTAATTATCTTGAAAACTATAAACTTTTTGTATAGACATGTATATTAGAATGTTGTAGGTATTGATACAACGATCATTTTGATGTATAGAAAAAGGTCATGGGTTCAAAGGTCAAGGTCACAGATGTGAAAACAATACCGAAATGGTTAATTATCTCGAAAACTATAAACTTTTTGTATAGGCATGTATATTAGAATGTTGTAGGTATTGATACAATGATCATTTTGATGTAAAGAAAAAAGTCATTGGGGTTTAGTATTTATGTTTACTTTAAATCTATCAGCTAGCCATTAGTTATCAGGTGAGTGTATAAGGCCCATGGGCCTCTTGTTATGTTTACCGGTACATAAAAACTTGGCAGTACTTTTTATGTCAATGTGCAACTTTTATTATTTATATTTTATTTAGTTGGTTGGTTGAATGTTTTTTTTATGTGGTAACAGCAATTTTTCAGCTATTCACTATGAAGTTTTTCTAATTATACAGGTACCACGTCAAGCTTAAGATATCTACATGTTTGACAAAGAAATACTATTTCTAACCAAAGGCATATACTCAAAGCAATTGAATCTAAATTGATAAAGAAATTTAAACAAAATAATAATGATAATAATTTTATAATAAAATTATAATTAGTTGCTTATCATTTTACTATGATTTATTTTAAAGGGTCCAATTGCTGCTAAGATGATAGATAATGCCATTAAGGATGGTAGTTGGGTTGTTCTACAGAACTGTCACTTAGCAACCAGCTGGATGCCGAAACTAGAAAAAATCTGTGAAGAGGTAAGTATCTATATGCTCACAATCTGACACAACAAGCATCAGAGTAAAATGGTTTAACCATTTTTTGTAGTATGTTAGTAGGGGAATTGCTTATAATTTTAAAATTTTGTAATTAAATATACATGTATTGACAATTTGTTATAGTTAAAGTTTCTTGATTTTATGTTGATTAATTATGTGACAATATCATTACTTGACTATTATAACATTCTTGGTTAAGCCAACATGCCACATGATACCACTAAAGGTTTTTATGGAACTGTTATTTCCATTGGATATTGAATTAACCGGTACACATGTTACAAATTGTCACATGTTCCTGTAAAAACAGCATTACCATTATTTGGGGAAATTTGTAGCATAAGCATTTTCCATTACCAGGTATATATGAAATTGCATATTTCTCAATTTCCAATAAAGACAACATTATTCCTGGAATTTGCAATGTAAACATTTTCCATGTTGTGTCACACATATGTTATGGTATTGATCATATGATACCATTACGAATCCTGGTTATACATTATTTTATTGTTCTGTAGGTTATTGTACCTGAAGAAACAAATACAGAGTTCAGACTTTGGCTGACCAGTTATCCATCAGACCAGTTCCCTGTATCCATCCTACAAAACGGTAAGTCACACATATAATTGAAAAAAATAGATTTTTATGTCAAATAGACATTTCATTCATCATAAGTCTTGTATACATGGAAGGGTCTCAATGGCCAAGTGAACAAAAGCCCATGCAGATGGATCATAGTGACTCTCACTACCTAGGTTTGAATCTCGGTCAGGACAAATCTTAGTATGAGAAGGTTTGTCAGTTCACTTACCTCTGGGCACTCTGGTTTCCTCCACTACCCCTGAACTGATCACTTTAATATACTGTAAATTGGGAAATTTTTAGCGATCGTTTTATTTTGGCGTAAATTCGCGAGTGAAACAAGTCGCGAAAATGTTTCGTGAAAAATAAGCAGGAATTAAAATTATAACTACAGAGTCCCGATAACGTGAAAATTAAAAGACGCGAATAAATATTAAAGTGTGTTCACGCAAAAATTGGATGACGAAAAAATTTCCCAATCTACAGTCATTGAAAGCCTTAAAGAATCTTGACTGGAGCATAAAACACCATTACTACACTCTACTCCTCTCATATATATACAGGCTATATATGATGTGGTATTTCTGAGTTAAACATCTCCACAAAAAGAAGTATAATAGAATCCTACACCAGTAACAGGGTAAGACAGAGATATCTCAAACAAGCTTTAGCGAGTTCTGGACATTGAAAATATTCTTCCGAGTTTGAGATATCTCCGTCTTACCTTGTTGCTGGTGTAGGATTCTTTTTCTCGCATATTTGCAATATTAAACATGATTTGTAAACAAAAAATTGCATCAAATGTTCAGTTTTCATGTCACCATCAATGCCTACTGAAAATGACGTAATCGATTTTTGTTGACGTTCTCACGTAAAATGATTCCGACGTCATCAACTAAGTGTGTCACGACGAGCCAAACAGCGCATGTAGCTTGTCTTACTCAGGGGGGTGTAAGACAGAGATATCTTACACCTAGCAACCAACAGAATAACTCGATGAAGTATGGGAGAACCAGTGGTTTCCTGACCCCAGTCTTTCAATCTTCCCCTAACTTAAAACGTCCTCCATGCTTTAATTGTGGAGAAAAAATATGCCAATTTATAAAGAGGAAATAAATAATACCTACCTTTGTTTAGGTTTTATTATTAACTTGACCAATATCTGATAACTTCTACATGAAAAATAGGTATTTCTTAACACTTGCTTAACCAGTATCTGGTTAGTTTCACTTGAAAAATATACTAAGGGTGGCTATTTGAATTGCCAAAGTTTGACTGGTTGAAGTTAAATGTATATGGGTAATAATGGGGATATGGTTGGGACTGGAAGATGACTTCCAGCGATCAGGGTATTCAACATTTGTTCAAGGTATCGAAGTTCAAGTGACCAAAGTTTAATTGTATACAATTTTTGTTTTCAGGTGTTAAAATGACAAACGAGCCACCTAAAGGATTAAGAGCCAACTTACTTAGATCATACCTCAATGATCCAATATCTGATCCGGGATATTTTGGCGGCTGTAATAAGGTAATTAACATTTCATATATAAAATTAACATGCCTGATGTTCATCAAGTTGTCAGAGCCAAACTGATTTCCATAATTTTCCCGAAAAGGAAACGGGTTTTAGCCACAAAAAAAGGACATTCAAATGAACAAATATTTCCAATTTAATGTTGGGTTAAAACCTTGATTCCTCACCATTATTTGATAAGTCAAATGTTGGCGTTATAAAGGGTTTCGGGGATAAATCTAGAGAAAATTCAGAATTTATATATGAAAGAAATGGATTCTGAGACTTGAAAGTAGCAATTGGTGAGGTGGCAAAGTCATTGAAAAGCATTGTAATGTCATTTTTCCATCCATTCGTCCAAAATTCTTGTCTGTTCTAATTTTCCAAAACTATGAAGCACTATTTCACATAACTTGGTGCAAAGTATCAACATAGATAGGAAATGCACATATTTTTTCAGGAGTTGGTTTGCTCATTTTCCTAAGAGTTATGGCCCTTTGAACATAAGTGCCAGTTTGATTGTCGGTTTATAAACTTTTGTTGATTACCAGTATAATTGTTTGTCTGTTTTCTCTTACAGCCTGAAAAGTTCCACAAAATGTTGTTTGGTTTGTGCTTTTTCCACGCATTGGTACAAGAGAGAAGGAAGTTCGGTCCTCTAGGATGGAATATTCCGTACGAGTTCAACGAATCTGATCTCCGTATCAGCTTAAGACAAATGCTGGTTAGTATAAATTAATGATGTTTATTTAGGAGATAACTGTTTTGTATTTAAAGAGTGATGACGGTAAAACTTGAATTTTATTGTTGCAAATGTTGGTAACGATTGCCGAGCTTCTGTGCAGATTGAGATAGAGAATCCCACTGCTCTGGTTTAGTACAGACAAATTAATGTAGCCCAATATATTTATGACGAAAATATATCACTAAAACAATAAAATCCATTGATATAATAATTTTATTAGCTTGTATTTTCAAAAAAGAAATTAATCACCAGTTCTAACTTCTCCATCTTACATTAAATGACAGGCATTAAATTGCAGTATTTGTTTAAAAGCCATATTCATGTTAATGTGTATAACTTTTGTTGTTTAAGTATAATGATAAATGCAATTCTATTGTTGTTGTAGATGTTTTTGAATGATTATGAAGAGCTACCATTACCAGCTTTAACCTATCTGACAGGAGAATGTAACTATGGTGGGCGTGTCACTGATGATAAAGATCGTAGATTACTTATGTCACTGTTATCTATTGTGTATATAGAGGATATCGTTAAAGACCATGGTTACAAGTAAGTTTTTATATCAATGACTTTAAAAATAAATGTTGGGGCCTCGGTGGGCGAGTGGTCTCGAGTGGCTCCTTTCACGGCCTGTGACAGATCCTTAAGTGAAAGATCTTTACTGGGGTGTTAAGCACTGTTACTTAACGTAACTCCTTTCATTGCCAAGGTTCAAATCCCAATTTGGACAGATCCTAGTGTGAAAAAGTTTTTTTTAATTCACTTGTCAAAGGTCAGTGCTTTACTTTATGGTCTTTTAGAGGAAAGGTTTTTTTTGAAAATGGTCCCATCTGAACAATCCTGAATGAGATTTTAACTGGGGTTGAAATTTTTAAAAATTGATTTTTTAAAAACTTTTTATTTTCTGCAGATTTTCAGCCAGTGGCTTGTATTTTGCACCTATAGAAGGAAAATATCAAACTTATATTGACTACATCAGAGGATTACCACTTAATCCATTACCTGAAGTATTTGGTCTCCATGACAACGCAGATATTACCAAGGACAACCAAGAAACACAAGGAGTCAGTATTCTCTCTCTCTCTCTCTTATATGTTTATTATCGAATATTTTATAATTTCAAAATAAATCTCTCTTTATGTTTTAATATTTGCACTATCATTAAAAATGTAAAAAAGACAGAATACTGCATACATTACATAAAAATGAAGATATGGCAATGTATGTGTACTTAAAGTTAATAACAAATTTTATAATCTGTTTTTCAAGGAAAGTTCACAAAATGAACAACAATACACTATAAGACACTTTAAAATTCAAATATCACATTGGATTTGCCTTTTGAGAAGTGGATTATAAAAAAATAGCCTAAGGTTATGATTGCTATTAAAAATCACACACAACCTAAATTCAAACTTATGCCAGATATTATACCCATGACCAGTAAATTTTAAAAAAAAATCTATTTACATGTAGGTTCATTGTCTGTAATGCAGACAGTGCCATAAAATGGAATGTAAACATAAGTCCTTTCAAATGAACACTTGTAATAGCTAAAATCCAATATCATCTTTAAAATTAATGAATGTTGACTTTGTATATTTCAGTTGTTTGATAGTATACTGTTAACCTTACCCAGACAGAGTGGAAAGGGAGGTAAATCTACATCCGAGGTCATACAGGATCTAGCCACTGACATCCTCAACAAACTACCACCAGACTTTGATTTGGATGTTGTAAGTTATATAACTCATCAAAGATAATGATGTCCAATCAGATAAATATTCATATCAATTATTGGAGACATGTAAAAGATTTATTAATTGATTAATAATAAGTGTTATTTTTTTTTTTTTTTTTTTTTTTTTGCATTATGATTTATAATTAATTGTACATTCGTAACAAAAAATGCAGATAATGTCATTAGTGTTCCAAAGCTGAACCTTCATTAACTTTTACAAAAAAACAAACACCTTACAAAATTTAGACCTTGTTGTCTCTGAATATGAATTATTTAGCTGATTACCTTTCTCCATGTTGTTTAAAGGTTGAAGAAATAGAAAGGAAATCAAATCGACAAACATCAGAAACTACTTGCTGATCTTGGCAATGATTTATTATTATTGCTACTCTGACAATGACCAACAATCAATCGTAAATGATAATCTTGACATCACTAGTAAACGATTTGAATTATATGATTATATAGCTGATTAAAACAGGAAACAAAGGATGTGGTTTTTTCATAAAATTCATTACAACTTTCTATATACTGTAAAGGGGATTATTTTCGCAGGGTGAAAATTTCGCGATGTCTGAAATCTGACATTTTGTGTGAGTGTAATTTTCGTGTTACCAATATAAGTTGGTGTATATTCTGAATATTATGATATATAAACCTCTATAGTTGTCATTTTTGCATGGGTAAAAATTTTGCGGTTATTTCTTTAGCTCGAAATAAGCGAAAAAATTTTTACCTGCACAAAAATTTCCCCCTTTACAGTAAATGATTTACAGAAATGAGTATTAAAAGTATGAATATTTTTTTTAGGTTTACAAACAATATCCTGTGTTATACAATGAGTCAATGAACACTGTACTTCGTCAAGAATTGATCAGATTTAACCGTCTGACTTCAGTCGTCAGAATATCTCTGATTAACCTACAGAAAGCCATTAAAGGTCTGGTTGTCATGTCGTCAGAACTGGAGGAAGTGTTCCAGAGCATGTTGATCGGTAAAGTGCCAGCATTGTGGGCGGCAAAGTCCTATCCATCCCTCAAACCTATGGGAAGTTACATCACAGATTTGTTACAGAGGTACGGTACTCAATGAAATATTCACATGATGGATAGTACTAAAATTTATCTAAACTCAACAATTCTAAAATTATATTCGGAAAATTAGGAAGAACTTATGTATTTGGGAGTGATATCGTAATTTAATTATCTAAATTACTTGTGACAAAATTGTTTTTCTTGATTCAAAATTGGGGGAGGGGGGGGGGGGTTTACAAAATATGAGAAAAAATAACAATTCTAAATTCAGCTTTAGCAGGGTGATGTTTTCACTTGATGGCATTGTACATTTTAATGCATAGACAATGTGTTTAAATGTGTGTTCATTTAAACTTGAGGAGCTTAAATTACAAATTCATAATACTGAACAGATGATATAACTAAGTCATTATAATTATTTTTTAAGATCTTTTCCTAATGATTTTACAATAATTTTATTGTAGATTGAGATTTTTGCAGAATTGGATTGATGAAGGTGCCCCGCCTACTTTCTGGATATCTGGATTTTATTTTACACAATCCTTCTTAACAGGTACATATCTTATGAAATCCATCAGCAGTACATATACAAAATAGTAACGCCTTCTTTTGTGGCCACTAGTAGTGATGGGAAATGGTTGGGTTTTTAGCTCACCTGAGCTGAAAGCTCAGATGAGCTATTGCTATCCATCTTCGTCCGTCGTGCGTCGTCCGTCGTCCGTCGTGCGTAAACTTTTTACATTTTAATCTTCTCCTCCAAAACCACTGGGCCAAATTTAATGAAACTTGGTAACCATCATGCCTGGGTGAAGCCCTCTCAGATTTGCACAAATGAAGGAGTTATGTCCCCTTGGGGCCCCATAAGGGGGGAAATAGTGAAAAACTTTAAAAATCTTCTCCTCTGAATCTACAAGACATATACCTTATTTATTTCATATATAACATCCTTAGGTCATCTAGTTTCAGATTTGCACAAATGGTAGCCATGGGGCTCAAAATGGGGAAATGGTAAGGTGCTGAGTGGGGAAATTGCTAAAAATTATGTATTTGTCAATATATCTTGAAAACTATTAACTTTTTGTATAGGCATGTATATTAGAATATTTTAGGTATTATCCTAACGATCATTTTGATATATGAATGAAGGTCATAGGTTCAAAGGTCAAGGTCACAGATGTGAATGAATACCTGAATGGTTATTTATCTTGAAAACTGTTAACTTTTTGGATATGCATGTATATTAGAATATTTTAGGTATTATCCTAACGATCATTTTGATATATGAATGAAGGTCATAGGTTCAAAGGTCAAGGTCACAGATGTGAATGAATACCTGAATGGTTATTTATCTTGAAAACTGTTAACTTTTTGGATATGCATGTATATTAGAATATTTTAGGTATTATCCTAACGATCATTTTGATATATGAATGAAGGTCATAGGTTCAAAGGTCAAGGTCACAGATGTGAATGAATACCTGAATGGTTATTTATCTTGAAAACTGTTAACTTTTTGGATATGCATGTATATTAGAATATTGTAGGTATTAGCCTAACAACCATTTTGATATATGAATGAAGGTTATGGGTTCAAAGGTCAAGGTCACAGATGTGAACAAGATCTGAAATGATTATTTATCTCAAAAACTATGAACTTTTTGTATAGGCATGTATATTAGACTATTTAGGTATTATCCTAATGATCATTTTGATATATGAATGAAGCTCATGGGTTTAAAGGTCAAGGTCACAGATGCGAATGAATACCTAAATGGTTAATTATCTTAAAAACTATTAACTTTTTGTATAGGCATGTATATTAGAATATTGTTAGTACGGGCACAGTGGTCATTTTGATAGATGAATGAAGAGCATGGGTTCAAATGTCAAGATCACAGATACAAACAAGTACTGAGATGATTATTTATCTCAAAAACTATAAACTTTTTGTATAGGGATGTATATTAGAATATTGGCCGAATTATCATTTTGATATTTGAATGAAGCTCATGGGTTCAAAGGTCACAGGTGAGCGTTAAGGCCCATGGGCCTCTTGTTTTAATAACTGATGATCAGAATTTCTCAAGTACCTAATAATCAAAAATAAGGTAATTGATTGATGAACAATGAAATGAACATGAAATATAGCATTTCAAATGTTAGGCTAACCCTTCACTGAGCTGCAGGAATAAGCGTTTGTAATTTCTCGTTCTCTCTCTGTGTAGTTTCTTCCCACCACTGAGGTTTGAATCCCACTCAGAACAGATCCTAGTGTTAGAAAGTTTGGCAATTGGCTTGCAGGTTGGTAGTTTAACTCGTTTTCTCTGGGCACTCCAGTTTCCTCTACCATACATTGTATGAACTGACACCTCTATATAAGTAAAAGAATATTGACTGAAATGTAATACTCAAATCCATTCTTGTTATGAATATTAATTTGTTTTTCTATGTTACAGGTGTATCCCAGAATTATGCCAGAAAATACACAATACCTATTGATACTATTGGATTTGAATTTGAAGTCATGAAAGAAGAAAGAGAGATTCCACAAAAACCAGAAGATGGAGCCTATGTTTATGTAAGTCTGTGAAATGTATACTTCCGCATGCACTTAATCAAAATTGTGGCAAAATAAAATATGAATTTGAAATCACTTTTGCTTTTTGTGCATACTTATTTTAGTGCTTTAAGTATGCGCTTTGTGTTGATACAGTTTAAATTTAGCCCTAAAGACACTTTACATTGCCACATGGGAATTATACCCATAACCTTTGAGAATGAAAATTTTGACGAATGTTTTATTTAGGGATTTATTCTTACTTTAAAATTTTCCAGGTTAACAGTAACTGATTGATTTTTCAAAAAATAAATAAAAATAATAATACCCTTTTTTGGTCATATTTTATTTACATACCATGTTACTTACCTTGTTCTGTAATTATCTTAATTAAAAATAATTATTTTTGTAAAAAAAAAATAAACAACACCAATATTGTTACAACAGATCAAAGGACTAGGTTCACGAAGGGGCATATTTGGCCTAATCTCGGATTTGGCCCGAATTCACTCTTATGATTTTATAAGTAGTATAGAAACACAAAATGTATTTTATACACATAATTTTCCTCGTTGGTTACCATGGCAACCGATCAAAAACAGACCCCTTGTTTCAGGTAAAATCTGAACTTGGTGCTTTTGAAACAACGACATTTGCATACATATCATTGTTATATTTATAAAAATCGTTTTGAAACAATCCAAAATTGCATGAATAGGATTAACTTATTACTCAATCAAAAAAAAAATACATAATTTGATAAAATATATTTTTATTTGTTGTCATGGCAACCAAAATACTAGTTTCAGTACTATGAAACATCTTTGTTTTATTTTTCCAATGCCTTAACACACACATAGTTTTATATTAATTTAGAGGACATGTTCTCAAAAAATCATTATTACAGAATTCTATGATAATGCGATTTCCTTTAAAAACAAAATACAACATTTTAGGTAAAAAAAAATAATACGTATCCATAGCAACGATGCGGGTGCAATATATTATGACCATGTTAATAATGAAGTTTGACTTTTCGTTTTATTGGCATAGTGTGAGGTTTAAACAATATTACCAAGCATGCATATTCTTTTTAACATTTTCTTTTTTTCTTTTGATGAAAAGGTCTTTTAAAAAAAAAACACTAGTTGCTATAGTAATAGCCACTAACCAATTTAAAACAAAAGGTCAATTTCGTCTGTCGGTTCGCGGATCACATTTATCCGGATACGCTGGTGTCTTACTTCATCCAGGTACTGATCGACATGGTGTAAATGAAAAACTGACTGTACATAAATATTGATATAATCATCCTATTTAAACTGCAGAATGTTCAATGTCCATAACAATTTAAACACAACGGTAGCTCATTCTATATGTGGGAGGTCGCGACCGGTAATGACAAAAACTTTGAAGTATTTAGAGACCGTTATTTCGACAAACACTGGCGTTTAAAAATGCAAGCCACCACAGGGACCTTAACACCGATGCCTCGTGTCACTGTAGGCTTGACACGCCAAAGAACCATCACCCCTGTACACTGCCCTGAGCACATGTCAAATGTCACTTCACTTTTACCTAGTGACGTATCGATATAAGTGAATTATTCTTGACTGCGACGTTAAACCCACATTCAATCAATCTAAGAAATAGTAAACTTGGCAATAACGATAATATTTCATATGCAGTAGCAGCGGCATATGGATCCTTTGGCTCAAGTTTGACCCTGTCACTTGACCTTCAATTTAAATATTTATTAAGAATGCTCGATTATGAAGTACAGGGTGTACTTGCTTCATATAAGACGTTTGCTTTTAGACTTTTTTTTTTTTTAAATTACAAAAATACGATATTTTGGCATAGTGTTTATAAACAGGGGCAAATCTATTCAAACCGTGTTATTGTATGCGTATATTCACGCCTGAATGTGTTCATTTATCAAGTATGATCCCTATTTGCATTGTATAGACTCCCCCATATTTTCAAAAACTCTACTGACACGGATGAATAAATTAGCAGTGAACCATCGGCCCTCATTCAATCACAAATGCTGATGTGGGTGATGCTGCTGCTGCTGCTGCTGCTGCTGATGATGATGATGATGATGATGATGATGATGATGATGATGATGATGAGAGATGGTCAAAATGTTGATATTGAGACAATTTTAGCTACATCACATTCTTAAAGTAGTGGGGACACCAGCAACAATGCGGGATAAAAACTAGCGTCAACTAACTTACCGTAAATCCGGGGACGCGAGTTTTGTATTTACATAGGTATATATTCCGCGCATCACTAGTGTTGGTCGAGTTTTTAAAAATGTTTCCAATATCTACACACTATACATATGTCGCAAAATTACTTGTGACATTAACGCATCAAGAAGGTACTTGTACAAATATGTGACATGATCTGTAAGGGTACAACACTCGTCGGTGAGACACTTTTACCGAACGCTGCATTAACATTATTTTAAATGCCTTAACCGAGGGAAGTATATTTCATATTTGACTACTTATCCTATAAAATTAATGGAAATTTTAAAAGTAGGTATTTAATTCCCTTCCGGGGTTGGTTCAAAAATACCCTTTTTTCTAATAGTTTGATATTTAAAGGTACCCTCGCATAGTGAATATTTTCCCAACTTTGCCAATTACGAGCTTTAGCTTCCGATGTGAAAGAGTATATTTTAGTGTTATATAACAAAACCTAACTAGGAATATATAACCAAAACTTTTCATATGCGTCTGTGTCTTAGGAAATGTTGAATTATATATTTAAGTACATTTTGTCTAATTTACCAGCCGCGTGACTAAAACATTGAACAATTTAATACTGACAAACTTTAAATAAGTTGATCAATACGAGTTGGTATTTTAGTTGAAACAAGTTAATACTAGTCCGACTAATCAGCCCACTAAACCCCCATTTTAATTTTTTGACTTTTTGGAGGTTTGTGGTCTGACAGCTTCCATTATTGAATTCTTGAAATTTCTGGCGAAAACGACAAGCGTCGATAATTTCAAGTATTTCCTTACCTCGCTCTTGTTGACAACATGGAACACTTCCTAAAACATTATTCTACCGATCCATGCTTAATTTTTAATTAAAATCAATCGATATCGGTAGAAATACAAGGTTTTCTGATGTCTCTTCAGCTCTCTGTCACTTTCACATCGTGAAGACATTACTAATTTGCATTGACCAATCAGATCGCGCGTTGCATTTGGATGGTGAAACTCTCAATTCTATCTTTAGAAAGCACAGTACTTATTTTGAGAAATTAGACAATTGCATAAAAATTGAACAAGTTGGCATAAAATATAAAACGAGTTGACAAAAGTCGGAACTGGACCATATTGACACCATATTGACATATTGACACCGCGCGGGGATACTATGGGTCTACAGACGATGTCATAAACGTTTATATGCGGTAGAAAAGTCGGTATAAAATAACAAAAAATTGTGAACATTGATGAGAACGGTTAACTAATAACATCCAAAAGAGAGAGAGAGAAAAAAATAAGGAGGTTGGTCGTGTCCGAACATCCATCCATCAAGTTTGAATGCCAATGCGCTAACCATTGCACCATGTACAACATTCCGCAACACTGCTTTTAAAATTATCTTATTTTTGATACTGATAAATGGCCGTGTTTTTTGGCAATTTTTATATCTTTTTTGTTATTCTGTTAATCATTAAACTGTCGATAATGTCAACATGTAGTTGTTTCTTTTCAATCCATTTTTATTGGGGTTTATTTCAACATTGACTATATTTTACGTTTTCACTGTGTCCGGGTCGCGCACTGTCTCATTGTACGGAATCATTATTTCCACATTGTGAGAAACATTAGGTAAATTTCCTAAAATTCTTTTATCACCTAAATTACACGAAGCAAAAAAAGACAGAAAGAACCATATTCGTATACATTTGGCAACAGTTTAAATCCCGGTTTACGTCAGGGTTTGGAAGGTGCTCCAAAAGGAGGAAGGAGTTACCATGAAAAACGAAGCGTCGACGTGAAAATTGACAATTTTTCACACACATTTTGTTAAAATGAAGGGTGTGCGCAGCCATTAACCACAAAATGTTGTATAAAGATCGAAAGATATTACAAAAAACCATTTAATACTGAAAAAATGGTGGTGGTTAACGAATGCGCACATATCAAATTTTTGAAATGTGTGCAACAAAAATGCACATTTTCTCAATTTTGTGCGTTTCTAACCAACTTTATGGCGATTTATCATAATCCTGGGTAATATTTAGCTGAAAAAAACCACACAGGGTGCAAGTACTGATATTACTTAATATAAAACGAAAGATATTTTGGTGATTATTCTGTCTTTATTTTTTACCAAAATTTAGGCCGATACAGGCGCAAAACGAATTTAGCCCTTTATATTTCAATCATAGTTTAAGTTTAATGTTTGTGGCTGACTATATAGGTCAGTCATTTTCAATCAAAAAAGTTCAAGCATTCTTTACCATGGTTACAGCATTTCTGATTTACTTTCAGGGTTTCTACATGGAAGGTGCTCGATGGGACAGAGAAAATATGAGAATAGGAGAATCCATGCCAAAGATTTTGTTTGACCCTATACCTGTGGTATCCTTTAGTATAGAAATATTTATCATCAGCAAAGTATGAAAATAAATGACAAAATCTGCAAAACGGTTAAAGTAATTAAAAAGAAACACACTGGTCCATGTACAAATCGCAATCATACAGCAAAGTAAAAATTTTGAAACTTACAATTTAAGTTAAACATGTGAACTTCTACCAGGGAACTCAGATCAGATCCTAGGGTGAGAAAGTCTGTTGGTTAACTTGCTGAGTGCCAGTGGTTTTCTCCATGAACTCTTGTTTCCTGTACCATTCCTGAATTGACCACCTTAATATAAGTAAAAATAATCTTGACTCCATTTCTTACACCGACATTTTGTCTGCCACTTTTCTTGATACCTATTTGACTGAACTTTATAAAAATTCACAGGAATAATCTTTGGGTGGAAAAGATGTGTCATTGGCTATTCCTATTTTGATCAAGCACATGGTGGGGATTTCCCATTTGAGGTTCATTTTGGGGGTACACTTTTGAAATAGCATCTCATTTCAGTTATAACTTGTTATATGTATGTTCCTTAACTAGTGTTCTAGATTTGGTTTAAACCCAAGGAATTCAGCAAAATATCTGATCCGCCATCATATAATTGTCCAGTGTACAAAACCACAGCAAGAAGAGGAGTATTGTCCACTACTGGTCATTCTACTAACTTTGTGCTATTTATAAGAATTCCGTCCGATAAGCCACAAAGCCATTGGATTAACAGAGGTGTGGCTGGACTTTGTCAGTTAGATGATTAATCTCCAGATATGTGGCACACCCACCGGATTACTCGGATTATGCGGCTGAGACAACAATATACAGTTAAACGAACACTGAACAATGATGAACTTTTATTTTGTAACAGGAAGGTTTATGTACTGTGTGTGTACTGATCAGCATAGAGATACCGTCCAATGTAAAACTACTGACTGTTCATATAATGTAAATCTGGAAAATTTTGCGCCATTTAATTTTCACGAGAATCATCAATTCAAGATATTGTCCTACTTTTATTTCTGTGTCATAGGACGATACTCAGTTCAAATGCAAGCTAATTAGATCAAAATGAAATATTCGCTTCTGTTACTCATGCGAATTAACGCGTAAATGAAATGAATGCGGAATTTTTTCCGATTTA
Source organism: Anadara kagoshimensis (assembly GCA_021292105.1). Taxonomy (NCBI): domain Eukaryota; kingdom Metazoa; phylum Mollusca; class Bivalvia; order Arcoida; family Arcidae; genus Anadara; species Anadara kagoshimensis. The sequence continues at coordinate 40,308,958 of CM037861.1, read as the reverse complement.
CAGCCGTGTGATATATATTTTTATTTTAATATCAGTATTTCAGTTTTTAAGGCAGTCACAGTATAAATTGCATTTTTTTCAGCTGAATTTATTTTTTATATATACAACTTGCCTGTTATTTTTCAGCTTGGTTTGTGATTTATTTACATAAAAATTTAAAACTGTATACGTGTTGACTGACAATGGGTAATTAATTATCGGAATATTTTCCTCATTTAATTAGATGTGCCAATTTTATCGTTGTGATAATTATAAAATATTTATTTTTCTAAATTTTCAAAATGCTTGGTTTATTTTTCCGTATTATAAAACACAACAGTTTTATTGTTATTTATTTATTTATTTGCTATACCTGTGTTGTGTAAATACTAGTATTAAGATGTTAATGATGAATATATAAAAATCCCGAAATCCATATATCGATCTTTATAAAATTACAAAGGGCAAACTTTTATAAAGTGAAGGTTTATATATAGAAAAAAAGATGTGGCATTCGTTCGGCTTTATCATGTTTATAGGGATTTACAACTTGGCATTCTTTAAAATATGCAGAAAAGGCTGGCCCCTCTTTATAAAATTATGAAGGGCAAAGTTCTACAAAGCCCCGGCTCTTATATAAAATGAAGATTTGATATACCTTGGTGATTTTCAATTTGAATTTGAGAAAATTAAAATATACAAGGAAGGCTAACAGATATATTTTTTTTAATTTGTGTGTAATATATATATATGTATCATTTGTATACCAGTAAATTGTGTCAAATTTCTACTGTAAAAACCCTGTATATATCTGTTTGTTGTAAGAAGTGTCAAATTTAATTTGAATAATTCAATACTTTATAGAAAAGAGTAAAATTAATATACATGTACATGTATAACAAATGAATAACTGTGATATTTGTAAAATATAATATTTAATTTTTATGTATAGTGTTTGTGTATTTATAAATAACCTAAATAATGTGCTAAAATTTAATTTAATTTTTTTTTTAATTTTCAAGGACATTCCAAGATATTTTTATTTTATGAATTTTTATAAACATAGTTATATATATATATATAAATGTCCGTGTGTAAATAGAAGTTGTTATATATAATGTTATCATCAAGAAAGAATTGCATTTATTTCTGATCATTTTCACTCTGTCTCTGCCATCAATATTACAGTCTCTAACATCATTTCTGATATCTCTTTCACCAGTATTGCTGTCTCTCTCTCATCATTTCTGCTCTTTATCTACCATTACTGCTGTCCATTATTATTGCTGTTTTGTGCATTTATTTTTTGAAAATTTTCAGTTTTTCCCATCATTTTTTGCTGTTTAACTGACATTACTACTGTTTATCCGACATTACTGCTGTCCATTATTACTGCTGTTTTATGCATTTATTTTCCAAAATATTTTACAGTGCCTACCGTCCATTATTGCTGTTTTCTGATAAAACTGCTGTTTAGTTGACATACTGCTAAAATGTTATTTTTAATGTTGATGGTGTTTGAAGTTGAAGTTCAGTCATATAATTGTGATATTTTTCATGTCTTTTATATCAAGTAATTTGTGATGGCATTCTGTTCCAAAGTTTATTCTATGACCTTCATAAAGATTGCAGTTATCTGAAGTTCAATCATGTATACTATCAAAGAAAAACTATACCAAATTGATTTCAAATTTTAATTATTTTGTTAGAAATTTTTCTTTCAAATAAATAAATTGCTGACACAGCCTTTTTAAGTCAATTTGTTCCAAATGATGATCTATATTATATACATTTTGGAGATTTTCTGATAAAATTAACTGCATTTATATATACATTTTCTATTGTTCCAAAAGAAGAGTATTTTTTGTCGTGGAAGTTTTGAAAACTAGGAAAACTGCTGAAATATATTTTTCTTTTGTTCCAATAGCAGACATAAATGTTTTGAAACTGCTGAATTTTATTTTTCTTCTGTATCAAAATACAGATCTTTTTTATTACAGAAGTTTTGAATACTAGTGAAACTGCTGAAATAGTTTCTTAAATGTTAATTAAACTTTATGTTATGCTGCTGAAAATAGATGTTCTATTACTTATCATATATGTATTTTTTTGTATTTTTGTTACCATGGTTACTTATATACATTGTATTACAAGTATTTATATATATCTATAATGTACTTATCCGTCCATTGTTGATGATGTACTATATTGTGTTAATTACGTGGAATTATTTTACATTCCAAAACATCTAGTGATGATGACTGTGATTCACATTAATAAAAAGAATTGGTTTGTTAAAAACTTCTTTCTTTATTTTGGTGTTTTTATATGCCTGTGCATAACTTTATGAACATATTTTGTTGTGGCATTGTTGTTCTCTATATGCAAGGGTCCTTCGGAAGAGACCTTAAAAACTGACGGTAGGCATGGCACATGAAAGAACCCTCCCTGCACATAACCCACTGCAAAGGTAAAAATTTCTGCCATTTTACATCCTACTGGTTATGTCTCGATATGAATGAAATATTCTTGACTGGAACATAAAATCCTATTCAATCAATGGGACTGGAATTGATCTGAGCAAGATTTGAACCTAGGCAGTGAAAAAGCTGTGATCTGATAGTATGTGCTGGGACATTGACTTTCATGTCTAAATTGTGAGTGCTTGGTGAAAGAACGGTCACTACCTATTTTCAAGCTTTGGACAAACCCCAAACAGGGTTCAAACCCACAACCTCCTACATACAGAGCAAGCACTATACCAACTAAGCTACTGCAGTGGGTATTGCAGTATGAGAAAGTTGGTCCGATTGCTTACTAAAGTTAGTGGTTTCTTCTGGATACCTAAACCATTTCTGGCCCGGTTTCACAATCATTCCTTAACTAAGATTTTCCTTAACTTAAGTTTAGCAAATTTTGGTAATCTGTTTTGAACTACTAATGAATATTTTTGTCAAAACTAAATGCAGATGTTTTAATCTAGAAGTGATTTTACGATTGAGACCTTAAATTACTGAGTATCTTCAAAATTAAGAAAATTATAAAGAATAGAAATTTTGCAAGATTTAAGTTAAGGAAAATCTTAGCTAAGGAATGATTGTGAAACCGGGGCCTGAACTGATCACTTTAAGTGAAGAATCTTGACTACATTACCATTACTACAATCACCTCATACTACTGTGGAAGGTGTGTGTTTTTTTTTTTTTTTTTTTTTTTTTTTTGTGTAAATTCTGCAATGAAATCCGTAACGATGTAAAAACATGCCAATCCATGTTCAAATCACAATCCCCAAAGCAAAGTGAAAACTAAAACTTTGCAAATTAAGTTAAACATGTGAACTTCCACCAGGTAAGAGAGTCCAAGTGCCCTGGAGGGATACGCACCTCCTGTCTAGCTAGCTACACCCACCACATGTGAAATTGAATGAAAGGAACATGGAAATATGGGATGTCACAAAGTTGCACAGAGAAATCCTTTGCAAAAGTACAAAATATAGCGTTTTTATTAGAAATGTTTTTATTAAAAATCATTTTTTATATGTACAATTATTGCTACATCATTAATGTAAGCATTTATAAAAAATCACATGGTTAAATACAATGTATATATACAAATACATAATATATATATATAATTTTAGTACTACATGTACACTTTTTTGTAGCTAATAATTAATAAAAATATAAAAACGTCCCATGTAAATTGCAAAAATCTTTTCTAAAATTCAAATTTTAGAGTACAGGTAAAATTTTATCACAATTGGAAACATGCCATTTTCACAACCATTTTTTCTTGGAATGTGTATATCTTAAATAATGACCAAATTATTACATTCACTGAAAAGAAACTGGAAATACTAAACCATAATGTTTTTTTAAAAGAAAAAATCAAATGTGTACTTTTTTAACACTTCTTTTACAAGACAATAATATGACTTTTATACACAATTATGCTCCTGCTTTTTTTAAGATAATTACTGGTAATTTGAATTAAAAAAGCTGTTTCATTAATGTCAAGTCCTAGGAGAGGAACATTCAAGAAACCATATATCTTTAAGAAAAAAACTTTTAACCAAGAGTTTTATTGATAAAACAGAAATTTTCTAAAATAAAAAATTCCATTTTCAGTCATCTTTCCATTATGTCCCATAATTTTCAAATTTAAGAAGATATTATTAATAAATTGTGGTTAATAAAAATGAATTAAGCACTTCTGAAAAATAAATTGGTATGAATAGTCTATCTACATAAGTAAAAAAAATCATTTACACATAATGGGGTTTGCCGTTGCACCACGAGATACCCCTTAAGGTTTGTAGGATACTATTTTTTCCACAGGATATGGAACTTTATTATTCCACATTTTCCCATAAAAATGACATTATTCTGGGAATCTGCTTTCCAAAACGTCCCACACAAATATTAAGGGTGTTGATCATGTGGTACAGCGGTGAACCCCATTACAATAAAAATTAAAACAATCTACACTATATTTCTCTATGATCAGGTATCTGGAATGTAACGTATGTAGCTCGTTGCAATATGCTTATAAAAATATACATAAAAATGTGTTTTATGTTAACAATTATAAAATGGATTGTGAAAAACTTAACCACTCATTTCTTGATAACCAAATATTTGAAAGAATTTGATTATACAAATCATTGAAAAACCCCATTTCAGTAATTTTGGTGAAAAAAATTGCCTCGTTTTTGAGAATTTATTTGGAATTGGGAATGTAGATTCTTAAGACTAAACACCAGTGTTACTTTAACACAAAACACTTCAAATATACTTCCTATGACATCTCATGAAAATCTGAACATTAATTCTCTTAATTTTATTTTTTCTAATTTTTTTCACAACTCATTAAGATGTATCTGGAATTTACATGTATTTTAAGTTGAAAAAGAGTAGCCACAAAAGTGCATAAATTTCTCAATCTGTTTTACAATTACCAACAAAAAACATCAAAATATAAGTAAAAATACTATATAGATCATAAATACAGTAATGCCAAAAGTCCTTCTTAGTACTTAAGTTCCTGATTGTTTCCCCATCCAAGTCAAATTGTATTTCCAAACTTCAGTTTATAAAGCACATTTGGTATGCGAAAAATTTTGAAAAAAATCCTTAAAAAAAGTCAATAAATAAATTGCATATGTGTTTATGCAACTCTTAAGATTTACCCGTTTTAAAAATAAACTTGCGAGGAAATTTATTACCGGTACTTGAATTTCAGTATAAGAAATCTATTTTTCATTTAAATATTTAAAAAATCTGATTTGATATTGAAAGCAATGGAATTGTCTGACATAGGACAACTTTTGGCACAAGACTGTAAATCAAAAGGGAACCTATTATACAGAGCTTATTTTACACAGAACAAATATTTACAACTGATATGTTTTGATATGGTGGTTTTTACGCAGCATGCGATATAACCGATTTGACTCGTACAAAAAATAAAACACATGAATCAACACATTCTTTCTTACAATTTCTATGCCCCTTACATGCATCTCTATCTAGTCTCTCTCTCTCCCTTACTCTCTCTCTCTCTCTCTAACACACACACACACACACACTTTCTCCATCACTCAATCTAGTCACTCTCTCTTTCTAAATCTAGCCACTACTTTTACTCTAAAACAAAAAGAAAATAATTTGCGTTTTGAAGCAAAATTAAACAATAAATCTTAATTTGCGTTTTGAAGCAAAATTAAACAATAAATCTAATTTTGACAATTTCATGTTGAAATACATCCAACCCAGAATTTGTCATGTTTGATCAGTAACCATAGTAACAACCTCTATGAGATGACGGGTAGTGAAATTTGATTTGAGGTAAAAATAAAAAATAAACTAAGGTTTAAAATCAGAATGTTACCCCAAATTGATTTAAATGTAATTTTTATTAAAAAATGTAACTATATCTAATAAAAGTGTTATTAAACTCATTTATTATCCATCACCATGGTGACAGGATACTCAAAACTTCTTCAGAATGCCAGTCTACATGTATGTTTGCATTCCAGGTCACCATAGAAAGAATTTCTCATAAATTAGTAGCCACAGCAATTTTTGGCCACAAAGAAACTTTGCCACTGGCTACAAATTTCTCAGAAATTCTTTCGAAAATAAACCTTTTTTTAAGCAACTTTGTGAAATAATACTTTAAAAAGGACTTTATATTTTCACAAATTTTGGAAAATTGACTACCGGTACTTGTGAAAACCTAGTTAGTGATTATGTTTGAAATTTAAGATTTTCACAACCAGTGATAATTGATGGATCGCCGGCCACACCCACTATTTCCGACAAAGGGTCGTCATGCTTGAATTACACGCAAAACGAATAAAAAAAACTCTGCCTAAATTGTGCGATGTAATGACGTCACTGACACTAAAACGCCATTAGTTGCAGTGATCGTGATGGCACCAGTGCGGAACATTGTGGCGTGGTCGACAATACGTCAATTCTATTTGGAATCAAGATGAAGAATAAACTATGCTTTAGTGAATGATGTTATAATATTTACATTAATGTAATCGACTATAGCTTTAGTTCTACTTGTATAAAATGATCTAATAATTAAATTCATCAATAAGGCATCTACCGACTTGCATAGAAGAAAAGTGACGTCAGTGTTTTAATAAAAAACACCGAGATTCAGAGCTCCCTAAACCAATCAAATTCAAAGCAATAATTTACAAAAAAAATTAAATTTCATGTGCTAAAATAAACTGGATGTTCAAATCGAAAAAAAAATGTTAGAAATATGGAATGGATCGACTCTTACTTTGCATGATAAAATGTATCATCAAGTATATTCTTTACATTTATACCAAAAGTTAAGCTAGCACCAATCAACCACAAATGAAACTCATCTACCTCATTCATGAAAGTGAAATATTATATGCGACACATTCTCAAAAAGAAAAGAAGACAAAAAAATAATAATATAAGATTACTCATAGAACCCTAACTGAAGTCCTCATTCTTTCATTTACACTTCACAAAATACACAAAAATTGTACACAGCATCCATTTAAAGTAATTTCTCAATATCTCAAATGAAAAGTCAGATTCCATTATTAAAATCAAGTTTCTGATAAACTAGAGGCTCCCAGGAGCCTGTATCGCTCACCTAGGTAGAGTTGTTGCAGAATGAACATCAACAGATTGTCTAATGTTTAAATAAATGCTTGAAATTTATTACACAATATTTATTTCTATCACAAAATTTCAATATTATTTCCTTTCAAAACTAAACCATATTTCAAAATTTTGAGACAATACATACCAAGTATCATCGACTTTTCATGTATAATACCTAAGAAATTTTCCTTATCCAAAAACTGGTCAATGGACCATGAAATTAAGGTCAAGGACAAAAGCCATAAGGCAGTCTGACTGATGTACTATCCAAGATTAAGCTATATACCAAATATCATTGACCTACCATGTGTTAGGGGTTTTAGAGAAAAAGATCTTTGAAATTGTGCCCATAGGGTCCAATGTTAACCTATGTTTCCTGTTGGCAGCTATCTTAGATTAGGTGCAGACTTAAAAAAACACCACCCAAAGACTATTGTGGCCAAGTTTGGTTTCAATTGGCTTAGGGTTTTAGAGAAAAAGATCTTTGAAATTGTTCCCATAGGGTCCAATGTTAACCTATGTTCCCCAGTGGCAGCCATCTTGGATCAGGTGTAGACTTAAAAAAAACACCCGTTTCAGAAGGTACCATCTAAGGGCTACTGTGACCAAGTTTGGTTCTAATTGGCTCAGTAGTGTCAGAGAAAAATATCTTTGAACATATTTTCCCATAGGGTCCAATGTTAATCTATGGTCCCCACTGGCGGCCATCTTGGATTAGGTGCGGACATGTAGGACACAATTTTTAAAGTAGACCACCCAAGGACTGTTGTGACAAAGTTTGGTTGCAAATGGCCCAACGTTTCTGAGGAGTTGATCTTTAACGATGGACGGACGCCAAGTGATGGCAAAAGCTCACATGGCCTTTTAGGCCAGGTGAGCTACAAATGGAACATTATGCGTTATTTTGATAACTAATGGTAAATCATTATTTTCCAAAAAGTAAATGTGCAATGTTACTGAAACATCCACTACAGCAAACGCTTGTATGATTGCATTGTTACTGATGACAGCACCACCCACCATAGTGAACGATAACATTATTGCATTGTCACTGATGTTGTCACAATCAATAGAAACCATTCCACACATGACTGGTCATAGCTATTAAAGTCATTGAAATTTTTTTTTTTAAAATTCAAATAATGACATCATTAGAAATTTGTCAAATTGAATTACGGTATATTAATTTTTTCTGATATAAAAATGGAATTACACAGTATATCTATCATTAATATGCAAATTAAGGAACTAATAATATATTTGTATTTTTGTCAGATTTTGATATTGGTGACAGAGCATAGATTCATTGCTACTTGTTAAAGGGAAATCGTTAATGATACTTTCGTTATTAAGTATGCCAGTTAGTATACATGCCTTGTATACAACAGATTCCAGGATATACTAAAATGCTGGAATATTGGTATAGAAGTTGATTTCTGATTAATTAAAAATTATGTTATTTTCTTTTTTTTTTTTTTTGAGAATCTTGCAAGCTGTACAAATCGGAAATGTACATGAATACTGAATTTACAAGCCTCTTCATAACAGGTATTTTAAGACAACACCAAAAAGTCCAAATATTAGTGTGGTTAAAAGACCAGTTTTGACAGCCGGAGTGCCATTACATCTGTCACTCTCACAGTAACAGATTTCTTTGAATACACCAACATGATCCCAGCTCCATCTGCATCCCCAAGCAACACCTGAAAACAGAAATTACAGTTCATACAGATTATAATGATGTTTAATGTTGCATCAGCATTTATTCAGCTACTCACGACAAGAGTAAGTTTATAAATCTCTAAGGATTAATCTAACAAGTTTGTGTATGCTCGAGATGTGCAAATGTCTGACAAATCACCCAACCACTTGCAGTTGAACCAAATTTTTTTCTTTCTGATTTGGATTCAAACATAGGCAACTAGAGGCAACTTGATCCATTCAGGGGTTCAAAACTCCCCAGGTCCAAGGTCCAAGACCTACTGCTTTTTCATTGGAACCCTTGAAAATTTAAACTGTAAAAGTCTGATGGATATGCAGTTTTTTACCAGTACACGTGCAATACT